>CM074586.1:9405000-10005000 GCA_037305975.1 Chrysolophus pictus
TCTTTTCAGATCTATCCAAAAAAGGCACATTTCACTGAAAGAGGAACAGGAGTAGCTACAGGGTGTTAACTGCCTAGTGCAGTGGCAAAGTGCACTGTTTCATTGAAACCCAGATTCAGAGCACCTTGGTGTGTCATCTGTTTCAAGCGTATGATGATAAATGCATACACGTATTGTACCCTCTCTCTCATGGAGGCTCCAGTGCTGGCATTAGCAGTTTTACTGAGCAGCTGGCAGCATCTCAGGGCAGATATGGTGTGGGATCCAGGAGCAACTTGTCCTGCAGGACAAGGTCTCCCATTCCTGAGTCCCTGCTAGCAATGGTGGGGCAGTAGCCTTCAACTTCTTGTGGCTGCAGTAGGACTTAGTGGGCAGGTTCTGTGCTGTCAGCCAGAAAAGGGAGCAGGCAGCCAGCTGGGAAGCACACAGACTCTCCATCCTCAAATTTTGAACAGCATTTAGATTTTGGGTGAAGGGTCAACAGATCATTCAAAGATGCAGGTTGTTTTGCTTTTGCAAAATAATTTTCTATTCACAATTTCATAGAAAAGCTTTTTCTTTTGTGGTTGATTTTGTTTTGGCTAAATTCAGCAGTTATCTCTCACAAGGGTCACATCTTCCCAAGGAGGAGGCAGGTATCGTGACTTCAAAGTAAGTTGTGGAATTGACATCAGTGCCAGTCTATCAGTAAACATCTATGAACTATGAGTAGAGGCAGCCAATAGGAATTGTAAAATAAAAACACGTCTTATATGAATGTGGTGCTGTTCTCTCAATAGTAAAATTTATGTACTTGAGTACACAAGATTGACTCCTGAACAGGCTTTCTACCCATTTTTTCTTATTATTCTTTGTTTCCATGACACAACAACTGCCATCCTGACTCAGCATTTCCTTTATAATTCAGTGCCATGAAGATCTGACTCCTGAACATGAGAGCAAGTTGTTCACTTCTGCTACAATGAGTGCACCATTTGCTAAGGTCAGTGTGAAAGCACTTAAAACTAGACATAGGCATGCAAATTTTAAGACCGTATAATAAAGCAGATGCCACCTGACCCTACAGGTGATCTCAGTAAGTAAACTATGTGAAACTCATATGTCCTCTGCATTTGTGCTCCTCTCCTTAACGTCAAGTGATAATGTACATACTAGCTATATCTATTTCTGTTGGAAGATCTCTAAGCAGGGAATGCCAGATAAATAGGTACAATGGGCAATCTAGTCCATTGTATGGACTGGTTTTGCATGGAGATTTATTTTGTGATTGAAGGGGAGAAATGCTGATCATAATTGCCGTGGGGAAACACCTTTCATGGGGAATCAAGGCAGATATTTGGGCTGTGGATGAGGGTCAGCTCCTGTGCTGAACACCCCCTAGCTATGCAATGTGGCAGACCCAGGGTGCGGGCCCAACACTTCCCTTGAGGACGTGTGTCACTTAAGGTGGAGTGGCTCCACGCACAGGACTCTGACCAGAGCAGGAGAAGGGAGCTGTAAGCAGCTCCCAGCCACACGCCATTGCTTTGCTCAGTAGACACTGCAAAGCAGAACCTAGCCAAGAGTAATTTCTGAACATGCTTCATGGGGCTTAAAATCCTCTAAGCCCAGGAAAATTATATGAACTATTAGAATGTTGCTTTCAGCAGGGAGACCTGTCAGATTCTAAACACTTTCAAGTTCTGGCTTATTAGTAGTTGGAAGTGTAATTAATATTCACTGTAAACACACCAGTCAGACTTGATAATAAAGAATCACTAGCCTAGGAACACATACCCCACTTTCTCTGCTTTTCAGTGTTAACTTAGTCTGAAAACAACGCTTAAACAGCAAACACTGTGAGGCTGGTGTGGTACTAACATTCCAAACTTTGCAAAATAACCATCTGAGCAGCAATTCAAGTTGAAAAGCAACTTGGCTAAACCTTGAGGCTAATAAACTGCTTGATTAAATTAAGGGGTAAAAACTAATAAATATTCAAAACACTTGATAATGCTTTGTTTGACATAAAGAACAGTTAATGCAAGTCTCACTGGAAAACCTGTCAGGTTTTATACCTTAAATAGAGTTTTGCATTTAGAAACACCAAGTGATTCCATTTGCTGCCTTTGATTATTGTCTTCTGTCACTTTAATCATGCTGGTAAAATTACACAATTTCTGTGAAGTCAAATCCGTTTACAATGCAGTTTTAATACAGCTTTGCAGTGCATTCTTCTATGCATTTTTATTTAGTTACTCCCTACCTAGCAATACTTTGCTTTGTTCTTGAGCCCTCATTAGCCTGGGGTTTGCTCTAAAGCTCTCTCAGGGAGGAACCAAATAAAGTACAGTTAACCCTATGCAAAGAGATGGTCTGGAACAACGGACTGAGTTGGGCACAGCGCCGGCTCTCCCAAGTCTCTCCCAGCCCTGCCAGCGGCTCACTGTGCAGGCAAGTCCTTGGCATCCTCTGACATTCTCCCCTCGAGGCTCTTACTGAATCCTGCTGGTTTTGTTTCACAGCACCTCTGAAATCCATCCTCCTGGCTGCTGGTCGAGACCATGATCAGGGTGAACTAGATCTCTTCTACACTCTCTTCTCAGTCTCTCTTCTGCCACCAGATTGTCCAAAACACTGCCGATAAAGCACCTCCCTGAGGCTGTGTCAGTACCATTGCTCCATCCATCCTCTTTAATTGTTCCATCTTGCACCCCACAGGTCTTTAGCTTCAATCCTACCCACACATTTGCTCTCATCTCTCGTCTTGCATCCGCCCCTGCATGCTCTGCCTCTTCCCACGTCACAGCACCCAGTGCCACAGGGCAGCCGCCCTAGCCTACCAGCCGCTCCCACAGAGCCCAGTGCTCAGACAGCCCCGTAGGGCTGGGCCTGCAGTCCTGCCTGGGAATGCCAAAACTTCTGCTTGGCTTTGGCACAGGAGGTGTGCACCCACTGTGCTGTGCGTCTGCTCAGTGTCAGCTGTAAGTGCTGAGATGCCGGTGTCAAATACAAGTACACTCATGATTTAGGCAAAAATGTCTGAGGACCGGTTTGCAGCAAGAGGATCAGCTGTATGCCACAGTAACTATACATTTAGGATGACTCAGGAAGGCCTGACCAAATTACTTTGCCTACCCAGTCCAACATGAAAAATGAAATTTTACTACCGAGCACGGGAACTTTCCTTTCCAGTAACACTCAGTGTCCTCTAAGTCCCCATTAGCATCCCAATTTATTCATAATTTCATCCCGGAGTTAGCTCTTTTGTTGAATCTTGTCATCTAGTTTGGATAGTTTTGTCTTCTAATTTTCATACATAAGGATGACAATGTTGCAAGTTTCAGAAGCACAAAGCCAAATAAACAACACTAGGAGGAGAGAGTTTCAACAATCAGGATTTACAAAGCAAGTTGCTGTCATTATTTCATAGAAAACATGTATTATTGCTCCTTAAAGGTCTCTCAATAAATTCTATTTCCCACGAATATTCTGGCATTCATACACTGTGTAAAAGATTACTTATTGAAATCGAAGTATCTGAACTGGACATATCTAGCAGAAGTCCTCATGGATTTGTTTCTTTTTCATGCCAACAAGAAAAAGATTTATACCATTTAATTACTCTAAGTATCAAATTTAAAACATTTCTACCAGATTCTGAACATTAAACCCTAGTAAGTGCTAGTTGCTGGTGTTGATTCTTAATTGTTGTTATACTCCGATAAATAAGCTAAAAATGTGAGAAAATACAATTAGTTTAGAAAAACTGATTTAGCTGTAAGCTTCATCATTTAACTTTTTATGGTATCCATGACAACCATTGGTCCATTTATTAAATAATAGCATCCCTAGCGTAATACACAAGTACTAAAAATCCTAACAATAAACAGCAACATTTAGCTAAGTGTGTTTAGGTCAAGCACACAAACCAACCTCCTCCAAAATAAATGACAGAATGGGGGAAAAAAAATAGATTGCAGACTATAGCTTTCCTTACCTTAAAGTCTTCTGGGAGCAGTAGCTTAGATGTCCTTAGGAAGCTTAATATATATCTGAAAATCTCACCATCTCGATCAATGAAATAATGTTGTTTTAAACTGTCCAAGACAATAGGCTCTGTGCCATTAAACAGACGACTTATTCTGAAAAAAAAAAAAAAAAAGAAGAAGTGGGCAAAAGAGACAAAATCTCATTCCCCCCTCAGGGTGTAAAAACATCCACTCAATATAGCTGTATCAATTCAATGTGCATAAGGTAATGCAGTGTCTTCATTAGGTGGCAAATGCAAACAAACATAGGAAGACAGACGCCTTGGATGCGTGTGCACACACACGCGCATGAAGTGCCCGTTGGCAACTGCTCCTAGCACAAAGCTCACGTTGCTCTGAATCAGCACTGCAAATTAGGCTCAGAGCCCCAACAAGGGGAGTGTCTGTGAAATTCTCACCCTGTGGCTGGCAGGACAATTTCTGGAAGGACATATTATTGGGTAAGTTATATACCCCTGTTCACCATTCATGGAGTACTGGGATATCACTCAGAGATGGGCTCCTGGATGTGAGCTTTCTTACCAGCTACGCTGTCATTTTGATCAACAAAATCATCAAAGCACTTCCACATGAGAGGTGAGGATACCCATGCACTGTCGTGAACGGTACAGACCCCTCAGTGCTGAATGTTTTGGGAAACCAGCAGCAAGGGTCCATACAGCCCAACCAGTGCCCTACGTACCAGCGTCTGTTGTGACAACACAACCTGCCAAATGCTTCCTGGGCAAAGACAAGGGGTGAGGCCTGAGAGCATGGGTCCAGCTGGGTAGGTGTAAGCAGAACCAAACATCACATCTGTTGCACTGTGCAAGTTTTCTCCATGTCCTCCTGACAGCACAATGCAGGCTGGGTGTTTGCTGGACTACACTTCCTCTTGCCTCTCTCTCCAAATGTCTGGCTTCTTTCAGAAGGCTTTGTCTTCCCAAGAGAAATAACCCAGCTGAATATATGTTCTTGAAAGGAAAATCATAGGAGACAGACAGCAACGACCTATTAAGTAATTGAGTCCATCTCTCTGACAGTGCAGCATTGTTCTCAGCTGCAGAATGTCTCGTGTTTCAAAGCCGAGTCTTCAATAACCCTGCCAGTGAGGACTCCACCATTTCCCAGTGAGACTATTCCACAGCCCACTAGATTTCACTGTCAAGTGTCCCTTAGGCTCGGCTGTGCAATCCACCAGTATCCCCCACTGCCACCAGGGAAGGGTTTTTCCCTGCCGTGGAAAGAAGCCCACCCAGCCACTGTGCGAGGTGATAGCCAGCACTGCCAGTGAGCTCAGCAGCTGCAGCCTGGCTGCTCCTGCTCCCCAGCCCCGCAGAGAGTGCCCAGGGCATGGCTGGGATGGTGAGCATCAGCCCATGTGCTGGAGGACAGTCTTGCTCACAGCTGTGCAGATGCTTGCAGCTGCCCCGTGCTCAGCTTGTTTTGGACTGTGGGGTCTTTGTGGGTGATATTTGTTCTCTGCAGCTGCCCCTCAGTCTGGTCTTCCAACTTTTTGATGTAGTTACAAATATAATTAACATGCCATTAATTTCTAAATTAACTGTGGAGATAAAGTTGGCAATTCCCTACTGAACTCAGTGAAAAAACCCTTCCCCACTCTAACGTAAGCTCCAGGTTTTGTTACCTGCTCTCATTCCCTTACATCTGTGCGAGCATTCAACTACTCTGAGTTACTTAGAATAATCAAATGCTTCCCTAAACCCTAATTGTAATATATTTACTGTCCTTCTCCAACCTCTAACTTTCTAACTGTATCAAAAAAATCCAACTCGCACTGCAACATTTAATTTACATAATCCCAAGGTTTGGCAAGCCTCCAGTAATTCAATATTTTCATTTTCATTGTTATTTGAGGTCTATTTGCTTGAGACAGCTAAATATATTGCTTTGTACAGAGCTAAATTTCAACCCAGGAACCAGACAGTTAATTTATTTCCTTAGACATGCACAGAGCCTGGGTGCTGTTCTAGGTTAGCCTGAAAGCCGATAAAGTACCTTAATGTTTCAGTACAAGACATTCATTATTTGTGTGGCTACCAAAAGTTTTGAGAACTCATCTTTCCCATTTACTCCCTAAACAAGCTAGGCTGTGGCTTAAACCTCCTCCTGCTGCAGCCCGTCTTCTGTGAAGTCTGCAAAAGCAAAGCAATGGCTGTTATTCAGCTCCTTGGTACATATGGAGGAAGGTTTGCCAACAAAGAAAGGATACAGGGAAGACAGG
Organism: Chrysolophus pictus; assembly: GCA_037305975.1. Lineage (NCBI taxonomy): Eukaryota > Metazoa > Chordata > Aves > Galliformes > Phasianidae > Chrysolophus > Chrysolophus pictus. Next base: position 9,411,256 of record CM074586.1, read on the forward strand.
ATACAAAATGCTAATGGGTTGCTCTTTAATGTAGTGAAGCTTTTTTTTTTTTTTTTTTTTTTGTAATGAAAACAAAACATGAATTTTGAGGCCTTTGTAGAGTGCCTTGAGCTGTATTTCTTCACCAGCAAAATTACTGCTGGGGAAAGAAACTTGCAGAGTGTTGAAAGACTTAACTGCCACCCCAAAAACAGAGTGATGAATAGTTTGAGGATTTATTTGACATCTTAGGGGTCTGCTATGTTCCAAGAACAAGCTTCACTGCAGCATTCTGAAACGCTGCATGTGGAAAATGCTCCTGTTTCTCCTGCCTCATCAGCACAAGCTGTACCTGCAAAAAACCTATCAGAAAATGCAGTTCTGTGAGAACAGAAAGTGAACCCAAATGACAGCTTCCAGTAGAAGCTTTGATGCACTGGCTTTACTCCTGATTGGCAAAGCTGTGGAAGCACAGTGACCAACAGCTCCACTACCGGACGCACTCAGCGAGCAGCTCTCAGGCTGCAGAGCACACACCACTGCGTGCAGATGTGGGGACTTGCTGCAGCTCTCAGACTGGACAGTGGTCACCCCAAAATGTTTGCTTTTATGAGCAGTCCTGGTGTATAATACTTTAAAACTTCATTTTCCTGGAGGAACCACTTGCTTATAGCACATGGTAATGGTGCTCCCAGTGATGTTTGTAAAGTGGAAGGCAGAGGAAAACAGGCAAGGCAAAAAGAGCTGCGCTTAGATTCTATACGGATGGGTGAGTCTCAGCAGTGAATGTTTCTTCAGTACTCCCACCTTTTAAGAGATTGTTCAGTTTTGCATTTAAAAATGCTTTTAATTCCCCCTCCCCCCCTATATTTCATTTCCAGACAGAAGCCAAGCCAGGATCAAGCAAAACAGTCCCAATGTGCGTGCTTTCCCACTACCTTCACCTTCCTGGCCAGGTCTGGCTGTGCTTTGCACCCTTCCCAGCCACATGCTTCTCTCACAGCTGTTCCTGCCTTCTAGAATCCCTCCCTGCCACCCAGTCCCACTCCATGTCTGCCCACCCAGCCCCCCCCAGGGCTCCAGCTCCCAGCCCTGCAGAGCTGGATGAGGAGTGAAATGGTGCCCAGCCTGCAGCTGGATGCTTCTAACCTCTCTTCCCAATGTCCAGAACATATCCTGTTGATCCTATTTTTGCAGCTTCTTTGTGCTTCAGTTGTTTCTGCTAAAGGCTCTTTTACATTTTCAATAATGTTTAGTCAAAATGCCAGGGGGCAAGTTTCTAGCTTTATACCCATTTCACTATGATATTAAGGTCTCCTTTTTTATTAGATCAAAAACAAACAGCGCAGCCAGCCAACCCACAAGGACAAGAGTGCTAGTAAATTCTTTCCTGAGTTTCTTGGACAGGGAAGGAAACTGTATGCTGTGTGTGAGCACCTACAGACACCCACTGCCACCCACACCCCTGACAGCACTTGCTCCCTGCAGTCCACCCAGGACCATGCAGTCTGCCTGCACCAGAGCACAGCTGGGGAAGATGCATGGGGGCACCAAGTCCAGAACCCGCTGCAGCCCTCACCTCACGGAGCCTCATTCACAGACCCACCCAAATCCATCAGAGAGCAGCCGGGCTTTTTATTCTCTGAAGCACACCACATTCTCAAGATTGCTGCCCAGCAGTGCAGCGCAGCTGGGCTTTGCGCATCACCAAGCTGGAAGTTAATAGCATTTTGGGATGGGTGAGTGTTTGAAGGTGGTGGTGCTTTCTCCTCTTGGGTTAGATTAGCCATTTTCTTGATAACTCCCTTTTTGAACAGAAAACTGAAGTTCTTTCCTGACAGATCTGATCTGCCTTAAGAGGAGCACCAAGTAAAGGGGACCTGCAGGAAAATGAAGCCAAGTATCCACTGAGCCTCCACTGTTGCACCTCGCTCCCCCAGCCAGCAGAGCCACAACACATGAGTGACAGCCTTTATCACAACATTGCAGTAGAAGTATTAATTTAACTAATTATGTGATTAATATTTAACCATTCAGTGATATTTTTGTCATTCATAATTCAGTTGTTTGCATATATTAAAAATTTATTCTGTAGACAGTTTCTGCCCAATGTCACATCAGCAGGGAGTGCGCATTATAGAGGACTGTCATTAAATGTGGCTCTCCTGATTTTATGGAAAGAGTGGGGGAGAAAAGAGGAATGCTTGCTGGTGAGCCCCTCCAGCATGTAGGGCTGCACTCTGCTTGCTTCTCTGCTCCATCCCTGCTCCCTTCTGCTCCTGCTAACACGTGGCTGGGCTTACAGAGCTCTGCAGTTCCTCCTGCACCATGCAGGCTCTGCTGACTGCATGCAGTTCCTGGCTGTTGTGGGGCTGCAGGAGGAGAGGCTGTGCGAGGTGCAACAGGGAGAAGAAAGGGGGTTGTTCAGAGTTGGAACAGAGCCAGGGGCAGCAGCGACCAGCATGACCTGAAGCCACGCTGCTGGATGTGTTAGCACCGTTGGGTGTGTAAGTGGAGTCCAGCCACTTCTGTTGCTTATCTCCTAAATATTTGTTCAAGGTGGGTATGATACATATTGTTATCTGCTTTGTGGTGAAAAAATGCTGTGAATGGGAGCAGAGGTGCTCAAGAGGCTGGAGAGTACCACAGTATCTGGCACGGCTATCCAGGAAGCCAGGGAGTTTGATCCCTGGGCGAGGAGCAGGAGGGATGGCAAGAGGAGGGATAGGGAGAACATGGCCACAGACTGTCCCCAATGTCCTGCTCCAATGGCAGCCAGGAGGGAGGGATGGTAGAGTAGTCAAGCTGGGACTCATGCTCCCTCATGCCACAAACTGCCAGGAGCATGGCTAAAGATTGCATATGGCTGCAGAAGTTTTTCTGATTTGCCTCAGTTTAAATCTTCAGCTACAATTAGTGTGAAGGTCAATTTCAAAAACGCTGTTTTATTTTTATAGCATATTTTCATCACCTGTTGCATGACCAGTGATTTTAAACCCTTTCCAATTATGGGAAATAGCACTAATAATTGACACTGCCTACAGCATGGAACTCTGTTCACTGCAGTAATGCTGCACTGGCTTCATCACTGAAGGGGTCTGCCACAGTTTCCAACCAAAAAGCAACCAACCTTGTCACTTCTTATGATGGCTTGTGTCAGTGGTCAAGGGAAGAGCCACTGAATTAATCTATCTGGATTTCAGTAAGGCCTTTGACAGTTCCCCATTAACATCCTCCTCTCCAAATAGGAAAGACATGGATTTGATGAGTGGACTGTTCGATGGATGAGGAACTAGTTGCAAGATCATTCCCAGAAAGTGGTGGTCACTGGTCAATGTCTGGATGGAAATCAGAGACAGGTGTTATCCCTCAGGGGTCAATACAGACGAAAAAATGATTGAAGAGGTGGAATACCTTTCCTATGAGAACAGGCTGTCAGACCTACGGCTGTTCAGCCTGGAGAAGAGAAGGCTCCAATATCTGAAGGGGGGCTATAAGAAGGAAGGGGGCAGACTCTTTATCAGGGTCTGTTGTGATAGGACAAGGATAAGTGGTTTCAAACTAGAAGAGGGGAGATTTAGACTGGACAAAAGGAAGGCCTTTTTTACAACAAGGGTGGTGGATGCCCTGTTCTTGGAGACATTCAGTATCAGTCTGATCAGTATCAGACTCTGAGCATCTCATGAAGGTGTCCCTATTAACTGCAGGAGAGTTGGACTAGATGGCCTTTAAATGTCCCTTCCAATTCAAAAGTTTCTGTGATTCTACGAGTCTAGTTTCCATTACAAACAAAGACAACATCCTGATCACCTCAGATTTCCCCAGACATACATTGGCCTGGAGGGTATTCAAGCCAGGGAGAATTTTGATTTAAGCATCTTTTAAATATTTTACTTACACAGTGACAGGAAAAAGTGTGCACTGGGCAAGAGTTTGAATCTTAAATTGGGGTACAAACCACTACTCTGCAAATTGCAAAAGCCAAGCAGTCACACGTGCTCTGCTCCATGTTCCAGGTCCCACACACTGAATCCCATCTCAGGCACAGGTTTTGTGTCCCTAGTGGGGTGCAGACTTCAAGCCTCTAGTAAGAGACTGGGGGAGTCCCCCCGTCTCCCAGATGCCAGCATCCTGCAGGCTCTGACTGGGCATGTACATGCTCTGATCTGCCACGGAGCCCTCAGTCCTGATGGCACAGGTTGGTGACCACAGATACACAGCTGATCTGTGAGAAAAAAAGGAGATAGTAAACCTATAACCCCCAGCACCTCTCTGTTTTTAGCCCCAATAAAGTATCAAATAGTACAGTCCTATCTTAGTGGAGGGATGAGTAGGGTAACACAATGTAACAGGCTCACCCACCTCTAATTCCTGAAAACCTCGCATGCCAGCCTTCTAACATTGGCCCTGGAATGCTATAGAAGTTGTCTGAGCCATATGCTCACTTTGCAGTGCTTTTGAAGGATATTACGCTCATTAACTGGGACCTGGAGGAACTGCAGGATCTATTACCTAGATTTAATACTTCATATTTTGCTGTTCAGGCTTGAATATCTATTTTTGTAATAGGTCAGAGCTAGTGTATGTAGTACCAACATGTATTTTTAAAAGTCAATAATCCAAAAGGAACATTATCATCTGCCATGGAGAATCATTCTTACAAAGTTCTGGAAGATTTTTTGCACTTTCAACTGAAAAGCAAAATTAGTATGTAATAGATTTTGTCACTAAAACAAAGTAAGGAAAACAGTGTTTTCAGTTCTCTGTTACTATCAACTGAGGACCACTGAAGCAACAGGCAGTAAAATCCACTGAAGTATAAACGAGCTGTTATTTCTGAAATACCACAAAGCATCCATGGTGATAAGGTTAAGAGATCTTGCAGCTCTTTCTCTCTGCTTGTTGCTAACAATCTGTTTCCACACTCCAGACACTTTCACAGGTATCTATTTGATGTACAATTTCATGGAAATACATATATATACTTTTTTAATAAGTATATATATATATACTTTTTTTTTTTTTTAATTAATAGAGATGGTGTTGCCTATAACATAGCAGTGGGAGCACTAATCCTGGTACAGAAGGGTATGTCTTTTCCTGTGTTAAGAAATCCTCTTGTCATAAAAAGCCTGGCATTGCTCAGCATGGCTGAGCATCCCATCAGCTCCTTGGGGAGGAGCAGGAGGGAGCAGTCACACAGTCAGAGCAAGCAGAGCAGTGGCCAAAGAGATCTGGACTCCAAGTGCTTTCATTTCCACGCGTTTCATTTCCACCAGGTTTATTATGGTATTAACCCATAGCCCTTCACCTCACTGGGAGTCTGGAATTAGGCCCATCAGCACTGGCTGCTCATCCCAAATATATCAGCAACATGTTCATTTCCCGAGGGCCTGCTTCTGCCACCCATCTCCATAAACAGTTCTTGAGTAAAGCACTGCTTAGCCATGAGTAATGGTGGCAGAATCCAGCCCTAAGTCAGGCTAATGATTTTATTTTGCCTTATTAAACTAGCATTTGTATATTTTAGTGTGTTATTTTAACAGCTATAAAAAGACTTTACTAAACAAACAGTTTCTAGTATGTTAATTGCTGTATTACGAATTCTTTCATTCTGCTCAGCATATAACCACATTTATAAGGATAAGTAGAGACACATACAGACAGAACGGCACTCATCCTACCTACACATCATAATTCTGACACATTCATTTCAGTCGTCAGTCGTGAAATGCATTTGCTGTGCTTAACAAGAAAAAAATGTAACTTTCAAATACAGGTAGAATTTGCATTTCTCTGTAAAACTTCCCTGTGTGCTACTGACACTGCTCTGCTGGTCTTTTTAATCTTTTGTAACAGAGAACGTGAGATACAGCCTTCCATTAAACATACCATTTGCATTTATCCCCTACAGCCTCTGCTGTGCACCATTTTGCTGGTCACACCCAGGAGGCTGCCTGCCTTATTGGTGCAAGCTGTGAGGTCCTGCTGCGGCTGGAACTCAGCACATCCTCATCACCCCTGAGCCCTTGGCATAAAGCTACCTGGGACATGGGCAGAAGCCACTAATTCAGTTGGGAATGATGCGGGTGCCACAAACCCAATGTACCAAAGTGGGTGCCATCCCTGGGAGGGGGCTGGGCTGGCTGGTGCTAACAGCAGTGCAGCCCCATGCATTGCTGGCTCTGCCAGCCTGGGCTGCCCTGGGCCTCGCAGGCCACAGTGGCTGAGAAGAGCACGAGGGGCACGTTCTGGCTGACTGCATCATTCTAACAGAAGCAACCAAATGATATTACAGTATGATATGAACCCTTGAAACACAACATTCATTGCAGGTAGGAGCTAGGCACTTTTTTCTTCAATGAAATATGCCGAAGTCCAGGTAAGTGCACAGGAGTTCATACACTATAGGTAATATTTGTGCATCTGGGCATTCATCTCATTTTAAACTGTGAACTAGCATTTGAGTTAAATATGTACATTAGTTAAGTTAAGCAAGTGCATTAGCCTGATTTCCTCCCAGTGCTATCACTTTTTCCAGTATGAAGTTCAGGTTACTTTTCCTCTTCTTACTGAATTTCTTCAAAAACATTCAAATGATTAGTGAAGATTAAAAATACTAATACAAATTTATATCACTACAAGTATCCTATGTGAATTATAACATTGTTGCCACTGCTCTTACCTGAGCCCTGTGAGAGTTTTTGACCTTTCATGTTTTCTCAGTAGATAATTTACAGTAAATTTGGGCCATGAAAATCAGTGCAGGAACAAAAATTCTTTGATTTCAAACAAACTCCCAAGCTAGCATCTTAATGCTCTCTAGTTTCCCAAAGGTCCCAATCCTGCAAGAGCTGCATTTCAGTTCAAACTCTGTGGGAGTTGTGGGCACTCAACAGAATTAAGTTAATACCTGAGAAGATGCACAATTCAAATAAAACATGCTTGCCTATACAAGTCTTTTCTTGCTATTCCTTTAAACACCCCTAAGTCATAGTACTATGAGGGACCTGATGAATAAAGGGTTGCATGTCACACCTCTTTCTCCTTACTTGCTGTTACTTCAAGTGGGAGCCAACCACACATTTTTACAAAGATTTTCAAATCTGAGTGTGTCTGGACATTTCTGTCACTAACATCAACCTTGAACAACATGTTGAGAGTTTGGCAAACATGCAGATACTGGTTTTATTTTAATGTAAATGGCCTAAATCCTTGCTCATTGAGGTCAACAGAGAAACTCTCAATGGATCTCAGCGAAGGCAGGAAAAAATCCAGATGTAACTCAGTCACCTTTCAGGGTGCAAGTCTGACCTTCCTCATCCTTTGCATGCGTGGGTGCTGTGAAACCAGCATGTTTCAGTCCACAGTGAGAGTAAGAGGAGCAGGCGCTCATCATCTGCACCACTTTATTAAATGCAAACAGTGACAGCCAGCACACTTTGGTGCCCACTGCTCATGCAAACTGCTACAATATTTCGTCTGTTCAAGCCATATCCCTGCACTTCTGAGCACAAGCATGTGAAAGCTGAGCAGTTTTTTTTCCTATGATTGTTTTCTTTCTCTCCAGGCCAGCTGAAAAAAGTCATTGGGCACAGTCTGCCAGGAGCTCCACTGCCTGCCTTCACTACATCAGGATGCTTTCCACTGACATGAACAAGAATGATACCAGCGACTCTGGGTACGGATAATTTAACTTTCTGCTTACAACTCAGGCCATGTGGTAATACTGGCAGTTGGCTGGCATGTCAATTTGTGAAACTGGTAACTCTTCTCTTGCTGAGAATTATAATGTGGAAAATACAGCTTATCTTACATTCATCCTCTATTTGGTTTTCCTACACTCTATCTTTTGTTCTCTAGTGAATAAGCTACACTTATTTTGCACAGTCCCAGCATTGCACTGCTGAATACCTCATGCAGCTCACACCACTGCTCTGGCACAAAAACACCAGGGGCAGTTACAGGCACACCCAAGGCCACAACTGTTTGCAATTCTCTGCAAGCAAGTGATTTAGAAGTAGTACCCAGTTTTCTCTATCCATGTTTTTGTTGTCACACTTAAAACAATGCTTGAATTATGCTCCTGTTTATTTTTGCATTTAATTATGCTGTATTCAATGTATTTTTCCTGGCTCACTTAGAGAAACTGAGCATGTCAATAATGATTTGTTAAAGTGATTTTGAAGGGAAAACAACCAACAGAGACCTTGCATCTGCATGTTGCAAGTTGGAAGATGTGAGTAACGTTTTTTTTGCTATTGTGCCTGAGCAGTTGCCAGGTGAAAGGAAGAATCAGAGTGTGATTTTCAGTAAGTTTTTTGTTGTAGCAGCAGGGGAAGACCAGGTAAAGAGAAACACTGATGTACAGATATGTCAAGTGGGAGAACCAGGCTCCCCAGCCACATTCTGGAAGAAAAGAGTAGGGGGCCTTATTGCAGAGGGGGAAATGGCACCCCAGAGGGAGACAGCAATCAATATACCTGCTGCACAGAGGATTCTTTGGGCTTAAGCTTGGGGAAAACTTGAAAGTAACAAGAAAACTCTTAACTGTTGGATTCTGATGAGGTGCTGAAAGTCGAACCTGGCTTTTTTATGTGACTGAGAGAGATTCATTCTTAAATAGAATACTATGGTCATGGGTTTGATTCTGGTCCCAGTGAAGTCAAGGCCAAAACATCCTTTGACTTAACTGAAAACAGAAGGCAGCTCCCACTTTAACCCTTGCATCTGCAAACAGAATATAACTGGATATGAACAGAAGAGGAAATGTTTAGAGCTGGCAACAAATCCATCTTTTTAATTGGAAAAAAAAAAAACAACCAAACAAACACCAAACCATCACTGAATTTATTCCTCTTTCAAAAGCAGTGGTAAGTACTTCTGGCCCAAGTTCAGCCCTCATTCCCTCCCAGACAACCCCAACACAAGTGGAGGACCAAGTTTCTTTCTACTGTCATCTACTGATTCCCATGGGGTTCAACTAGCCAAGTTTGTCTGTGAAATTATATATAAGTTTTGCAATGGCAGAATTTAGGCAGTGGTCTCCCTGAAGGCATACCACATTCCCCAAATGCCAAATCTGCAGCCTCTGATGTAATCATACCCATACAAGTCATTGGCATAACACCATCAACACAGTATGACACCAGTGTTAAAAGAAGAGTCCCTGTTTTTCATTGTCTGCTTTCTCAAGAGAGAGATTTGATGCTGCAAAAGCTTCTACCAGATCTAAACGGATTACCTGCAGCACTGGTAGCATCTGCTCTCCATTAGGACAGAGGCGTAACAGGAGCCTGCCCTTTGGACTGGGATTCCTTCAGCGTTTCAGCTTTACGGTGAAAATCTCAGTTTCCAGTGCTTGCCAACTGATCCTTTCTGAGTCTGACCAAGAGTAACGTTGCAAGTGCTGCATAATAGCTTCCCAGCATCCACGTGCAGGATTCCTTTCAGGTATTGCTTTTTGTGGTCCTCAGCAGATAAAAAAGCAGGAATTTTAGCCTTTGAACTCATACCATACTACAGTAGAGTGAAATCAATACAGTACATATGAACACTGGAATACCTCTGCTTAGCCTGTTTGTCTGGTGCCCAGCTCTGATAGGCAGGCAGTCATCACAGGGATTGTATCAATGAGGAATGCAATAAGTGCACACATGTTAAGCTAAAAGCCAGCCCTCCTAGCACAGATTCAAGCAAGAGCAAATCAGGTGAAAACAACAACAAAAAAATACCAAAATACAAAATCTCTTAAAATTTGCCTGCAAATTATTTTTAAGTACTAGAAGATAAAATGCATGCTAATCACAGCAGATGAGTTAGAAGAGTAGGTAACTTGGTGGATAGAGCATGGAGATATGAGTTTATAACTCTGGAGCTTATTTCTAGCTCTGCAACTTCTCCCAGCTGCAAAATCAGGTTAGGAGATCCTCCATCCTGGGTAACACTGTATCAATGAAGCTAAACCAGGGATGAGAGTGGCAATACTTACCCGTTTCTCACTCAGCAGGTTATTCATTTAATGTCAGTATAGCACAATGGAGCAAGCTGTTGTGCTGCAAGGACTAAGCACATTAATCTATTTGTTACATTCATGTAACAAGAAACTTGGCAAAATTGATGTAGCTAGCAGCAGTTTAGGGCACAACCTGTGTTAGCTATAGCCTAGCATGTTCCGCTTGTCACTGTGTGCTTGAGAGATCCAGCCTCCTCTATGCCTTCAGAATTGAATCCTGTGTTTGCATGCCTACATGTTTCTTCTATTTAAATATGCACTTTGTTCTTAAAGACTTTATTAGCCCATGAATAGATTAATTCTATTTTCAGTTTTACGGGTACGAATTTGGAGTATCTCCTTCAAAGCCAGTGAAGTCTTCTTTTTATGAAGGCCATCTGACCAGGGAAGGCACATGCACCTACCTGTAAGGGCAGGACTCTTCTGTGCTCACCTGCCTGTTGATTTTACACCTTCAGATGTCTTTGACAAGTTCCTGTCTACACATCAATATACATTCCTGGCATCACTCCACAGCAGTGAACAGAGTTACACCGGGATTATTTGGGGCAGTTTTCTAAAAGAACAGGGCTTATTTTGTTTCCATTTATGCTTACACTAAAACTCTCATTGTCTTCACTGGAAGAGAGATTTGGTCCAATGTACTAATATCCAAACAACCTCCATTTACTTCAGTGATAGTAGGCAATGAATTAATAAGGCCCAATGTATTTTTAAATCTTAGATTTCATAAATGATCATGTAGGTCACAATATATACACAGAACGACACCTACAACAACCACCAGTGGGATCATTAAAATAATTAAATTAGGCCTAAAGACAAATTCATTTCATAACATGTTCCTTACAAAACAGATACCCCTTGCTTCATAATCTAGGGACTCTTTTATAAACTCTCTAAGTAGTTCATGAAATATCCCCCTAAGGAGACCAGGTCTACTTGCCATTGCAGAGTCATTGTAAAGCAAAAGTTTATAAATCACAAGACAAACACCAGTGATGTGTACTCAAAGACCAAATATGAAGAAGTAACATCTCTTTTGCTTTGCTGGTGCAGTGGTTTGCTGTGAATCTCAGGACATGATTTCCAACACAAAGTTACTGAATCCATATCTTAACATAAGTCCTCTCCATGTGTTGTGTCTACTTCGTGCACAACATACGAAAAAATACAGCAATAAATCCCCTTTGTTTTAAGTGTAAAGTGGCTACAACTATGAAACTGGGCAAAGGTGCAGTATTTTGCACCACGTCGATCAGCAGAAAAGCAGCCTCCATTAGCAGCACATAAAAAGAGGAGACAGGTTGCTTCCATAGCATCCTATGGGAGCCGTTTCTCAAAACATGCTGCTAATGCTGATGCTTTTCATGTTTCATGTTAGTGCCCTGAAAACAACTGCTGAAAAGTACTTAAACTGTGCTGCTGGCACTGAAGTGCCCTGGCAGGTGAGAGGTGAGTGGTAAGCAAAAGAAGGAATTAAAAAAATGACAAAGGACTTAACCAACTAACCTCAGAAGCTATATATACAGAGCGCTAAAGCAAGAAAATGCTGAATTACTGGTCTCCCTATCTTCTGGGCTCCATGTGTGAGTTTTAATAAACCAGACTGATTTTTAACCCATTGTAAACAGGAAGGAGGGGAATTACTAATGGGCTAAACTCAGCCCAGTTACTGTTGCAGGAGAACAGAGAAGAGCAGAAAATGAGACAAGGCCATCTGAGTTTGCACAGAAGATATTGGAGAGACACAGCCTAGCAGCCCTGTCCTGCTCTCAAAGGCCACAAGTGACATCCCTCTGGCCACAGCCAGGATGGACAGATTGCACAGAGAACACCTCCTCTCTCTTCCCTTTTGACTAGTCAAGCCAAACAAGGTAATATCTAGATCAGGAATGTGGAATTTTCTCAACTTTGGGCTTTTTGAGCAGCCTGTGCTGGGTTTAGCAACACAGCCATAATTTTATTTTGTAAGGCGGATGAGTGTGGTTTGTTATCTTCTCCTCTCCAACAGTAGCACAATCCACTCCTTTCTAGGTGCTATAATACCTATTTGTGCCTAGAACTCCACACAGCTCAGGCTGTTATATATATACGTATACAGAGAAATAATAATTTCGGAAAAAGTGTTCATCAGAGACTAGCTGTGTAACATTCTCTCATACATTTCATCAAATATTCCAAGTAAACATACCAATAACTCATTCATTGACAGGTCCCAATCTCTGCACCCAATTACACTAAGATTTGTGTTCCCGAAGGATAAGCTCTGCTTCCCTCTCCAGAGCCTGCGGGCAGTCCCTGGGCAGCAGCTGTGCTGGGCAAGGCAGCATTTATGAAGTCCAGTAAGGAGTAAACACTTTTATCACAGCAGACAGCTCAGCTCTGCTGTGGCTCCCTACATGCCAGTTAGTCAGAGATCCTGGAGAGATGGACACAGACAGGTCTGAAGAATCAGTTTCCATACAAATTCCTTTGCTCCCATCTCTCATAGTCACTGGACTGAAAGTTACATTACAGGGCTTGTCCTCCTTTACCACCAAAGCCACGACCACTGCAGAAGTGCAGCAGCATCTTTTGTTAACACAGGGAAATCTGTTTCTATGTATTATTTCCATGAGCTCTGCTCAGTTTCACAAAGCAGACTCTGATTCTAGGATTTTTTCCTCTAATAGAATGTACAGACAGGGTATCTAAGTCATTATCCCTAGCTGTAATTACTTCCCCATTGCAGATTTTTATTCCATGGGGGCCACATCCAGTGCACCTCTTTTAGCCAGGCAACGCCCTGCTCCTTTCAGGCCTGGCACTGTTGAGGTGGCTGCAGCATCAGCTCCAACCAGCCCAGCCAGGAGAATGAAGGGTTTTCCACCTCTGCCTGCCACACTCTGTCCTGCACGCTACCCAGGAGTTGTGTGGCTGGGTCCTGGAAGCAGCTTCCATACCGCCCCTAACTTCTCACACTTCCCAGAAAGCTGCATGGACTTGGGTGGCTGCAGCCACACAGCACCCTTACAAAACAGCAATCTTTCGCTGTGCAGGCAGGGAATGCCTGGTTCTTTTTCCATTACTTGATTCAGCAATCTGGAAATAAGAGTTCTTTGCTGGTTCCAGCTCCCATTCAGGTAAGCACAGCACCCACAGGTTTAGATGCAAACTGGGGGGGAAAGGAGAGTGGGATACAGAAAGAATCTTTTTAAGGGTTTTTTCTTCCCATTAACTGTTCTGCTGGTCAAAATTCCCTTGGAAACCAAAGACTTGCCCAGTCAGCAACCAAATGAGAAAAACTCTCAAGACTTATCTGTTAATTACAGGTGCATTAAATGTAACAGAAAATGATTTTAATCTCCATGAAAATTCTTATGTTAATTCAGAAAAGGCTTTATGCATACCTGAAATCTCTGCTTTTCTATTCCTTTCCTTGCTGTCTTCTGCAGCAGAACTGGGGGGCCCCTGGCAGGTTCAGTGCTCTAGTGCCAGTGCATCACAACCACCATGCTGGTGCCATACCTAGGCTCTGCAGCTCTGAGCATCAGTAGCACAGGAAAACAATACTACCTCTTCAAGTGTTTTCCTTTAGAGTCCACATATGCTTCAAATTCACAATATCTATTAAAATTAATGAGCTTTGTGCTGCAGCTCACATGCAAGTGCATTTTGTAGAGCTTTGCCTGAATTTGGGCTGTAGGCACCAATTCAGAAACTTTGCTTTTTGGGTAACAGACCATCCCTTTTAGCCTGGTTATGCCTGAGCCTCGTGCCACCCCACATACAACTTCACTGGGAAGAGAGTACCTTACTGAGAGTATAATGTGCCATGGCAGGCACACATTGTGCTAAAAGAGCATCACTAAGCGGGTCTGCGGAGATACTGAAGAGGGACAACATGCCATACACACACTGGGTGAGTGAGCTGTGGTCAGCGTGGTATGGAGTTGGAATTGAGAGGTTTTGGAAACCCTTAGGTTAGTATTGATGCTAACAATTACACAGGGTCAAAAGAGAGCGAGTGGACCCAGGAGAGCTGGCAGTTTTCTGCTCCGAATTGCAACCCGGACCACAAATGCACTGTGTTTTAGAGGCCACAATCAGCCTCTGGTTATGAACAAATTTGGTCTTAACTTCCTGGCCAAAGCAGAGAGTTTGTTTAAGAACTGATTTACAACCTTCTGCCAGTATGTGGTGAATGACAGGATCTGATAATTGGCATTGTTTTCTTGTAATAACATCAAGACTCCACAGATCTGATGAGGAGTTAGCAAGTCAATGGTGGTAACACTGGACTGATCCTACATGCTCTTACATGTGCTAAATCTGGAGAATTATATACACTGAATACATCTGAATTAAGAATTTTCTCTCCCAAGAAGAGTAGGAAGTTTTTAGCTGTAAAAGGTGAAGTGGAAAATCTGTCTTGACAATTTCAGTATTGGATGTGTTTGAGTTAATCTGTATCTGGCTATATGGTGTCAGCAGTCACGGTCTGGCAGGGACAATGGGTGAGTCTTGAAACTTGGAGAAGCACCTTGTCCTGGAAGTCAGTCCAGCCTGGTGCGACTGCAGAGAGTTGGGGAGAAGAAAAGATCTTGGGTGTTGCTGCTGAGTTCCAGCAACAGGGGAATCTAGGTGACCTACTGTGCAGCTGGGCTCAGAAGAACATGCTTGGTAGGAGAGCTTGTCCAAATGTGGCTTTATAAAAGAATGAGAGTTTGCTTTGACAAGAAATTGTCCGAAACTTTATGGGGCTCTTTTGTAAATTCCCTCCAAAAGATCATGGGTTCAGAGAAAACAGGAAAATTCTACCATGCCTCATAAAACCTACAGTCACATCATTGCTTTCTGAAACAATTAAGAAAAGCCTGTGCTGGTTTTCTCTGGAGGGCAGAGCCTCCAGATGGGTGGAAGCCATCTCCAGAAGCCAAGGTGCCTCAAGGTCAGGGCATGCACTGTTAGCACCAGCACTGCCTTGGGCCACAGAGCCAACAAGTTTTGCTTTCCTAAAGAGGTAAGAAAACTTTAAAAAAGGTGGGCGTTTTTGGTTAACCAGACGGAGTAAAGGCTGAGGGCAGGCAGGTCCAGTCTGGCAGGTCCCAACCACCTTCTTCTGCCAAGTGGTGTTGGGGAAGCTCCTCTGGGTCTGTGTGACCACACTGCTCCCACCGGGAACCTCTGCTTCAATTACAAGGATGTCTGCTCACTTCTTGCACATGAACAATGCTCCTGGAAGTGAGACCTCTTATAACTTTGTTTCAAACAAAATAACATACTTATCTTTAACAGAGGTTTAGACAACAAATACTAATTAACCAAGAATGTAAAGTAAATATATTTACCCTTTATAGCTGAACAAGTCACAGGGAGCCTCACAGCAATTCTCTGAGATAAATGTTAAACAGGGCTGTAAAAAGAACAGGCTTCTAATGAAAAAAAATCTCATTCTGTTTTCTAACAACTTCAAAATCATATCAAAATTTTCAGTAAAATGGCAAAGTGTGTGCTTGCTGTGGTATAGGGGGATTTGGAACTTTTAGTTCTTTTCCACTTAAAGTCGATGAGATATCTGTCACTGAACTCAGTGGGAGTAAGAAAGACTGGATGATTTGGCAGCGTCTTTGGGTATTCCACTTTGCACATTAAGAGCCCGGATTTCTGGTTGTTTTTTACTTTTGTTTTTTAAGAGCTATCACATTCCCTTGAATAAATACATTTTGCAGCTCACTTTATAGATGTACTAGAGTCTTTGCAGCCTTCCTTTATAATCTGTCATATAAATCCATATTCAAGTGTCAATGTGTGAAGGGGTTGCTTTTAGAGGTCCTGTGGGTGCAAACATTAATGGAATTTCTAGAGGAAATGCCCCCGAAGTTGAATAATTTGTCTGCTCAGCTGGTTACTTTAGAAATAAGATATTGACGGTAGGAGTATTCAACAGAATTATTTTCTTTGCTTTACACACCTGTAGCTCACAACTATCAGAGTTGGCAGTTTTGGTGAGAAAACTTACTAAAAATAAGCTATAGAAAGTGAGCCTTAGATGCAGTAAGTCAGTGTCAGCCTCCATGAGCCCCCAAAACTTGTTAACTTGAATGGCAATTTCAGGTATACAAGAATAGCAGCTTCAACTAGTTATAAGTAGAGGGATTAATACCAGTACTTCTGAGATCCTCTTCATGACTATTATGCTGTCTTTACGTTGTTTCTGCTCACAGTATCTTTTGCTTATTTCTTTTTTCCCTTGTCTTTCACCCTCTGAAAATCCAGCTTACTTATTTATAAGGTGTTTCATTTAAAAAGCCAACTGGGAAGACTTGTAAGAGTAAAGACTGAGGTGAGCATGTCTAGTTTAGGAACTATCCTTGACAGTGGCTGTTTAACTCTTTCCTTTTGCCACAACAATTGTGTGCTGCTCCAGTGTTCTCTTCTTTAGAGAAGTTATGTAGCCCATAAAAATTTACTGGAAAGAGGGCGTCTGCCACCTTTAATGCCTAATCTGGCTCCCTTTGCTTATGCAAATCTAATCAATGGACAAATTCTCTTCTCCCAGCAGCTACTCTGTAGTACGAACAACATCAAAGACTTCATCAAAGTTTCTCCGAAACAACTCTGGGATCACTGAAATGCAAAATTAGTTCTCCGACTTTACATTGCCAGCTACTCCCTCACGTGAGTAAGACTCCCAGAATCAGGTCCTTTGTTTCCGTGAATTAGGGCTAACCACATAACTTGGGGTCAGACAAGTAAAGCAAGCGAGTGGGCTGAGCACAGTCAATCCTAACAAATTACAATAAGAAATGTATCACACTGCCTGCTGTCAGGTGTAATTTATGTCATACCAGAGGGGTGACTGGAGAGCAGGTATAGGCAGGAACTGGTCATACCTATACTTGCTCCTGCTGGGCCTGATCTGGCAAGCTGCTGAGAGCTCTTCCCTCCCACTGAAGTCAACACAAACTGAGTTCATTTAGGACCTAACAGGATTGGGCCTCCTTCAAATGCTATTGAAAGATAAACATGATTCAGTGATTTTTTTCCATTTCCCATTAGCAAGTGATGTCTCTGTGTATGATCATGTTTATACACATATCCTTAGATGTGCATGTGCTGTATACATTACAAACTAAAAGCCTATTTGGGATTTTGGAACACAGAAAAAGAGATAGAGATTTTAACACGAACAGGAAGGTTATTCCCACAGCTTTCACTTTTAGTGAGTGCAAATTATATTTTATGTGACACAAGCTAAGATTTAGCAATGCATTTCAGCATATGCTTACATCTTTCCCTGAAACAGAAGCTAGAAATTTGTCTAATTTCTTGGATTTGAAGCTTATAAACTCATGCTCAAACTAAGAGTTTAATATGCTGTCCAAAATAATCCAGGAAACTCTGCATGTGGATGAGTATGGCTATGCCTCTCTATGTGGCCATGCACATCATCATGTGAGCATAATTTAACAGTGTTCTGGCATTCTTTCCAGATGTCTCACTCGGAAAAGCTATCTCTTTCTCCTTGCATCTGCAAGAGATGCCTCTCTCATCCAGAGCACTGCAGTGGAAATCTGTGCCTTGTGGAAGAATCACACAGAGGCAGTGAAGCACCATCAGGAGCTCCCATCATCCCCACTGAAATAACTGCAAGTTTTATTTTGATTTAACTGGGAATGAGAGTAGGACAGGCTCAGTGGGGGGTAACCAGCCAAGTCTACACAGTCCACTGTTGCAAAAAGCCAAATTATGAAGAAGAAAAGAAAAAAAAATCCACAACAACTAAGATTTTATTTGAAACTTAAAGTGAACCCTCCATCCATAACATATGTAGCAATGCAATCTATATAGGTGGTGGTAAGGGGTTATGTTTAGCTATAAAAATATACATAGTTATTATGCAATCCTTCTGATTTTCAGATCTAGCTCTTTAAGCTCTTACTCCCGTAAGAACTGAAGTTTGAGAAGCTGAAAAAGCATTCAAGCCTTATGAGATAATACTGCAATGCAAACAATGTACAGTACACAGCAAAACATCTGGCAACACAAGAGCTCTGGTCAGTCACAGTTCTGAATTTTTAACTTAAAGAACTACAAAACCTTAAGGAATATACTTCTGGTATCTTAGCAAATGGGAAAAAGATTTTAAATTTCTATTCTGTTTTCTTTATATAAAATATGTGAATTTATGTATATTCTCCCAAAACTTACATAACTAAAGCTTTTATTAAGCAAGTCTGATATGGGGCATATTTTAAAAATAGTGTCAGCAGTGATATTTTAAAATGTAGAAACAGATGTGCTATTCCATCACAACTACTGAATCTTCTCTGTATTTTTATACTATGAAGCATTTGTCTGCTTCTCTCTTATAAATCTCTCCCCACCAAACAGACTTCTCTATGATTAAAGTACCACACAAACATTAAACAGCAACTGTTCTGAAAATATATATATATTTAGATTATGGTTATATGGTATATATATGGTTAGATTGAAACCATACATATATATATAACCATAAGATACAGGTATTTTAATAATTGTTTCTTTCCCATAGACAATGTAGCAACTATCTCTCGTTGGCATGAGAACACAAGCCCAGCTTTACGACATCAGAAGCATATCAAGGTATCTCCATAAATGACATTTATTGCTTGAGAACCTGCCAAATCTGTGCCAAAAAGCTAGTTCTTTAAAAGGAAAAATCTCCAAATAAATCTAGAGCTTTACAGTGGTTGTTAATAAAGAAAAAAAAAAGTCCTTCTCTTTACAGAAATACTGGCCATACGGGTAGCAAAATCTCTAACTCGCTGGCCTGAGCTCTGGATTACTTCTGAGTCCATGGTGCTCCTTTAAGCAGTCTGACAGGCACCTTGATACTGCACATCTACACCTTCTGGTGGTTACATACAAGGCATTTATCCTTCTGAAGCATAACAGTCAGAATGACAAAAGAATGAATTGTTTTAGTGATCAATAACTGTAAATCAAAATCAGGTACTAGTGCAATGAAAATATTTTAACCCTGAAAACAGTGATCTCTTTCACAGTACCATGACAGATCTGATGCTACCCAGGCTGACCCATACATTGTGATGCCCAGTATCCCACAGGACTGGGACGTGGGCAAGTAACAAAGGGACAGTGTTACACATACAATATTTTCATGCCACCTCAGTTCATAGTTTGATGTATCTGGAGTTCCCTCTGTGATAATACGGGTCAGAACTAAATTCATTTTGCCAGGCTTGTCATCAGCATGTTCAGTGCTAATCAGCTACCATAAACCACACAAACTGGATACAAAGTATGTCTGCAAGCACATGGAGCTGCTATACTGGCCACTGCCCTCAGGACATGCCTGCTGCCACAGCACTGAGCTTTGCCTGACTTTAGGATTTTTGCTGGCCAACAAAAGCATCTTTCTATCCTAGTATCACTGAACTGTTTTGTTTTCTCAAAAGAAGGGGAAAAAAGAAGTATGTTTTTTCCCTAAATCTGAAAGGAATAGGTTGCTAGGTACAGTTGGAAATAATCCAGGACACCAACAGGTGCTTCACACGTAGCAGTATAGTGCTGAAGACACTGAGAGAGAAAACGAATAGGCTCTCTAAATAATACATAAATTGTACAGGCATTTTTTCTATACAACACCAGCGAAGTTAACGTATAAATCGGAAACTGAATTATTCATAAGTGAATATATAATAAATGGTATTTCACACCGAAATACGCCACACTGGTACACGAGTATTTCCATGCAATGAATGGAATGAGGCAGAGAGCCTGAAAACACAGAAGTCTTACCTGGAGTCTGGGTACTTGGTCAGGGTAGCCAGGCTGCTGGTGTACATGTGTCCTCCTACATCGATGTGCACAGGAGCGTTCGACTTGGTGAGCTGAGCTGGGAGAGGAATTCCTTGAGCAGCCAGAGGAGAAACTGGGGACCGTGTTAAAGACAGACGGGACATGCTTCTTCCCTCCTGGAAACAGAGGACAAGGAGAACAGTTTCTCTTAAATGTAGCAGTATGTTACCTTTATTTTCAGTGTGATCACAGATCTAATCAGATCATTTTTACATCTGCCTGATCACATATTCGGCTAACAAATTATTGCCACCACTGTAATTAAGTGTATTTGCATCATTTTCTTTAAAGTACCAGAGGGGAAGGGAAAGATGCTTATTAGCCATAAGAAATCAAGAAAAAAAATTTCAAGGTGTCAGCCTCAAGGGGCATAAAACAAACTGCAAAATTCTAATTAAAGGTCGCGGGCTTATGTGTTAGATGTGAAATATCCCCTGACAAACGAATAACCAATTTGTGAATTGGGATTCAGGGGGTTTTGCAAGTTTGTCTCAGTAACGAGACATCTTTAAATTAGTGACTTCCTCAGTAGTTAAGGCACTTAGTTTATACATGTAGTAAATTTCATATCAAACTAAGATCAATTTTGTGTCTTATTTTCAATAATTGCAAAATAAATGGATAATTTTTAGGCAAGCCTTAATATTAGATACGAAGAACTAATAAGCTTTCAAACTAAATGCGAGACCTGGAAGCAGTGAAAACAGGAAGATATATATATATATAAACTGACCTGTGTTTTCATGACAAGAAGCGTTACAGACCACTGTGCAATCTGGCAAGTGAAATTACAAATTCAACATCCACCTAATGGCTACTGCACTAAAAACGTTTGAAAATTAGCAGAATTACTGAATTGGGTCAAGAATCTTCAGCTAATAGACAAAGCAAAAAACACTTAAATGTCATAAAAATGGAAGGGATTAGCAAAGCAGGAGAAAATTCCTCAGTTCTCTTCAGTAGGAAAAGCACAGCTTATTCTGCATGAAACGTGTGTCTTAATTTGGGTTAAATCACTACAGATAGCATACATGGCAAACCAAAAAAATCTGCGGTAAGTTTTAGAAAATGTCCATTCATTCTCCCCCTTATGGGTGAAACAACATATGCAAAACATTATAACTGAAGATATTTCTGAATATAATCTAATTTTCTTGGTATTTTGTTTTGCAAGCATGCTACCAAACACCCAGACTCTCCTTTCCATCTGACAAGCACTTTAATACAGCATTACAAAGTGAATTTCCATTTCTCCCACGTTACTTTGATAATGTTTCCTAGAAATCTAAAGCTGGTCTCGTCTTTCTCTTAACAGTAAACATTTTGCATGAGAAGCCTGTCTATGACACTCAATGAACATGCAGTTAGAAATATTCTTCGTAAAAATCCAAATCTGAGCTATATAGAAAGGAGCTGAAAAATCTTAATACATCCAGACAGCTTAATAAAGTCATCATAACATCTCCATTAACCGCATTTATCAGGTTTAGCTCCAAAGGATTTCCTGCATTTAAAGCACAGCAATACATCACCCCATTATGAATCCACATCCTTTCCTCTTCGGAGGCAGAATGGACCTCTACACTGAGCACGAAGCAAATGCCAGCTCTGTCCTAGGACTTCTGTGTCAGTCGATGTGAAATTGGGCATTAACATCTTTACTACAGCACCACCTTCAAGGAAAGTGATTGAATCCTTTCATGACTCGAGATGCTGCTTTCTTGTTTCCCACAAGAGCTTGTTGTGGGCAAGCTTTAGTAAATAGATCGTATAGCATAAATAAAAGAACTAACTTTCAAAAGCAACTTAGTATGTAAGTACCTGCAGGATTTTAGTGCTCTGTTTACCAGTCTGTGGGTGCCTCATCTGTCTGCCAACACAAAGATTTTTCTTTCTTACCAAAGAGCACTGCAAACTCATGTTCAGTCTGTGCTCCCTCACTTAAATGAAAGGGTCAGGAGACACAGGCTGAATGTCAACCCTGTCTTTGTTCAGACCCTAACTATTATCACTAATGATAAAGGTACAGACCTCGCACAGCACAGAGCTGCCTTAGAAACACATCTCATGCAGTTTCACAAAACAAGCGCCTAATTAGGGCTCATCTGCACCCCTTGTTACAATTTCCAAATGAAATCAAAGGGCTTCCAGTCCTCTGTAAACGAGTCTTACATTTAACCATTTGTCTTGAAACACAGACTTCAATTTTAAAATATGCACAGATAGCTAAAGATCAAGTGATCCGAATCTATTTGTGCATATTTAAGCACGGCTGCTATCTTAGGATTTTGTTTAATGTTAGTATACCAGTAAATTCCTTGATCTGTAAAAAGTCTGAGATTCTCAGTGAGGCCATACTCACACAGTAGATATTTAATTTATACTATTCACTGGAGGGACCTTTTGAACAATCCTCTGCTTTTGGCATCTCTCAGCTAGAGCATGTGTTGAAAAAACACTTAATTATAGAAAATCACTGGAAAGCTAAAATAGTTCTCAAAGTTTTATGGCTTTTCATACTTACTGAGGATGCTACCGGCTTTTTGGGGGAGGAGGGGGGAATTAGAACACGGGCTTTTCCCTTGCTTGGAGAGGATTTGTATTAAAAATGAACACAACGTGCTTATGAGAGTTGTGGACTTCAGTCATTTCCTATGTGCAGATTGTCAGGGGGCGTAATTGTTGAGCGTAAGGACACTGAAAGCACTTCTAGTGCTCCAAAAAATAAGCACTCTTATTTCTTAAGGTACTGTAACACTATTTCTAATGACTCTTTCCTCTCCTTAATGTAAAACACAGATAAAATTCATCACACAGAGTAATGCACTTATTTTATGCACAAAGCAAAATCCTAAATGTATTTATCCAGTGAAAGTCTTTATGCACATATTTTCTAATACTGATGTGAAAATTAAAACCTTAAGGGTGAATATTGCAGGAACACTAACAAAATTCATTTATTAAACCATGTGAAATAATCCTTGCTCTTCAGTTGCCTACAACAGGATACAGTATCCCAACTAGTGGCACAGGCAATAACCCTGCTCTAATAAGTAACACAGGAACCTGCTGAAGGCAAAATCAATAGAGCCCGATTCCCAAATTATCTGAATATTTAGTTTTTCAAACATTGCACACCAAGATCTTTCAGAGCCAGCTTATCTTTTTCTGCCTTTCTAAGCTAACTGCATAAGTACTGCTTGTAAAAACTATTTGCCCATGCAAAGTGAAATAATCACAATGCCATGCTCATTTACACACAAAATGATTTTGTGTCCCATTGTGCTCACAGTTGTTCAGCTCTCTAGGGGTGATTAAACTAGCTATGCTGCTACAGCTTGAGATGATTTCACTGAATCGTTTCTCCATGAAGTTGCTTCTTTGCTAAGCTGTTATTTTAACCATAAAAGGTAAACAGAAGGCAGTTGTAAGAGCTCCATTCAGCTCCGTGCCCAGGGCTATAACCCTAGGGCAGAGAATGCTGAAAGACTGCAGAATTTTCCAGGGTGTTGCCTTTCTTGCTCTAAAGCCTTCAGGAATACTGTTCATTTAATACACACTCTAGATGATACATTTCAGATCCTACTAAAAGAAAGACTTCAAAAGTCTAAGAACTTTTGGGCGGATGAAGCTTTCCCACCTCTGCACATAGCCCGGGGCCATGGTAACCAATACTGCTGCTGATGTTGGGAAAATACAGTAGAAATAAACTGCAGAGAGCAGAGCAGACAGATAGGGACAGGGGAGGTGAAAGGTTGCAGGAGAAGCAAGCGGCAGCCTGGAAGGGATAACGAGCAAAAAGGGGGGAGAGCGGAAAAGGAGGCAGCTCTGAAGGAGGGACAAAGTTAAATCGAGGAGCAGGCACTTAAAAACACTACAGATGGGAAGCAAGACTAATTGCGGATGTAAAAGCGCTTTGTTTCTAAAGTTTATTGTTGCCAGGATAAAAATTAATTGAAACTAATGCTGTTATTCACTCGTGCAGTTTAATTCCTTCATGCACATTCGAGACGTGAAATGAGCACCGCAGGTTCCAGGAGCCGCCAGTCCCCGCTCGCTCCGCCCGGGCGCCTGCGGGGCCCCGCGGGTCGCGCCCCGCGCCCCGCCCGCAGCAGGACCGACGCCCGCCGACGGGCGCTGTGGCCGCTCCGCTCCGCCCGGCTCCGGGGAGGCCGGCGCCCGCCCGCGACCCGGCCCCACAGCCGGATCGGCCCCGCCGCAGCGCTCCGGGCCGAGCAGCTGCGGGAGCAGCCCCAGCCCCGCGGCCCCGCGGAGCCGGGGGCAGAGCCCCGGGCCGGGCATTACCTTTGTCTCCATAAACACGCACGGCGACCGCTCGGGTCTGCCTCCAGAGCCACTCGGAGACAATTGGTTACGCTGAGAAGCGAGCCTAGAGACAAAGAAGGGATGGGGTTACTTGAAACCTCGCACTGGATGGCTCCAAAATTTAAAGTCCGTCAACATTTGCACACACCTCCGCGTTGCCTCACGCACCGCTGTCCCGAGTGACAGAGTGGATCGTGCCCAAAACTTTTGCAGGGGGAGTGGGGGCTCCCTGCGGAGCTCTCCTCACACACACACACAAAAAAAGAAAAAAAAAAAAAAAAAAGCAGAGGCTTTCTCCCTCCCTCCCCACCCCCGCCCGCTGTGGCAGCCACCGCTCTATCGGTGCGGCTTCACGTCACCCCACGCCTCTCCCCGCTGCTGGTCAGGGGAACCACCGCGGAGCGCCGCAGCCGCCCTCCCAACTTCTGCCTTTTGCTCTGAAACACGCGACGTGCCCAAAGGTAACGATCAGCCAAAAAAAAAAAAAAAAAAAAAAAAAAAAAGAAGAAAGCACAACATGGCGTCCTTTACTTATTCCCTCATAACAAGAAAGGAGATGTCTTAGATGAACGCGAGGGCAAAAAAACCCCGTAACCCCGATCGCATCCAATTTCGGTGCAGCCAATGGAGGTGAGCGTTAGCCAGGCTAATGTATGAATTTTGCAGAAGTGTGCCACATCGCATGCAGGAGCAGAAATGCAAACTATAGCCTAGAGTGGTTTGAAGTCTGCCCCAGCCCGAGCCTTCCACTCTCACTGGCGCCAGAGTTTCATTCACGGCCCGCCCGTGCTTTCCATACGCGGCGCTCCCATTGTCGCCCGCCTTCCCTTTGTGCCGAGCCGCCCCGCCGCCACCCCCGCGCCCCGGCCGCGCACCCCGCGCCGCCCGCCCGACCCCCGCGGCTCCGCGTGTACCCTGCGAGAGCGCGGAGCGGGCTGCGCTGCCTCCGCCGCGCCGGGGCCGGGCCGTCTTCAGAGCCGGGGCCGGGGCGGCAGCGCGGGCACCCCGGGCCGCGGGGCTCCGCCGGCGCTGCCCATGCTGGAGCGGAGCAAAACAAAACATACACACAAGCACGCACACACACGCACAGGCACACACACGGCGCTAGCAAAGCGGGAGCTGTAGCTTTAAAAAAAAACACTCCTCCGCCGCTTCTCCTCCGGAGCCGGGAGCCGAGTTAGTTTGAAGAAGAGGCACTTTCCAAAAAAAAAAAAGAAAGAAAGAAAAAAAAAAGGAGACAAAAAAAAAAAAAGGAGCGAGAGAAGGCGCGAGCGTGCCGCGCGGTGCAGCGCAATGCAATGCACGGCTCAGCACAGCACAGCGCGGCGCGGCACGGCACGGCACGGCACGGCACGGCACGGCACAGCACAGCGCGCTCCGGCCCGGCCCGGGCAGCCGCGGGTGCAGCCGCTGCCGCGTTCCTTACCTTGAGCACAGGATGAGCCGCGAGCCCCCCTCGGCTTTGGGCTCTGCTGGGTTTGTGTGTGGATGGGCTCAGTTTTTTTGCCTTTATTACTATCTTTGCTCCTCAGATCCTGCTGTGATTATTATTATTTTTAAGGCTTCTCTCTCCTCGCTCGCTCGCTCTCCCCCTCTCTGTTTTTGCCGCTTCTTTCTATTTATGTTGTGTGTGCGCGGATGTGTGTGTGTGTGAGGGGGAAAAAAGCCTTTAAATGAAACTGCCGAGGCTGTTATGAGAAGAAAGGCAATAATCCCGTCTCTAAATAACAGAGGGAAGGGAGAAGAGGAGGAAAAAAAGCGAATTCTTGCTCAGGGCTTTGCAAACGCCTGCAGGGCAGAGGATTAGGCTACAATTAGCTCAGCCCTTTGCTCTCGCCCTAGCTAATTTTGCGATGAAAATTGGATATTTTCCCTGCTTTTAGTGAAGGTCCCCAGATTTATTTCACACCCCCACCCCCCGTAAAACAAAACACGAGCCCTGGAAATGGATGGGGCCGGGAAGCGCCGCACCGCAGCCCGCGGAGCCCTACGCCGCCCGCGGAGCTGCGCGGCCCGGCCCGGCCCCGCCGGCGGTAACGGGTCGGTGCCGGGGAGACTCGGGCCGCTGTCACGTCCTTCCGCGGGCTTACTGAAAAGAAGAAGGAGGAAAAGGGGGAAGGGGGGGAAAAAGCTGATTTTAATCATTGTCATTTGGTCTGATGTAATATTTCCCCAGGCGTTTTCAACTAGGCATAAATTTTCAGCTCCCAAATAAGTAACGCAGGGCACGTTTCTCACATCTCCCGACTCCTCCGTTACAATTAGGGTAGCACCCACTCCGCACTTGTTGATAAACTACATCAAGTTCAAAAATAAATAATGAAAAAAATCGCCGCGGCCCCCCCGGGCGCATCCCCAGAGCCGGCGGGGTGCAGACGGGGGGTCTCGGCGGCGGGGGGGGGGCCGCAATTATTTCCAGCCCGCCCGCCCGCCTCCCCCTCCCTTTCACCCTTGCTAATGTCTCGCATTGTAAACGCCAAATTTCCTGTAGGCCATTAAAACCAAATGACGTCTATCGACATGCATTGTGCTATTGCGGAGCGCCCTGGCAGCCCGCCCCCGGCCAAAAGCGCCATTTCAATTAGAGCGTGCGGCGCGATGGCGCGGGGCTCCGCGGGCGGCTCCGCGGGCGCGCAGCGCGCCCCGAAGGGAAGGGGGCGGGAACCCCCCTCCCCACCAAAAAAAAAAAAAAAAAAAGAAAAGAAAAAGAAAAAGAAAAAAAAAAAAAAGAAACGATAATAAAAATTAAAACAACGCGAAGCCCGCCCCTCAACTTTCCGCCCAAGACGCGCCTCCGCCCGCGGCTCCGCGTTTCCCCGAGTCCCCGCGGGGATTGCGAGCCCTGCGGAGAGCGGCCCCCGCGGGAGAAGTTCGGGGGCAGCGGCGCCCCGCAG
The DNA here is from genome assembly GCA_037305975.1 of Chrysolophus pictus. Lineage (NCBI taxonomy): Eukaryota > Metazoa > Chordata > Aves > Galliformes > Phasianidae > Chrysolophus > Chrysolophus pictus. The sequence goes on from CM074586.1 coordinate 9,438,325, forward strand.
CGCCCCGCAGCGCCCGGCCGCCGCAGAGGAGGGGCTCCGGCAGCTGCGCGCCCGCGGAGCGGCGCCGCGCGTCCCGGTGGCCGCGGCCGGGCGGGCTGCAGCGCCTACTAGCCGCCGAGCGCGGCCGCGCAGGGAGTTACGCAACGCGCCGCGGCCGCCCGAAAGGTCAGCCCGGCGGCGGGCCGCGCTCTTCTCCGCGCCCGCCCGCTCTTCCCTCCGCGCCGCGGGGCTCGGGGCGACCCCGCCGGTGCCGGCCCGCCCCGACCGGCGGGGAACGGGGAAAGGCAGGCAGGACCCCTGCAATTCGTTTTTTTTTTTAAAGTTATCTTCCGTGGCAGGAATAAACAGAAACTTTTCTCCTAAGGGTAGCTTTTTTTTTTCCTCTCTCTCTCTCTCTTTTTTTTTTTCTTCTCGAGTACAAACTACAGGAGAAGAGGGAAATTTTCTCATTAAAGTTACATCCCTGCAGTTAGTTCAATTACTTGATATATGCAGAAGATGTTGTAAATTTAAAGATTTAAATAGCTTACAAAGATGCCGCAGGCTCCATCAGTTAATTTCCTTAATTTATGGATTTTTAGCTGAGCTTCTGAAATGAAAAGGAGAATGAGAACTAGGTCAGCGGAGAGATTTGCATCCAGAACAGACTTAAATTTGTTTTCCTTGACCATCCCACCGGCCCAGGTGCGGTCCTCGCTGGGGTCCCTCCTCTGAGCTCTGCGCGGCCCCGAGGCCAGCTCTGCCCCGACGTGCGGCCGCTGCGCGTCCACACGCGGCTGTTCCACCCGCCGTCGAGCCGGGCGGCAGCCCCAGCAGTCCCATCTCTCACCGCTCAACAAGTGGAGCACGAGGAAGACGAGATCTGCCAAGGCTCCCTGACCAGTCTCCCAGCCCCAGCTACGTCGTGTTTCTATAGGGATGTATGGACCGCTAGGGATCACCTGACAACGTAATTTTTACTTCCTCTGTGATCTACTGACTGCTAAACGAAAAACAAATGCGAGAACCTTGAACAGCAAGTAGAGCATTGTAGAAATAGATGCTTCTGCACTGAGGTGCAGTAAAGAGGAAAGAGAAGACCTAAAAATACTGCACTGAACAAAAAAGTAGAAATTGTTTTCTGACTCATTTCAACACGACTGCCACAAGTACCACTCAACTGGCATGCATGGCTAATAAAGATCTGCTTTGTTTGTTTGTTTGCAGACCAAAGACTGAACTGCATTTGGGATGAAAGAGGCGTGCGCATGGTAGGATGTTTGTGCGGGATTGTTTGTGCAGGAGCTACACAGAACAATGTACTTGAGAGCTTTGAGTTTTTATCATCTGGATTAGTGCTGAGGATAGATAATAAAGGTGTGCATTACAGCTCTATATGCACTCGCTCATTTCTTTCTTCTCACTCAAGTGTGCGAATGCCTTTCTGTTGTTGTGTTTCAATATGTATGAATATATACATATGAATTAATACTTGAAAGTTTGATACAAACTAAACAGTTTTAGGAAGCAACACTGCAATATGATTAGTATCAGTGTTTGTGATTTAACATTTCTTTTCCCACTAGATGAAGTTTCTAAGATTTGCAAGGTACATGTCAAGGACGGGTATATAAATGGATTTTTATTTATTCACAACTCCAAGACTAATTGCTTCTCTTTGCCTGAAGGCCAAGAGATTGGTTTTAATATGACACTTCAAAAGTATTCATAGAACTACAGAGATACTAAGTGTCATTGTTTAAGAGAGAAATCTCACTATGCTACTTGTGACCCTGAAAATAAATTCTTCTACTTTAGTTTGAATCCTAATGTTGTTTTTCAGAGTTTCACTTAGAGCTCAACTATTAAGAAGTGTACAAAGGAAAATATTAAATAGTATGTAGTGAAGAAAAAAGAAGACATACTATTAGAAGTGAACATAACTTATTCTCTCAAAAACTCTATTATCCTCCTTACAAAGCAATACAAAATTTATAACAGAAGATTCTTGGGCTAGGTTGTAAGATATTACAACTAAAAGAGCTAAGCTGTAACTTACCATAGGTGTTTTAAAACCTCTTGGCTAAATGCCCCCCATGGGTCTATTAAGATATTAAATACTTCAAATAAAACACTTTAGATTTTTTTTTTTAATCAGCTGCTCTTTGTATTCTATGCAGATGCTTAGAAATTGATTTGGACAGAACCATTCTCTAATGTGTTTGTCAGTCTAATTTTTCTGTAGCTCATTTCAACCTTTTCAGTGAACAGATCAGAAATTACCCAACACTCTGAAAACAGTATGAAATAGAAATCCATAAAGAATCCCATCCTATTTTCCTCCATCTTTTGGTGTTTTCCAAAAATAACACTGCATATTTGTCAGAATGGAAAATAAAAGATCATGAAAAGATGCAAATTTCGAGCAACAGAAATTTCCTGCCAAGAAGATATTCCAAATATATTTGGAAATGATCAGATTTGAAGTCTATGGGCTGTGTGAAAGAAGGTATAGTGAACTGAAAAAAACATCAACCTCTTCTACACCATGATACATGAATTTGTATATGGATCTCGAAGTGCCTGTATGAAGATATTCTAGAGACCTCATCCTGTATTAGTGCATATCCTTTCCTTTATGTGTCTTCACTTGAGGCTTGAGTCTGAGTTCAGCACTTCTCATGTTACATATGTGAACCTGAGGCCAATTCTGGCTTCCTGGCAGTAAAAGCAATTCACACTAACTGCAAAAAGTACACAAAGAAATGTCCAGTCTGCCTGGTCCTCTTCTTTGAAACACTTTATGCTCCAGTGGGCACTTTAAATAAGAGAGAAAATAGAACATTTGAAGAAATGTTTAAAGCAGGCAAGTGAGGATTAGAGTTTTGTTCCATTAAAAGAAAGGAATCTATATCTATATGTAGATTAATACCCTTCTCAATCACGGTTCAGACACAGACGTAGTCCAGAAGAAGTTCTGAGTAAAAAATCAGTCCTTCAGAAGTAGTTTTTGGACAGTTTTTGGTCAGTAAAGCGTACATAGTTCTGTTGCTTTCAGTGAGGTTTAATGGACATGACTACCTTGTCTCCTGGTGGGAGAAGACTGACCACAGATACATAGGAAGAAACACATCTGAGTGGTCATGCCACAGGTCCTGCGACTAGCACCATCACCTCCCACAGTTACATTGAGATAGAAGCAGAGGTGTGGAAGGCTGATGCTGATTACAAACGTGTTGAGCTAGTGAGAAAGGTTTGCTCTTGTGAGAATCCTGAAAATATTAAGAACCTTAAAATATCAACGCTTGCTTCAGTCTGTTGACACATACCGGATTAAAAAAAAAAAAAATAGAAAGAATTAAGGACATCTCCCAGTTGAAGCCAGTGGCAGTGCTAGTTCTGTAACAGTAACTTGACCCAGGGTTTGCTAATTAAGACAAAAAATTGTTTGTCATTTGTAGGCAGATAAGGGATTTCCTGGGAGCAGTAAGCATGACCATGAGGAGAATAAAATCTGATCTTTAGGAACTCATCAAGTCTTGTCACTCTCTTCCTTGAAATGCTCTTCTATTTTTTCAAGAGACTTATTGCTGCTGAGTGAATTTACAAACTGTTACTTGGTTGCCTAAATAGAGATGGACTGTTTTTGAGGCTATCCATTATCCAGCACCTAACTCATGACAACAGTGTAATATAATCTACGCTGGACTGCAAAGATAAAATAGCTTGTCAGGAAATACAGAATCGAATAAGTTTGCCCACCTCTCTATGCTTCCAAATGTTACAAACCAAAATCAGGTCCTAAAATTAAATTTACTCAAGATGTCCTATGTTAGCTTTCAGCATGATGTCAGCTTGTTGTGTTCTCTCATTTATCATCTTAAACAGTTACAACATTGAACATTTTAAACATTTTTAAGTAACTTTTGTGCCACTTGTCTTTAGCTCCTTGTTAAATAAAGCGTATCTATATTACAAATGTCGTGGTAAGGAAAAAAACATTTTCATGGTTGAGTGTAATCCATTCATTGGTTTTTAGAGATGCACAGTACTCTACAGCATGTCACAAATCCACACAGTGTCCCTGAAAGCTTGATTTTTGCATATGGATTGCTGACTTAGCTGAATGATGTGTAAGATCCTGTGCAGCCAGGCAGCTCCCAACTGAATATACTTCTAAGACAGGTTGTATGCATAGTTTTTTCTTGCAAAGGTCTGGAATAAGTTATACTGCAAAAATGCCACTTAACTGAACACAGAGAATAAAGAAAAAAGCCATAATGCTCCCCTTGGATGAAATTATGTTCTGTTTCAGGGTTCAAGATAGGCACAGGCACATCTGGAACCAAAGAAGAGTTGCTTCTTATTTATGTAGCAGTATTTCAGCACTCTTCCTCTTTGTCAAATAGATTGAGAAGTCTGAATACTGTGTGATTGGAACAGAACCTGAGAGAGAAGTAGCTCAACAAAATACAATGACATGGACATGAGAGTAGAAAAAATAGAAAATCAAGCAAATTCTTAGGTATGGTTTGCAGAAAGTGATAGAATAGTCAAGATAAAGCCAAAGAGAGTTGGATGTCAGTGGCAAAGAAGAAAATATTCTTAAGCACTGTGGTTTCAGACCCACAGTAAGCGTAAGGATAGTACAAGCTGTTGTAACCCTCAGACAACAGGGTGAGTAGACAGATAAATTCTGTCTTGGCTCTTGGGAGTCAACGAAATGACTTCTAAACCATTAAACCATGTATTAAACAGCATGTGAAGAGTTGAGCGAAGCACACTTTCGTGTTGCAAACTATCTAATAGAAAAAGCACAACTGGGAGGAGAAAACTAAAAAATTAATTCAGGGTCATGAAATTCATCTGTTAGACTAAATGAATAGTGAATTGGAGATTGTGAGGCTAAAACTAACTTGCAAATTAGCACACATCTCAAAACAAAACTAATTCCTGGTAATAGTCAGTATGAAAAGGCAGAATTAGCAGTGTTCTGGTCCAGCGCTCCTATTGCTGCAACACAGAAAGACTTGAAACTGGCAGTGGTTTTGCACGATTGTCTTTTCAGATCTGCTTACATTGTGGTGCTGCCACATGACAGCTCCAGTTTTCAGCCCAGTGTCCCATTCCCCACAGTGGTCATCCTGCCCACCTATGATGCATGCAGACTCAGCTGGAGCATTTTCACCACATACCACATACCACAAAGGAAACATACTCCTACCAAGAGGATGATGCATCACAGTGCTGCTTCTCCTGGCCCACTTGAATGCTGCTGCGAACAAGAGTTTAACCACAGCTTTGACGCCTTTGTTTTAGTACAAAGAAGATGAGAGCTCCGAACCTGGCCAGCTGAGCAGAGTCTAACCAAATCCTGTTATGCCAGAGACCCTTGGAAAGGAGACAGTATGTCAGACATATGGTCGCAACATGCTGTGCTGCAGCCATCCTCAGCTAGCGTATGGTCTCCTGAGTACCATTGCCAGCTGGGCTCTAATTTACACTGGGCCTGAGAATCAGGGACCTTAACAGTCTCCCTGATGGTCTCTTCTCCTTTGCTTCACTGATTTCAGTTAAGCAGATATTCAAAGCCTTTCATTCCTCCTGCCTGGCATCCTTTGAGACAGATACAATGGCATACACTGCTTTACTTATACTATGTGTTTGAAAAAAAAAAAACAAAAAAACAGACAAATATTCTGCAAGAGGAATATTTCAGAATATTGACTCTAATTTTTTTAATATCAGTGGTATCACTTTGGATGTTGTGTAGGTATGTGAAATTAATAATACAGATGTTTCCAAAAGTCTGATATAAAAACAGTATTGCCAAGTAGAAGAAATCATACTTACCCCTTCCAACCTGTATGTGCTATGGCACTATTTTTCATGGATCTGCGCTCTTATCTCTTTGAATATTGTATTACTCCACATTTTTTTGCCATGAATTTCTTCTCAGACAGAGAAGAGAATGCCTTTCTTCTAGTTGGAGCAAACTCCTTAAATAAGACGCATGTTTCGCATAATGAAATATGTATTTGAAAGAAAATGTGCACAGAGTAACCAAACTCTTAAGTTAAATAAACATAACATTTAGTTTAAATGTTCTATTATAATGCCACAGTTTTTGACTTTGTAGTCTAAGTTTTCAGATGGAAAAGTTACTAAACAAAGTCAATTTTGGATTTTAAAATCCAGCTTTTATTTTGCAATTAGCCTTTGAGGGACTTTCTGAAGGAATCTGTAAACAGATCAGTTTAATGCAGTTTGAAACAAAAATGATGTGGTGCTATCAGATCCAGCACACTGCCCTTCTTAAAATAATTTGTGGCAACAACTACATGGTTATGTTTTTGTCCATCTTTGAATATTAGACTCATTCTGCTTGATGCAAAGGATCGATGTATGTTTAATGTTTGTGAAGTGTTACCCAGTTGAGTATTCTGTTGTCAAGGCATTCTTTAGGAACAGAAGTGCAAGCATGTTTTCAGACATATATTATTTTATAGAAAGGATATATATATATATTCCCTGCTGAATGAAGACATTTGAGGAGCCCTTGTATTAAAAAGTGTCTCATATCGATCTCTAGTTTCTGAATATATGGCATTGTCCGCAATGCAGGAGACCAGCCTTGCATTTCCTCACAAGATTCTCTTGACCTGACCAAGTGAGCTGCTGGCAAGTAACTACATTGGGGAGCCACGAGAAACTGGTGGTTCTGTAGAAGGATAAATTAACTGAACTGATGAAAATGGTCAACAGGACCATTCATCTGCTCGATGCCTCCCACCTATGTAGCCACAGCCCTCCAGCCCTTCCTTTTGTTGCTTTTCTGCCCAATTCCTATTTCTTTTTTTCCGGGAATGAGACTGGGAATTCGGAGCAGCAAAGCATCTCCCAGGTTTCTGTGTGTGCCTAGCACACTGCCAACCCACTTCTTACCTGGACTCTGGTGCTCACCACATGACTGCTGACAAGAGCCATGTCATCAGCTCTGCTGGGGAGGTTAAATGATGAGGGATACAAGCAAGGATTACACTTGGGTCTGTGAAAGGATCTCATACTGCTTCTGCATCTGCTGCCTTTAGGAGTTTTGCTGTTCAGTCACAGGCCTGAAATTCAAATGCAGCCTTTTTCCCCTGTGGGCCACATATTTACTTGCTTTTCAAAAGCATCTTACATTCATATTCCCAGTATGGCAGGGTGTTTCCACTGTGAAAAGGGCAGTTCTTCCAAGAGATTAAAGGTTCTTCCACACATCTGAGGAGCGATGAAGCCAGGTGATGGCTTTTGCACACTGAGGGCGGCAGGGATGGGGGTCCTTTCCCCCCTCACTCTGCATGTGTTAAGAAATCTGCTTGGTTTTGGGAAGGAAAAGGACAGGCAGCTGCTCTCACGCAGCACATTGGCAGCAGCATTCCTCCCTCATCCCCACTTTGGCTTGTCACATGTATTTTGCCCTTTGTTTCTTCAGTGAAGGCTGTTGCTGGTGCAGTCCTTCTCCTCAGCGCTGCCACATTAGGATGGCAAGTCCCCATTTCTCTTGTTGTGCCACATGAAACTAAAAACAGTGGCCCCACTGGAGCTGCTGCTACATTAAAGATGTAAGTGAAATAAAAAATCACTTTCAGAGCTTTTTATTTTTTATTTAATTTTTAATTAATCTTAATTAATTTGAATTTCGAAGCGATCTGAAAAATAGCTTTAAATGAGTAGATATATATATATTTCGATTTTCTTTTCCGTGCGCTGAGAGCATGACTAATGCGGGACAAACGCCGTGGCTCCATCTGTAGTGCAGGAGCCGGGGTTCGCGCGGGGCAGGAGATGGCGGCCAAAGGGCTGGGGCCTCTCATCTCGTCAGAGCTGCGCAAGAGAGCCGGACAGCCACGGGCTCCTTCTCTTCATGGGGACTGCTGAGCCGGCCGCCACGGGCCGGGACGTAGCGATGCGGGCTCTGTGGAAGACGCCCCGAGCCTCCCTCCTCAGCCCGCTCCGGCCTTCCCGCCAACAGCCGTTGCCACGGAAACCGGCGGCCGCTCCCAGCGGGGTGCGAGGGCCGCGTGGGGAGCAGCGCCCGGGGGGCGGCGGGCCCAGGGTACGGCGCACCGAGCGGCTCCCTGTGGGGCTGAGGGCGCCGCGGTGGCAGCCCGTCACCGTCGAACGCGTGCGGCTGCCGGCTGACAGAGCGGCGAGCGCAGGCAGGTGTGCGGGCTTTGGGCGTGCTGCCGACTTTGAGGCGAAAGCAGTCTGTGCGCGCAGGTGCGGGGCTGCGGCCCGGCAACGACTGCGGCACGGCGCCGGGGCACGAGGCGTGCGGGAGCCGCCTGGGGAGCGCGGTCCTCGGAGAGGTAGGAATGCTGCGGTTCTAATTAATGCCCATGTGGAGTCTGATCGTGCTGCAGCGTTCTCACGGGTATTGTAGCAACCAGGGCGTATTTTAGGGTTCAGTTAATTAAAAACTATTTATAAATCTGCCGAGGTCCTGAGTTGCACTTTGCTAAGCTCGGCTGTCGCGGCTCCCTTCACCACAAAACCCCCACGCTGGATTAGTACGGCCACAGCAGTATTTTGGCTAACCGTGGAGCTCGTTGCTTGCTTCGTTCTCCATGGGATGTAGGATGCTGGCCCTGCCAGCTGGGCGGTGCGAGGGTGTAAATACCTCCACAAGAGTCTGAAGTATCTTGTCTTTTAGCTCTATGTATGTTACATACGTTAGGCTAGCATCAGCGGTGCATTTGAACACGTATTGTTTTGTATTGAAGAAATCCCTGAATTGTTCGCAGACATGCGGCTCAAGCAAAGTAACTTTATTAGAATGGCCCGACTTTTATATGTAAATATGTGTATATGTATCTATGTATTGTAAGTTATTTGTTTTTGAGTTTGATGAAAGCAGAGCAAGTTGTAGAATCGTAGAATGGCTTGGGTTGGAAGGAACCTCAAAGATCCGTGCAGTTTCAACCCCTCGTTTATCTCTTGTGACAAATTAAATGTAAGGGCAGTAGTCCAAGCTGGACTCTTTACGTACAGTGACTGGATAAATCTAGCCCTCTAAATGTCTACAAGCTCCAGTTTCACACTGCATTGCAAAGCATGGCAAGCTTTTCTCAACTGCTGGTTTTCGTTTATTTATTTATTTATGCGAGGAGTAGTGTGCCAACACTGCTGACACTTGTCTTCCCAGAAATAGATGTTTAATCCAAGTGCTTGGGTCCTGAAAACAGGTTTCCGTTTCTTAATTTTGTGGCCTATACATGTTAAGTGCTGTTTGATTAAGAGAAACACTGCACAGAAAAGAGAAAAAAGAGAAAAATGTACAGAAATTTTCCTCAAGTTCTAAGAAAACGATGGAATAAGCATAGATAGGAGAGCAAACCCTTAATATTTTGCTTTAATTAAAAAAAATTCCAAGCATTGCTTTATCTTGCGGTTTTTGTGCATCTCTTCCGTAGATGCAACAAACAAACAATTTTCCTTGCTGAGTCCATGGGTGAAAGTATCTTTTCATAAGTATTGATACCTGGGAAAGCTTGCTAACCTACGTGTGATGTTCAGATGCAAAACATGATCTTTTCTGAGTATTTCTGAGGAAAAAGGATGCTTTCTATGAAGGTTCTCTCTGGCTGTGCAGGTGTGTTTTAGTAGTTGGGAACTGAATTTCTTTTCTTGGCTACCTACTTAAGTGGCTGGTTTTATCAAAAATCTTCTGTCTGACATAAGCACCAAAAGTATATTTTGATACCTTGGTCTATAGGCTGCATAAAATAATTTCGTGAAAAAGGCTGATGGTGTCAGGATAGAATAGTTCTATGCAAATGCTGTTTTCAGGGACAGCCTCCTGCCTTTGTATAGCTTGCCAATGCTGATCCTCTTACAGATTTGATGATTGTTTTAACATGGCCAAAAGCAAGCAAGCAAAGACCTAATGGTATTTAGCAGTGGAGTTCTCCGAGAGTAACACTTGTGGTGTTCTAGGACTCATACTTTTCATCTGCTCTCAGCTTGAGAAACAAAATATTGGTTCAATATAGATATACAGGACTGTGGTTAACAGTTTACTAGACAGATTGAGTTGTCACATGCTGCATAAAGGAATACTTGATTCTTTGTGGAGCTATTAGGAAAGCAATAATTTGAGGGCCAAAGCTCACAGTTCACTGTTCACAGCAGAGCTACTCCAGTTAAAACACAGGAGCTTTTAATGAGAATTAATTGGGGGAGGGGAGGAAAATCCACATGAGTCCCTTTACAGGAGAGAATTACAGCATATATGCTACATTCTGTGTAAATAATAGTTTCTAGCTCTTCAATTAGCATTGTGGTTATGAAGCCATGTCCATTACGTAGCTTAAAACATTTCATTGTAATTCTTCCCTTGATTACTTAATGGAGCTATTACTTACTATTGGCTTCTGTCTTCCCTGCTTACATGGATATCTGGTGATTCAGAGGATATTTATTTGCTCAAATTTAGAACTCATATGAACCAAATCCTGATCCCCGTTCATCTACAGTAAACTTTGTCATGCGATTTAATGGCTTTTTTGGTTTCCTTTTTTTTTTTAACTTTTTTTTCCTGTGCCTGATAGTTATGCTAATAGAGTGCTAACTTTGTGATATTTCATATTTACAGTGTTAATAGCAGAAGAGTAGCTGTGGCTTTATTGTGTTAGAGGTTTTTAGTATGTTATTTATAGATCTAAAACCTACAAGATATGATATAAAAGCCTTCAATATGAAAAATGTTACGTTTCTGAGCAGACAGTGAGAAAATTGCCTTTTAGAGGTCAAAACTCCCAGTGCCTCTGGCAACATGGCCTTGATGTCATTTGACAGGGTGGAAACACAGCCCTTCATGGGAATAAACAGCCAATACCTGCATGATTCATTTTGTTAGGAGGGTTCTCCCATTGTTGCTAGGCAATATTTGCTAGGTGGAATTTAAAAAAAAAAAAAAAAAAAAAAAAAAAAAAGCCAACAACAAAAAATCCATCAGCAGAACCCCACCAGCTTTCTTGCTGTTGATGTTCTTTTTATGCTTGTTTGTTTTGATAAGGTGGAAATTTCTCTCTTCTGCAGAGTTAACAGAAGAAGCAGCAAACGAATCCCAGTAGCTGAGTTCCCTTCTGAGAGGCAGGGAGGGGAAAGAGGTGGAAAAGGATTGTCACCTGGTTTGCAGAAGGTTTTCTTTCTCTTTTCCTCCTCCTGTACCTTCTTAGAGCTGTCTGTTTGGAAATGCTGAGATGTTTTGTGATGAGCAATTCTTAGAGAAGAAACATGGCAGAGACCAGCAGACATTCATTTGAAATGATTTTCATTCAGTGCATTCTGGAATGGACTTGAAAGCAGGTCTCAGAGGCAACTTGTATGTACCAGTTTGTCTTACATATTTATTTATGACAGACTTGAATCTTCAGGATGGTATTCTATCAAGTGACATACTCACTCAGTGTGATGTGTGTCTAAAAATAGGTCATTGTCAAGGGACAGGAAAGAAATTGCACAATTTTATAAACTAAACCACTGCAGCTAGTATGATGGCACACTCTGAAACTGAAGTAACACTGTATTTGAAATTAGCTTTCTGCAGATTATTTTTCTAGAATAATAGATTAGGATTGTATTTTATCAAAACAGAAGAAGGTTGACCGCAGACTCTAGAGATGGCTAATGATACTGAGGTACTCCTGGCCCAGCAGTTCAGAAACAGTTCTCAAAGTAAAACAAACCAGAGATCATATCAAAAGACAGGCGTTGGACCAAAATTTGTTCTTATTTCAAATCAGGGATATTTAAAACATTACTTTTTTTTTTTTTTTTCCCCCCATGTGTTAAATCATACTGTAAAGCATTTATTTAATGTGGGATTTTGGCATTTGTTTTTGAAAATAGTGATCATTTTGTGTGCATTTAGCCAATGTGAATGCATTTTTTCTGCTCTGGAGTAAGTAAGTTAATGGCACACTTGAAAATCAAAGCACAAAGAAAAACAGGATATTGGGAAAGGGATTCTTTTCTCCTTAAATAACCTGTTGATGTGTAACAATGTGTACTTTTAGCCTATAAGGATAATGCTTTTTTTTTTTTTTTTTCTTGTTATGACAGTGTGAGTGCTATGATTTAAATAAGGACTGGAAATCAGTTATGCAAAGTAACGTGTTCTGGTGCTTTACTGCAGTGTTTCTACTTTCAGTCAAGTAGAGGGGCTGATTTTTTTTTTAAGGAGCCACTGTGGAAGTGGTCCACAAAGGAACAAATAGATCTATATATAAGGTTATCCAATAGGGTTTGAGGTTAACAGGTAAAGGCGTGGGCAAGAAACAAAGGAGAAGTGTGACATCTGGTGGAAAGATAGTAACAGGAGCAAGAGATCTGTGCATGATAACCTCCAGTTTTTTTAAGGAGGAGGGGAAGGATAAGGAAAGTGCAGTGTGCTGTTTGAATACATGTCTACCACTGCTGGATGGACCCAGGATGAGTGACGATCTTGGGACCTCACAGTTCATATTGTCCAAATCAGTAATTGTGGGAAATCAGTTAGATACTTAATAAATTCTGATCTTTCCCCCTTAAAAGAACAAAGAAATTTTATTCTGTTGAGTAGCTTCCCTAATCCCTTAGTCTTCCATAAAAAAAAAAAAATTCATATGGTACGTGCTTAACTACCTTAGACCAGCTGAGTCATTTCTTTCAAAAAAAGAAAAAAAAATCATAACTGCACATCCTAGCACTTTTGTTTTCTCAGTTTACTGAAATTTTGTAGTGCTTTCATCTACCTGTCCCAAATTAGCAGGACTGTGTTTTGCTGCTTACCCTTGTTCAGTTGTCTGGAAGATACTGGCTATGCCAAATGGTACTGATCATTCCCTGTCAGTTGGAGATTCTTCTGTGTTATGACTTTGTTACTGAAAGTTACAAGACCAATCACAATTCTACTTTGTAATTCTGGCTCATCTCTGGTGCATAACCCCACCCCCAGTCCTCTGGGATTTTCCACTTAAGCACAGGTCCTATTGCCTTTGGATAGTTGTGTTCTCATGGATTTTTTCTTCTCTTTTAATGCTTGCATACCATTTTCTAGGACAGCATAGTATAAGAGTTGTGTATCACTATTGGCAACGACTTTTCCATGCTTTGGGGGCAAACTCCATCTGCAAGTTTTTGCCTGCTCGCTCAGAAATAATGCTTCTTGGGAACTGGCCAGTTATGGCAGGGAAAACAGACAGTAAATATCTAAAACTGCAACCCTAGTATTTCAGCTTTCCAGTTCCAACTGGAACAGTGCAAAAAGTAAGTGGTTCTTGGTCAGGCCACAGTGGGCCTGTTTGGGAGAGTCACAATTTGGATGGTATGTATGAACCTTGATGTATTAGTCCCCTAATGAGTAAAGCATATTCTTTATTCCAAAGAGTGAATTGTTTTCTTGCAGTAGCAGAACTGAAATGCAGCTTCCAATAATCAGAGCTCTTGATATTCTAAATGAGTTTGAGTGGAAGGAGGACTCAGGTGAGGAGGTTGCTGGTCCACTCTGCACTGTTTAGTTTAGTTCAGTTGAACTGTGCCCCCCCCAGTCTACCTCTCTGTCATTTGTGGTGATGATTACACTTTTCTATGTGTGTTTGGAGTAGATTGTATATGCATTCTCATACTTGTGGGACCACATCAATTAAAATCAGTTAAGCTCTCAGTTACTGTCATAAAAGAATGGATGTAGGCCAAACTTCAGTTGCTTCATGAGGTGCTTGGTTTATGTTTTATCTTGGGGTGAAATAAACAAGGTTTCTGTTTCCCTCAGGGAACCTAGTTATATCAGTTGATAGCTTTCAGAAGATTACTGTGGGAGTATATAGATAAAAAGGAGCAGTTTCTCTAGTTTAACCATCTTGATAAGCTAAATGAGCGACACAACATTTAGTGCAGCTGAAGCCAGATTATTTTACAAGAGCTCTCTAGATCTAACCTAAAACTCAAGCCACTAGTTTTGATTGACCTGAGAGCAGCGCTGGTGAGTTTTGGTTCTCAGTGCTTTCTAAAGAGACAGGGCTTCTTACCGAGTTGTAATCTGATGATGGAACTGAATCTGTGCTGGCACAAGGTGCTTTTTTACTGCAAATATGGCCTAGATCTGAAAATCATAAATTCAGTTAAAAGGCTTCAATAGTGTACTCTTACAATTTTATTTGCCCAGAGAATCTATTCAATATTATTTTCACTTTGATGTCTAATGTCACTGAATGAGCAAAAACATTATGTGTAACTCTGGAGAGAAATGAAACAATGTGGTGTGGGACTGAAGAGGGGAGCAATACGGTTTAATACTTGCTGTGTTCTTGTGCACACAAGGAGAAAAATGTCCTTTGTATTTCCTGAAAATAATTCAAAATGCATCTTCATCAACATCACAACTTCATGTAAATAACACAGGCTTCCCTGTAACATTTTATATTTCTGAATGTGCAAGGAAGATACGTGGCCTTTGAACAAGCTGAGAATTTGCACTTGTGCATCTTGGTCTCTATTACTGGTAGTGGTGTCTGTGGGTGTGTGGTAGCACTACTGGTAGCATATGTTGAGGCAAGAGGAAGGGAAGGGTTCATTGAAAATCTTTCACAGAAATTTTTGCATATAAGTGAAAAGTGAGTGAAAGTTGGATACAAAACTTGCTTATGGAAATATACCACTGGATGCCACTGTTGCTTCATGGAATGTCATACTAAAATAACATTGACTCTGCTTATTTGAAAAATTCTGTTTTCCTTCACCTTCTTAGTTCTTTATTACTTTAATCTTTCCTAGTATTAAAAGAAAGGGGAAGTTGTGCCCCTTTTTTCTTTCCAGCAACATGGTGGTACTTTTCCTGTATCTAGAAATGACAGCTTGTCCTAAGAAAGACAAAGAAATGACAAAGGTTGGTGTTCGTTTTTTTTTTTTTTTCCCTTCTCTCCTAAGGTAAAATCTTGAAAAGAAGAAAGGTTCAGATGAAAGAGCAGCTAATTTTCCTTGCAGATAAGTTCCTTCACTCTGGCTCTGAATCTTGTGTTAATCACACCTAGGTATGGATACAGAGATTTTATTCCTATCCTAATGCCATCCCGGAGAGCAGGGCAGGAGGTCACTCCTGCAATGTGTGTTTATTTCCTTTCCCAAGTGTTGGCTGTCTTTTACTTGAAAGAATATTTTTTACTTGTCTATTTTTTTTATTTTTTATTTTTTCCCCTTGGGGGAAGCAGGGAGGGTGAAGGTCATCAGGTGAAGGTTTGATGGCTGTGTGTTTTCACAGGCTCACTTGTAATGACCTGATTAGTAGCTCCTGGTCTGTTCTCTAAGTCGTGCAGCGTTTCTCTTTAAGAAGAAAAAAAGACAAAAAATGAAAACATACCCAGAAATTTATTAAATGAAAAAAACCAATAAAAATCCAAAAGTCTGGAGCCTAATTTTCAGATGGTTTGTGTTGATTTTTTTGATTGTGTGCACCTAATTCTTGTGCTTTCTGATGAGGGAATGAAAAAAAAAAAAAAAAGAGGAGAGACTTGAGCTTTTTCTAGTATGATGGTGGTGTATGCAGTGTGCTAGCGTGGCACTGTCAGACACAGGGACCCCCTTCTGCTCTGTGCCTGCTCTATTGGGTAAGCCCTGGATGTTATTGGTTCCACAAAGTGCTAGCCTAATTAATGACAGTCGAAATGTGGAGGAAAAGCAAACACAATGCAAATGATGTGTTGAGAGAGCTCTGAAGGAAAAAGACAATAACCATGTAGCCCTGAGAAAGCACGTTTATTCTCTCTCTGCAAGCTGGGCGGGAGAAGGCAGACAGCAGTGCTTCAGCCCGGAGGCCTTGGCAGTGCCATGGAAACGGCACAGGAGCACCGCATCCCTCCGGCTCTCCAGGCCTTGTGGCTCTGCTGCAGATTTACAGACAGCAGCACCCACACAACCTGTGTGGGGCTGCAGGAAGGGGAAGATTAAGATATATGCTTGTTCTGCTGCTGCTTATATGGTAAATCAAGGGAGAAGGAAAAGAACGAGTATATGTACTAAGTTTATTGTCGAAGATGGAATAGCAGCTGCAGCAAAATCCACTCTGCTGGATGTCTGACAGCCAGAACACAGTTTAATTACACTACTGCTCACTTATAATTCTCTTCTTTTCTGGAATCTGGGTTGAAGTTTTCTTTGTATTTTGTATCCTAAGTTTTCCAATGATCAGGACTGATTATTGCTATTTTATGTTGTGGGAGGTACTGAAGGGAAGCCTGCCAGCAGAGCTGCTGTTGATGCCACATAAACTTGTAGCGGTGACCCAGATAACATTGAGACTGACACAGTAAGTTACAGTGTCAGAAGAAATAAATGTCTCCTACAGCTCATCACAAAGCTCCAGCTGTGCCATGGTACCTGCCCTTAAGCCCAATCTACCCAAGATACTGACCCACTGCTGACATAGTCTTGTTGGGCTTTGCTCAGTTATGAACTAGTTGTATATGTTGTTTCAGAAAGCACACAGTGCTTGCAAGTATTTGGAAATTATGGTCACTTAGGGTACTTTGTAAAGGACATCTCCAAAATGATTGTGTGGGCTTTGCCATACCTGTTACGAACTGCTGGCAGTCATACAAAGCTGACTGCTCTCTGGAGAGCAATTTGTGCTCTCTCCCCTCATTCATCACCCTTTGCTCTGTTCTTCCTTCGTCCTAGACCTGGCAGGGGGCCAGGAGAAATCATGGCTGACCAAAACCTTCAGGAGGCTCTCTTCTCTGTCCTGAATCTGAACTCACATGTTCTCCTTTATGCTATAGCATGCAAAGGGAAGGTTTTCCCAGTTCTTAATGGTTTGGAGAGGATTTCATGATTATATGCTTCCACAGTTTCCTATGAATGTTCTTTAAGTGTATGGAAATCAGTCTCTACTGCATCAAGAACCTTTTAAAGTTCAATAAATAAAAATTACTAATTTGTAGCTGTGACTATTTTTGTTTACTGAGGACCTTAAGGTATTTTTATGTGCATTAAACCACAATGCCAGAAATGGCAAATCATCATTCTATAACTCTTACAGGAAGCAACAAAGAGAAAATGTTTTTGGGAGCAGAGGTTGTGAGTGTTTCTCCATGCCACAGGCATGTCAGTGTTGTGCATCTGGCTCTGTATGTGTGTTCATAGCCATGAATCACTGCAAAGCAGAAACCAATTGGTTTTAGCCCATGTAAGCATTCACTTGCCTATTTATTTAAAAGCAGCAACTATTTCTTTTTTTCTTTATTTGTAGCCGTCACAACTTAGTGCTAGTATAAATATCAAAGGAAACATCTTCACAATGGTCCACTCTACATTCCCTGTCTTTCAACCTGCTGCAGTATGTTAAGAAAGTGAATGTATTTGTCTGCAGCCTTCCTTTTATTAGGGGTGTGTAAACTTATCTGTTCTCTTAGGGCATTTTGTATCCTTTTGGCTGCAAGTATATGGGAAGTGCATTTGGTACAAATGACTTAACTCTTTCTCTCAGTTGGTGCTGGTTGTCTGCAGTTCTTCACTACGGGATGCTTCATGCTCTCAGAGGAGATTTTTTTCAGCAGCTCATAGCTGGAAAGCAGTCATTCTTGTTGTGATAATCCTACAGCTGCTCATTTTGTTCCTTCAAGCAGCCAATTATTTTTTAAGCTGACTGAATTCTGTTTGGAGTCTTTTCCTTTGCTGTGGATGATTAGAAAGGCATTTTTCCAATCAATCCATACTATTAATAGAGATGTTATCACTTACATTTAGACACTTGAAGATTTTTTTTTTTGTAAGTAATTGAGAAAAAGTTTTTGGGATACCTGAAGCTCCAAGCTCACTTCTAGAAAATTTGCCCTCTTGCTGGCACTGCAACACTAGAAGTCTTGAGATTTGGTGCTTGTGTTCGCAACGTGTTTACATTTGTCAAGAACTGATTTTTTTTTTTCCCCAATTTTTATTTATTTTATCTTGTCTGTCCTCCATTGTCATGAATTTAAGTTTTTGCTGTTTCTATTCTAGATAGGGCAATACTTCAAGTGCTTGAAAACATAAAATATTTTGAGACACAAGTTGTTGGGTGAGCAAGATTATAATTATTAAGAAAAAATCTTCCAAAATCATCATAGAGGTACCACTTTTAAATCTGTTCAACCACATATATTCTTAGATTAGAAGAAACAGGAGGTTAAGTTATTGATTCAGTTGGTACGCAGGTTTCCCTGACTGATCTGGGAGCTGGAGCAAAGATGATAACTGAGGGTCAAAGGAAAGACTCGCTGGTTATTAATCTTAGTTTGCCTTTGGAATCTAACTGTGAAGGGGTGTGTGTGTGTGTTTTTCTCTGGACAGCAATACTATGAGACTGTAGGTTTTGCTAAAATCTGACTTGAAAGTAATAAAGTAATTGAGGAGAAATAAGGAAAGGTGATACATTGGTGCTCTGCCTGTCTCTTTCTTTGCCCACCTTCCTCTCTACAAGAAAACTTGGGAGGGGGAAGTCTTACTCTGAGTAAAGCAGCTGAATTTCAAAAGACAGTAAAAAGATTTAGTGGAAGTGCCAGTCTTTGTATGAGCCAGAAAGTGTGTGTACTGGAAGAACAGTTATAACAGAAACTGGTAATTCTCAATAACTTCCAAGTAACTTCTGCAGGTAACAAGTACTTCTGAACGAGGTGTATGGATTTTAGCATAAGCAAATCAAGAACACTCCCAAATTCTTCACTGACTTTATACCTTCTATGGCTGTGCCTTGTTCAATTCCAGCTCTTATGCATGTACCCTTGGCTAGTTTTCTTAAAATTGGAATGAATGTGCTTGTTTGTGCCACTGTCACTTGCAATTGCGATGTAGGCAGTGCCTAGAGAAAGGTAGGGAAGATTTACTGCATCTGTTAATACTCCATCAAGCAATACTTTGTCACGCAGCCCTTCTGTTATTAGGTAGGGTGTTGACTGCACAAGGCATCCTAAGAGTCCGCCTATGTTTTACTTGGAAAGAAGAAAACCTTAGAAAATGAATAAAAAGTGCGTTACTAAAATTTCATCCACTTAATGATCTGAGATAAGAGAGGATGCAGAAGAACTTGAGTGTTGCCCTAAGTATCTTCAGAACTGCAGTTCTGTGTTAGCAAAGTACACGTTTTGAATGGGCAAAAAAGTTGTATTAATTATTTGGCATGCTACACTACACAAGAACAACATTAAAAAGTCAGCCTTTATCTTAAAACACTTCCAGTTCCTACTAGCCTCATTATTAACATCCATATTCTATGTTAATGCTGCTGGCAAGAGGTGAAAGCCATCCAGGGTGAAAAGAAATTAGTTTCATTTTTCAGTAATTATGGGGAAAACTGTTCACTGTCTTTAGTCTCCCTCTCAAGTTATTCTAGTGCTGCTGGTTAAAAAGATCCTGATCTCTATGGTGTTCACTAATGATCAACAGTTTTAGAGATGACATTTTTCAGCAGCACAGCCTCTATTACTGGGAAACTTTTTTCCCTCTTATGCAGCTGCCAGGTCTTTCAAAATCACTGGGAAAATTTACAAAGGTTTTTGTCTGTTTGTTTTTAAACTTGCTATCACTACTGCTTGAGATGCAGACTAACATTTCCAGTTTTTCAAGGAAAAGCCCCCTGCTTGAATACAGGTATTTAAGCTGAATCTGTGTGAGGGGAAACATTGTTAGTATTGCAGCCAGGTAAAGGAAGAGCCAAAGGAAGAGAATGGAAAATACAGGACAGCATGTTAAGATAGGAACTGTCTTACAGTGTGGTGAGCTCTGTATTGATACATAAAATATATAGGTTGCTCCAGAAGTAATGTCTCCCTTTTGTTTCCTTGTGAACTACAACAAAGTAGAGCACAATAGCGCTGTTTTCTAGAGCAAATTCCCAGCTACAAAATACTATTTTTCAACATAGTCACCACCATTAGCTGTGCATTTTTGCCAGTAATAAACAAGAGACTGTATGTTGCATTTATAACAATTGGCACCGGTGGAGGTGACCCACTTGTTCACAGCTGCTATGATAGTGTTGTTGCTAGGAAAATGTTGCCCATACAGTCCAACTAATGTGCTAACATCCACTCCATAAATGTTAACCAAGTGTCTCGGAATGTCAGGGGGTGCAATTTTTTCTGCGTGGAGGAATTCAGTTACACATCTTTGCTTCATATTCATCTCCATGTCAGATGCTAATTTTTCAGACTGCCCCTCTGCTGCCATCTGTCACACAGCAACAAAATGTAATGGAATATTAGAGGAAAGGTTCAACCTCTACTGCCATACCCCCTTCATCCACCTCGCCTTTCATGGACAAGCATAATAAAAAAGGAGGCATTACTTTTTATACTGCAATTTTCTGTTATTATTTCAGATTTTCCTGTTGTCATTTCAGATAGATCTTTTTGTTTTATAAAGTTGAACAGCAACTCATCAAAAGGTTGCACTAGGAGGTCAGCAATGCATTTTGAGAGTTGTAGCCAGGACGACTGGGGTACCTGTGAATGGGAATGGAAATGAGAATTTTTCTCACCATTGAAAACTGGAGTTATATTGTACTGTAAAAGACCAGTGGTCAGAGCAGAGCTGACTACTTGGCTGCTTCCTACTAGAATGTAACGTGTTGTTGTGGTAAATTGCAAGTATTTTGTCTCATACAAAGTGCTGAATTTCAAGTTATGAAGGCTTTGACTTCCCATGCATCCATTTAGTGTCACGCAAAGAATTGATGACACTTCAAGCTTGAATGGGAGAGAGCAATAACTTGAGTACTTAATTTGCCTGGCTCTTTTCTTATTGTATTTTGTCCCTTCTTATCTGAGTGACTTGCATAAATGAGTTCATTGTTGAAGTGGCCTTGCACCATCTGCAGCCATTTGCAAAATTTCTCTGATGTTTTATCGTGACTTAGCCACGGGAAACATCTGAGCCCTATGCAGCTACATGCTCAATCTCTGTCTGTACAATGAAGAGAGAACTGGAAGGGTAAAATTGAGAAAACTGAGAAAACTTACTGGATTGAGATTAAAGACAATTTAGCAGACAAAGCAAAGCTGTGTTGCTTGTTGTGCAAGCAAAACAAAACACAAAATTCATTCACTACGTCCCATCAGCAGGCAGAAGTTTAGCTATTTTGTGGAGAGGAAGGCTTCGTTATGTACAATGGTTATCTGGGAAGACAAACACTGTGACATGGAACATTCACCCCCTCCCACCCTGTTATTCTCCTTTCTTCAAGCTTTTATTCTCTGCATATCTTATGGTTTGAAATATCTCTGTAGTCAGATCGGGTAGCTTAGACCTTTCTGTCACAAGATCACACCTGTAATTAAATGTCCTCAATTTTTAAGGCTTTTGGCAGGCACTGGGATGCATCAGAAGTATACTGGGACAAGTTACTGAGGACTTCCTATAGAGCATCAGAATTGTGCTTCTACTGAGTATGAAATCTTGCCTTTGGCAGTAAGCTATACTGAATGCCTCAGAAGAGAATGAAAGGGAAAACCTTTCTATAAGCAGGAAGCTAACTTTAAATGCAGAGCTAGTATGTGTATATTTCTACCTCTCTTCCATTTGGTGCTTTGATTTACTTTCTCTGTCTTGAATGTCTCCCCTATAATACTGTTAGTTATTCAGTCCTTTGGAAAAACAAAACAAAACTGGTGTATACACCAATGTTTCTTTTTTATGGTAACTATCATGAGAGCTCATGCATTTATGATATTGAATAAAGTAGGAGGTACAGTGCCCTCTTATTCTAATACTTGTTGAAGAACTGTCTTTGATCCAAGTGAATGTCTGTTCTGAGATGTGTTTGTTAAAAGCTTTACGTCCTATTACTACATATATATATATATATTAAGGTAGTGGCAACTCTTTTTCAGTTATTGTTTGCATCAAGGAATCCACTTGGAGAAATAAACCGTCTGGTATTGACTACCCATATCTACTGAACAACAGTCTTTAATGCAGTTAAATATGGTTAATGCAGTTGATAGTAGTGAAGAGTGACCCTCACTCTTGTGAGACTGAGGCTTTGATCCTTTAACATCTCAGTGGATCTTAATTTCTTGCCTGTGCTTTACCCTGTGGGCACGTCTTCTGGCTTTGTTGAGAGAAAAAAGCACTGGGGAGAGGGTTCTTAAGATGATCTTCCTCAAGACATGTAAGCAGCGACACCTCAGGATTAAAACTAGTTCTACTGCCCAAATGCATAGGTAGTGTGCTCTCCTTGGGGTGGATCCCATGATGCTTCTCCAAGGCAATTTCATCCTCCAGCCAGGTACTCTGCATAGCACTTATCTCCTTTTACCCTGTGACTGGTTTTCTCCTTAGCACAGATTCTTTGTGTATGACATTCACTGTACTGATTTTTATGCACTTATCTTAGGAACTACTGAATGAGGACAGTTATAGTGAGCCTGGATGCATTTTGGCTACCTAATTCAAATACAGTGGCTGTAGGTGCTAATTTCTGTATTTCGCCTGCAAAGTAATCCTGTAAAATGGTGTTTTGTGATGGTGTGTGATGTTGATGAATTGGAAGAATGATGTAGAAAATTTGTTAAATGTCAGTGAGGAGCAAAACTCTTTAGGCTTTTAATCTTAGTGAGTTCTCCGCTTGATTTAGTCAAAATTTTCCCATATGCTTGTTACCAGTGAGACTTAACTCTGAAAATGTAAAGACTTGAGGGTCTGTGTGATTCGCATGGGGGAGCAGTATTGGCCTAATGGGATCCTGGTTGAAACTTCAATTACAAGAAGGCAGTTAAAAAAAAAAAAAAAAAAAAAGTCCTCCTTATCAACTTGTGTTGTTAGTCTAGTCAGGCTAAAAATTCTGCTTAATCTTAATGATTATTAAGAGTTCTTCATTTCTGTGAGATTTGTAGTGGTGTTAAATAAATTAGAAATTATTGAGGCAGTATGTTAAAGGAGATCTAATCAAGATATCCAGAATATGGTGACATATTTAAAATCCCATAATATTTAAAGAAAAAAAAATAGAGGGAGTAAAGATACTTTATATACAATTAGTGGCAATGTGATTAATAACCTTGGGCTCAGATTCGATGGTGTCCTTTGAGGATTGAAGGTTTTTTCTCCTGCATCTCTGGGACCAACTGTATGCCTTAATTACTAATCAGTCAGTGAAGGCAGAACTGAAGTGTGTATGTATATACTTGAATTTGCATTTGCATTTGTTCCATAAACTTGGATTTGTAAGGCTGAGTATCTCTGCAGATTTTGATTGCACTCAAAGAATTGGTATCCATGTTATGAACAGAGATTTTTCAAAGCTGGCAGACCTGTCTGCTTCACATCATGTGATGTTTGACACATGTAAAACATGCAGAAGGATGTTTATCCAAGTGAAGATGCAAAAGCTGAGTTTAGGCCACTGAAAACCAGGCTTGCAGGTTTGCCAGGGCAATGTCATTTCTCACCTGTTTTATTTCTTTATGGATGTTTGAGCAGGGGTAAGAGACTTTGGTATGCCAGAAACAAAAACGTGGTTTGAAACCATTCTGAGATAAAATAGAGAACTTGCAAGGCTACATAAACCTGAATTGAAGACAAGGGGAATAAGATATTTTTGAGATTCAAACACCCACTGCTACATAGTGTGACTTATGAGTGGACAATAGTCTTACACAACAAGTAATGACAGTACTTTCCTATTTCTGTTCTGCTTCTTCAGTAAAAAGGAAGAACCAATGACTCCAGAATCAGTTGGATTGGAAAGCCTGAGGTTTTGGAAGATTTGCCTTGTCAGATGTGTCAGCAAGGAAGCTTATTTCTGAGCTATTGTGTTTTGGGAATAGGAAAATGTGTTCAGAACCAGCCTGGACTGTAATTTTGGAGATTGCTGCTTTCTCGTAGTTTCTCGTAAGAAGTGAGGGACAAACAGCTCCTTGTGGAAGAGGGTGGGAAATGGCTTATATTAGTTGAGAGCTCCCGGGCAATTCAACCATTCAGAAGACAACCAGAAATGCATCTTCCATGGGAGAGGACAGGAGTTCAGCTAAACTGCAACAATATAACTGAACCAATTTGTCACTAAGTTAAGTCACTACAAAGCACTTTAAATTAATTGAGGTATCCAGATACCAATAAAAACCTATTCATATACAAATCAGTTTTGTCAGACTGGTAGCCTTCTGAGTATGCATCACCTTTAGTATGAGTCCAATTGGCCATCAGTGTCGTTGGAATCAAAGATGACAGTGTGATGTTATTATTGACTCTGCTGGTCTCTCCTGTGCAGTCACAGCTGTATGCAGCCTGATTAGCTTGACTGAAACAAGTTGCCCCAATTAGTCATTTTTGTCATTGACCAAATTTACTTTTTCCTATCTTCACCCTTACCTTAATGAAATTTAGATTTAGTAAGCTACTTTTGTGCACAACTTGTTTACACCAGAGCAACTGGATATGGTGGTCCAGTTAGCATTTAGGTAGGTTTAGGTGGATGTCAAATGCTATTTTGGAACAGGTAGTGCTGAAATAAAAAATATACAGAACTTCTTAAAAAAATAAATAATAAAAAAGCCAGCAACAACCAAAACCACCACCACCACAATAAACACAACCAAACACTTCCCCCACAACATCATTTACTAGAATTTCACTGGCCATCTCTTTTCTCTAATCAAATCTTCGGAGTTTCACTGTGCACGTTTTGTCCCTTTATCTAAAATCAGCATTACTTCTGCATATGTTTGAGTGCTTTCAGGTTGCAAGGTTTGGTCAAATACAGCCAGGTTCTGTTTCTTATTCCAAATGACTGTTTTTGAAACTCCCTGAGAGAGAGTTCTGAGGTAAAACACTTGATCATTACCTGTTTTCTGCACTCCATTGATTGCAATGTGTACCTGACACTCAATTTTGGTGAGATGATCTGATGAAGTTCTCAGACTCATTTCAGGTAATAAAAATAATCTCATTTTGTGCAGAGATAAACATTGATGAATCGTCAGATTAATAACCTGTCTCACGTCTGCCATGCTTTCTGTACTGCTTGAAATGGTCACTGTATGCATGATTTATGAAGACAATATCATCTTGAAGAGTATATGCAGTGTCACTTGGGCAAGATTAACGTCTGTATGGGTTTCAGTGGAGAAATCGAATGTTAGAGCAAGAGGCTACAATGTTTATATTGTCTATCGTATCATCTTCTATTGTTCAGACTACCTGTGCTGTCATGATTGTGTTTTATTTTCTGATATAAAAGGATATCTTACTGAAAAAAAGAATTGGGTTAAGACCATTTTTCTACAGGTGAATTGAAAGTAAGGTTTTGATTTCAGTAAGTGCAATGCAGTGAAAAGCATTAATGATCACATCAGAGTGAAAAATGCTTTTTCTCAGAGACAGAAGTGGGGAAATGTACAGGGCAATTCTAGGGAATAAGACACCAGACCAGATAGGTTAACCCCAGTTAAACCTGATAATTATTAGGCCAAATCTCCCCGTTACCTGCTCCAAGCATTAGTGTACTTGACTTCTACTAGGTGTACAGGTGTTGTTGTGAATTGATTGTAGAAACAGTTCAGCTATTTGACCTTTTGTAGAAATAGCTAAAATTGTACCCTATGGTCTTCAGTGTGTACATCTATACCTAGGCTGGCATCACTGTCATGTGGCTCCTCTTTGGCTATGTCAGATACCCAGAAGGGGTTATGCTGACTGAATGTACCATTGAAACAAAAATAAAATAACTTTTTTCTTGTGATCATAATGTACATTAGTCTATATCCATGAATTCCAAGGTGAACTGTAGCCTGGAGCTTTTATTTGTTAGCAAAGGAGCCACCTCCACTAATGTTTAATGGGTTGGGACAAGCTCTTATAATGCAGTTGCCTTAGGCTGTTGCTTCCCGAGCTGCTGCTCCCTTTACTTGAACTTAATCTTAACACCTTTTGCAGCTGGTGACACTACTTATGTTTGGATATGTTGAGAGGAAATTTCTTGTATTAAGTGAAAATAAATCTGGACAGGAATCCCAGATTGGGAAGAGAACTGTGGAAGAGTTGGATTGTGAAAGCCTCTTTCATTTTTCATAACTTGACAGCATAATTTTAGACTCCAGGAAAAAATGATGACACTGCTAGAAAAGATCACGGATAGTCCTATAAAGCAGAATGTGAAACATAGGGCCAGCAGTATAGTAATAGATGAATTTAAACAGAAGAATTCAAGTCTCCTACAAGGCAGGCGTGTAATAGAAAAATTGATCACTGCAATTCTGTTGAAAGTCTCAGGTTTTTCTTTTTTTTTCTTTTTTTTTAAACTGTATTGCAGAACATGAAAAAGGCTTGTTTATATGGCGGGGTAAAACTCAATGAAGTCTAAAATGCCTGGAAAATTACTTCTAAAGGCTTGTCTGTTTGGCAGGCGTTGGATATCTATGCTCCTTGCTACATGCAAATTAGTTGTCTGATGAGTTATGTGTAGGAATAGAACTTCCAAAAGTGTTGTTTAGAAGAGACACTGTTTTGGAGACATTCATTGAAACAGACAAGAAAATACTTTTTACAAGACTGAATGTTTCTATTAGGCTAGTCATAAAGCAAACATGATTTTTATTCTCTGGCATGAGTCATAGTTAACTGTATCAATTGCTTCATAATGTATTATCCAAATAGCTTGTTGGCAATAAGCAAAGCTTAATCCTGTTATGTGTCAGTATGTTCTACGCTATCTTGTCCTTACTGCCCAAGGATTCAATGCTTTCAAATACTTCACAATTTAATTGAAAAGTGGAACTGGTGTGTATTTGCCATTCTTAAAACTTGAATCCATTGTATGCGTGGGTACACGTTTAATTTTTGATGCCTTTGTTTGGATGGGTAGTCTCGAAAAAATTTGGGCAAAAGGGACCAGTGGCAGGTAAGTCCCTACTATAGCTAAGTATGAAACATAGATGTTACATCGACTCCAGTGTATTCTTACAGCATTATTGCGCTGGGAACCATCTGAGAAGTCTGTAGGCTTGTCTGGTAGGTACCATTGCAGAAAGCCAGGGAAATTGCTCACCTTTCTTAACCAGCAGCTGCCTTCTTAGGAGGAAAAGTAATTACATCCGTCTTGCCATGTGAAGCTTGGGTCATTGTTCAGTGTGCATGGGTACGTGCTGAGGTTTTGAAGTCATCACAAATAACAGTGCCAACCTGAAAATAATCCCTTGAAGCAATGCGAGCTCAAACTGGCTGTGCTGTGACTGTCTCTTGTGTTGTGCTCTGAAAACAAACTACTGCTGCATGCAGATGCTGTTGTTCTGGTACCACTGAAATTAAAATGAGTAGATCAGGCTGCGATTTACATGGTAATGTTTCTTTTCCCAGTGTTTGGCTGGACTATGCCCAGCTACCAATGTGATTTCTTGCTGGGACGAAGAAATTAATGTCTGTCAACTCAGTGATTCAAGGTAACCAGTGTCAATAATAGGCAATGATAAATACAAATAAAAAACATAAACAAGAAAACTCACTTTTCTTTAATCTGAAATTCCAGATGATGTTGCACTACCTGAGCTGACCTAAGTCCTTAATTCATTTATTACACAAAGAAAGAAAGAAAAGCTACTTATAAGGCAATGCATGTTTGATATTCCCTGTATTCTTTTTATAATCCTCTGCAATTCTGATATATCTCTTCACACATATGGATTCTTATATTAACATCTTTCTTTTGATAGATACTTTCAGCACAGATTTTCTTTTCTACGTGTACTTCATATGCACGCAATAAGTAGATAATTGTACATAGGTTTATGTGGCAAGTGTGCTCATGCTGCTATTGTCAGTAATAGTGTTACCCCAATGGGAGGGGTAGCACAACAGAAGTAAGCATTAATATACTGTGCTGTACAAACTGTCCATGTATGTGGATCCTTCTTACTTTGTCAAAACCAGCAGCATTAGATCATTCGAAAGGCAGATTTCCTCAGTAAGTTACTCATCTCCCTGTATACAGCTTGCCATAAATGTGCACATAACCTAAGCCTCTCTTTAAATGATGATTTGTTAGTCCAGATAAAATAAAACCCTCCCAAAGTCTTCATCTTCATTTGTCATTAAAAATTTTATTCCTCTCACAGTTGTTAGCTTTTATTGCTGTAGTAAAGATTTTTAAGTAAAATGGATCTGGGGACTGAGGTATAGAATAAGCACCTGAACTTGACATAAGAAGTGCGATATTGCTGTTTTTTTTCCACATAGGCAGTGAATGCATTGTGCAACCTTACCAAAAAAGTCTGTCAGATGTAAACATGACCATATGGCTCTATCAGTTTGTGTGTGTGTAGATCAAACTGAAAAAAAGCAGGGTGATGGAAAAGGAAATGGAAGGAGAAAGTCAGGTCTTTGATGTGAATCTAGTTGGAAGATTAAGTTCCTTAATATTTCCTAGAGCTCTCTAACACTAGTGGAGGGCTGAATACAAATTCTATCCAGCTTTTGCCTTGGCCACATTATGGAATTAACCTCCATAACCACGAGGGCTCAGATCTTCATGATATCCTTTCCTCATATAGTGAGTGTTTGTGGCTTCCTTAACTACATGCAAATTAACTCTACCAATTTGAGTACCATCACTTTTTAGAGCACTCAATTAAATGATAAGGAGAGCATAACTCAAGTTACTGGTGGTGTTCTTTGTGCACACACAAATAATAATCCCATCACTATCAGAATCAATGCTTTCCTCTACTTGCACTGCGGAGGTACCTGGTTTTCCCTGGATCACTCCTCGGTGAGACCTGTAGAGAGGAGCTCTAAGCAGCATCTGTCTGTTGGCAGAGCAGCCACCAGCCTGTTTGATGCTAGCAAGAAAAGTTACTTTGCCTGAAAGTCTGTTACCTCTGATGGGGCAGCTGGGTGGATAGAAGGCAGGATGGGGGCTGCAGCAGCGACACAGTGATGAGGAACAGAAGGCAGATGGATGCTAACTGGCTTCATGGAACAGTGGAAGTTGTTATCTTTCTGAAAGTTTCTAAAACATGCACTTCACTGAGTGAAAAATGTTTGTAGGAATGAAATTTTGATGTGAGTCAAGTGAAACATCAATAATCTTTCAATGCAAGCTATTTTTAGGCCACGACACTTCTCTATTAAAATTGAGAGCAACAAAGAAATGTGGGATGTTTGTAAGGAAAGTGAGGGGTAAATAAATGCGTGTGATGCACAAAACTATCTGTATAAGTAATTTTTGTTGTATTTGGACCTGTAAATGTAAAATGATTCAGAAAAAAACCTCTTAGATATCTGTACACTTGTACAGGGCCGGTTCTGGTGAAATTCTGAAATTGGTTGCAAAATACAAACTTAAAATTACTGAAGCATTTAAGTTCAACATTATTGTAGAATTTGAGACTTGTTCCAGTACAGCCTTCCATCTTAACTGTTGAAGTTATTATTTATTTCACATGGTTAAAGGACATGTAGACAAGGATACCACATCCAGAGTAGGTGTGAAGGTTAACAAAGGCACAGCAGAAGGTACAGTATTCTATTCTCCCAAGAGATTTTTGCTGGAAAATGAGAGAATGTCTTCTCTATATAGAAAAGAAACAGCTGAATGACAACACTTAGAATATTTTCTGCATGTGAAATCGAATCTAATTGTTACCAAAATAAACAAGTGCAAATTGTTTGCAGCAAAGAAAAGAACTATCCTGGTGGGCAGGAAGTTGCATTTACTCCTACTTGTTACTATAAAGAAAAGATTTGATATTTTTGGTGACTATAAAGATTAAACCAGAGATTTATGTTAATGCAAAGGATTAAAAGAATCTTAATAACATGCATAAAGATGCAAATGTTCACCTGCATTTTATCTGCTTGCAGATGAATATGCCATAAGGGAGATACTAAATGGGGAGAACGCATCCTCTCTCTGAATTGGAACATCTGGTTTAATACTGCACTCGCATGGTGACTGAGTATTAATTGTTTTCACCGATGTGTTTTTTGAACAGTGTGATAATTTCCTTTTTATTAAAATTATGAGGAAATAGCAATATTTGACCAACTTCATACATAATGCCTGTTTAGTGTGTGGCTTGGTGCACTGCAGATTTTGATGAAATGTATCTATTCCATATTCGTTCTCACTACCCTGTAATTTCCAAAGATTCCATTTTCTAACTAGTGAAGAACTTAAAATATTACATTTGCTGTAGAGCTTACAGCTGTGTTCCCCCAGTTCCAAATTGTCCTTCCACTGTAAACACAAGCCATACCAGCATGGAAAATCATGTGCTTTATTTGGGAGCCCTGACATATAGTATTATTATACACGTACGTACTTACACTTCATAAATGATTTGAAAAAGGAGGCATTTAAGGTGAAGGTGTAAACATCACTAACCACTTATGTTCTGTTTTGGGTTTGTTTTCCTGTTCTTTGACCAATTCTTACTAACAGACAGGTGTGTATAAACAGAAGCCACCTGGGTTTGTAATGAAGTTCAACTGATACAGGAAGTGTCCCAGCACTCAAATCAATATAAATCTTCAAAAGGTTTTGAGTAGTTAAACATCAAATAATCCATGTAGTAAAAGTCATAACTTTGTTGCCTTTGAGAAGGAGAAAGCTGTGCAAAGTACTGTTGTGTGATTTTAGTGGTAGTTCTTTCTTCATTGGAGTGCCTATCTTTGAACTTAGGGAAAGTCAGATTTTGTGGAGCACCAATTAGGTGCAAGAAAAAGTTTGCATCTTCTTCCATACTTTCAAATTTCCCGACAAAGTCGTAATCTATTAGACATGGGCTGCAAAGCCTATTGACGTGATCCCAGTGGATGTCCATACCCACTGGCCTGTGTACATCCAGGAGATACTGAATGAACTCTTTAAATTTGACTCCGGAGCCTGTCCTTAATGCTTCTTTGGTGGCATTGACACGGTATCTGGAAATGATGGCTTTTCCAAATACAGGGTGATAGTAATTGTTTGGATGTTCAAACTTGTCCCGAAATGCAGATACCAGCTTTTCAAAAGGTTCCCGAATAAAAAGCATCTTTGTGTAAGTGTTGAGCCTGTGATAAATTCCTTTGCGATCAAACCCATCCAGCCTTTTTAGATAGTTGCCGTAGTGCACTGTGTTGTGTTGTATGTCTTTAGTGGAAGAAGCCAGCCCATTGAGAACCATGAGCACCCGTTTCCAGTTAGAGCAGCCAGCTTTTGGTACTTCACAGTATAAAATTCTGTATTTGTCTTCTACAAATATTCTAGAAACGTGGTAAGGAGTGATTATTCTTCTGTTATTACTCTTGTACTTAGAACAAGTTTCCTTCATTATTTGCTTTCTTCTGCTTTGTATCTGGTAGAGACTTTTCCATTTGTTATTCCTGTCATCGGATTTAAGTGTGGGCAAGTTGAGAGTAGAACTGTTCATAGAAATCAGAATTGGACTCTTCTTAATTACAAATCTCCTCCTCCGTTTATGGAGCTTCATTGAATTAGTTTCCTCACCTTTCTCTTGGTAATCTTTCATAAACATTGTGCTGCTTTGCCTTCTGTCTATGCTTCGAAGCTTGGAGGGCATGTTTTCAGATGAGGGTAATGAACCACTCAGCTTTACTGTTGCTACCCCGTCTGCAGTACTTTTTCTTAATCTTCTATCCTGGTTATTGCTGGAAACGCAGTCCTGATAGAAAAATAGATGAAAGATGTTACCAAATGAGAGACTTATTTGTCACTATTAGCAGCTTGTGCAACACAATGTAGATCTATTTGTACAGCTCTGATTGCACTGCTGCAAGTCCTTGGTGCCTGTGCTGTCTGGTGACTTTTCTCTATGCTTACACCCATTCTGAAGGCTGATATGAGCCTGAATTGGTAAATTCTGGTTCAGATTTGGGTTTCGCTATATTTTACTTGGTGCCTGTGCCCATATTTTGATAGACCTTTGCCCCTTTAAATTCTTTTGGTGGAAATGTCAGCATATTTTGAGGACTTAATTTTTCCAGGCTGCCTGTTGTCACACATCTGTTCCGTATTTTGTCCCCCACCCCTTTCTCTCAGTATGTTATCTTTGCACAGAGGGCAGTTGTTCCCAGAGCGAAGCCTTCCAGGGAAAAAAGGGTAATGGGGCTTGTGGAGTGAGGATGTGGAGGGCAAAAGGGTGGGAAGAAGGAAACGAAGAACTGCAGTGGGAAGATGGAGCCTTTGTTGAGTAGAAAGGGATGGAGTGAGAGCAGCATGAACAGGGACACATGGGGAGCCTGGAGTGAGGTGAGTTTGGAGACCAGAGCAATTCTCACTTGATGAAAAGCAGCAAGTGATAAGAATGAAGCTGTGATAGGATTAGGAGAATGAGAACAGAGTAAGCAAAGTGAGTCTCTGGATAAGTTTCTGGGACTACTCTCTTTCATTAAGTGGATCTCACTGGTTAATATTCCTCTTGGCACACAGCCTGGGTGTGTTCCGCTACTTCTTGCTTCTCAAAGCAGCTGAATTAAATCCCTGTCTACAAGTCTTTGCCTCTACAGCTGAAATTGTGTTTTGGATGTACTTGAACTCCTTGTCAGCCCTGTTCTGAGGAGTCATCTGGGAGCTGACTGGCGTAGGAACCATAAGGAGTATTTCAACAGGGGAAGCACATACAACTGTGCAGTGTATATTGTTTATCAAAAATATTTAATGTGTATTTAGGTGTTTTATAAATCATAAAATTCAGATTTTCCAGTCTTTATTTGCCCCCTAATAGCATTTAAGTGACTTGAAAAATAAGATATTGCAGGAATTTTAAGGTATGCACATGGGAAACAACATCGGTAGAGTACTATGCAATTTGTGATGGCACTTCGTGCTGTAGAACTCGGGCTTCCAGAAAGCTTTGACTGTTCTGGTAGTGGTGGTTTTGTGGCTGGGAAAGCAACTGGTGATTTGTTACGCAAGATGCTATCTATTCAGCTTTGAGAATGATAGTTCTCTCCTTATCTTGAGAGGCTGCTTATAGTGGTCAAATGTGTATTAAAATTTTTGTCCAGGTAAAATACAGTATGTGACACATTATTTCTAACTATTACCCTTCACATAGTGGCAGAAATTTGATTTTACTTATTTGTGATATCACTGATATTTCATGTTTATCAGATTCAGACTTCCGAGATATTTACAGCGTGGTAACAAAGAACCTCCAGGTTTTGAGAAACTGTCATGATTTGAATGTGTTCTGTCAGTGTAATTCTTCCTCCAGAAGGCCAGGCTGGAGCTACAGAGATGGAGGGATGTCATTCAGATCTCACTGGTTTCATAGGCAGTGGCTTTGGGTAACAGCTGGCAGCAGCGCAGTTGTTACTTCGCACTGGGGCTTGACCTGAAACCGAGTAGCTGCTGTGGGCACTCACTGCTGCTGCGAGTGTGTTAGTAGCCACTAGATGGAGGAATTTCACCAGGATTTTTCTTTAGCTTATTTTTAAGTGCATCTCAAGACACTCCTTTGCTCAGTGCAATTTCACAAAATATTAATCGAAGTTTACAGTACCTTTTAGCAACATCCAGCCTAGGAAAAAAGCTCATAAAGCTAAAGTTGAGTAGGTTATAAAATTCATGGATTAAGAGGAAAATTTGCACTTAATGGCAAAGCTTTGATGCATATTTCTGTTTCAGTGCTTCATCTCTAGTCTAGCGGTGTTATCTGAGCCATCTCTATTCTTACTCCAAACTCAGAATAGAGATACAATTCTCCTTATGTACTTCTGGAGACTTACTTTTTTTGGTTGCTGGAGTCCCATGTTATATTTTATCCCTAAACAAAGAAAGAAAAGTCATTATTTAGTAAAAATACACACACATTAGTTTTGCTTGATATCAATGTGTGTCCTCTCAGTAACAACAGGGAGAACAGAAACATGTTGTTAGTACAACGATGTATGGATCTATGATGAATTGAAATTAACGTGTATTTCGTAGTAACAATACTCCATTGAAGGACTCTATATATGAAAAGAAATTGTGAAAGGAAGTAAATGTCATTCCCTCCTAAAGATGGGGAAACTGAGATGGAGGAAAAGCCATTGCTTAACCTCAGTGAATGGGCCAGCAGAAGAACAAAATTGCAGGTTAGAGCTTTAAGAAATGCTGTTCTTTGTGTACTTACCTAAAGCTGCATTAGAATTCTTTTCCTAAATTTTCCCAAACTTTGGACACTAGGCTACTTAATCACAGCAGTAGTGTGCACTACTTTCTTTTGCTGTACTATCTTTTGCTGTTAAACCAAAGCAGTGCACAATGGACTCAAATGTAAGAAAGGACTGTGTTTTACTAAATCTTCTGGCTTATATAGCGTACCTGTCTGCCTGAAAACATAATGATAAAGATATGAAAATCCTAGAAGAGAGCTCTGTAAGAGATATAGGATTGTTTTGTTGTTCCTAACCTCTGCTAGTATAATAATACAGGATGCATAACGGAAAACATTTCTTAATTATAAAATTACTTCAGAGCTTTTCAACTTATAACAACCAGCATTTGCTGTCAGTAGTTCCAGTTTAATAAATCTGCATTAAAAAGCCACAACGTTTCATCAAGGACAATTAGGTAAAGGTGTTGCAAGACACTCTAAGTGAAAGCATCACTGAATAGCTCAGTACAGATTCATTTTCATAATGCTGTGAAAGCTCTTGCCCGCCTACTTATTCACACTTCAGTTAATTGCAGTTACAGTAGTTAGTCCAACTATACAATCAATCATGGTGTTTTTTCCTCTTTTAAATCAAAACTACAAACTGGTGTTAATAGTAGTCTGAGCCAAATTTCTAAAGTTATTTCTATGCTGTTAGAGCTCATCCTAGCAGTGCTTATCGTTTCTTTGATTCGTATTTGAGTTTTAAACCTCAAAAACAAATGCAGCAATTTGTTAGTTGTAGCAGAAATGCCAAGTCACAGCTTGAAGCAGTGATTGAGCACCTGGTGGGAAGGCAGGGCCAACCTGGGGAGCTCAGTGCATGCAGTGCACCTGTGTGACCAGAAAAGGTGGAGCCAGGACGCACCCTTTCCCAGCCCTCATTTAAGGGTTGGCAGAGGAGGTGAGGGTTTCTTGCTGGTGATTCCTGCCTACCTGAGGCCTTTTGAAGGTAAGCAGATTATTTCCTTTGTTTCTGTGCCTACAGCTGTTGTGTTTGAGCAAGTCCTTGCTTGCTGTAGCCTAGGGCTTTGCTACTCTGCTGTCAAGGATGTGCTTTCCATTGCATTATAGCGTTA
Organism: Chrysolophus pictus; assembly: GCA_037305975.1. Classification (NCBI taxonomy): domain Eukaryota; kingdom Metazoa; phylum Chordata; class Aves; order Galliformes; family Phasianidae; genus Chrysolophus; species Chrysolophus pictus. The sequence goes on from CM074586.1 coordinate 9,473,519, forward strand.
CATTTGTACTAAGCTGAAGGTGGACTATGAAAAGCAAAGGGCGTGTTATTTTTACTTTATCAGAAGTAGGTTTCAGATGTCTTATGTGAGTCTTAAGCTTTTTTTTTCTAGCTTATTTGTGAAAATGTTTATCTGGAAATTAAATTAAGGAGAGAGTTTCTAAGGAGAAAAAGAGGTGGTCAATAGCATCCTTGTCTGGGTTATGAAAGATTTAAGCTGATTGTCTTGTACTAGGCTTTATGTTACTGAATTGCTGTCCAGTTCTTGATGTGATTAAATTAAGGATCTTCTGTTTTCTATTCCTGTGTTACAGAGCAATGAGGGTATGGAATCTGTTGTCCAACAAGAATTAAAAAAATTGAACACCAGCACTTCATACATATTCATACTAGAGCCTGGATGATTCGTTTAAACCATAAATCAGTTCTGTTTGTCAGCAGAGGTAACCTCCTGCTTGCTTTGTAACCCTGGAGGCATAACTTGAAGCCACTTGAACTAAATTTGTGTTGGCTGCTTGGCCTATAGCCTAAGGCATCATTAATAAGGCTAGTTGGAGTAGCTGTCTAACTTTTACTTTGGACTTTCTTATAGTAGAGTTTGAAATTAAATGTACGTTTTCTTATAAATTCATAATATTGTTACAATATTCCTTCTCTTGTAGGTAGAAATCATACATGCCAATAGGTGAAAAATTAACGCAGAAAAAAAAAATAGTTTGTAGGTTGATTCTTTTGATTTCCAGAGTAAATTTAGTGTAATGCACTTCGTAACAGTGTTGTTATAAGAATTACTCACAGTGGCTACCAATTTCAATTCCGCTTTTATACCTCTGAGTATTTCATTTCTCAGTCTTTCTTTAAACTGGTTTGAGTGTTAAATCATCCTCATTCTCTGTCACAGAGGTATGGGAATTTACTTTGGTTGTTGATAATGCCAAAATTCATAGGTGAAGGCTTACATATTTAAAATATTTATCCTACTGCGAATAAAGTGTGCCTGTGAGTGTAAGACAGAGGAAATGGTGTTGCAACTATACCCAAAGATAGGATTTTGCAGGCATTATATCTTGTTTTCCTCTCGGTATCCAAAAACTCTGAGTCTTTTCCCAAATGAAAGCGTGTGTAGGTGAGAAAGACTTGGTCACTAATCAGGGAAGTAAGGCAGTGTTTTGGACTGAATCAAATGCAAATATTTGAGCATTTAGTGTGTCTAGTTTGTAATGCAAGAGTTAGTGTTAAGTTCTTGACAGGTTTGTTTAGCTATAGTCATTTCACATCAGTGGAAACAGTGATAGTTTATAGCAAAATCACATCCTCCGTGTAATTACCCATAGAAGTCTGCATGTACCTGCTATGAATGATAATAAAAAAAGCAAGGTGCAAAGAGCAGCTATGAAACCTGTTTTTTTTCTTCGATTAATTATGAGTTATGTTTCTGTAGCATCATTTCATAAAAGGTAGCTTGTTTTAGGGACAAATACCTTGCACTCACAGGCTGTGCTTTGAAAAATTATAAATAAATGCTGGTAGGCAGTGAGTAACAGTTTTTGAAAATGATTCTTCACTTACTGCCATTAACACATAATCAGAACAACAATTCATGTTCAATGTAAATGTTTGGTGAAGCACTTGCCAATCTCTTCAATGTTTTCTGAATTGTGACTTCTAAGAGTTGGCTTCTTCTAGCTGTCTTTCTCATGATACAGTCTGTCACTTCAAATTTAAAGGTACACGAGGGAAAAAACGTCTTAAGTTCAGTGTTTTGGAGAAAGGACATTGCACAGATCTCCTCTGCTAATCAACTGTAAACTTAATGTTATGCTACATCTTTGTGATCTTGGCAATAACATTTGAGAGCTAGTAAGTAACATGGATCATGATTTCTCTTTGCTGTAAATAAAAGGCTGTTGTCTGCAGTGCCCAGGTAGTTATCATTTAATGTTTGGTGCCAATATCTCACTAGTGCTCAGACAGAGAAAGAATAGCCGAGAGACAGAATCATTCTATCAATTGTACACTGTTAATGTCAGTTTTCATGGTGTTTTCTTCTCCTTCCCTTGTGCAACCATGATTTTCCAAACCTGAGCTTGGTCTGCTTTTGTTGTTTTTCAAGAAATATGAGTCTTATGCTTCATCCATTCCCACCATACGGCCAGTTGCATTGTGAGCTTTCCTTTTTTTTTTTTTTTTAAATGCTACTAGCAACACAATAAAATGGCCTTCATCTTCCCAGTGTAATATTATATAGCTTTGCCTCTCCTGCCTTCTCCTCTATCTCTGCTTCAAGACCTAATTTTGGCTTGCCTGGAGTGGTGTTTTACTCTGTTCTGAGACTGCACTGCAGCTGAAATATTTGTTAATAAAAATGATAACTTCAAGTCTGCTTCTGCAAACTCCTTTCCTTCAGTGGGCTTCTGTAAGCAGCATATACTTGTTTGTTTCATCTTAACTGATTTTTGAAATATGTATACTCTGGGGGGGCTGTTTACATCATTGCATGAACATCTGAGCCAAGTGTCCCATTCCCATGTGCTTCAGTTTTATGTGCTTTCTTAGTGAAGACATCACATACTTAATCACAGAATCGATAGTGGATTAGTATTCAGAATTCTGATTAGTATGGAAAATTGTTAGTTTGAAAAGGGTTTTCCCCAGAATATTGGTCAGATGATTTTAAATTCCAGAGAAAAAAAAGAACATGCAAAAAAGAAAAAACTGGAAAAAGAACTGTTAGTTTGAATTGTATGTTGAAATGCCCATTCCTGATCCCAACTTATTCCAACATCTAATTGTTTACATATTTTAATGAAGTTACTTAAAATGGAAACATGTAATTGCTATTATATCTGTAAAACCAAATATTTCACAATAAAAAATATTGTAAGTGTACATATTTGGAGTACTTTTTAACTACAGAAACTTCATTAGGAAACAATTCTATATTAAAATTGAGGCCTAATTCATCAGAAAATACATGCGTATCTGTTTTAATTGCTTACTATGCCTGCAGGTATGTTTTTATATCTAAAACTCAAAAAATCAAAACAAGATGAACAAAAAAACCCACAAAACAAGAACAAAAAAGAAAACAAACCAATAACCTACTTTGGAAGTCACCATCTAAGCTACATACAGAGCAACGCATTTTAATAGAGGTAATTAATGAGGCAACCTAAAGTAAGCTTAGCAAAACTACAGGATATTTCAGTAGTGTATCAAGAAAGGAGTCCGTATAGTGAAGCTATGTAATGTTTTCTGTGAACAGCAAAGCTGGAGGTCTGCAGTGTCATCTCCCACAGAGGAGATACGTTTTAAAGTGAGTGTTTTGGTTAACTGATACAATGCTGAACCACTGTCAAAGCTAAATGCTTAGTGACAAGACAGGCATCACAGTGCTTTACAGAGAATTATGAAGTCATGTATTTCCAAGTCACTACAGTGTCTAACTTCAGCTTGTGTTTAATTTTACATTAATTTTTGCAGTGTTGAAGACAAGGAGAGAGAATTTCACTATGTTCTCTGTGAATAGCAAGGAAGCTGTTCTTCATATGTGAGGTTCTTTGTAAATCAAAAAGCTCATTTTTCCTTAGTTTTCTGCTTTTTGTTTCAATCATAACATTGCCAAGCATGCTGTATTTAACAGATACTTAGTATTTGGTTTGTTAAAGTATTTTAGATACTTTGAATGCTTTCTTATAAGTGACTTGTTCTTAAGCAGTGGTGGTGAAGTGGAACACTTCCTAAAAAAGATAGCCGTCTTCTCCCTTCATTTCCGCTCTACTAATCTAGCACTGTGCACAAACTGAATTGCTTCATATTGATCTTGTGCTTTGTATTGATCAGAGTCAGATTCAAAGAGGTAGGCACTGCATCTAAGTAGAACAGTTGCTTCGTATTGCTAGACCAGACAAATCTGGGGTTTCTCCATCCCATAGGCAGCAGGCAGTACAGTACCATGCTGCATTTGTATCATGGGGTCTTTGAGATGGTAGCATTTTGTGTTTATGTTGCAGCAGAATAAATGTATTCCACCCAGAGGTTTCCAGTTTTAATACTGAGAAGCCTCTAGATACTGTATTGTTGTTTTAAGAAATGTAATAAACTGTTGATAAGTAAGTTGAGGCACAAATTAAATGAATTGTTCTCAACTCCAATCATTAGAGGAACAAGTATCAGATGTGAAGTGTGGCACCTATACCTGGCAAAACAATGCTAACACACCTAAGAGAAAGTCAGGTATTGTTATTGTCTCTGGGGGCCATCAGGCTTCTCCATTAGTAAAGTGGCAGTTTGGTGTTTGTGTTTTCAGCTTGGCTACATAGAAGTAGCCAACAAAGAATAGTGGTTGGATATCTGAGAAGAACATTGTGTCTGGACAGTCTGTCAAATATTGTCTTACCTTAGTGTAAGGGACAGAGCTTGAGGACAGGAGGTTTCTTAAATGAGTGTGGAATTCACTTGTTCTGATGAATAGGACAGAGTACACAAGCATAACTAGGTACTGGTTCTTGTTGCCTGTAATGTCCCCAACTTAACCCAAGGAAACAGAGTAAATTTATAGTAACTTGAAAAAAGGATATCAAACAGGGAGAGAGACTGAAAAGTCTCAGATTTTCCCAATAAGATTTGAAATAAATGAAGAAATTTATTCAACATAGAAATCAGAAAAAATCCACAGAAATACTTGCTATCATATAAGGGCTGGTAACTCTCAATAGGTTTAACTCTTTTGTACTAGACTGTGCTAAAAATGGGCATCTGTTGCTGAGTTTCTCTTAATGCTTCATATGACCTGCTTGAGTTTTACAGGTTCAAGTGCTTACAGAACATATGGTTTGAGCTTAATGAAGCATTATAACAGGAGACCCTCTGGACCCATTTAGCAACAGCAGGGTTTAGAGGACAATTGCTCTGTTAACCACTGCTCACAACTCTTACAGTTCAGAACTGCTTAGATCAAGATCTAATCTATCTGCGGCTCGGGATCTGCAGTGGAAGCATTTGTTGCCTCTCTCCTGTACATTTTCCAGCACGCTTTTACATCTATGTTCTGGCCTTATTTTGCCTCCCTGCACATGGCTGCAAACACTTCAGGCAGATTGCATAGCAAGATACTGCTAAGGAGAGTAATTTTCCCTATCCACATGGTCTTCCTGTTCTCTTTGCTGGTCTCCATCTGCCAGATCACTGCCTTCCTTTTCCCAGCTAAAAGAATAGTAAAAGGAAAGATGCAGCAGTGGTATGACAATGTCCTTCAGGTATGTGGATGGGAAGTAGCCTTCTCTGGGGACTGGTTATTGTTCTTTTTATCTTCGCACTTGAACTGGCAAAGTTTCTCTTAAAGAGGTCACATCTGCTGTGGCAGGGAGAAAAGGAAAGGATTCTCTGGTCAGTCTTCAACAATTCCAATAGATGCTATTTCTGCCTGTTCAGCCCACTGGCTGCATGAACCAGAAGGGCTCTGATGTACTTGCCTCTTGGTACTGTCTAAACCATTAGTAATGCCTGGAATAAGAACTCCTTTGCCACTATAACGTCTCTACCTGTGTTTTCTGTTCATGTATAATTTCAGTTGCTAATTTTTCTAATATCCCAACATAGGGTGGTACAACAGCCCAATAAGGGCTGGGAGATGGCGTTGATTGCAACTACCTTTACAACCCAAGTTTGGGATGCTCTTTAAGATGATTGAATCTGATTTTATGTAACTACCTAAATGGAGATTTATCAACTGGCTACTGAATTCTGTTAATGATGAACATAATTTCTGTGTTCTTGCACTTCCATCAGCCAAGTCTGACTTTTGTTGAAAACCTTTCAATCATGACTGTTGTTTGGAGCATTTCAACATATTAATGGTTCATTCAGTACATTGCATACAGTATATACAATTTATTTTTTTTCTGTTATTAGTGAATAGAAATGATGTGCCACTTTTATTCAGTTTTCTGAGTAGACTTATGTATGGAACTGGTTCCTGATAAGGAAGCACATTGTGGACACTATACAAGCTACACAGTGCAATTCAATATTGTAATTCTTTGAGGTGCATTTGTTCCTGTACTGATTAAACCCCAAGTTTACAGCAGAAAGCTATGTGCATACAGGACTTTACCTATCTGATGACTTCTTTAATCTGGAATGCAACACTTTCATCCTTACAGCTTTGGATTTTTTGCTGATCTTACTAGCTTATTGAGCTTTCATTCAGAATGCATATCGGTTGCATTCGTATTTATTTATGTTTGATAAGACATTTTTAGTTCTTTGAAAGTAGTATATGCAACACTACCAGGAAGCCTTCCAGTTTTAATCTTTTGTTTCCTCTTAATTGCTTATTAATGCTTTCCTTTGTCAAGTTAATTCATTTCAGTCTCAATTTTCACTTTTGATCAAATGTTAAGCATAAATTTATATTTAAAGTTGTGACTTCACTGTAATTGCAAGTGTCTGTTGCACTTAAAATGAATGACATTCATCAGAAACAAGCTTTTTGCTATTTGCAGTTCTGATTTGGTGGTCTTCTTATGTTCCTATAACTAATTTTGAGGAATGGGGTAATAAAATAATGGATATTTTTACTTCAGTCGCTGAGTCTCTTCATCCCTTCCCATAACTTCTTTTGCATTTGGTTTGTCTGTACAAAAGTGAAAATATTCAGAGTATACTCCTGAGAGAACTTTCATGCTGATTACACAGAGGAATTTGAGAAAAGGATCATGCCTTCACTGGCATGGCTTGGATGTGGTGCAATATAGATGATCTTCTAGAATAAGAATATATTTTGTTTGCATAACATAAAATCATTAAAATAATCTCCATTTGCATCAGAAATCTGAATCCATGGCTCAGTTTTGCTTAAAAACAAGTGGGTTTTGAGATAATCCATTTACATCACTTCCCTTCTTCCCCCGTTAAGGAAGGTGGTAATAGCCAAACTGTTGACAGCAAGTGCTGCAGGAAGCAATATGTGTGATTTCCTTGGTGGCTGCCAGACTCTTCCGATAAGCTTTCAAACTACATTTATAATAACAGAAATACACTATGGGAAAGATGGACAATGTGGTCTTCAGCAAGCTTGTTTTGTACCAATATATTGAAATATTTTTTCATCTACCAGTTATTCCAGCTTCATACTGGTGCATTAGCTTTGGGAACTCAGTGGAAGACTGAATGATTCATTGCATTCTTTATTTTTACAGAGAAGCAATATCCTTTGAGAAGTTTAGAAACAGAACCTCTGTTATAAATTCTGAATGTACTCTTGCAAATCTGGGCTTTGGTCTCCTCTGCTGTGACTGATTTTGTATTTCATAATTCTGTGTTTCTTAACAATGAATTCTGTCAAGTCACAAGACAAAATATCAGGTGAATAATACTATACTGATTTGGAGTGAATTGGAGCATGGCACATGTTAACTGACTGATCAAGAATGTAAGTAAGTGGTTCTCTGCAAATACCCTTGTGGTGGTCTCCTCAAATTCAGGGTTATTGTTGAACACAGGCAGTGCTTTTGAAAAAAGAATGAATTTTTCTTTTCTAGCTTTACCCTTAGAGATTTTCCCCTGCTATTTTGTACTACCTTCTTCGATTTGGAATATCTCACAAGCTCTGTATTCTTAAGTTAATGCTGGCAGTCAGGCTCGCTGGCATGTGTATTTTTTCCACAATATTTTTGTATTCTCATTGCATATCCTCTTTTGATACAGTAGATTTTTCAAGTGTCATTATCCAGTATTTCACGTCCACTCTTGCCTAATGTCACTGTGTACAACCAGTGCAGAAAACAGCGGAAAAAAATCCTTGCAGAAGTTACTTTTTGTGTATGTGTGATTCTTAGAGTGCCTGTCTGTAAGTTTTATTTGGTTCTGTAGAATGCTTCCAGCTTATTCAGATGTAGCTATGACTGTATGAAGTCAGGAGGCTCTAACAGGTTTTAAAATACTACCTTCTGTTGTATTATGAAAACCTGCATAACCAAAGTTGTTTAAAATAACCTGCTCCAGTTATCTTTAGTGACTATTTCACCTTTGTCAGTAAGATAATACAAAGTTCTCTTGTTGTCATTCAAACTACAGAGATTTAAAACTAGATTTAGTTTCTTTGCTTGAATCGTACTCTGAGTCCTCCGAAAGGAAGTAGCCGTTTTACTGCTCTGCAGAACAGAGTCTTCCCTGCAGAACTGTGTCTATTCTTTATTTATTGGGTTCAATTTCTTCTCTTTCAACACCCTAAAGGCACCACGATATCTAAAATGAGTATACAGAAGCGTCTTGAGAGAAAAAACTCCTATTAGGATTTGTAATGTTTTGAATACTTCCCACCTTCTCTGATTCTATGATTCAGTGATTCTATTTTCATGTGGCTTTGTATAACTTTTAACTAAGTAGAAATCCAGATGGGAATTTCTCTTGTATTAAAACTACGTAGAGGTTGAAAACCTTAATTCACTTGTTATTGAATTAATTATTGAACACTGAGCTAAAATAATACAGAAACTCTGGGTCAAGGGAAGAATCTATTTTCTTTCAACTGCTTTTAATTATATTAACAGCTGAAGATTTTTTTTTAGTGTATACAAAAGCATTTGTTTTTGCAGTAGGATACTAAAAAGAATGTATTCTTCTAGAATTACATGCAGTTCATGACTGGATTGTGCAGTGAAGCCAACAACCTGTCTGGTTTATGTGGCTCTCTTCCTGAGAAGAAGCTCGCATGGTACCGTAGTGCTACCATCTCCCACTGAAGTGAGGTGAGCCCACGTAGCAGCATGGGCGTGAAGACAACATGCTTGTGGTATTTCTCCTTACAGCCTTTTATTTTTTCATTGATCTTTACAAGCCTATAACTCTTTTTAAAAGCGTGTTATTAGATAGATATTGAAAAGAAAATGCTTATGACGACTCTACAAAACCAATAAAGCTGTCTTTATTAGCTTGTATAAAGTCTTTATTGGGCAAAGGGTCTTAGTTTCAGTAGATAGTGAGCCGTGTTTAGACACCCCAAACCTGTTTCTCCCAGGCAACTCCAGAAGCCTTTAGCCATGCACTTACAGTGCTCCACCCCTGTGAATGTGCTTTGTCAGGCGCACTTTTTTTTCTGATTTTTCTGCCCAGTCAAAATACAAAACCTTAAACATAGGTACCTGATCCTAAGTAGTAACCAGTGGAAGAGGTAACTGGTGACTCCTGGTGAAGGAACAAGTTCCTTTGTTTCCAGTGCAACAATGGCTTAGACACTAAACATTAATTTTCATCAAGCACTTTGCTATAAATCTCAGTTTAGTATCTGTTTCAGATGTTCTAGATAAATCCTTAACCTTTAAGTTGTTCCCTCTTGTAATCCTATATCTCTGATGAATCTTGGCAGTGACAAATGGCACTGCTAGACCCTGCGGCTACTTGAGTTTGTGTTCTTCTCCATGTGCTTTCTGTAGACAGAGGACATGGCAGCTTGGAGAGAGTCAGTTTGAATACTAATGCCTATAAATGGCACTCTTCTTTACATTCTTTTCCTCCCCTTTCCAAGCTCTGAGTGTCTATGAAAAGAAGTCGCCTTTCTAATAAGAAAATGAAACCACTGACTGACCAAACAAGAAAACTTGCCACAAAACCATCCTTGTCTCTTCAAGTAGAAACTCTCTTATGTCACTGAGATCACTTGCAATCAATGTACTGCATTTTTGAGATCTAGTAACATAGCCAATGCAAATGAAAAAAAAAAAAGTGACACGTCTTTGTGTGTTTTCTGTTTTAAAGAAAACAGTAGAAAAGTATCGTTTACTGACAATGATTTTCAAAAATGAAAGCAATAGAATGTCAGTTTCTATATAACATAACAGTTTTGCAGTTAGTGCTATTAGTAAACTGTGAAGAAACAGCTGAGTACTGTTGAAATAAAAACAAAATACAGAATAGATATGAGAGTGAATTCCAGGTTATCTGTCTGATACAAAATTTCTGGGAGTGAGTAAAGATAAACGGAAAGCCTGAATTTCACATGGAAAACGTCCTTTTTGACCAGTCCTGCTGTATTGGTGAGATCTGTTCTGACCAAGTGCAACCCAGAGGTTACATGGTGCATGTGTTCAATATGCAGGGTAGATCAGGCAGAGCTTAACATTTTACATGAAACTGTCCAATGTTAGACTACAGGGTCTCCCAGCTGCAATGCCTTTGACCAAGAGCAGAGCAGCACAGTGACTTTTTGGTGACTGTATAGAACCAGTAAGCTTTAAGATGAATGGGAGAAAAAAGCTTTAGAGAAAAAAGCTGCAGTAACACAAAACAGGAGATAGAGCTGTTCTCTGCCCTGAAGTAATGCACGTCTACTGCTCTAGGCACATTTAAGAGCTGAGTGTGTTCAGTACCTTCCAACACCTGGCACAGACCCTAAATTTTCATGATACTTCCAGCTCAGTCTCATTTCTACTTATTGGCTTAGAGGGAATAGTCTTTCTTAATGATCTCTCAAGAGTATCACAAAACTTTATTAATATTAAGCGAAGAACTTGGAGATCCTCCACAATTATGTGGTTAAAATAAGGCTTTAATGGCGTGGCTTTGTCACACAAAAAAATAAATTGTCCTATTGCTTTGAATGACTGTAAAGACTTTTTGTATGTTTGTTAATATATTTAGATTAGATGCTAACGTGAAAGCCTAAACACCCTGTCATCTTCAGACACACTCAGGCAATTAGAGTGCGGCTTGTATTGTTTTATAATTCAAGCCTGCTGAAGTCATAAATTAAGAAGCTCATTAAATTTTCAATTGCATTAATAGGAAAATTCAACTTATTAAATTCTTTGGTAAGGCATAATAACAAAGTATTGGAAGTGCATCTTTTTTTTTTCTCCCTCTGTTCTCGTTAGTACTTGTTACCCAAGTAGCCTTAATATAGCAAAAATAAAGCAATAAGAATATAAATTGAAGAAACTGTTACACAGAGCTTAACTGTAATCTTCCTTGTTAAGCAATCCTTAAAAATACAACAAGTTCTCCGGACTGACAGCCTGCTCCATAAATGCATGCACCTCAGCAGCAAGGTGCCAGCCTCTCTGTGCTTGGCACTGCGTTGTTTACAGCAGGCTATCAGATAAAGGCCAATAACACGGTTCTTATTTGGCAATACATGACACAGGTTGATAATATAAGCTGAGCAGTTTAGAAAAGAAAATATTAGGGAAAAAAATACCTCAGCTTTCCCAGTGATTGGAATTTGTAATTGTATGTATTTAATGGAGCATGAAACTGCTGTGGGCTATGTCTGTACTGGTAAAAATGGCTTTGTGTCCATTAGAATCCTGGTTGTGGTAGGCTTTGTTACCTCAGTGAAACTTTCAATACCAGCTAATTAGTCAAACAAAAATTAATTGAAAGTTAATGTGGTTACAGGCAGTTATAACGTGGCTGACTTTGTCACACTCTGTTAGTATGCTTGTATTATAACAGAACAAAGCTTTACGGAAATTCCTCATTCATCTTAGCACGTGTTAGTGGTATGTAATTTCATTCACTGCTTATCTTGGTTACCTCCAAATTCTGGTGGGACAGAGGTAGAACTGAGCATGAGGGCCCAAGGAATCCTTAGCAGGTAGTACTAAGTCATTCCAGACAAGTATGCACACAAAAATATTTGACTAGGTTATTTGAAGTGTGAGTTTCTTTCCTGACAGTAGACTACTAACACTTTTGTTGCCTGCTGCCATTAAAGTTTGAATGAAAAAGCTGCACTTTATATCTAGTTATACCTGCAAAAAAATCATACCAAATAACTGTTTTCTCAGCTAACTACTCAGTCTGGACAAACAAATGCCAGAGTTCCAGAGATGTCTCCATTTCTTCAAGCTGTTTGATGGCATCTGTTTCCAAACTGCTTCCATAGCACTCTGTGAAGTCCATTAAACTCCCAGGGATTTCGGGACTGGTGACTGGTGACCCATTTAAATTCCTCAACTGTATCTCACAGCAAGGCATTTGATAAATGGATCTTTTGTCACACAAGTAGGTGATATTTGCAAAGGCCCCTTCCAACTCAAATGATTCCATGTTAACTCTTCTTTTTCTCTCTGAATACAACTTGGATATCTAATTGTAAGGTCAATTAATTATTAGTTCACTTTTTACCTCCCCTTTCCCCCAACTTTTCATCTGTGAACCCTAGTATTTTTCCTTCTGACAGTGTAATTTATTTTTAGAAGTCTGTTTTGGAACACAGAAGCAGCACTGCAAATAATAAAACCTACAGACAATTTTCAAATGTCTGTTGCTGCTGCTCTTGTCATTTCTTTGGAAGAGATTTCGTAACTATCACTGCTTCTCAGGGAGGTTTAATAACAGTGTAGTGCCAAATCATAATCTGATGGGTTCATGAGTAGGGGAGGCCAAGATATTGCAGGTCACAGGGAAAGACAGTGCTTCTATTTGTGCCTTTGTGAGATGATTTTTCTCTGTGGGGTACTGATCTGGTTTCTAGGAAAACGGGATCTTAATATGTGGCAAAGTAACTACTTGGCATTTAACTACTTGCTACTTCAACCTTTAAACTTATTAAGCTAAAATTATAGTACTTCAGAATCTGATTCATGACTTTTCATTGCTGTAGATAGATAATGAGATTTCTTACTGTTTTCATCATAATGAAGATATTCACAGTAATGAAACACGATGTATTTATCTGTGCGACTTTAGTAGTTTACTTCTTTCAGAGATATGAACGTTTACAAATTTTCACATAAGGCAGTGTTCTGTTGAGCAGATAATGTCAGCAGTGAAAGGACTTGGCTTTGCTTTTGGGCACGTACAGCTCAGATCAGTTGTTCTTCCTGGTGGCAGCTGCAACCCAGTTTGCAGGTATCACTGATGCTGGTTGTACTGGGAGGTGTTAGTAAGGAGCTGAAGTACGCGAGGGCTGCGTGTCTCACAAACCTCAGGAGTAGGATTTCATATAGAAATGTGTGATTTCTTCTAGAAGTGTGCTCTGTCTTTAAGGTGTCCTTAGGCTTGTTTTCCTAAGTCAGGGCCATGTGGAAAACTATTTCACAATTTGGTTAAGATGCTTTGGGGTTTTGTGCAATGGTTTTTTTAAAGACAGCACAGCTTCTGGCTTTTCAATTTTTTCCACTGTCAATCAAAATAAGTTTTAATCTACTTTTCCATGCATTTCTTTTAACAGCACTGCTACAATAAAACATATTAAATAATTTCATTAACCTTGGCCTAGACTTGCACTGAGAATCTCCTTAATTGGGCAAGCATAGCACAGATGCGAGATCTACGATTACTGCAGCTATGCCAATCTACTGGCAATGTGTCATTTTTAATGTGACAGCTGTATTCCAGCAATCAAGGGTTACAGCTTCTGGCAGCGTGAAGTTCTCATTATGCCATTTCTGCTCAGCAGTAAAATAATTATTTCAAAGCAAGCTGCTTCCTTCCCATCCCTAACCCGAGAAGTCTTCCTGTTTATTGTTTTGTGGCTTTTCATCTCATCATTATTTGCAGCAGCTGGGTTTGTGTGTAAAAGCTACTGTTATAAGACTGACCTGAGATATATTGCTGGTTTGTTACTTTTATATATCTATATAAATATAAAATAAAGGCAAAATCATTTTCCAAGTACATTTATCCTTCAAGTTAAATGAACTGGAAATAACTAAAAATTGGAGTGTTTTATACTTGCTTAATTATGTCATATATACATCATTTTTACAAACTTGTCTTTCTGCTAATCTCTGAACTCTTAAAATGTTCTCCCTATAAAAATTCCACTGAAGGAATTAGGGGAAAAAAAAAAAAGCCATGTAGGAGCTGTCATGAGAAATTGCTGCAGCAGAAACCTGAATCCATTTGAATCTATTTGACTCATTTCACTTGAGATACTTCTGAGAGGAATACTTTTTTCTTGGTTTTTGTCCTGAGACAGTTAATTTTCTTTTAAAGTCCAAGGAGCAAACAGTGCATAACTGAGCTGTGAAGAAATACTGCTTTACACAACAAAATCTGCTCATGTTTGCAGAGGTCAGAGTCTTTGGTCAACCGATCTTCCCACCCATCCTTCCTCTTCCCAATTCTGGAGTTGACCTGGGCATGTAAGTACTCTAGAAGGAAGAGGGTTTTTTCTAGTGTCATAGACCAAAGAAATAAGCTCAACTAAATGAGAAAGTAACAACAGTAACAAAGCCTAAAGCAATTCTGTACCACAACTATATGGACAAAAATAGAAGCAGGTTTGCTAGGATCTAATGACTGCAACAGTGATAGCAAATGTGGTGGAAATTAGCAAAACATCTTGAAAAGAAAATCACTTTTCATCAGCACCTTATTTTTAGTAAATTGTTGCTGAATTTTAATTTGTAATTCAGTTTCTTAATGCATTCACCTTATGTAACTGAGGAATCAATATCACTGGATGGGTGTATTGGTTTTGCTTCTCTACTTTAAAGGTCATGTTCTAATTTAAGCAACTACAAAAATTATCATTTTTTCAGTAATTTTAGATAAGACTTCTCTGTAGCCTTAAGAAAAGTATACTAATATGCTTTTGGGAGCAAAATAGTTTGATGCATTACTGCTATGTGACAAAACCAATACAGAATCCTTATTAATAATCCTATTAATGTTTCATCTAATGTGAAGGAAATGGTGAATAAATTGTGGCTTTAACCCACTGCTGAGTTTCCAATTACTATTTTTCTCCAATCTGCTTGCACTATATCATTTTTTTTAATATGACTGAAATGTTCTAACAATCAAGGGTTAGGATCCTAACAGCATGAAGTCCTCATTACATGATTTCTACGCTACAGCAAAATAATGATTGTGAAGCAAGCTGTTCTCCATGTAACACTTACAGAATAACTCATAAGACTACTCATTTACCAGCTTCTGGTTATGGATTCAATTACTTCATGCCTCAGGTTTGTGGATGTTGGAATCGTGTCATGCATCTGTCTTGAGCTGTACCATAAAAAGCGTTCAAAGTGAATAAATTACAGGTGATGTTCCCCAGGAGCACTCTGAGGTTTTTTGCTTTTTCCCAAGCCACTCAAGGCTGTGTCTTCTAAAAGTTTAATGAAGGTTTCATAAACCATGAAAAAGCCCACTAGAATGTCGTGACCTTCTTCCATTTTCTGATATTGCCCCCAAATCTACATTTTTCACAATTAATAGAGAGAATATGACATTTGAAAGACAGGATTTAAATGATAATTTATAGTCCCAAATACATGTTAAACAAAATGGAAGAGGTAAATAAATGGCATTTTTTATAAGAGATACTTTTTTCAAAACAATACGGCGTGGTATCAGATTAGTGCAATTCGCTTCCTTTAGCATGCAATAGAAAATTGGCAAGGAGATGGAACTATAAATACTTCACTGTTTGGAACTGACTCTAGGTACAGCCACTGTATGCCTGCTATTTTTTTATTAGGGTGAAATCCAGGTTGCCTGCCTGTACTTCATCTGACCTGCAGCCTCTTTTTTTCTTCCTTTTACTGTAGGAGAAAATTAAAGCATGCCTATAAGACCAAATGCTTTCTTGATAAAAGCCTCTTATTTTTTTTCTTTTCCAAGAGGAGGGGATCCTACAGTGTTGACAGTGTAAAAAAATCTTGCAAATGGTGACCAGTTGTTGATAGTGCAATTGTTGATTGGTGATCTAAAGTAATTACCAAGCTCAAAACTGAAAACCATATAAACCATACCACAGTTATACTTCAATTATTGATTGTGCTTTTATGTGAAACTTAGCATCACCTATTTTTTTGTTTGCTGTCTGATGCCCTGGAGAATGCAGTAAGGTGCTTGTTTGAAAAGGGAAATAATGAATCCACTTGCAGCAGGGTTTTGCTGTTTTTCTTCCTTTTTTTAATCTTATTTCTGAGCTTGACCCAGTAGAATTTCATGGAGAACAAGGTAATAAGGCTATCAATACAACCCAAACACTCCCTAATGTCTGGTAAACTCTTACATTCTGTATAGCCATAGAGTGTGCCCTCAGCTCATGCTCTGCCTTGCAGTTCCACATTGCTGATCAGTTGTGCCGGGAGGGAACTGCGGAGGCAAATATTTCTGTGACACCTCAAGTACTGGGAAGCAACCTGAGGGAAAATTAAGATTTTTCTGACATGATGAGACAGATAATGCATGATAAATTTCTATCTACCTCTGGAATTTGGCAGACTGAGACACATCACCAAGTCTTGTGTCACAGGGAAGCCTTGGTTCAGAACCGCGCTTGTTGCTGTCAGTCAGTGGAGTGTCAAGATTAGATCACATGTATGGACAGCCTTTCGTGCTATAAAACTAGACTTCTGTACCTCTGTAAATGATGGCTATTTTCCCAGGTAGTGGAACGTGTGGAGAATTATTTGGTACACATGCATTGTTTCCACACTTGTTTGCTGCATGCAGAATTTGTGGCTGGTGAGCGTAAAGCAGGGAGTACTAAAACACCTGGGAAACAACTGATTGCTGTGCACAGCTCTCTTGCTTCTTGGGGCAGTCTAGCTATTGGCAAGAAAAGAACTTAAGGGAAGTTATGGCTTCCTTAGCTCTAGAAAGCCAGCGACAGATCAAAGGAGACTGGTGCTCAGGTGTTACACTTGTGATTTTTAGTTGCTTAGGTGCGTGGTTTTAACAAAGACACAATAGTGACATTTTTATGATTCTCTTTTCTAACTGTTATATTTTTATTGCTTTCCAAGTCTTACTTTCCTGACCTTTGTTTGATACCCCTGATTTGCAGAGAAACTCGGAGAGCAAAAAGATGCAGTTTCATGTATCATTAATTCCTTATTGCTTTGGTATTTATCTATCTCTTGATACTGTTCTTTCAGTGCTTAGTTTGGATAACAGGACTGTAAATCCCATTTCTCCTGCCTCTCCAAAACTTATGGGTGGTATAAACACTTTTGTATCCGCATTGTTAGCATCCATACATCAGCTGTGACACCATTACTGAGGAATATAGTGATCCTGTTTTCATTTGACTGTGTTAACATAATAGAAGAACACGTGTGTGCACTAATGGACAATCTACTCTTGAGTCAATGCCCACAAAATCATTACCTTGCAACATAGTGTAATTATGCCAGTTGTCCACCATATATTGGTCTAGAGTGTTTGTTTATTAAATGTGTTAGGTATTCATTTTAATTTAAAAACTGCTTAGATCTATTGGTATCACAGATATCCAGAAAAATGATATTTAGTCGATAATAAGCAAAGAGAAGCAAGAACAGAAGAATTAAGACTGTAAATGCTATAGAGTGGATAGAATGACATGGAAATAGAGAAAATTTCCTCTGTGTATGTGGTAACTGAATTTGTACCGGTAATTAAAGAAATCAGGAGGTACCTGAGATTGGGAGGGCAAGAGCCAGGGGAAGCCTTTATCATCTTTAACATCATTTCTTATAAGAAAAAGGCTTTAGCATCATACTTTCTCATAGGCTTATAGTGTATCACTGTTACAGACAAAGGCAAGACAGATATTAAAGATCGGACCTCTGCACTCCCTTTTCTTCCTGCCAAGTCTATCAGTGGATGATCACAGTCTGAATGACTGTGGACTATGTGCTGATTTTTTGGAAGCTCTGCAGTGGCGGGAGACTGGGCTGCTCTTGAGCCAGTGAGGAGTAATTTTCCAAGCAAGAAAACTCAGATGGTTTCACTGATCCAGCTCCCTGAATTTGCAATGAGTGTGTCAGCTGCCTGCAGATGCCTGAGGGACATTGCAACAGGAGAGACTGAGATGTTTTCTGGCACAAGGAGGAGGAATACTGGGGATAGAGGAATACAGACATGGGGGAAGTAGCAAAAGTGGAAATTCACTGAGCAAGTAGACTGCAATCTGAGGAGATTCATGGTATGTTATTTTCGTGGTGGTCATGAAGAATTTTTTAGCCAGAACCCATTTTGGAAGCAGAAATGTGTGCATGAGTTTGCTCACCTGTATCTATATCAAGAGAGTACCTTTCCTTGTTTTTCCTACTCAGCTTCTTTGCCTCTGTTCTGTTCTCTGTAAGAATTTGCTCTTCTTCAACCTTATTTTGCTTTACCACAGTTTTCCTTTGTCCCCTACGTTATTTAAATTCAATTTTGAAAGAATCTCATTGTTTCTCTTCTTGTCGTCCCTGCCTATATACTCTCTTTTTTTTTCTGGGATCTGCATGATTTGCACCACAGATCAGAATCCCTGGCAGCGGTGCAAGTTCAGTTACCTCTCTGAGGCTTCCTTGCAGCAGGGCTTTTGTTATGCCCAGTGTGGCAGGTTTCTGTTAGGAGACCTCAGGTTAGCATAAGGATTTCAGGTATTGCATCCATGAGCTTGGGTGCTGAGATACCATCTCCACATTACAGAAGGCAGGGGGTTATCAAGCAGAGTTGCTTTTCAGCTCAACTGTTAGGAATCATGGAAAGTACGTGATGGATTGCTGTGGTATGGAACAAACTGAATACGGGACAAGAATCATTGCTATAGAAAACTACAAGGTTGCAAAAAGATAGTATTCCCTTAAAAAATAGGCTAGAAATGACCTCTTTTACTTCATTGTAGTTGTCTTCTTCACTACAGGAATATAATTATGTAATATACAGCATACAACCTGTTTGCTGAAGCCATTTCATTCACTTCACTGGGACAAGATTTTTTTTCCATAGTGTTTAAAAAGGCTCACATGGCTACAGTTCTGCAGATGTACCTAAGTGTGAAGATGAAATAAGCTTGGCCTCTGAATTATAGATCAAACTGTATTGTACACCTAACTAATGTGTCAAAAAGAAACTAAAATGTTGAAATTAGTGAGCCATTTATTGCAACACGACCAAAAGGCAGAACAGTGAAGCCTAACCTTTACAAAAGCCCAGCTTGCTTTAGTAGTTTTATATTTTCTAGAAAGAAACCCATTCATGCACTTCAGTAGATGCTGGTCTTTTATAATCTTTCACTTGTTCTTAAATTGGAATGAAATTTGTTAACTTCTATGGATGCACCCAAAAGAATGTATCCTGGAGTGACTGCGCTAAGGATTCAGGTATCTGTCATAGCTATGAATTGTATTCTCACTATGTATGTAGAGTAACATTGACGTTGCATAATGATATTGTAGTGGAAGCATGTTCAGTTCAAAGTTGATATTGCATTTTTGTTGTCATATATTGATAGCATTTAAACAATCTGTTTGCATCTTGTAAATATTTGCAGTAGTTCTTTAAATTGCATAATGCTTAGAGTACTTTTGAGAGCTGTAATATGTAGAAACAACTCTGTATCAGTAAAGAAATCCTATGTGTCTGCATCTTCTAACAGCAGACTGTACAACCGTACCTGCAGAGTAGAAAAAGACTGATTAAGATTCTTGAAATTTTGCCTACTGCTGAACGTGCTATTAAGCCAATCCGGCATACCAGCAAACGAGATGTGAGGAGGCCTATTGAAAACAGTAAAACAGCACAAATTTTAGTTCAGTCACCTCTTTAACTATTAAACTATCAATAACTCTGTGGCCTTTTCTGTAACGTTTGCAGCTATATAACATGATCGACAAAATCAGGAATATTAACAGGAATACGAAGTACAAGAAGAATGTCTCTACGTGAATCCAGTCGTTACACTGGGTTTTCCAAATGCTCGTTGGCAGCGTGTGGTTAGTTGTGTTTTAGTGCTGTGTGTGGATTCTAAGGGAGGCTGCTGTATTGCATGTAAGGAGCCATAGGGCCACTTCATTGGTCTTAGTTTTCACCACACAAACTGGTATCATTAAATAGAAAGGATGTATATATTTTTACAGAATAGCTATAGCCAAATAATTTTGTGACTTTGTACAAAAGGGTGAACAGAAAAAGATCTACTTCTTAATGTTCTTGTTATGGTTTAAGGGAGGCTCTTAATTTTTTGTGTATGCTGTTCTGAATGGAAGGAGAGGGACAGCCATCGTTGTGTTGCTTCGAGCATATATAAACGTTGTAGAATTCAGTGGGTAATCTGAGTGTGTAAAGAAACTCATACATCCATAAGCAAAGGTGATTTCTGTTTTGTTGAAAACAAGAACATCAGAGCCTGAGATGAACAATGTGAAGGCTACAGAAAGTTTTGTACATCCAGAAGAACTCCCTAGTCATCCCAATTCTGAGTGGATATATGCAGACAGCTATGTTGGGTCACGTTCACATGTATTGCACAAAGCTAATTGCTCGTGGCTGTTATGCTCTGATATTAAAATTACTTAGAAGCAGGTTTTACTAAAATATTTCTCTTGAAATTTTATAGATTTTTATAGACCACACTTACCCAAGTTCTGTAGAAAATTGGAAGCTTTCAGTTGAAAATATGTTCTATTTAATGGCTGAATCAAATGCCAGCGTGTTAGCAATGGAAGCCCTGGCTGAATGGCATGCTGGTCTTTCTGTTAAGCCAAGACCTTCCCTGGGGCCATCTGCCACAGCTGGGCCACAGGCCAGCTCCATGCTGCAGAGCGAGGTGTTGCGGGGACAGTGGGAGGTGTGCCTGGCCAACACCAAGGCTCAGACCATGGCTTCTCTGGGAGTTTTAGTTCTTTTGAGAAGTACTTGGTTTATAACTTCGTTTCTCTGCAAGGTTGTTGTGGTTTTCCTCAGAATGATTTTCTATTTCCTCTGCCTTTGAAGATTTTTCACCTCACAGTTTCTGTGTAAATTATTTTTCCTAAAAAGTCATTTTCAGAAGACTTATTTTCTGATCTACAGCATTGGGAAATGCAGAGAAAACTATGGATGTAAAACAACATGTATAAATAGAACTAAAGAAACAAACAAACAAAAAAAAGAAAACTAAGTCTTCAGGTTTATGGTAAACGTTCTTGGTCAAATGAAGCATAACAGGATTTTTCATTGTCACTATTCTTTTTCTAGGAATGTAGAGTAAAGCCGGAAAGACTTCCACATCAGTGATGACTATGCAGTTTCACTAACTGTAACAATCCTTTCTCTGCTGAGTGTGCCTGTAGGAAGTTGAAACCATTCCGATGATTTTTCTTAGGCCACTGAACCTCCATTTGATGGCAATAACTTCTTGGTTACTACAGCCCTATGCTGGAATCAAGAGCAGTGACCTGGACATGAAAGGCTCTGCATCCCATTCTAGGCCCCAGGTTAGCTGGTCTTGGCCCATTTTAATTTTCCTCTGCAAGCAACCACTTCTGCCTCTGGAATTACTGACTGAAACAGGCAGCAAAGAAATGATTCTGCTGCTCATATTTTCCACTTAGGTTCAGTGATTGGGATCACAGCAGAAATGTGTGGTGAACTGAAAGGCTCATTCTGCTTTTTGTAATCGTTCTCTGTGATATAAATGTTACAAAAGTGCTGTGTATTCCAATTAAATTTAAACAGTAACTCTAGCAGGGAGCAACTGCTGTGCACTCACAGGATAAATCAGCTTTCCTACTGAGCTCCATAGTATATTTAAAATAAATAAATTAAAAATTTCAGTAATCTCCATAAAAAGCATATGTATTTTTTTTCTGACTATCTTGCTTAGTCCTTCCTGTTCTTATGCCTCAAGGATAATGAATTCCTTTGCCTCCATGCAAGATGAGATTCCTTCTAATTGCCGAGAGCCTTAGCCAGTAGCATCAAGTATCCATTACTGTTCACAAGCAGACGATGGAACCAAGATCAACTTATCAGCATTGAACTCTACTCTACTTCTGCAGCCTCCCTGTGTGATGTTGGACAAGTCATTCCTCTTTATAAGTGGGAGTAATTATGCTTTTTTTCTTTGTCTACCTCAGGTGGAAAACCTCTGGACCAGAGATTTTTTTTTTTTAAACTACACCGATTGCAGTGAGTCTAGCACTGAATTCCAGTTGGGGAGAATTATCATGGAGCAGAACCAAATCTGATTTGTTACAATTATTTTTGTTATTGAGTGTGAACTCATGGAATTTGGCTCATTAGTGAGCTAAGATCCATTTTGTGTAAGTGATCTCAGCAGATAGCGTACACGCACTTGCCACAAGATGTATATCTGTACACTATATATTCCTTACTATAAGCATACACACATACATTCCTTCACTACAAGAAGGCTATGGAGTTGCTCAGAGATGTGGAGAGTAGACCGATGAAGCCAGTGAAGGGATTAGAAAATGAGAACTATGAGGAGCAGATGGGTTTGTTTGCTTTGGAGAAGAGGAGGTGAGTTCATTGCTCTCTACAGCTACCTGCAAGGAGGTCTCTATCTCTGATAACAAGTGATGGACTGAAAGGAAATGGTCACAAGTCTCCCTTACCAGAGGAGATTTAGACTGGACATCAGAAAAAATTCCCTCTTGGAGAGGGAGGTCAGCATTAGTATAGGCTGTCCCAGGAAGTAGTGGAGCCCCCACGTACTTAAGAGATGAGTGGATGTGGTACTAAAGGATGTGGCTTAGTAGTGAGACTGAACAGGTCAGGTTGATGGTTTCACTTGGTGATTGTGAAAGTCCTTTCCAAACTAGATGATCCTATAATTCTGTGTATACAAAGTGTATCTTGTCCATCAAGATAAGCTGCCAGGGGAAGGCACTCCACATACAAGCTTGTGATGAGTGATATCACGCTGTAAGGCAAAAGATGAGCCATGTCTTAAGACAAATGTTTTTCACACTTAACAGAACAATCCAGGGCTGCTGTTTCTCCTGTGGTGCAACAACAAAAATGCGTTTTTCACTTGGCTAGCTAGACAATGTTAAAATATGTATTTCTAGGTTTCTTTGCATCTCTTGCTACAGTAAAGTGAGCAAAAATGACTCAGAAAGGCATACTAAGACCTGAAGGTTGCTTGTGCAATGCTTTGACTGACAATGCAGTCATAGCCAAAAGGCCCAGACAGCCAACTGTGCCTTTCTGTGGGCTCCAACCCGGCCGAAAAGAGAATAGATTTAATTAAGGCTATTATCGATGTAGCACTGCGTAATGATTTACCCCAAGTGAGAGTCAAAATCTCATTTGTTGGAGGTTAATATAACTTCGTATGTTTGAAAGGCTATAGCTCTGTCTGTTAAATGTAATAACTGAAATTTTGTATCTGCAAGCCTAGTTGTTCCAGGCATAAAATGAAAACCAACACTATATTTACTCAGACCATTTCTGTTGTTTGAATCCCTTTATGGATACATGAAAGAAAGTCTGATGAAATGAATTATAGATATAAAAAAACAAGAAGAGTTACATGCATTTCAGATTTTTATATTGTATAAAGGGAGTCTTGGGAGTAGAGCCTGACAGAATCTTTTTTTTTTTCCATTTTTTGCCTCTATTGCAAAAAAACAAAACAAACAAAAAAAACCCCAACAACCAAACCACCTAACCATTGCATATGAAATTGAGATCAGGATAAAGTATTATATTGAAAAATATTTTTTCACACTCAAAATAGAAAGGATTGTGAGGCAGCAGGATGCCTTGTGCAATGTAGAAAGTCGGTAGCAATAAATAATGAAATTTTGCAGGTACATCATCCTACAAAATACATCAGTGAGACAGTAATCTGGAAGAAGTCTATGCAACTGATGCTAGTTTGTCGGATTACCATGTGAAGCACATGGCTATCATGCAGTGTTGCAAATGAACTAAAAACTCTGTAAAGTGCTACCAATTAACAGGGAAACAGTAACTCACTTTGAGAAATGGACATCTAGTATGTATTTTCTCACAAATATTTATGATCTTTAAAGGTGATCATAATGTCTGCACCAGAAGTAATGATGGTTCAATGATTTTGTCTTCCCAAGGAGCACAGTAAAATAAATGATTATGAAGGCTTTCTAAAATCAATTTAGATGAAGACTTAATATTACACAATTAAAAACATTTCCATTTGTTATCATATGCGATGAAGTAAGAAGCAGTGTTATCTTTGAATTGTTAGGTTGGTGTTTTGTGCATCCCAAGGTGATTTTTGCTAACTACATTTTTCTCCAAGTTTTGTATTGTCTTAATAAAGTGGGTCTTTTGTTAATCTGAAGATAGATTACATCTGCCTTAAACAGGAGGAACAGGTACCTGAAAATTTTGTAATTATCCACTTATTCTTAATGTAGAACTGATTTACTGCTATGCAGTTGTCTGTTTCTGGTTTATTTTCTGGAAGTAACGGGAAAAAAAGGAACAAAGTCAACACAATGAAAATCTGAAAGCAAGCAAGCACTGCAGAATGATTAATGTTTAAAGGAAAACTGTTGGATTGTGGTGTTGAGCTGATTATAAGCATGTCTAAGGAAGTAATTTTTCTCTTTAAAGTATGCATCAAACCTGGATTTGCAATACTGTTAGTTTTATGTCTTGCTTATTTAACTGAATAGTTTTTAGAAAGGAAGAAATGCTTGAAAAAACTCTTTAAGAATTGGTTTATTTAAATACTGCTGAAATATTTATTTTAGAAATGTCTGACTATTTAGTCCAAGATCTCAAGCCACAGTTCAGGTTTATATTCTCAGATTAAACTCTTCCTGGTTTAACTGAAAAGCGCAAACTGAAATCAAGCTAGTTCTGTCACTGTGATGTGCTGATGTTCCTCCTTGATCAGATGCAAGGATGTCTCTGCAGGTTCTCTGGAGCTTGATGCTGAGTCCTTCTGTTCCCAAAGTTCTTAGCAGTAGCTATTTAGGCAGCCATGTTAGAGACCTGTAGGATGTAGCTGCTGATGCACTTTGTTATTCTGAGGAGGTGCGAAGGCGGTTTTGATGCTCGTCAGCATGCAGACTATTCAGGGCCAAGGTGCATGAGGCTAGGTTCAGAAGGAATTCTAGATGATTGCTTCCTTGCCAGGTCGTTCTTGACCGGTTTGAAGCTAGTTACTCTGGCCTATATAAGACGAACAGCATAGTTTGTCTGAGGGCCTTAAGTGATGTTTTGTAATGAGATGAGCAGAGAAAAAAAAACTTCCTCATGACTTAGGAAGGCAAGTGAAGGGGAATGGTGAGGCTTCCTGGACCAGAGAGACTCCTGATGATCTGTGGATTTCAGTACCATGAATGCAGGATGAGGAATGACGTTGGCCCTGCTTTGGGCACATAGTGGAGCTAGAGATTTCCAGAGGGTGCTTGACCTGAATTCTTGTGGTTTGAAGAATAAATCAGGCTGCTGGATTAAGAGAGTAGAGGAAATCTTTTAAACTAGTGGTGGCGAGGTGTCAGATATGATGAACACAAGCTGTACTGGGGAGGATGAAAGCAAGAGGAGCAAGGAGGAAATGAGGGAAGGGGAAGAGATTGTTGTCTGAGGGCATGTAGGAGGCCAGTGTTGCCATGTTCCCATCATCCAAAGAGGCTGCTGGGTTAGCTTTGCTGTGTGATGGTGCTGTCATTAGCAAGGGTAGTAGATTCCTGGTAGAACTAGATACTGTAAAATCTCATTATGCATTTTCCTTATTGGTTTTCATATGTCTGGAGTATTATTTCAGATCAATCTGCCTATATTTACTAAACCAGCACTTGAATGTTTTCCTTCAGAAATAAGCATTTCTGCCTTCTGAAGAGGTAAGTTTTTGTAGAGTTTTGTTATGCTTGGATTAAAGGTAGAGACTTCTTTAAACACTGTTAGCTAGTGGTGTTATTTCAGGAGTACTAGCACATTCAGATACAAACAAAAGATGCTACAGACCTCAAATTCTAAGAGGAAACTTGGAGACAATGAAAAAAATGATGGACTGGAAACCTTCATTATTACTTTTTCCTCAAACGAAAGAGAAATTTATCACAAAACTTGATAGTGTTTCTAAAGCTTGAGCTATCCTGTTTAAAGTATGTATTTTTCACTCCTTCACCATAAAATCTCCAGAAATATTCTGTGAAATAGGAACAGTCAGCTTGCAAATACAGTGTCAGTCCAGTTTCATGGATAGCTATCTATCTACCAGGAGGTCACAACGGCATGCAATCAAAAAAGACATCCCAAGCTGTTATCCTATTTCCTTTGAAGTATAACACAGACTGCAGCTGTCAGAATTGCACATTGTATTCTCAGAGAGCAGATAAGTTAGGACCAAAATGCTTCTGTTTTCGAGAATTTAAATAATTAACTGTAGATATTTGATAATATGCTGTGTTTCTGACTGTCCATATTTACTGGGTTCATGTAGGAAAAGATAAACAGGTCTAAGTATTACAAATTTTTTCATTTGACACGTTCTATGAATCTAATGTTGTTACAAATTGAAACGTACTGGATGTAAAAATAGGATAAAATTATTTTTGTAAAAGTGGTGTCAGTCAATTTTAATGCATCCAATTAATACAAGATTTTCTTAGGTATTAGTGTTCTTTTAAATAGTATGAATAACAACAGTTGCTTTTACTAAGTGCTAGTATGATGACTACTGTAACTTGGGTTTCTTTTAAAGAGACGCATTTCCTCATTTTAGGAATGTTTGTAAGGACACGGCTTCCAGAATAATGTAATCTAAGTGCCAAACCTGCATTGTGCCTTTACTTGTTTGAATGAGTAAACCTGCAGAGAATGTTTCCTCCTTAGAATCTGGCATTTTTACAAAAATTACAATAATTTTGCAAGGAGTTTCATTTCACTTGACATTATTTTTCCAGTGCTTTAGTGAATAATTCACGCTGAGATAGGTGGGATGAGCTGTGCTAGAAGTTGGTATGGCAGACCTTGTAGCTGTGGTAATTGAGACTGAATAATTGATAAAAATCATTTTAACTTCTTGCCCTGACTTTGTGGGTTGCAAATATTGTGTTGTAGGCACTGCATTCACCCTTTGTTAGACTAAGTGGCAAAGAGCTTTTGTTTCTCATCTCTTTTAGAATTAGAATACAACATGTGCCTCAGTGTTTAACTTTACAGTAGATCAATATGGTAACAATACAGCCTTATGATATGAGCTGTAAGATCTCAGCACACTTGTGGATCTCACAAGGCATTGCTATTTAGTGTTGTGCCTGTTGCTGACGTGCAGTGTACAAATGTGTGTATTTTGCTGAATGGCTGAAGTCAGAATACCATCAAAGTTATGGTAATATTTGTAATTACTGAATACTAAACTATGAGCTACTTTTCGTAGCTATAATGCTGTATGTCTTACCTATAAACTTGGTCTATTCTAGAGATTTCAGAGCAAATACAAGGTTTTCTTAACTTTGTAGCAGATAACGTGTATGTATGCATTTCTAATTACTGTTCACAGCACAAAATAGCTCTGATTCATCACCGAGTGCCTTTCCTTGCCTAGAGCCTTTTCCTGGACAATATAACTGCATGAGATCACAGTTACAGGCTGACTGCAGCTTACCTGCTCTGGTTTTTGTTAGATTTATAGATGAAGTTACTTAGATATGAACTTCAGTTTGTTTCTTGCATGAAAATTGATAAGATTATCAGTTTATAGATGATATTTAACTCTCTACTGAATAGGAGGTAAATTTACTGCATAAAAACAAAGTGCAGAATCAGTGAGCCAGTTCACTTGCCATTGGCCCTAGTTTCCTAGTGCGTTCTTGCTTTTGGAAAGTTTAGGAATGATGTGGAGCTGTGACTATACTGTCTACCAACAAACATGTTGGATGTCATCATAGAAATGGTCAAAAGTGTTTAAAAAAAAAAAAAAGATGGGACTGTAATCTCAGACAAAGAGACAGCTACAGAAACAGAACTACTGAGCAGCAGGGTGTGTAAACCAGAAACAAGCAAAGAATAACAAAAAACTCATTATGTTTATTTTTTTAATTGAAAACTCTTCAGCATTGACTGTAAAGCAGTATGCCTTTCCTTTCTTACTAAGTTAATGCTTCTAAGGATTTTTTCATAGCTCTTTGCCAGTCTAAGTCATTTATAATTACCCTATTTACCATGTCTATTAACATGTAGTCACTGCAAGACAACCTTAGTGTATTGGATGTCAAAAAAAATTGCCTGCTATTAAATATCTATTACAAGGGTAAATGTTCCTTAATTAAAGCACAAAGGAAAAAGATAGTTGGCTGGCATTTAGTAAAATATTCATAACAGGTTGTCATGCTCCAGTCAACAAGGAGTCAAGAAGAAATGAAAAGAATCCTGTTTAACTCCAGGTCACAGAAGAGAGCTTATTTCTGATGTGCAGTGCTGATCTATTTCTGCTTCCTATATACACAACATTTGAAAGGCAGAATGGTTTGATGTACTGTGCAGTTCTGCATTAATGTGCTTTATCAATGAAAAATACTTCAGCTTAACTTACAGCTTAACCAATGAAAAAAAGAATAACAGAGTTCTGAAGCAAGCATTGCTGCCAAGTCTCTAGAGTCATGACGGGGACTTGAGCAGCATCAGGTACAGACAGATCCCTCCTGGAAACCATTGCTTCCTTGGTGCTGACAGGAGAGCAGCGAGCATATGGTGATATAGGGGACCAAATGAAGTCTGATAAGTTCATTTTTGTTTAATGTTTTTTTGACAATGCAGTCTTTCTTTTACAACAGAAGGTTAAAATTCAGGATCTGATGAGACAGCTCAGATTTCTTGAGTAAATAAAATTCCTGAGCATTTGATGTATATGTTCATTCTTTATCCTTCATGTCGTTACTTTGTCGCTTAAGATTACGTGTTGGGTAAGGCTTTTCCTTTGTCCCTACTTGAATTCTGATCAAAACTACATTACAAATGACTCCTACCTATCTAGTCAGAAGTGAATACAGCAGCAACCTGACATTAGGCCAGCATCATTTGAATTTTAGTAGAAAATGTGGATTTGAATGTTAGTGATGGAAATGGTGTTGATCGGTTATCTGAAAATGATGATAAGATGCAAGTCTGCTCGGAGATCTGAAATGATGTAATTTCAGCAGGATGGATTAGTTTTCAAAACTTTAAAAGTACATGAAAGTACAATTCTTCACATGATTTTGCAGATCTGAGTATATTGCCAGTAGATTTTTTTTGTGTGTATGTATGGTAGGAATCAGTCACCAACTTTCAAATCTGTAGGAAGTAAAGAGAATTAAGACTGTTGTGATTCTTCCTTTTGCATTAAGATGTGACCTACTTATCCACTTCCAGTTGCATGTTAGTCTTGTTCTGGCTTAAAAAAAAAAAAACAAAACAAAAAAACAACCCAAACAAAACAGTGCTATTTTTCTTTGCCTACCCTATTCTGTTTAAGCCTTCCTCTTAAGATACATCCCTGACAACTGTCCCCATTTCTCAAGCTTTGAAAAGAAGATGGTTATAGTTTCCCAACCTGAATCTGTGCAGTTTGAAAACAAAAAGATACTGCTCTGTCAAAAGAAGTCTTCCTTTTTGAAAAGCAAAAGAAAATTGTCTAGCTGGAATTTAAACAAGGGCAGGAAGTGAAGCATTTGTTTGTTATATGAAGTCTGGTGAGTTTTGATAATGAGTCCCTTAAAATGTATGATATTGAAGCTTTTCTAATTCCAGGCAGATAAGAAATAATAGTTACATATTTCAGCTTCAAAGACAAAAGTAACCTTTTATCACTTACTTTAAGAATCTTCTTAGTAAAATGTGTTAGAAGAATGTGGAATGTTATTTAAATAATAAAAAAAAAATCATCTTTGAATAGCAGTTTTTTTAATTGCCATAATCAAAGTCCAAACACGTTTCCCTTCATGCTTTAAATAGATTCTCTTAATGACAGGTTTTTCCTTAATGAGGAATAGAACAAAGGGAACCTGTATGTGTTGGTGTGACTTCGGTGTGACAAAAGTTCTGATTTTTTTGACAGCCCCCTACTAGGAAAATATGAAAACAGGAGGTGGTTTAATTAATGTGTAGCTATGAATTGCTAGTTTGCATTTTAAAATAAACATTTTTACATTAGCATCTGAATATGTAATTTAAATAGGAAAAAAAACAGTAGTAGTCTTGTGCTGTAGGTCACATCATAATATTTTTTTGATAATACAATTATCTTTTAAAATTGAGCATTCTTGTTGAATATATGAATCTTTTCTCTGAATTTTGTGAGATTTTAATAGTTCAGATTAATTACGAAATTCATAGAGCTTTTTGGAGATATATTCTTGCTCTAGTATTAAAAGCTGTGTTTTGAGAAGAGAAGACCTCTAAAAACTTGGAATGGAATTGCTTTCTTCGGAGAGTCTGGTGAGATGCTATATTTCAGTTGTAGGAGAACAACGGTGTTGATGTTTGTAGCTGCTGCTAAGCAGTGCTGTACAGAGCCAAGGCCATCCTCAGCAAAGGGCCCAGGGAGCTGAGAGGGAACAGAATCAGCATATGATATCATGCAGAAGGAGTTTTGAAAAGGATGGGACTCCATCACTCTCATCCACTGCTTGGGGGGCTGGCTGGGCATTGGTTGAGGGTTGGTGAGCAATTACTTGTGTATCACTTGTTATATATGTTTATATATATATATATATATATATATATATATATATATATAATTTGTCATTATTATTATGCTTTTTCTTTATCTTACTAAATATTTTTATCTCAACACCTGAGCTCTACTTTGTCATCATGGATTTTTTTAATGTTCTTTCCCATCCCACTCATCCAAGTGAGTGAACAACTGTGTGGTGCTGAGCACCTGCTAACTTAAACCACAATAAGTGGAAAGTGTTATTGAGGTTCACGTGATCAAATTAACCTACATGTAATTGTACTTAGTAGGAAAGGAAACAAAACGCATACTTAATGGTGATTGGATTTTGTGCAATTGACTGGATCTTAAAAAAGTGTGTTTTACATGTGGTACTTGGTAGAGAGCATTGTAGCATTTAATAAAAGAAATGATTCTGATACTAATAGCGAAGAAATAATTCAGATAAAACATAAATTTGCATGGCAGGGACGAACTCTGTGTTTAATATTGGATCTTGGAAGACTTTAGTAAGTCCTATTTACTTTCTAAGGAATTATTTATGTTTACCAATCTTGCCAGGTTCTGTAAGACTGTAAAGGACTAAATTCTTTTGCTACCAAGAAAATACCAGATATCCTTCTGGTGCAAAACAACAGCAGCTGTAATGTCTCCCGTGCACTTCTCCATGTGATGTGCATGGGGAGATGTGGCATGGCCCCAGCTCTCTGGTGGGGAAGGGGCTGAGGGCACAGCCCAGCCCTGTATTTAAAAGAACACCTTGTTATGGTTTGCCTAAAGCACCAGCCTGTTGAGCTTATCTCTAGCCCAGCTGCTGAAGAATACTTTGAAAAAACATTCTATAAATATGGCAGCCTAGAGGGACGTACTTAGCTTAGATTTGTACAGACCTAGGAAAAGGTGAGTTCTCTTCTAAATTCCCTTTAGTCCAAAGGTACCCAGCTACTGAGATGATGAAGGGCAGTAAGAAGAACTGGGGGCAGCCTAGACATTCAGAGATGCCATGTCCAGGAGGGGCAGGGATGGGGCCCTTGGTCTTTGAGATAGGAAGGAATCCTTGCACTCCTAAAAGCTGCTCGTTATGCTGTCAGATTTACTTATTTTTTTCAGCTACAGACTGCTGCAAGAATAATTATAGTTTTTAAACAAATAATTATTGTGATTGCATACTAAGACTGTTGGTTTGATATCAGTTTAATTGGAGAGGAAACGGCCATCAGCTATTGAATGGCAGGAGTTAGATTTTTATTTTCTTATGCCATACAAAATGCTCTGAAACACAAAAACATATGGACAGAATCATGGTTGTTATCTGAAATGTAGATGAGGCAAGGGGCTAAGGAACATCTCCCTCCAGCCCACCCCTCCAGTGGCATCTGCTGGAAAGGTTACTGTGTGGGAGCAGTTCTGTAAGAATTTCCTCCCTCCTGCTCCCTTTTCTCTCAGCAGCATCTGGTGCAAGAAAACGAACTGCAGTATGAAACGAGGTTCATTATTAAACCGAGATTATAATTTCCACATCATTCTGTCCATTTTCCCCCCTCCCTCTGTTTGATAATAATCTAGTCTCGTAATGAAATTCATGAGGCTGCAGCAACAAAGGAGCTCATGGAAGAGAACAGGAGCTTGTCAGATGGTATAGATTTGCATACTAATGAACATGATGATGTTATTAATATTACAAAAACTTGGTAGTATCCAAATGCCACTGAAATGGGGAATGATGGATCACGATGAGACTTCAAAAATAAATTAAAAAATATAATTCACAATATTGCTACACCTTGCAACTGCTGAAAATAGAAGTACACCCCTGTTCTTGTAACTGAATTATTTTGATTTGTGTGTCGTTTCAAGAAGGTTAATAAATGTAGATGTGCAATATGTTTTATTGTCTGTACTGTATTGGGAAAAAGTACTTGAGGCTTCAATTTTCTTGCAAGTTATGAGAGCTTCTCTGAAAGTAGTGACTCCTGTTCTATTAGGTCGGCCTGTGGCATCAGAGGCGCATGTTGGTGGTATGGCAGTAGGGCTTGAATCTTCCCACCTGTATCCCCTTACATGTTGTTGCTGTGTGACAGATGGCAGCTGAGGGGCAGTCTGACACAATGCCATCTGACATGGAAGTGTGGATGAAGAAAAGGTGTGTCACTAATTCCTCCTTGTGGAAAAAACTGTGCTATAGACATTCACTGATGCCTGCTATACGCTTACAGATACCAAGCAGTGGAAGTGAGCGCAGTGAGGCTGTGGGTGGTGCTTTTCAGTGACGGTGACAGTGGATCGCCTCTGCTGGTACAGATTGTTATGTGTGGCATGCAAGCCCTTGTTCGTTGCTGACAACAGTGCATAGCTGATGGTGCTGACTATGTTGAAAAAGAGTGTTTTGTTCTATCAAACTGTGTTATTGTGTTAAGGGAATAAGAGGCATTACTTTCAGAGCAGCTTATATACAAAGACTGATCTCAAAAAGTACAATGGTTAGGAATTCACAGGATTGCAATGCAGAAAGATACTGTGCTTTTGACTTCCAAATGTGAACTTAAGACAGGATGCACATCTACTTTTGGTGTTTTATTCTTGTCTTTGTTATAGGATTCTTGTCTGACGTTGAACAACCTTTTTATATTTCCTTTTACTTTTTTTTTTTTTTGTGTGTGTGTAAAATATATTCATGTTTTGTGCTTAGATCAGGACAAGAAAAACAAAGCCAAACTAAAACTTCAGCAGCTCACATGGCAGCTTCCTCAGCTTCTGGACAGTTATAGGTCTTGGTTCAATTTGAAAAGAGCACTTGGCATGTGCCAAGTTTCACATCAAATGACAATTTGAAAAGCAATTTTCTGGGCTCAATTCCCTCTTCATTCCGCTTTACCTGACAATGATGGCTGTGTGGACACAAGGCACTATCTTAGAGCACGGTGGCCTTCTGATCTGCACAGACAGAAATAAATCCTAAGTTGCAGGACAGCAGAGAACTTTGCTTCTTGTACACACACCTTTTAATTAAATGTGGAATGGAAAGGGAATGCACCTTCTCAGGTGCCCTTGTTACCTGCAGCACTGTGGTATTTTTCAGGACGTTATCCTTTGCTATTCAGCAAATGAAAAGTATATGCTTCTGGGAAGGATGAGGAGGATTGGGCTTGCACAGCATTTGGCTGCTCTGAGAGGCTTGTTCCATAGCTCCAACAACACAAGTAATTAATTGAGAGAAGCCTCTGTCAGTCAGCAAGAGAGTTATGAAAAAGCTGGAGCGTTTCATTGTGTGGGTGTGACTGAAGGTAGCAATGTGTTTGGGAAGAGTTCAGTGACGTAGAATCCATGATAGACTCGAGTAGAATTTAGTGGTTGTCAGTGTTTGTGAGTCTAATAAAGCAATTTGTACTTTTCTCTTGCACTGTGTAACTTACCAGGGTCACCGTGCCCAAGTGAAAGCGGTCTTAAATCTAAGTCAAGAACAATCCTCTGACAGTGCAACTTCGCAGGGACAAAGGAACAAACTGGGCAGTCAGGCTGCTGTGGTTTTGATGTGGCTCGTGTGGGAGCAGAATGCAGCCAACTGTACCCTCAGGAGGTCTGTGAGCCACAGGTGTTGAAAAGCCCAGCAACACCTCTGCAGATATTTCTGTCTCGTTAGGTTTTAAATAATGAGAAACATTCTAATGTAGCTGACATTAGAAATACCTTTGTTCTTCCAGGGATTGTAAAATAAGAATTTTCATAACATTGTTCTATGTTTAATAGCTGTCGTAAGAACTTGAAAGGTTTGCAGTACCCCTTTTCTTTCTCCTACTAAAACAAAAGGTTTTCACTTCACTGTTAATGTGGATTAATAAATCTGCATTAACTAAAACATGTAGAAAAGTGACAGTTCTGACAGCCTAAATTGTACTCATTTGTGATGCCTTCTCTCGGAGGGATTCATGAGCAAGCAACAGTACTGTGTAGCTTTGCTTTATCTCATCAAAAACACTTCAAATTTGGAAAACTGATAGAGCATGGTTGCGGGGGAGTGCTCCCCAGCAGCTGTGTTGGGTCCATCAGACCATGAGAAGGATGGCAGCACCTCAGCACGGCGCCCAGCAGCTGTGTGCTTCTGGTGGGTGTGTGCATGTTGCGTAGCAGAACGGCTTTGCTGCAAACGACGTGTCTCTTGTGTTCATTTCCCTCAGGCCCTTAGTTTAAGGGACGAATGCAGCTCAGGTGACAGACTGGAAAGCTGAAGTCTGGTGGCAAAGTGGCCAATCTGTGTAAAAATGTCATTGTAAGTTTGAGACTGGTTCTTAATTTGCACCCCTCTATTAAACAGTGCTAATTGCTTGATGTGCAGCACTCAGAAATCGTAAAATCATTAAAGTTGGAAAAGACCTCTAAGGTTATCTAGTCCAGCCATCACCACCATACTCACCAAATCATGTCCCTAAGTGCTACATCTGCATGTTTCTAATGTTAAGGATTCCTGAGCAGTCCTTGTTCTTCAGAGTTGTTAATAACACTTCAGATTGCTGGATCTGACTACAAGGCAGAAGCCACTCTGTGTTTCTGTCTTTTACTGCTGAGGAAGACAACAGTAAATAGAAGTTTAAAACAATTTTGACTAAAAACGTAGTTTCACTTCTGCCTTCCTCAGCAGTAGGACTAATCCAGTGCTTACTTGCTAGTGTATGCATTAGTGGCCTTTGTATGCAGCACAGCAGCAGCCTGGCATTTAACAGCACAGTGATTGTTGGACAGCATTGTTTAATGGGAGTCTTGGTAGGATGCAGGAGCTTTCTCACAACTTTTATGGTGTTCAGTAGAGCCTACTCTTCAAATCTTTTCCAAGAAACTAGTGACTGCTTTGCAAAAGTTATACTTTGAATTTATTTTTTTGTTTTCTTCAGTGTAGTGCACTGACTGTTTAAGAGAGAAGGGCTGGAATCCGTACCACGCCACAGTTCTTCTCTAGCTGTCTGCACTCTCAGGCCTGCTGACCCCAGTCTGTGCTGTTTCTGTGTTCCTGGGAGTCCGGTGTGGAGCTGTAACCTCTGGGCTGCGGTGTTGGTTTGTGGTGTATCTGTGCAGTGCACCAGTATGTTCAGATACTGAGGATAACTTCAGCTGTAGTGTAAACAGTCCGTTAACGTCACTGGGATTTTGATTATATGGGGGCTGAATCTTCCTTTTCTTCCTCTTCCATCTTTACCACCAAGTTGTGTTAGTTATGAGCACGCTCATTCATGCAAACGAAATGAATCCATTATCTGTGAGACAGTCAGTTTTTACAAACTGTAACTATTGGGATCAGAAGCAATATTTTCCAAACAGAAATACCAGTACAGTGCAATTTTGAGTTCTCACAGATTGGTGTGTAGCTTTAAATGAGGGCATAGCTATGGCAGCCTCCATTCACTGTTGCAACAAGCCACGCTGTCCTCCTTTCAAGGAGCATAAGTCATTGGCCAGAGTGGTGCTATTGCTTCATCAATATGCAGCAGCATCTGCTTTGAATGAATGTTTTTGCAGCATCAACAGTAAAGTCTGACTTTTCTTTGATGTCAAACTGTTGTACAGGAGTCAGACTATTATTTCTTATTTCCTAGAGACAATGGGAAGGAAACTGAGCAGGTATTTCCAGGAACCAAACTTAATCCTAGTGGTAATCTCCAGTGGAAGTAAAGTAGTCCAGGGAAACCTGACTAGACTTTGAAGTCTGCTCTGTTTGGAGTAGGAGGCTGTGCTAGAGACCTGCAGAGACTCTGAGCAGCATGAATTTTTCTGCAATTCTGTGTTACCCTTGCTGTTCAATAGGTCATCTCTTCCTACTATGTTCATATTTCCTATTGTTTAATGCTACATTTCACAGCTCCACAGTAAAACACTTTTCTTTGGAAACATTAAGGTCTCAGTGGCACCTTCAGTGATTCCCAAAAGAATTATAAAGAAATTTTATGAATTACTTTCAACAGTATTTTTGAGCAGAGCTACAATACCTGGCTGTGCTTATTGAGTTGGTGGGTGCTGATGTAAACAGAGGAGAGTATTCAAAAGAAAAATGTATGTTAAATCTTAGTACTTAGGAATTTATTTGCCCTGAGTCTTTGCCTCCTTACTCACTTTAGGTTGATCATGATTTAGATTAACTGTCTGCAGTTTCCTTTCTGCAAGAATTTTGCCTATAAGTGAAGCCTAAAGCCATGTTCTGCAGAGCCTACATTTTGCTTTTTCAGGTTCAATTGATTTCCCTTTCAGTTTAAAGAGAAAGCTCCAGGACACCAAACATCAATACAGTGACATTACAGACGCTGGGCAGCTGATGTTAAATGTGTTGCACGTTTTGATCTTTTTTTCTGTGGGTTTCCCTTTGCTCAGATACTTTTTGCAATTTCTGATTTCTTTCCCATCTCGGTTTCATTTTCCTGTCCCCCTGCCCCTTTAAAACAAGCAAACAAAAAAACACAACTGCATAATGTCCTCTCTTAAAAATAATATACACACATATATCTTTTTTTTTTTTTTCCCACAGAAATTAATGTGCTTGGTATCATTATTGTGTGAAGTTTTTTTTGCTTCCTGAAACAATTAGCTCGTGGTTTCAGATCTGTTTGTATGTTAACAGCTAATCAGCTTTCTATCCTCTGGTCTTTATACCTTTCTTCACACAGCTCCTGACCCCTTTGTTAGCAAGCCTCCCTCCCTGTTTTGTTCACAGCTTATTTTTGTTTCTTTCTGCCCCTTCGTCTCTACATGCTATGCATATTTCTGTCTGGAGGTTTCTTCTTATCTGATTAAATTTGTCTTCTGTCACATGAAGAAAGCTTCACTGATGAAATACTTCCCATAATATAATTCCATTTGGTGGTGTTCAAGATATTGCAGTATATGGGTCTCATAACCCATGGAAGTCAGTGGTGTAACTTCTAACAGGCAGCAGTGCTGCAGAGAGTAGCCCCAGGTGAGGTAGAGTAATGCTGTTTGCTGCAGGTTCCAAACAAGCTCTTCGGGGCA
This sequence comes from Chrysolophus pictus, assembly GCA_037305975.1. Classification (NCBI taxonomy): domain Eukaryota; kingdom Metazoa; phylum Chordata; class Aves; order Galliformes; family Phasianidae; genus Chrysolophus; species Chrysolophus pictus. The sequence continues at coordinate 9,510,836 of CM074586.1, forward strand.
AGCAAGAATCAGTAAGGCTGGAAAAGATCACTAAGACCATTAACACATTACCACCATGCCCACTAAACCATGTCCCTCAGTGCCACATCCACCCTTTTCTTGAATACTTCCAGTGTCAAGCAGTAACTGTAGTTCTATTCCTAATCAGTCTTATTCACACCAAAAATCCTATTAATAGCATGAATTCCCTGCAACCAAAGCAACTACCACTTGGCTAATTACTGCTGTGGCCATTTGTGTAGATTCAGGTTAGTGCCTGCCAGTTCATGCTTTAGTGCTGGCAGTCTTCCAACACCTTCTGTAATTTTTCATGTTAGCCTAGAGAGGACAGACAAGTTCTCCTGTAATTTAACTACAAAGAGATCATAAAACAGAAAGGTCCTGAAGAAAGACGGTCTTTTAATGTCCAATACATTGAATCTTCCCTTTTAATTTTAACTAAAATTATCCCTTAATTAAAATATGACAAGTTAAAATTGAGATCTAACTCGGCTTGAAAAAGAAAAAAACAAATTATGTCAGCAAGTGTGAAAGCCCTGTTTCTGATTATAAGATGCTGCACTGAAAATCAAAATAAGTCACAGGCGCCGATTTTTCTGTTGAGCTTGATCAAAAGCAGCTACAGATGACACCAATCTCAGTAAGTCATCATCATGAGATGTTACACATAACATTAATGTGTCATTCTGTTACTGTATGTCCAGTACTGTAATTCCTGATTTATTGTAGCAGATACAGAATCAAAGAATCACTAAGGTTGGAAAGGACCACTAAGGTCATCAAGGCCAGCTGTCAGCCCGTCATTAGCATACCACTAACCACGTCCCTCTGTGCCACATCTACCCTTTTCTTGAAAGCCTCCAGGGATGGTGACTCCACCACGCCCTGCGCTGCTTTTCCAATGCCTCACCACTCGTCTGGAGGAGAAATTTTTCCCAGTGTCCAGGCATAATTTGAGCACATTATTAGTCTGAAAGCATTTTCTAACTTCTGTCATGCTGCATATTGTTTGCTTTTTTTTTTTTTTTTTTTCTTCATGAATTTAGCCCTCTTCCATCTGAGGAATAATCTTTGTCTGTCTCTTGGTTAAATGTGTGTGATGTAGTGAGAGTAAACAATATTTAACAATGTGACACATTTCCCTCTTTAATGTACTAGACCTCTGACTGGACTTAAAGGAAATTAAGGAGCAGCAGTTAAGAAATGGACATGTGACAAACTGCAGTGCACGCAGATGATCTATGTACTTTTAATTAATATTGAACTTGTTAATTAAGGATGTTTTTTCTTTTTGTGTGGGGTTTAAAAGAAAAAAAGGTCACCCATTTTGATGCTTTGTAGTAAGATGATTTTGCGCCATCTGGATTATCAGATTTAATGTATGTATATTAGCAGTTAAAATGTTGAAATAAATTTAAGAAGTGTTGAAACAAAACTATGAAACATATGCCTTCATCTACCCAGATCTGCAAAGCAACTGTGTGCAGCTTTATTTTTTCAGTCTGCAGAGTTGGAAGAGCTCTGTGGATGCCTTCCAGCTGTGATAGGGGGAGGAGATACTTGGCTGACAGTAATGGGGGAAAGTAAGCATGATGACAGAATTCCCTATGGTTTTCAAGAGAGCAGGATTTAGCTTTGAACTTTCAAAAATTATCAGTGGTATGTGTGATATATATATATATATTTTTTTTGTATGAGCAGTTGCTGAACATTTAGTTCTGTGTAAAAGTCCCCTTTAAACCAAATCTACCATTTGATGGAACTGCAGCTTCTTTCCTCCCTTCAGCCACTGCAGAATGGTTATGGGCTTCGTGTGTCTCTGCATTTTTGGATGCATTTTCTGGATCTAAAATCTTGTTCCTTGTGCTCAAACTGAGAGAACATATATCATAGTGTTCCCTTCTCTTCTTGCTCCGTGAAATAGTTTTATTTTTATTGATATGAAAACAGGGAAGGCTGTGTAACAGGTGACTTTGCAATAAACAAATGTATCCCAAGCCTAACGAAATCACACCACTAGGTGCCCTTCATTTCCTCTTATCTTCTCTTTTTGTGACACTCTAGGGTTTGAGTGCAGATGATCTGTGGTTGTGGCTCTAAATGTTCATCAAGTTCTGGATGCATATAAGCCAATAACAGAGTAACACTGAGAATTTGTACTCTCTAGCAACTGCTTGGGATGACAATTTTTCAGCTGAAGTTCCATTCTCATTAGAACTTCCAGTTCTAAACAGTACAAGAATTTTTCATATAAGACCCAGCTTGTCAGTAGTGGAATTCCAGATCTTTGAAGCACGAGTCTGAAATACAATCTTCAAATTAATTTCATCCTTATTTACTATTTGTTTCCAAGTCAACTTTTAATCTCATACAAATGTGTTTAGATGTTGCCTTCTGGCATTCTTGGAAGAATTTTTTCATAGCAGTTAAGAATGCATCATCTTCATTTAAAGTTATTTCTAAGAATAACTAGATAGAAATTCAGTCAAGGAATCTTTTGTGTGTATGTAAATGGCTGTGTGTGTTGTGATGCTTGAAGTTATGAGGAAGTAAATTTGGGGTTTGTGTGTCATAGTAGGCAACACAGGATTTAAATGTGATCATAATTTAATATAGTATCCAGCAACAGGACCATAACTAAAGTTGTAGTTCAATATTTGGACTGATGAAAAACTGGAAACAGGAAGAAATATTCTAGGATATGTAAGAGCATGAGTGAAAAAGAACACTTATTGGTAGAATAGCAGTAAAATTAATGTAGGATGTCTAGACTGAGTGTTTGCCTTCTGCTTGAGGCAATATGAAGCTGCCTTTTAATGAAACAGCATTTGAATATTAAAACCCAAACCAAAGACACAACAAAAAAGCCCCCACTTATTTGAGTGAATGTGAAATGGGTTTTCTTAGTTAACAGAACAATTTCAGCACACTACTGGACAGCCTTTTTTGTACTAGAAATATTTTCCATGATGCCTGTGACCCTACAGATAGCTAAACTGATTAGATGCCTTTGCCTTTATATCTTTTTCTGAAAGCAGGTCTCTTCTGAAGCAAGCAGTGCACACTGAGCCAGAAACTCATTTGAAATCCTGAACTGACCAGTTCAGGTATGTGCAAAGGAACAACGAAATGATTTTTGTAAAGATAGACTGGTGCTCCAGAACCCTTGGGTTCTGCTCTTCAGTTCCTGATAGCACCCTCGTATACGTATAAAATTGTATTTTGAAGTCAGTATCTAACTGAATTAGTGTCCCACTAATTTGTTTGCCTTGCATCTTTTTTGAAAGCAAAAGGAAACTAAGATATTTTCTTTTCAGTTTGGGCTAAACACAATTTGCAATATTGCTAGGCTACTGGAGACAGTAGGGGAAGGGTTATAACATTAAATGAGAAGGATGTGTGGGGTACTTTGTAGACAAAGGCAAGACCATGTCCGTTAGCTGAGGCACAAAAAATTGGATCAGAGTGAAAACCAAAAGCCAGATATAAAAGACTCTCCCCTCTCCTATGCGCACATGCAACAATTAGATCAAAGACCACTACAAGCATGAGCTTGATGAAATTTAACGTTGGCATTAGTACCTATTTAGGTAATGAGGTGTCACTAGAGTGAAGATCACAAAATGTTACTACAAAAGAAAGAAGCCTGCCAGGCATTGTTAAACCTCTGCTTTGACTGCAATCTGAAGGTTCTCTTGATTCCTTTATGAAATGGAAATTTTAAACAATGTGATTAACCTGAACTATATCATTAATATAATACTGAATTTGAAACATGCTGTGCAATTTCAGTTGCACCCTCTCTGTTAATCTGATATTTGTAATTGATTAGCATGCATAAAGACGCCTTTTAATCAACTAAATGCTGCTTCCACACGTGTATGGGCACGAGAGGCTCCTGCTAGGAAGGCATTCCCAACTTAAGCATACAAAGGAGATGTGAATAGATACAGACTGTAGTTGCTACTTGCCACACCAAAATTTAAGATCCTGAATTTTTAGAAATTTTGAATAGTTCACAATTTGAACGTTATGCACAACTTAAGCATCATGCTGGTATGATGTTAGACAAAATCAATTAACTAGCTGTAGAGCTTAAGCAAATGAGCAATATATTAATTGTACTAAAGCAAAAGACAAATAACAGCTTTTCTACTGATTTGGTTTGAATCAGTACTGGATACAAATGTTGCTTTAATTCTATGACGACACACTTAAATAGTCAAAACACTTTTATTCCAACTTCCTTTGTAGAAATGCCTGAACCATTCCGGGTCAGCAAGGCTCTCCTACTTCATTTCATTCTGGATGCTTGCCTAAAGCTACTACGCATGGAATGCCTCAAAGCATTTCCTTGACTGCAGTTTTCAACAGTTCTTATCTGTTCTTGCTATCTTGCTTCCACTTATTTGCATTTCTTCTTCCATATATATTTACACTGGTGCTAACAGTAGAAGCTCTGGGAAGTTCCTAATGTATTCATATGGTACACACCGCTGTTCAAAGAATCTTAGTGTCTTAAAAAGAAGTGGGGTTTTTCCCAGCTGCATAAAGCTGTGTGTTTTACCTGTAATCACCAGCTCAGTTACACCCAAGGGTGAGCCTGATAGCACTGTCCTCTGCTTCTGCAATACACCTCCTAGGCAATTGTATTGCCATCTTATTTTACCATTTTATTGCCATTCAATATCCAATGTTCCTCAGATTTTTGAGAAACTAGAATATTATGTATGCTATCCAATATGCCAGTTCTTACTGAATTGAATTATTTCACTGGTAACATATCTGAGAATTTGATTAAAGGCTGAGATTTTTATTTTGCGTGGTTTCTGCAGCAAGGTGTTATGACTTCAGATAGCAGCAAAGCATTGCTAGCTGAAGTGTTAAAAAAGGTGAGGCTGTGAAAGGTAGGCAAAGCTTGCAACTCAGCAGCTCTCCCTCCATGAAATAAATGACTGTTCTGAGGCTAGCTGATGGAAAAGTTGGACCCATATTTGTTACCATCCCATCTGCCAGTAAATACTATTCAAGCAAGGTGTTGAAGATCCTTATTTTTATCAGCCAAATTTTGGTCTCTTAAGAATTGAAGTACTTTTGAAAATACTCTTCTTCATCTTGCACCGAGGGTTTGATTAAGCGGTGACTGGTTTATCTGAAGTATTGCCCTTCACATTAATCTTTGTGCACCTGTATGATGAATGCAACTTTTGCTAATATTTTTCTCTGAGATTGCTATGAAATGTATTTACTTTGTCATCTTCTTGTTGTTCATAATAAGAATTCTGCATAATTCCCAACAGTGCCACAGTGTTTATATAAAGCTCATGATCCTATGTATAAGACTGAAATTAACGTCATCCTCTGATATTAGAAGGTTTTCAAGTACATAATTATCCTTTGTCAAATAATAATGCTCCTATAGAGTCATAGATGACTCTTTGAAAGGTTGACTTCATGTGACTTTCCACGGACTCTAAATGATTGGTCCTTAATGTTACAGCTTCTTCTACAGAAGTTTTATTAATAACTTAATCACTTTTTCTTTGTTGTCCCTTTTTCTTTCTCCTTACACTTATTTCCATATTTTGGGGAAATTACCTAAGTAATGAGAATGGAGTTTCTTCATTTGTCTCCCAGCTAGATTTCTATTTTGTCCTGTGACCACTATAAAAAAAAAAAATTAATTGATGACAAGTCAGGCAGAGAGAGTAGTGGCAAAACCCAATTTACAGGCACATTTGTTTTTAATTTAAAGAATCACCTTGCTTCAATGGCCACATTGATCTGCCACCTAAAGTACAACAAAATACAAACTTAATTATTATGTTGCAGAATGTTTAATATCTAGACAATACAGTACTTCACAGCAAACATAGAAAGAGAAAATATGAAATTCCCTGATATTAATGGTCTTTCGAATATAGCTGGAAATGATTAATTATTCACTTCAGTATATTTGCTAGTGTTTCTGTCCTTATCCTCAACAACGCCTAGATTGTTTTGAGCTACTGATAAACTGTGCATTTCAGTGAAGGATGTTCCTGTTGCTGCAGTTGGTTGCACATGATCCTTATTTTCTTGTACAGTGTCCATCTGCTACTTAACTAGCTGAACTAACAGATTTAAATTATTTTGTTTCTGTTCATCCTTAGGTATCCTTACAAAAAGTCGAACCTTACATTTAGCCACATATTCTGCTTACACACAATGTAGAAAACCTGCCAATACCAAACATTCAACTGCGTACATTTTATGACGATGTATTTTCAAAAATGTATAAAATTAATTGGTAGTCCAAACTACTGAAGAGTTTTATTAATTCAGGGAGGAAATAAAAGTGGTTATCTTTAAAGAACAGAGAGATTAAACACTGCCTGTAATGCTTTGTGTTCCTTGGCAGTTTCGGTGTGCTTGGTGAAGAAGTGTGGCTGGCACACGAGCAGCTTGTTGGGCTGGGATTGTTCAGCCTGGAGAAGAGAAGGCTCTGGGGAAACCTCATTCTGCTCTTCCAGTACTTGAAGGGAGCTTATAAGGAAGATGGAGACTGACTTTTTAAGCAGCCTGGTAGTGGTAGGACAAAAGGACAAAAGGGAGTGGTTTTACTGTAAAATAGAACAGACTTAGACAAGATGTTGGATGGAAATTTTTTACTCAGACAGTGGCGAAGCACTGGCATAGCTATCCAGAGAAACTGTGGATGCCCCATCCCTGGATGTGCACAAGGCCAGGTTGGATGGGGCCCTGGGCAGCCTGAGCTGGTGGGGAGCAGCCCTGGCAATGGCAAGGGAGTTGGAACTGAGTGGGCTTTAGGGTTCCTTCCAATCCAAGTCATCCTGTGATTCACAGCGGCAGTCCGCTGATTTGAATTTATAGAACTGGCAGCACCACGACCACCTGAAAGACAAGTTTCCTACTAATTCCTCTTCCAGAAAGATAACTCATATACCTCTGAATTCTTTCCAAAGTAGCATTGACTTTACTGTGGTATACATAATACAATAAATGAGCAACAGTTAATGAAAAATTCTTGTGAGGCACATAACTATATGAAAATAAATGGTAGAGATATTTTTAGGTATATAAACTAATTATTGTAATTTAACTTTCCCTATTCTATCTCTTTTTCCTAGCCAGGGTAATGATCTGTCTTATCACTAAAGTGCCTCTACTAAATCTTTTAAAATGTCAAAAGTGAACTAATATTTACATCAGAATAATAACTACAATTACCAGCCCACTTTCCAATTCATTTGGAGTCGATTATTCTTTAGTACTAAGAGAAATGGAGCCTTACTGTAATACTGGAATGAGTTTAATTAATCCTTTTTCACATACAGCAGGCAGATAAATGAAATTCAGCCTGTAATTTAAGACCTTGGGGAAATAGTATGATATTAAGGATGCTTTGAGTGATTGACAGTTTAATTTATTACAAAGAGCCATACTCTGCCTTACCTTGCAGTTCATTCCAGCATTTCAATTTATGACTTCAGCTGGGGAGAAGATCAGTGTTCAAGGAAAATTTCCAAACAAAATTCTTATGGATTTCTAGGTGCCACCCATCAGTTGCTGCACACTTGTAACCCTATATTTTGATAAAGAATGCAATATGTAATACCAAAAGCGATGCCAAAAATTTCCTGGGAGCTGGAGAATATGATATATTGGTCTAACAGAATTTCCCACAAGTTGGTATCATATTTTCATCAGAAAGGAGAAAGGGTAATTGGATTTAAATGTCAAGATGTTCCTTGTGTAGGTCTGAAGTCACACATCTATTTTCTCAACTACAGTTTTTGCTTGTGATTATGAGAATAGCACCCACTCATCACTGAGGTTGATGGTGTAGAATTCTTTAGGAGTGAGTTGAATGCTGCAGCGTAACCTGAAGTTTTAACCCAAGAAGAAACTCAATACACTGGTACAGATGAAAAATTATTCCATTGAACCCAAGCCCTCCTCTGATTCTATGAAGGCCATGTTCTATTGAGATTTTTCTGTAGTGTGAAGTGCAGGCAGAACATTTGCTCTCTCCTGACTGCCAGCCTTGTGCAGAGCATTTCTGCCCAGCCTCCCTTGCTTGCTGCTGTACTGTTGATGCTCCAAAGCTGCTCTGTCAGAAAGTCTAATTTGACAGATACAAATCTGTAAATAGCTTCAAGTTTTTTGAGTTACTTAATGAAGGCAATGCAGAAGAGATGCTGGGACTGGGAATGAGGGATAGCAAGTAGCCCCCTGTTGCTGAACTATTTACAGCAGCATCTTGGTGATGCACTTGGCGTTGCTAACATTTAGTGGGTGGGAGGCAGCAATCAAGTGAGTACTGTGTGGCAGGGTAAGTGTAAGTGTGTGGCAGTAATTTTTAGCAAAGACACTAGTACAAATCCAAGTTCTTACAGCTCTAAATGAGCTTTCTTTGCATGATAACATGGCTTCCTTCAGACAATGCATAATCAGTAAAGTAGATTTTAAGTATTTTTATCTAAGGGAGAAAGAATACAATCCTTTTAATATGATTTTATGTGGATTATAGCAACTGACTTAAGAATGTGAATACATTGACTTCATTTTTCATTTCCTCATCATGACATATAATCACTTTATAGTCCCATGTATATCATTACTATTATTTAAAGTACTTTTATACCTTCTGTCTCTGAATATCAAGATAAATTGTTGCCTGCACATCTGATTTTGAATTTCTAGCTGAATGGGAGCTTCAGGGTGTGTTTATTTGCTTTGTTGCTGCTGTATGCTTTTTTTTTCTTTCCAACATCTATGTGAAATCCAGGAAAATGAAACTTCCTTTTCCCACCAGTTTGGTCTACCTGGCAAGGCTTCTTTTTGTCACCACATTGCTGTAGCATACATCACAGGTACTTAATCCAATCCCTGAAGGTAGTTTTCGAATTCTACTATTTATGTGCATCACGACAGATTCCTGTCATGCTGTGACTCATTATTGGCCGTCTGTAGTGTGATACTGGGACACACAGGAAACGTGATGGAGTTACAACTTCATTCTTTCCATGGGAGTCAGTTAAGGACGAATACTAGGAGTATCTTCAAGGTTGAAAAGCAACCAGACAGTTAAAATGGACTTTAAATCATTAAATGCTCTTCCACTCATTAGAAACATAAGGAAATCCTGTGGAATTTTTTTGGGAGTACTTCTGGATAGAGCTAAGTGCCTTATCTTGGTGCTGCTGAGGAAGACAGAGAGAGAAATTGTAGAAGCATTGGCTGGCACTGGGGGAAGGCTCCCACCTTCTGCAAGCAGAATTCAGTGGAACAGGTCAGCAAAGCAGAGGTACATTTTAAAGCAGTCAGTGGCACGATAGAGGTATGGCTAAACTACCTGACGCCTTGCAAGGCCTGAGAAGAATACAGGTTCCTACCTTACATCTTATCTTTCCTCTGCTGGAAATGCTTAGAGCAAGGCATGAGAATCTGCAGCTCCTGTACAGCCATCACCCAGAGCCAGGCAAAGGCCTGGAGCCTGTGCTCTGCCTGCAGAGGCAAGTATGCTGCCATGGACTGAGCACAGAGGAGCAGGTTGCTATGAGGACTACCAGAATTAACCAGTAACTCTTTGTAAAGCTGTAGGGTTTCTATTTTTTTTTTCTTTTCCTTTTTTTCCAGTACACGAATATTGCTGAAAAGGACGTGCAAGGCCTATGGAGGTGGTGCAGGAGATCACTTCTCTTTGAAACTGCCTTCATTTTAACATGTTTTGTAAAAAGTCACATGGCAAAGCTTACGGTCAAACTGAAATCTAGTATGTATAAAAACAGCCTGCATGCTTAAAAAATTTAGGAACTGCAGCTCTTGAGAGAATGAGGTGTACCTGTACGATGTCTGATGGATGTCTGCCTAACCTGTGCCTATTAAGAATGACAGTGTTTCTGTAACCTCACTTAGTTGCCTTTTTCATTATAATTACCTTTTCACGTAGAGTTTTTTTATAAATCCTTTTCACCTTAAAATGAAGCCAATTATTTCTTGTCCTATCCCCAGCAGACACAGAATACACAGAGAATAATTGATCAAACTTCCTCTTTGTAAGAGTATTTTACATTAAGAGGATTCATCTTGTGCCCTTTTCCAATCTTGTCTTTTCTAGATGACAAAGAAAAGAAAAAAAACCCACCCAAATCATAGGGATTTTTCTTTCATTTTTTTCCAAGGAAGTTAGCATTCTTAATAGCTTCCATGAAAGTCTTTGTTCTCATCTTGCTCTGATGGAGTGTGCCCAGAAGCCAAAAAGATAAAATTCTCTTCAGACTCCAGATCTTTAGGTTGTCTGAGCCCAGGGTTTAGTGACAAAAATAAGATTTCCATGAGTTTCTTTGTGCATTTGGTCAATGCTTGCAGCCACTGTTAAACGCTTCCTTATCTAAATACAACATTTCCTGAGTTAGGATATTCTCCACTTTTAAAACTGCTTTTCACAAAAAGAGTGTGACATTCTAGAGCTGATTCCCGTGATTGAGAATATACATAACATACATACATATCTGTAAAAAAATAACATAATTTTTGGACCTGATATATTTTGTGTTTAGTATATAGTCCTGGCAATAATGTGACCAGAAGAGGAATCTAGCTTGCAGTGTTAATGGTACTGGAACTTGCTTATTCATTGAGTTCATTTAAACTTTGAATTTGTGCTCATGAAATGTTGTGCAGTTATTTCTTTATCTCTCAATTAATGGAATTGAGGGGGTGGATTTATGGAGAGGCATAGTTATATCAGATGGAATTTTTATTTGTTTGTTTTGATGAATGATTCTGAAAGCTGCAGCACTCTGGATAAAACTCTGGATAAAGCAATTAAAACAATTTCTTGCTGAGGATCATTAGGATGCCTCGTCTCTCAGAAGCAGGATTCAAAAGTTGAAATAAGATGAAATTACTTATTTCAGAGACTTGAGATAACAAGGGTTGAGACTGAATTTGTTTCTGAACTATTTATTAAAATATTATGGTTGACATCCAGCAGAGAAAATACCACTGTTAAGTAAAGGAGTATTGAGAGAATGCAATGCCAACATTTCCTTATCGGAGATCTGTATATACCAGTTACATAATGTGTTTTCTGTTGTCACCAGATAAAAAAAAAAAAATAGAAGATGTTTGGGTAAAGGAGGATATCCTGCTTTATAAAATTCTATCTATTATCAAGAGGTTTTGAAATATTTTTCCTCCTGCTTCATAGTAGGTCCCCTTCAGAGGGTGGGTTAAGGTGTTTTCCCATGCTCGCATTCTCAGCTGAGCTGCCTTTGGACACACGCCGTGTCACGTCAATTGCAAATTGAAATTTATTTGCTGAAAGGATCCTTAGTGAGGTTTACAGTGCAACTGATACAGGCTAAAATCTGCACAGTCAGCTGTGGTGACTGAGATGTAACTTATACAGCTTTTGTAATTCAATTATGCTTTATTTGTGTATTTGTACACTTCTCTTCACAGGCAATATATTTAAAAGCCTCTGGAATTTATGATGTATTCCAATGGCATATCACAAACTTTTGAGAAAGACTTGTTAAAGCTATAACTTTTCTTGAAATTCACCTTATTTCCTTCCTGCTAGCAAATCTCTGCCAGTGTGACTGCTGCTATATCATCCATGCCAGGGATGACTTGTACCCTAAGGCTTCTAAGAACTTGTGGCTGCTTTCTGGAATGCACTGTGGTTCAGTTTTCCTATCATATTTATATGCTAATGTTTTAATCAGATGAATTCTCCCTCACTCATTTTATTTAATGAATGATGACCTTTTGTCTCTGCTCCACATCTAGTAATATATTTAGGCATTAAATATAAATCTTCCTGGCAAATGAATTGCTTATGCATGTTTGCCACATGATGTATCTCTCTTCTGGTATGAACAAATGTTTTGTTTAAACAGGAAAACAAATTCCATAGCATCTTTTTTTCCTATTTAATGCACGGAGTTAGACTCTTCAGCATGGTTATAATAATAATATATAGCTGTATTATTTAGACTGTGAGTACATAATGTAGTAGATCCATTGTGTGAAAGTATACTTAACTAGCAAAATCTCATTTGCTGCTTGAAATCAAGGGAGTCAGCTCCCATTCAGTGCAAGCATATACTCTTCTTTGCATCCCTTTTCTTTTCTGATTCAATTTTGTCAGGAAAAAAAAGTGTGTAAAGATCAGGTTTTTTACCCCAGAAATTTCTGCAGTCAAGAGAAACCAGTCACATAAGTGTACAAATTCAAAATGAACTACAATTAATCCCCATCATTTTGTTATAATATTTTCTGTTAAATTTGTCAGCTGAACAAAATGACATACTTAAAAGCATTGATTCTAATTCTTCAGGAAGAAAATTCTACACTATAAGGATCAGTATGTAGCACCAAGAATAAATGTCTAGTTCTTCATAAAGAGCCCGGTTGCAGTAAGTACTGACTTTGTCATGACTTCTATGCCTTTGTTAAAGGACAGGATAGTCCCAAGATTTTGTGTTAAGGTGTGCGTTAAATATGACACAGACTGAAGTAAAACTTTCAGAATGTCCTGTATGGATGCTTGCTGGTCTGAATGCTTTGGCAGAAAGAAAGCTTCATCACGCTATTAGATTGGAATAGAGCCTGCAGCTGGTAATTAGCCAACTGATCACCTGTGTCATTGGAAAAAAGGATGCAATTGAGGTGGACATAGCAACATCTGCAATAAACACTTGAGATGTCATCTCCGTACGTGAATGTTTTTTATTTCAGATGTTTGATGGTGAGAGCATTAATGTTCAGATTAAAAGACTTGACCCTACTGCTGCCTCCTGCAGCATTCCTACAGATGCTAAAAGTAGATCTGATGTGAAGTTTTGCAGTGAAATGCTTTGAAAATTATGCCAAAGAAGGAAAGAGAAAGAGGACAAGGAAACAACAGCAAGGATTTTAAGAGTACAGTGGTGCAGCTGTGAGCAGAAACTCCTTTAAACAAAGACTGACACAAACCTGTAAAATGACCTTTACCCAGAGTAGTGTGGATGTGATCAGTAAATTCAAGAAAAGCTGAGGTGCTGTGTGGTAACTTAATGAGCTTCATGAAAAGGGCAAGCATGAAATTAGAGATGAATTAGTTTGTTGTAATTTAGATATTTGTCATCCTACTCAGGAAGGATTTTTTCAACTCTTTTCAGCATTAAAGCTGAGATTAACATACAGTTTAAAAAATGAAATGCACGGAGCAGTTTGGAAAAGATGTAGTATCTTTTATATTCATCTGCAACTGTGATACTGGGCAGAGGGAGGTAATGAATGAATACCCTCAGTGGAAGCTCTGGGTGCGTGAAGAAAGGAAAAAAGTGAGATATCTAGCGATGATATTTTTAGAATTGGCAAAAGCATGTCAAATGAAGTCATGTAGTGGTGTTTCTGCTTGAAAGGGATGAAGTTAAAACTGATTCCTATGGCATATTTTAGGCCTATTTATTTTAGCATTTGCTCATCAAAAAGAATCTGTAAGGGGATTCTGTCCAGGTGAAGAAGTCTAAAGAATAAGAAAATAATGACCTAACATTTCTTATTTTTCCATTGATGTTTTATAACTCCCAAGTAATGCCAACTTTTTAATATTGATGTAAAAAACTACAGGTTCAATAGGCACTGTAAGCAATAATTGTATGACTGTGGGCCAGTGCACAAGGTAGTTTCCAACCTGAAGATGGTTACTTTTGATTGAGAAGGATGTGTTTGTGCCTAGGTTGGCACTAACAGAGCAAAGCTGCGTAAACAGCTTTCTTGCCAAGCCAACTGTGATTAGAGCCTCTGGTAATAGGAATTTCAAATGTGGGATTAGAGATTCCAGGTTAACTTTAAATTAGAAATAAAGTTTGCCAAGTTGGTGAAAGCACTGTCAACAGCAGCACCTCTGAAATTATGGGCAACAAAATGATTTTTGAGATTTTACAAACAAATGAGTGGGACTTTTTATTTTTAACAAGCCTCCTCTAATTTTATGGGCAACTAACCAACCTGTCAGCGAGTTTATAAATAAAGCTAGAATAAGAGAGAAGCAGGTCTTTACTGATAGTGGGATACCCATACATATGGTTCTCCTTTTAGAAGGCACAAAACTATCAGTGAAAGGGTTGCAATGTGTGTGGGGAACTAACTAATGAAAAAAATTGCAGCGGATCCTATTAGAAAGGGCAGTATCAGCTGGCAGCTACTAACAACCTCCTCCAGAGACCAGTCTCAGCATAAGCCTTCTCACTGCATCGACTGCTGTGTGCAGAAACGTGAACTGAAATGCGCCAGTAGTGTGAGTGGTGCTGCAAGTACTGAACATTACAAAATCGCCATACAAAATTAATAGCAGAAAAGTGCTATTTTTTGCACTTCTGTGAGCCAAATATAACTTTAACCTACAAGCATGAAGCTTATGGGAGTGACGTAGGGCTGGGGGACACAAGGAAGTGCTGGCAGAGGGCTGAGTCAGGCTCCAGCACTCTTTGGTAGCAACAAAGAACACTGGAAGAGATGGCCTGACCATCACATGGAAATGGGGGAGAAACTATTGTTCTGGATGGAGCATATGGAAAATACTATTTGACATGACATGAGATCTATCCGAGGCCATGTAGGAGGATAGGGTAACAGGATTCTGTGAGCAGATGTATGTAAGGCGGTTTGAAAGGAGACCAGGTCATTCTTTGTTTGCAGTAGTGCAAATACTTCAGAATTCTTGATCATCTACAGGAGTGGAAGGTGCTGGTTTTGCCTTGACCAGCAATTCTGCTTTTCTCCTGCTGTTAGCTGTTGTTTAAAGGTAGGAAGGTGTTGACATTCTTGGATCTCTGCACCCCCTCAACCAGTGAATCCATTGAACTCCTTCCTGAGAATGGAAGCCATCACCAGGTGGCTGCTCTGGTGCCACGTTTCTTCTTGCATTATGACTTTGCATTGCTGAATTTCCAGTACATTGCTGATCTGTTGAGATAGCACTCCACAGTTCTCAGCTATGTGTCAGTAATGTCCTTTTTTTCCTTCCAAATCTCACCCCCTGCTAAAGGTATTTGTTTCTTTCATGCTTATGTGTGCAATGGCTAAGCTGTGATACTTGGTGTGTATGTAAGGATTTTTTGTTTCTCGTCAGGGTACCAGATCTGGAAAATCTCATGTATTACAGCAAGATATTTCTTTTGCCTGTGTGATGGAAGGGCTATAATGCTCATTTTCAAAGTCTGTTATGAGTCTACTTTATGCTAATTTGCCATTGAATTACTATGCCTTGAGCCAGGAGCTTTAGGAAGCACAGACTTCAGTATTAGATAAAAACCTATTCAGTCTACTTTGACATCAGCTCCCCATGCTGCACAATGTTCATTTAGTTTTGAGCTACAATTTCCTCTGTATTTGTACTGGAGATCAGTACAGCGAATGCAGAAAGGGATGCTTCACCTTAAGGAAAAAATAAAGGCTTGATTTGAAAGGTGCTGAAGTTAACATGATGGAACTGGGCACGGCATCTGAAGTGAAGCTGCAATTCTTTCCTCAAGTAGCTGACAATTCTAATTAGAGATGAAAAATTAATTTTGTATAGTCATGTTAGATACCTATGGTACCCCAGTGGATGTCCAAAAATTGTGGCATTGTTTGCTTTGAATACAAATGAAAAAATGCATCTCGGGAAGTAGGAAGTGCATGGCTGTGTGTTTTCTAATGACCACAGTTTTCTGAAGTTAATATCCCATTATATGTTGATATCCATTGTGTTTGCTACTTATTTTTCACTGATGAACAGTCATAATGGAATGGCAACTAATAGAGCATGTTTGGATTTTCAATGACATAACATTTCATTGAGGCAGTGAAAAATGTTCTTTAGGTTCCTGTGTTGCCCACCTTACCACTGCCTGGTGCCCTCTGCCATCTTCCTGCAGGGTGTCTGGATGGGTTTGGCTTTGGCACCAGGTGGTGGAAAGACCTTGGCTATTTTGGAGCACTTTACCAGTGACGATGTGTGATTGTGCCTCTGCTGTAAGGGAAGTGCAAAAAAAAAAAAAATCACTCTTTCAAATATAGCTTTTCAAATAATAGTGCCAAGAACAGGAGAACAGTCCAGTGTTTTGAGGATAGTAGCTTAGGTAACCTCACAGATCTTTTCTTCCTTTAATTTCAAGACATTTTTGATACTGAAAAATGTCATTAACTGCTGTGATAGAGCATGCATTTACATTGCTGGTCACCAAATCAGATCCTGGCTGGCAAAAGAAAAGGCACTTCTACAACAGGCAGGCCAGGCTTGTGCTGGGGGTTAGACTTCACCTGATCACATACGGTCTGCTGACAAGTCTGAAAATCTCTGGGCTTCTCCTATGGCAATAAAACCTCTCAGAAATTGAATGATTAACTGGAAGTTCTGTGGACTGCAGATATGAAACTTCAGAGGGAAAAAAAAAGTTACAAGTGAAAACAAATCTTTCTTTCAGCTCCACACACACCACAACACCTGAATATTGAGGTAGCTGTAGATGCACATAAATTTCTGCAAGTGAAGGTCTGAGAATAAACCCAGCAATGTAACCTATGTGTTCAGTACCAGCTGAACTACTCACAGTGCCTGTGAGCTCCTGCAGCTGTTGAAAGGCTGATGAATATACAAGGTGAAAGGTGTGTGAAATAGTTAAAGCAAAACGAAATGCAGCAGAGAATTTTATTTTCCTGAATGCTGGTGATTTTGTCTGTGGGTCCACTGCACATATTTTATTAATGTGTTCAAATATATAGACTGAGAAAATAGATCCCAAGAAATAAAATACATTGTAGATTCCCTTCTCAAATAAACCTTTTATAGTCACGTATGGAATGTACTCATCTGCACAATAAATGCCCACCTGCTGAAAAAAAGCACCTTCCATGCTAAATTAATAAATAAAGGTCCAATCTGGCATCTTCACAAATAATGATGTTCCAGTGCCCTTATTTCAGAACAGTATAGCAACTGGATTTAATGGGATTGTCCATATCCCAGGCACTGTGGACAGTCATCTATTTCACAGCTAGAAAGAGGCACAGGAAGAAAAGCAAAGCGAGGAATGATCTTGCTTAATAATAGAGGCAATAGAAAACCTTCAGTTATCATTAGCATACTATTAGCTACCGGAGGCTCCAAACCTTACATTTATTTTGCTGCTTGGCCGTGTTTTCATAGTTTTGTTTGAATTACTAAATGTAATTTGAACATATGTGCTGAATACATTTTGTCTAAAAATATAGGGCAACAATTCACAGATCGGTAAAGGGTAAAAAGCCTTGATGACCATAGCTTGTTATCATCTTTCCTGACTCCTTATATTTTGTGCTATGGTGCTTTAATATATGGACACTGCACTTTGTTACCTGCAGAAATGCCATTTTCTACTGAGGAATCTTCAAGTGCTCATTTATCTGCATCCAATCTGGCATATGACATTTTCTAATGTTGTTTTTAGGTTAAATCTGATCGATATTTTCTTGTTTATACAAGGAAAGGGAGCTGTCAGATATGGAAGGAACTGCAGGCCCATGCCACACCAAGCTATGGGATAGAACTAGTTTGTGTACAATGAAGTCAGTGCTCTGTCCTTAACTGGCTTTTCCCTGTTTGCATATCTTTTTCCAAGCAGATTGTATCCAGCAGATGATTCTTCTCCTTTACCAGCTGCATATCTGTTGTGGTTATTTGTTTTTGTAGCCACTGTTGTGAATGTATTCATGGGCTGCTGTCCAAAAGATTCTATATTCTTCTATAAGTACAATGTCTGTTTTTTTATAGATTCAGTAAGAAAGAACATTTCATTAACATAATACTAATAAGCAAATGTTTGAGAATTCATTGTGAATGTGACTTATGTCAGTTTTCCATTGGAGCCTGAACGTTTCAGAGAAGGGCAGTCAGTGTAGGAGGGAATGCCAGCACGTCAGCCCTGATAATTTGGCGACATCCGCACGCAGGCATTAATGGCTGCCTGTCCTTCTAGAGAAACACTATACAATTATAGTGTTGACTTGATTTACAGTTTATATCTGAGATATATATAAAAGATATGTATATGTCTTCGCTATCTTAAAGGAGCAGTTTCTTGGTAATGGGAAAAAAAAAGTTCTATATCAGTGACAGCTGCTGAAATTTGTCATGTCAGTCCGAGGTCTGCTTGGCTTCAGGATCCTGCCTGGCTCATCTGCTTGTCTGGAAATGAGCTTGGTGCAGTAACAGACTCTGACACTGGGGTTGTGTATGGAAGATACTGTGCAGGGGTCTAGGTCTATGACAAGAACATCTCATGTCCTTTGGATAACTGCCACCAGTGTGACTTCGCTGTTTCCATGGTGGAGTAGGAACTGAATGCAGCTAACATTCAGTTAGGTTCCTCTCCCACCCAAATTTTCCAGGTGATTTGAATTTCATAAATGATTTCAATATACAAATGCAAGAAAGTGGTAGTATTAGTAGTAACAGTGCTAGCAGCTATCCTAACATTGGGGGTTCGCATTATCTTAACTGAAGAAAACAGAAGTTTATGCCTCCCTTAAAGCTTGAGTGCAATAGATGGACTTTGTTCAGCTGTCGCTTAAAGTACACGTGCTGTGAGGAGCTGTGTCAGACTTCATTTGGAAAGTGCATACAGTTTTTGATTAGAGAGTGGAGTACTTGGGAAATATGTTGCAGAGTTATTAGAAAGGAGTTGCTTTCTGTGTCAGCTCTTGAGAGTAAAACCAAGTGACAGTCTAAAAGCATTCAAAGCAGCTTGTCCTTAATTCCATCTGCCAGTAACAGCTTCTTCATTACAAGAAAAAGGAGGGAAGAAAATACAAAGAAAGCCTCAGATAATATACCTATATATTTGCAAGCTTGTTTTCTGCCATATATAATTGCAGCTACCAGTTTCTGTTTATAATCCAGTAATTCGCTTGGAGAACGTAATTCCCATTTTGTTTGATAGGAGCAGTAGGAATTCTGATTGAAAACTTAATCCTTTGTGTTTTGGCCTAATTTTAGAGAGATATTTTGAAGCCAAGTTCTTGTAGTGGATTTTTCCTATATTTTGGAATAGCTGTGCACAATTTAACTAGGCATACAGTGGTAACAATTGTGTGCAAGAAAGATGATAGACTAAAGAACTATAAAAGCTGGATCACCCACTGTCTGATCATATCATCATTTTGGAAATTCATGAAACTAAGCATTTTAGCTCACATTAAGGAAAATGTCTGTGTAAATGCAGGTGTTAGTGGATGAAACAAGTATCACAGAAAATAAAAATACCTGGCTATTTGTCTGCAGGGCAATGTTCAATCATAGGCTTTGGAATAATGCCTCTGTGCCAGCTGTACATTTACAGCTCTAATGAAAGAACTCTTCTAAAGTAAGAAGGGTGGTACCAGGTAAGCCTGAACAAAGGCTGCTAGAAGCATGTCTTGTATTGCTAAAGCCATGCCTGGTGCTACAGCAGCGGGGCTGGCACAACACTTGTAAGGCATGGCAGGGAGCATCACTGTGCTCCACAGCACTTCTGTGCAGCTCTCTACATCAACCTCTGCTCTGCAGGTCAGGCATTGCTGCCTCCTCATTGCAGTGTCATCATATGTGATCTGAGCAATTTCCCTGGTATGGTTGGTTCTCCTTACAGAATTTGGCATGGGCAACTCACTGCAACAGCTGAAAGGCCAGCTCTGATTTTTAAAATTGCATAGAAGTATTTGGTAAAATTTCAGACAAACCATAGTACCTCAGTTGAACTGAGCTGAAGTTCCTTCACTTAAATTCCTCTCTGCAAACAGAGGTTTCATTGCACCATGAGCCTGCAGCTCAAGGTTCAACACTGTTCATGTTGTTCAAATGAGGTTGTAGCCATCAATACCAAAATCTGTAGAACTAATTACTTCAATGCTGCTCATATTCAATGCACACCAGAAAGAGAGATCACAAAACAATGCATTCTATGTTGACTATGAACTTGCTGCAATCCCCAGTTGTTCTTCGTCATCTGGCAAGATCTCTGAACTATTTGCTCAAGAGAACAAGTATTCTCTGCACCAGCAGCAGGATATAGCAGTGCAATTCCAATCCATATCAAGGATGAGAATGTCTTTGGTGTTGGTTTTTTTTTTCCATTTAATGATGTTTTTCCTAATAGTAAGGAAAAGCTAATGATTTCAAATGAAATTTATCGATTTAATTGTTTTTCAAAATTCATTTTCCATTTTTTTTCTAACTATGTCTGTAGTAGTCATACATCCTACTTGAAACATAAGCTTCAGAAGCCTCAAGTTCACACAGTTTTCATTTTCTGTAAGTAACCCACGAGTATTTAAGCATAAAGAAACTAGTTGCAGAGCATGCTGATGCTGGGATGCTGGGACTTGATGAAAACTTGAAAGTGCTGCCTCTTGGGCAAACTGGACAGAACAAATCTGATTTACAGACTTGTCTTGGATTTCTGAAAGTGCTTAAATAGCTCAAAAGTGTAAGTACTATTGACTTGAAAGCCAGTAAGATGTTCTGGAGAATCCAGTTCACAGTCAGTTATTTTGTAACATGTAAATTATTTTGAAGCAAAAAAAAAATGCAGTGGCTGGCTGCACACACAGAGTTATGGCCCAACCTTCAATTGGATCTTCCTGCAGTGAATCATTGGAAGTCATGCCTTCAGCAACCCTATGGGGATCGGAGTCTGTTCTAGCAGGATTAAAGTCTTAAAAGAAAAACTTAAAGTCTAGATCACAGAAGTTTCAGTGCAGGAATGGAGATTTAGGGAAAATCCTATGTTTTGTATGGATAGACAAGATTCACATAACTTCTTTGCCTTTGAATGGTTATGTGCTTGCTGTGCTACTCCCAGATTTGTAAGTTACCAAAGAAATGGAGGGATTTCTTTGCAACTGTTAAGTTTTCTCTCTTCAGGTATTTTCATTAGTAAACTAGGATTTCCATATGCTCAGGAAAGAAAGAGAGGCAGATTGGAAGGTGCAAATGTAGTTTTTTTGAAAAGCCGTGGAGTAGTGGAATTACATGGCTGTGTTTTTTCCCCACATACAGACAGAGCCAGGACCAACAAAAACTTATTCCTGAGCTTTCAGTGTTAGACAGCAGGCTACCCTTGGAATCTGTTCCACCAGAGACGAGGTTTACACCTATGCGATGACTTTAGCTTGTACTCAATTTAATGTTACAGCAATCTGAAGAAAAAGAATTTACTGTTCCTGGATGTTTAGATTTTTATTGTATTTAATTTTTGTTGGAACGGTAGCTGTAGCAACCAGTATTTTTTCCTGTGCTGCTTTACCTTCCCTGCTATCATACTAAAATAAGTAAATAAATAAATGAAGAAAAGTATCACAGCAAGAGAATTGCATCTCTGTTGGCATGCTTTGACAGCTTTTCTTTTTCTGCCCACTAATTCTCACACATACACGGTAAACATACATGTTTCAGTTTGTATTTTTCTTTTTCTATATTATTATTTATTTATAACGTGAAATAAAACTTAATGTGTCAGGTCTCTCTAGTATACTCCCAGACTACCTGGAGGAATTTCAGCTGAAGCACAAGAAGACTGAGAGGAAGGCTTTTTCCTTTTAACCCATGATAGCATTTCCAGAAGGGGCTAAAATTAAGGTTGGAAATGTGCGTCTTCCTCTCTCTCACTTAACAGGATCCCTGCTTTTGTTCTCAGTCTAACAGATGCATCTGATCTTTGTAATCTTGCCTGCTCCCATTTTCCTTTTTCTAGCCCTGTAATGTTTTCTTCTCTTTGCTAAAATGATTGCTGGGAGGAGGTAATGAGTTCTGTGATACAAGGCCAGTCAGACATAACGATGATGACTCTCATGGCAGCTGCAGAGGCACGCAGGGAGCTGTGGGTGTCAGGAGAGATGGGGAAATGCCTGCTCTCATCTCTGACAGTACCTAGATGGGTAAGTGTACTGCTGGCTCTAGAAAGGTTAACGCATGTGTGACTGTGAGTGTTCTATGACTCGATAACACCAGATGTGGACACACACGATACACATACATTTGCTGCAGTTATGCACACTCTAAATGTGTGTGTATGCATACCAATAATATTCAGTGATGCTGGAAGAACAAAAAGGATCTCAAATTTAAGTGGTCAGTGACATTCTGTTTCAAATTCCATAAACATGTCCAGTTATGCAAAATAGTTTGGAAACATACATGGCTGGTTTGCGTCAGTGCCTGTTTGCCTAAAATGAGTTGGAGAGTTTGCTCAGTTTGTCTCATTTCTGAATATGTTGCATCTATTTGAGGTCTCCTACACCAGAATGGTTAGCTGCTACGCTAAATGTCACTATGAAAGCGTGAACTTTGGTTTGCCTGGCCTACATAGGAGATACTTACACCTGCCTTCACACCCCATCCTAAAGTCTGGAGTCCTGCTGTTACTGCAGGCACCCAGAGCTCAGCCTGTCACAAGGGGTCACCTGTCATGGTGCTGGAGTTGGGATCAGCCATCGCAGTGCATGAAGAGCATGGCGGGTGGCTAAGGGCTGTCTTGGAAGAGTGTGCTGTACAGCTGTCCAGTATGCATGGAGAGGTGCTCAGTCTGCTTAGGGCTTGGGAAGCCAAGCGTCTTCAGCCTTTTGCAGTTCAAATTCTATTCCTTTTAATCCAAGCCCAGACCAGCCTCCTAGAGCTGTAATTGGTCCTTAATTAGAAAGCATAAAATTAGTATGTGAGAATTCTCTTAATTGGGGTACCACGGTCGACCTATTACCTCCTTTAAGGGGAGAGTAATTTATTCTGCAGAGCTTTGAATGTGGCACAATTGCATGTGGTAGGAAGAATTCATGGACAGTTGATAAGTCAAAGAAGGTATAATGTCAGCTAAAGCAAATTCATAAAATATTAACAGCATGTCACGGGGGGAGTATATTTTTTTAGTATTTTTGGAATAGCTTATTTGATTAAAGATAAAAAATGAACATTTCATGCCTAATCAACACCTGGTAAAACACCACTTCACTTCTCAAAACTGACCAAATGTCGCCATTAAGCAGAATATTTGATAATGCTGTCATGCTCAAGCAGCAGCTATTGTCAGTTGGTATCATGAAACAGAATTGCTTTCTTTGAGGAAAACCCAATTAAGAGAATTCTGAATAACAGCAAGTAGTCTGTTACACTCCTAATGCTATTGATCACACAACAGATTCTTTTGACTGCGTAAGGACTTTAAGTCAGAGCAGAACCTTTTATGATGGTAGCTTCATCTTTCATATGTGTGAATATAAATGAAAACCAAAATCATGATTATTCATTTTGAATTCATTGTGAATTCATAGCTGCTCATACAGACTTTAGATTTATATTCTACAAATGAAGACCTATATAATGCAGCTAAAATGTGTAGAATATGATATTCTAGTATCTGTCAACAATATGAGAGCAATGAAATAGATGTGTACAAATGAGTGCCATCATGCTTCATATGGTAATTGGACACGGAAATAAAGTTTACATTTTCATCAGTATGCCTAAAGGTTTGAAATCAGACATGATAATCTATGCTGTAACTCTGAGTAACAGAAGGAATTGGTTGCTTATCCCCTTACACACTACTTATTTCCTGATCTTCACTGAGGAAATCCCCACGTTTTGATATTTTCTAAAGTGCTATTTATTGTTTTTTATTTCAAATGTGGCTTGATAGGAAAATGAAAGAGTTGATGGTGGGTGGAAAATTGACCTTTTGTTCTGAATTTAAAATACATTTCAATCTTCTTCAGAATTCTCGGTCTTCTTATTACCAAAATCAACAGTATCTGTCAACAATACAAAAGGTGAATGTGATTAACCACCCACTCGCTTGGAACAAGTGGTATCTTGATTCATTTAATTTAGAACACCTAAAGCTGTCAGTGCCTTACCATCTGCTAAAGGTACCTGCTGTAGTCTGAAATGCCCTTTTAGCAATACGCTGTTCTGGTTGTATGAGAGATACTAGGTTTTCCTGTCTGTATTTTGAGAATGCTTGTGTAGTTTTCACTGAAATAAAAACTAAGCAACACAAATTGCTTCAGAATGTGTAAATTAATTGCTCCCCAAATCAAATCTATAAGGCCTCTCATGTAATTTGTGTTAATGCTATAGTAAAAAGAGATCGCACAGCATCAATAATTGACTGTATATATCCAAATGAAGATGATTCATTATGCAAATCTTTCTGAAACACGTGTATCCCAGCTGCTTTTTCATTATTTCATCTAATATGTCAGACTGTGCCATGTGGAATGCTGGGTGATTTATGGAGCAGAGGTGGAGCTGCAGGTCTGCACGATGTAGCATTGTCCTCTCTGCTTTCCCTCCCTAACGGATCTGATTTAAAATAATGCTAGAAGATTGAATTCTAAATTAAATACATTGATTTCTGCTTCAGCTTCTATTTGCTACTGTTTTGCTAACAAAGCCTAGTCATTCCAACTGTGACAAAGGTTTGATGGAGCAGAAGAGACTTGAGATGATCACCTTCCCTCACCTTTGGAGTGGGTGGTGTGAGTAATGGGTAGGCATGTTTTGTGGCATAGGAAGACGTAGTTTTTCTCAGCTGCATCTTTAATGCAGATAAGTATAGAATATCAGTTCCCAGTTTTGTCAGCCTGGCTCCTCTTATGCCCATTGTTATGAAAGCCTTTGTACTTACCTTAACCTAATATCTGTCCTAATTTGCAGTCTGCTTGAAAATAATGGCAAACCTTTTATAAATGCAGTCTGAATCAGTGAAATCAGTGCTAGTAGCACAACAGAAAATGAAAATTTATCCCGGAGCTGAATGCTCTTTGTAATGAACTGTACCTAAACCTATATTACTCTTAAATGGGAAATGTAATGCCAGAGACTATGTTAAAATTAAAGTAGGCAGTACAAAGTGGTAATGCTGGTTAATTATTTCTGTCACTTATGCAGGTTGGCACCAGATGCCACAGATATATGAAAGCTGGTGTCAAAAACTCAAAAAAGCTATCAGGAGTCTTTCCTGTGGCTTCACTATTCTTTGGAGTAGAAACTAATTTTTTTTTAATTGAGTATGCATCCACTCTATTTATTTTTAAATACCCACGAGTCTCCCATCTTGTGGTTTTACAAATCTTGGCAGGTTTAAAATTTTGCTTTGTAAATATAACTAGTGCAGAATTAAGCATTTTTCAGTCATTTTCAAAACTGTGTATGACCATATAGCATCTTGGAAAAGAAGTAAAAGATTTTGGAAGTACTACAGAAAATAGACAAGTGTTTTCAAAATCAGCTCAGCCTTTTAGGAGTGCAGTGGGAAGGACTTGTATCTGTGGGTCTTTGGCACATGTGCACACACACATACACTCATTCCTTCATAGACGGGTGTTGTGTGCCTTCAGATTAAACACATAAATTGGCATTGTCAGTATGAAAAAGCATTTTTGGTTGTTTCATATCTATCTTTTACTCCATGTCAATACTCAGGACCTATACTTGCCTTCCGGTTCTTCCGTCTTTTTGAGTTGTGCAGCTGTAAGGAGAACAGACATTGGTGTTTGCACCTGGCCTAGCTGAGATACACATCTGGGCTCTGTTCAGAGGGTTATGTTTAGTACAAAACCTGCATCTTTCTTGTCATTTCTCAGAGATTTCCTGTTTGATGAAGTTAGTGTGGCTGGCTCTGAGTGTGCTCCCTGGCTGAAGAAGTTATTTCATTTCCCAGTGGCCCAGTTCCCCAGTATGTCATGAGGGCAGATTTGGTCACACTTTTTTCTGCAGTGCTGGCTTAATTTATAAGTACTCACATGCTCTGTGTCCATGCAACACCCACTGCAGCCAAAAACGTGCAGCCCAGGGTTCTGCTCACTTGGCTCCCTTCATCCTCTTCATAGGGCAAAGAAGCAGATCTAGAAAGTGTTATTCTGGAAAAACACTTATGCTTGGAGTCTAAATCCCACTGGACTTGGTAGATAAATTCTACACATGGAGTTTTGTTTTCAGGTGACCTTAATGTGTGTATACTTTGCCATTGTTTTATACTCATTTTACCCTATGGATTGTGGCTGAGGCTTGGCTTGCAGTAAAATTGGAGAAAAGGGGGTCTAGGAATTGTTTGTGGTTTTCTGGCTGGGATGTAATTTCTTGCACTCTATGTGGTTTCAAAGGCAGTGTAAGACACTCCCCAGTGAAGCTGTGCCCGTTCAGGTGTGTATTCCCCAGGGCTGTAATGCGGGGCAGAGGAGCTGCAGAATCCCAGAGCACTGCGGAGCAGCCCCTGCTGTCACTGCTGGGGGCTGACCCTGCTCACATCACCTCTCCAACACACACACTGCGTGGCTCCTTACGCCACAGAGTTTAACAGATGGGTACAAAATATTTCAGTTTTTTTTTTTTTTTTTTTTTCACAGAGCACTGTCTGCTCATAGAAAAAAAAAAAAAAAGTCATTTTGATAACAGGTTCTAAAATAATTCCATAATTAGAAACATTTATCCCTATCCTGTCAGTAAAAATGCCTGGCTAGGAGATTTGAAAACAGTCAAATGATTTGTATTACAGGTGAATTTTATCACTTCTAGTGTAGAGAAGAAAAGTAATTTCCATTTCTCTTTAGAGCGCACTGAGCCAATTTGCTCTGAGGTTGGTCTGTGGGCTGAATTGTGGGGAGTCATGCTGCAGGCTTTGTTCTGTTGGGAAGCATGTGTGGGGAGAGGTAACGCTGAGCGGGGAGCCCCGGTACCTTCTCTCCTGCTGCCAGTGCTGCAGCTGACACCTTTTTATTTAATCAGTTCACAGTGTCTCCCCTGCATCATTTTTATTGCTTATCAAATCATTAGGAAATTTAATTTAATTGCTGTCTGAACATACCTCATCTCTCCAAGGCATTTACAGAAGGGGTACCTCAGCTCTGCGCGTGTGGCACTGCGTTGGACGCTGGGCCGTGCTGCTGTTTGGACTCTGTGGTAGTGTAAGACTTTTCACATCAAATCAAGCTTTTCAATACTAAAAGCTAGCTATGCTTTTTTAATCATTTTCTTTGAAAACCACTGTTTTCATTTCTGAAAGCAGCATGCGTGCCAGGTGTCTGCTTTAGTGCCTGCATTTTTCACCCTGGGAGCAGTGGGGAACGAGGCGTTGCTAAATGAACGCACTATAGATCCCCCCTTTTACAGGTACCTTCACAGCACTCCTGCTGGCTCCTGCGGGCTGAAATTACTCTCTTTCTGTAAGTAGTGCCTTTCAGAGACTGTTTTCATTCTGGCTGGCTGTGTTTGCTGACCGTGTCGATTTTTGTTTGAAATGGCCCGTATTTGCAGCGTGCAAGGCAACCACTCTGCTTACAGGTCTTAAGTTAAGGCAACGATGTCAAGGTTAGTAAGGCTCTGGAAAAAATAAAAATTAAAACCTGAAAACCTTATAGAATTCCATTCAGTTGATTTTTTTCTGCCTTGAAATAAATTAAACGCACTTATTTCCCAGACAGAGAAAAAGGAGAGACTGTGGGGAAACAGAAAATAGTGATCAAGGGCACAGAATTAATTACCAAAAGAAAGTCATCAAAAGATATGCAGTGTGGGAGCAGGGTAACAGAATAATACAGAACTGAGAAAAAATAACTTTGTTTTTGAACATGAAAGATGTTCCTAAAGTAAATGAAGAAAAACAATATGCTTTTTTTTTTTTTTTAACAAAACAGTAGAAGGACACCAACGTGGCCAAATGATAGAATAGAGGACCTTTGCTTTCTGACTGTTATGTGCATATACTTGTAAGTGTTCCTCAAGCAGCAGAGACTAATCCTTATTTGCTCCTAATGGACATATGTAATAGGTTTCACAATTCTGGTGTTACTGCTCTCATTTCATTTATTAGAGGGGAGTCAACATTGTTTTGAGTATAACTTGGTAATATAAATATGAATAACACACAGTGCATATTTTTCATGGTAAATGATAACAGGAGCCAGAAATGTTCTGTGCCTCTGTTCCAAAATTTTATGATTTGGTACATGAACCTTTTAATTGAGTTTCAATAAATTGCTTATGAGCCCCTTGAAACCTGGTCCATTTTAATAACATTAAATACAAGAACTTTCATAAAAATGAAATCCATTATCTTTCCTCATTAGTGAAGGCATTTTGGACAAAGATTCCTACAACTGCTCTGTAGCAATACTTTATATTTGTTTTTCAATTGAGATATTTTAAAATTTAGTTCCTTTTGCAAGTTCACTACTGATGGTTATTGAAAAACTACTTAGACTGGTTTTGTTATGTTCCCTCCAGGAGTGGAGTAACATACTAACTATGAAGGACCTTAACTTTGTTCAGGGATTTGTGATTTAATTACTCTCTGGTTTTATTTGGGATATTTCAGATTCATAGCAAGCTCTTTGATTTTCTTATTGATAGAGTAGGCATTTAGATGGAAAATGATCTTAGTAGTCCTTTTTTTCTTCCCTTTCTTACACCAAAGTGTGTCAGTGTTACCAGTGGAGGAAGAAACACTGCTGTCTTGTTTTAAATGCAATGAATTATTTACCAGAACAGCTCTGCTTAGAGAATCCTCTCTGTCAGGAAATAAGGTTTGTGTTTTTACAGGAGAAGGAAACAGTGCCTACATTTGTAGAGCCTTTGGAAGTTAGAGCTTTAGTTCTGGGAGTGAGTTTTCTTTGGTTATTACTATTTGCCTGCACTTCCTTTTAGCAGCTCTTCTCCATCACTTTATGTAGGCCTGCTTTTATTAATTTTCATGTAGTATCACTATGATATCATATAGTGAGCATTTTTTATCCAATATTTAAAAAAAAATCTTGGGTAATATGAAAGTCGCATTTCCCTCTTCTCTAAATTCTTTTATTTTCCTTTCCTATCTCCTCTTGCTGCTGTTAAGGACCTGACTTGCCAGAGAGGCTCCATATGAAGTGGGAGTGGGCTGTGGGTGCAATCAGTCTGAGAGGACAGAGACTCTCACATCCACCTCATAATAGTAATGCTTTTGGTACCATCAAGCTTCACTCTCCAGAAAAGTGAAACTCCTTTGTTATTTCAGTTAAAAACTCAGTCCTCTTTGAGATTTGCTTTGATTTATTTATTTTTTTCCCTGAAGAAAATGGCAGTGTTTTCATCAGTCAAAAGTGTAGCTCAGCAGAACTTTGTCTCTGCTATGGTCTCTATCCACTACCTTTCTATCCTCCTTCCATTATTGACACATTATTTATAAATACATCTCTTCAAATTAAAATTTGTATATGTGCAATTTCATCTACAGTTATGAAATGGATCTTGCCCTGTTCAGAGCTTTCTTCTCCATTTTATCTCATTTTATTTCTAACCACTACTGGTCCAGCTTTTACTTTTGTATTGAGTACTTTTACAGTTGACTCAACAGAGATAAATGTTAGCCTATAGGGATCCGAGCAGATAAGAATTTTCATGACCCTTTCATATGTATACGATTGACAAGGGATTGCCTTTCTAAAGAGAAACTGTGATTCAGTTCCTGAAACAAAGTCAGAAGACCCTGCTCTTTAAGCTGATTGAAGCCAGCAAATGTGTCAATAAAAAGAGGAATAAAATTAGTGAACCTTGCTCGTCTGTACTGGAATTAACTCTTTCCTTTCTGACCAAGTAGAAGAAGATGGAAAGTTAGGATGCATGAGCATACTGCCTGTTAGGTTTTACTGACAGACAGGGAGCTTGTAAGGATTTAATGGAACATGCATCATTTTCTGTCAAACTAAGTTAAGTATCATACTCCTGAATGGATTTTTAAATCTAATACCTTAGAAGGGAATTCAAGTTGCTGATAAGTAGAAATGACATACTGTGCTTAAAATGTGAAAAAAACATAAAAAAGTGATGTATAGAAAGCTGAATACACACATCTAACTGAATTTAAGAGCATTTTTTGTTTTTCCTTGAAGGAAAAGACTGCAATTTATACCATAGTCTTAAAAGATAGGTGCAGAAAGGGCCAGCTTTTGTCTTTTTCCAGAAATAGGCTATCATTAATACCACCCATGACAAAATTCATCACCATCAGCTGTCCAGCCAGGTAGAAGCAGCAGCAGTCATTCTTTCTGAAAACAGCTCCAATAGTTAGGGGACACATAAGACACTCTCTAGTTCATTTTGTACTGGTTGCAAATAATTTATTTATTTGGAATTAAGACAGACCTTGAGCTGACTTTATCACTTATTTATAGCTACTGTTATGAGGAAAATGAAGGGCCTATTACTTGTGCTTGATGCGATCTTTACTCTTCCATTGTGTTTCAAGGTGAGCTTGACCATGCTCTTGAGCAGTTACAAATTCTGCTGTAAAGGTTATGTTTCAAAGTCATTTGGACAATGCTTGGTATGTTCAGACATTATGATGTATCGTCTTGTAAGCTGTTGGAGGAATGCAAGAAGCAGAAATCCTAAGGATATACGTGGATTTCACTTACTTAATAGGCACTGCTAAAGTAGATAAACTAGAAAGAGAGACATAGACCTGTTGATGCCTGTTCAGTCGAGGGCTGTGAGACCTGTGGCTGTCCAGCCTGGAGAAGAGAAGGCTCTGGGGAGACCTCAGAGTGGCCTTTGAGTATCCAAAGAGGATACAGACGGAAGGGGACTATTTTTTAGAAGGATCTGTTGTGATAGGACAAGGGGAAAGATTAATTCAGTTCTAATTAATACATTGCTTTAACATCTGCCTGTTTAAGCTACTGGGTGTTCCTTAATTCTTGTGAAAAAGGAAATTAATGCAGGAATGAGTTTCAGCAGGAAGGGCATCAGTGAGACATGCATGTGTACCTCATCTGCTGCTCTGGCATTTGTTTCATGCTCAGCAGTCCCACAGAGTTCAGTGGAGCTTGGGGAACTCCATTATGAAGCTGAAATCAGGGAATGAAAAGATTGATGAAAGTATATGCTGAAGCCTAGGAGATTTGAATCACTGCAGGAAAATATGGGCTGGTTACTTGAGTTCAAATATAGTAGATTACACCGTGACTCCAGATAAGGAAACTAATACTCAAAAGCGGAAATCTGAAATTGGGTCCCTTCAGTGGAAGAGGTTTTGCAAAGTGCAGAACCTTTGACAACCTCCATGGACTTAACTGGAATATTCAAACATGAATTGCTTGGAAAATCAGTTCAGTTTGAAAACAGCATAAATGGGATTAAAGTACATAAGTTTCCTGTCGCTAAGTTGGGATTCTCAAATGGCTTTATGACACTGAGAGCTTTTCCTTTATATGTATATGAATTCTCTTTTATGATACACATATTTCCCTTATGGCATATTTCCTGTCTGATATTTGGAAACAGTTCTATTTTTAGATATGTTACTTAAAATATTATACTGATGGTGCATCAGAGCATTGCTAAAAAAACTCTCAAAGTGCTTTAATAAGAACATTTTCGAAGCATTTTTTCCAGCTTAGTGGCAGCTAGAAATAACTAAAATAAGCCATTAAGAAGCTAGTCACACTTCTTTAAAATTGATACTAAGCTGTTCATAACACATTCTGAACAAAATAGCATTCTTTATGTGTTCATTATAGAATGTGCCTTAAGGAAAATGGATTTTGTTGCAGTAAACTACAATAGTTATGCATAGAACAAATACATGATAAAACAAGGAAATGGAAGAACCTTGAAGACCTGCATGCCATAGTGTGTGAACCACTCTTCAAATAATATGAGTAGTTCACACAAAAATCTTAGCAGGAACATGTACTTCTAAATGTTTTGACTGTGTGTGGTACTCTTTAGAAAGAAATAGAAGTAGTGGATTACAAGAAAATGAATATTTTGACATGCATTTCATAGTTAACTTCTATAGTTGTCTTTCAGTTCTTTCTTCACTGATGCTTGTTATCAGTAGTAATGCAGACATGACTGCTCTGTACTGACATGCTAGTGAACACAAGGTGCACAGCTATTAACACTGGATATACAAAACAAGAAAATAAACTTCTGCAGCTATCAGTGTCATTGTGGTGACAATACGACAGCATTCATTGTGCGCTGCAAGTCCTGCGAGGTTTTACAAACTGAAATTCAGAGTACCACGGTGCTTTACTGAATTGAATGGCAGGTGCTGCAGCCCTACTAGCTGTGCTCACTGATCTGTGTGTGTCCCTGTGCTCCTGTTTCTCTTGGCTGGCTAGCCCCTCGCATTGTCTCTTTCCCCAGCCTCAGGCCCAGAATTTCTTCCAGTCCTGCCTTACAGAAGTAGATGACTGCTCAGCCCTACACATACCCACCACATACGTTTCTCTCCATCTTCTGACCTTAGGGACATTTCATAGTAGTGACTTTACTATTCACTTATGCATGGACATAAGGTCATATTAAGCAGGCTTTACAAATGCTTTCAAGATAATTTCCTGTCCTAGCCAGCACAGGAACATTAAGACTACATTGACTGGATTAACTGAATTGTAGAAACCTCCTAGCTGTGGGCGAGGAGTTAGTGATGAGGTTCTCCCTGTGATGCATTTGGAGAAGATAGCATTGGTGACTGTGATGACAACTGAAGGTGTTCTCAGAAAGGGAACAGCACCGCAAAGACATGGTACCAGCTCATCTTCACTAGTGGTAAAACACAGGGCATGAGGTACTATTTGCTCTGTATGAGAATCCTAATTACTTCTCTATTCCTTGCCATGCAACGGAGTAACCAAGTGTAAGGTCCCAGACTGTGCTGCTTTTGCTTACTGAGCCAGGCTCTGAAGTTCTCCTGCATTTATCTCATTACAGACATGTACTAAAGTCTGGTAAATCCTTCAGAAGTCTATAATATTGAAAGGTGTGTTTTAATTGAGGAAATCAGCAAGTGGTAGGACTTCCTTTCCCTTCCCAGGCTCAGAAGTTACGTTTGCTTTGACAAAGCATATGCTGCAATATTTGGTTCCTTTCAATTGCAGTTGAGACCCAGAGCGTGCAGTGCCAGCCACTCACACCATGCTGCATCATGTGGGATGCGCTGCAGCAACCATCCTGCTGTTTCTCTGCTCTAATAAATGAGGAACCTGTGGGTAAATTACAGCTTCTGGTGCATGATCACGGACATTGTAAGTGGCTGCACCACAGTTGTCTTAGCAACAGCCACATCCCACAAGCTCTAAAGAACAGCTTCTTAACTCGCGAGTGCATAAAGAGACACCCATGCTTTGTATCTATGTTAAGAAATGCATGTACATTGTATTAAGTGTTCTCCTCCATATTAGGAATAATTTATAGGAAAAGCCTGTGATAAATATGCATTTTCTGTTTTACATGACTGGCTTGCATTCTTTCGTGCACTATGGGATACTGTAATCAAGAGGACACGCGTACTGTAAATGAGCAAAAAGCAAAATGCCTCCATGTTGTTCTGTCTGAACTAGGATGTATTCTGTACGTATGAAAAAAATCTTGTCAGAGACCTGATGAAATGCTGTGGGGGTTTCATAAGATTTTCAGTTATGATTGGCCTCATCTGTAGACAGTTGTTAAGAAGGAAAGACTGCCCTAACTGCTGCTGGCTTTGAATCAGAGCTGTGTTTAAAATGAGCTTCTAGAGCCTGTTCCCTGAGAGCGGGACCCATTGAGATGAAATAATTGACTTAGGCACCAACACTTGAATTATTCAATTCCTTTTCTAATGCGTGATTCTAAATACATGATTGTGAGAGGCTGGCAGTGTGAATTGGGCTCGGGGGCTGTGTAATTCTGATACAGCATTATGATACAGCAATATCTGTTTGCCGTGCTTTTATCTTTTGCTGAAAGGAGAGTGATTACTCTACCACGACTGGATAATTTTCAAAGATTTTACTGGGGATTATTAGTTTTACTGCTCTAATAAACATATAATTAAACAATGCCTCTCTATTATTGGATCCTAGTCTGCTTTGTACACAGTGGATTTACAGCATGTCAGTAAATATTGAAATTGCGATGCCGTAATTAAGATTTACATAAACCTTCTCTGGGAAGAGGATGAGATTTACAGTGAGAATCAGCTGAAGTATTGCAGTGGTGGGGAAGTGTCTGACTGCAAGAAAGAAACAGGCTAATTCAGGCCTTTCTTCCCAGATAGTCTGGTCATGGATATGATTTCAGCCTCAAATACAGCGCAGTCTGCACTTTGAGGGAACAGAAGTCCTTCTCAGAGTCTAGGACAGTACACGCTGACATAAGCCAAGGCAAATGAACATCTAATCTGCAATCTGCGAGATAACCTTGAATCAGAGAACATACTTGGGAGCTCTCATCCTGCACTAGGCTGCTACAGCTCTATTCAATTTGACATGCCCTGAGCTGCCAAGTGCATTCCACTAAAAGACATAAGCTGAGGTGTTCAGACCTGACACTCGATTAAAATTACATCATACTTCATTAGAACCAGTGAGACTTTTTCCAGAAAAAAAGACAGTAAAATATATTAAGTAATCGATCAAACAAACTACAGTTTACATGCCACGTTTTATCAATGTTTTGTGAAACTTGGTCGTAAATAATGCAGCTCTTGACAGACCTAATGTGTTCGGGTTAGTTCATGTTAAGCACCAGCGAGCCTTCACAGCTTGCACCCTGTGAGCGTTGTTAGCAGGGAAACACTAAGCAGCGAGCTGAGCAGCTGCACTGTAGTTTTGGTTTGGTGGAGGTGATTATTTAACTTTGCATGATGTAAGTTTCTTGTGAGAAACATCAGAAAAGTGGTCCCGGTAGTACAAAATCCCTGATGAAGAGAACCGTTATCACCTTATCATTTACTGTGGGTTGAACACGGGGAATGGCTGAACTGTAATGTGATTTGAAGTCACAGGTTCCCCATCTATTCCCACCGTGGCCAGCCCTAACAAAGCTGAGGAATGTTGGGATTAGGATGGAAGGAGGCTGTTAGGTATATGCTTCCAGTCATAACACTCACAGCAAGCAGCTGTGCTTGCTGGAGCATGCAGTCACCAAAACAGGTAGAGCAACCAATACAGTCTTTCTCTGTTTGTGTTGCTGTGTATGTTCCGTGCAATATTTTTTTTCTTTTAAATTTAGTTTTTGTGGAGAAAAGATTTATATAAGCACACTGTGCCTCTGTTTTCCCATCTCTGGTAGCTTCTGAACCCGCAAACTACTTCCAAGTAAATGGAACAAAAGAGGTCTGAGCTATAATTAAACTATTAGCAGGTTCATGGAAATGAGCAACTGGGTGAAAAACCCTTTAAATGCCTGGATTAAGGGAATGCGGCAGCATGAGCTGTCAGGCTGGATAGTCTGTAAGAATTCGCAAGGCAGAAAGACTGAATAAATGCCTCAGCTGTTGGCAGAGTTTCAGCCTGAGCTCAACTCTTCAGTCAGCTGTGACACACAAATCTGGAGGAAGGCATGGATTCGTTAATCCTGGTGCTCACGGAGCTGCACCTTGCATAGCTGCTGTTACCTCAGGCCAGCCCAAGCGGTCCTCTGCTGAGAGCTTGTCGTGGGATCCCCTGTTGTTTATTCACAGAAGTAAGCTGGCTTTAATTACGACATTTGGTGATTTTTGTTTTCAGTAAGAGGCAAGCACTGAGGATATTTGAATTTCTTTCTTAATCAAACAACATGGAGAAGAATCTCATTCCCAGTTCGCAGTGTCTTAACTACGTTGTCTCATTGATCTCTTGGTGGTGTTCATGTGAGTGAGCTCAGACGCGTTTGTCAGGCTCTTCCAAATCAAGAATCTAAAATTAGCTTCTGAATTCATGCCTGCTAATTATTGTGTATGTTTCAGTTATTTTCCTTTCATTAATAGATAGGTGTGCTCTTGTTTCTGAAGTATTGCCTCTCGCTGATAGTCTGTTCATTAGCAAACATGTGAAAGAGAAATGAGACTGGTGGGAAGAAAATGAGAATTAGAGTAAATATTAAGGAAAATTAGACAGCACTCACATAACTTTCATTTGTGAATTGTGCTGCAGTAGCATCTACCCAGCTGACTCGGCTTTTAGCTAGGGTGATTTGTGTTCCCCTTCAAACATTAACATCAGCATTATAAGATAATTTAGCTCTTATTTTTGTCAAATTAAGATGCTTTAAAAAATATTATATAGGTTGTTCTTTGCAAAGCCCATAGAACAAAGTAAGAAATTTTTACATTGTACTAAAAGTGTGAATCTTATTATATTATAGATTCAGTCCCTGGAATTTTGCCATAGCTCATTCTATATTACTGTTCTCCTGGGAACTGAATGGTTTGGCACCTGATTGCACTAATTAATGCTGAACTTTAAAACCTTGAATGCAGAGAAAATTCAAATATTTAACGTGCACTGATATTTGCAAAGTGAAAAGATGGATTTTATGCAGAAATATGATATCCAATTTTTGTCTGCAATGATGCCAATACCTTGGAGTTAACTCTTAAAAATATTTAGTAGAGTAGCAAATGAAAAGAGTTGTCACTATAATGTTAACAACAATAATACCTTGGCCCTAGGTGAGCTTTCTGCTCGTGTTCATCTCTTGAGCACCCTTGTATGGAAAGCAAAGAAGCAATCAACTATTGAACATGTTTATAAATTTATAATGCACATGCAGATCTATTTAAAGGATTACAAAAGCAGGATTGTTGTAATGTCTAAATATAGGCAACATTTTCCATCCATGTCGACAGTATAATTTTCTACTCCACAACTGCTATCAAAAATGAAAGAAAAGCTTCAGCCATTTAACAGTATGCAAAACTATGTGCAGCTTTGAACTTATTAACAGTGTGGTATTTCCAAGTGAATGTATGTAGAAAACATTTCAGACATGTTTATACTAAGTCATTGTGTACTCAGCTCTAACTGCTATTACACATTTACCTTTTTGAGGTGTGGCTGGGAAGTGTTACTTTGCTTTACGCACGTCATTTGTGAGAGAATCCCCAGTGACTGCAGCAGACACTTGCTATCGGGAACCAAAGAGGAACACAAGTTCCTTAGTGGGAAGAATAGAGAACGGCGTTCCCATGTGTCTGATTTATAACTGGTGGTTCAAGCACACTTTGTCAGGCCCATTTTAGTTATTCTTCCCAACCTGTCACTAAAATCACATTTTTACCCTCTCTTCCGAATGGTACCTAGTGGCCCAGAACCCTTAATTCTTGTTGAAAGCAGTTTAAATACCACTGTCTGTTGTGAACATAGTTGTCTTTCTAGCAAATGCCACCTTTTTATTTTGAGTTCTTTGTGAAGTCTTCTAGTACGTTACCAGGGAGAATGCTGATCTTAACAGATTTCTGGTTTAAGCACATGGATTAGCTATCTGCAGGAGATTTGAATGCTATGTATTTTTCCAAACTTTACTTCTGTTTATACTTGGTGTTGTCTTTATGTTATTAAATCACTGGGCTGGCCCTAGGTTATATCTGTAGATTGCATGAATAATTTCAGAGGGTCGTCATTTTCTGACAAAGCAGCCTGTGTAATTTGTGAAGACCTACCTGCCACATAAGTCCAAACTGCCTTTTCTCTGAATTGCTAGCTTCAGCACTACCTCTGGGTGAATTGTGAAAATGTCATTTATTCCTCATAAAAAAGCATTTGGTATTTATACTAGCATTGCTGCTTCAATGACATCTACCAATTTGAAGCTGTCAGTTATTCTGCTAATCCAGCCTGTGTAAAAGCTGATCCATTCTAATGATCCAAGTCCTTCAGATGATTGCTTCATTGAAAAGTTTGCTGATCCCTAGAAATGCAGAAAGGGATCCTGAATCTGTTCATCACTACTGCTCCGTAGTGTCTTTGTAATGGTTATGTGACTGCTGCTTGAGCAGCCAAATGTCATCTGCTGTCACTCAGCCTTGATGGCGTGGTTACCCTTGCAGAACCTCAGTTCCCTGCTACCAAGGCAGGCTCATGGCTCTGCTTTACCTCCTGGGAGGCTGTGAGGAACTCGTGTATTGTGGTGCTGCATTGAGGACTGGATAGGAAGAGAACTTCTTTCAGCCAAGATTAGAGAAAAATATTGTTGTATCTGTATGTGAGAGGCTGAGTATCTGTTACTGCCCCCCTGAACAAGCAATGGTGGCAAGCACAATTACAGCTGGGTGCTGGCTGCCATCAGTCCTTAGACTGAAACTCAGGAAGCTGAGGGAAACCTCCCATAGCCCTCGTGCAGGTGAGGTGCAGGGTGGGACAACATTTATGGCTCTGAGTGCAGCAAAGAGGGATCGAGTCTTGAAGAAAAGACTTTTGCCCAGATACATGCTGAATAAGTACTTATTGCAGCATCCAAATACATTTAAGTAATTGCTAATGCAGCCTGAGATGCTGCTGGCATAAAGTGGTAGCTTCTGGAATAAACCTTCAAGATAAAAGTCAACAATAGAATGGATGGAATTTAATGAACGAACTGTGCCAGGCATATTCTGTAAGTCTGTTTGCCTACTGTGCATATATAACTTCATCCTAATCACTTTTCACATTATAAATAATAGTATGCCTTCACATAAAGACTAAGGAGATCAGACATGAAAAGTCCTTCAGCTACCAAGGACAAAGTTATTTTTAAAGAAATTCCCTAAGAAATATTTGTGCTGCCTTTCATCAGAAAAAGAGTGGGCTGAACATCTAGGTGAGTGGTGTCCCGTGCACCAGGAGCACCTGTGCAGATGCCCAGGACACTGTTGGTGAGTGTTTTGGGGGGAGCCAGGTGCTGGGGCCCAGTGGGAACCATGATGCTCGCATTCTCACCTCTGTTATTGCTGCTGCTTAATCTTGACTTTTTGCAGGACTTCTATTTTTAGCACTAACAATAAAGAGAAAAATACTAAATCTTAGTAATTTTTATGCACCTGTAGTTCAAATCTAGCAGTTAAGCCTGTTAACTTCATGTTACTGCCTTTCTGCTGTCTCCTTCCTGACGAAACTGATGGTCTGCCTATAGTTACAGGTACCCTTGATGCTCTGTTACTTTGCTCTTCTTTGACTACCCCAAGCTAGCCTAATTGGCTGGCTCTGAAGAATGTGGGGAGTATTCGGGCTTTTGAAAATGTTCTCCTTTTTAGGCTGCTTTCCAACCTTTTCTTCCCTGCTTAATGACCCATTCAAAAAAATTTTCAATGAAATTCTTAGACTAGATTTACATAAGATCATTAGAGTATTCCAGCTCCTTTACTTTAAAATATTCATGGCAGCCTCACATTGCTGCCTTCACAGAACCAATTTCAGGAAAAACTCCCGTCAGCTTCACTGAATAAGGATGGCAGGGTAGAGCTCTAATTGTCAAAAGCTCAAAGCTTTAGCTGTGGTAGCTGTGCTCTGTGTCAAGCACCAATTCAGGCAGTGTCTCATTGTGCATCCTGCACTCCACAGAGCTGGGGAGAGGCAGGTTAGGTGCTTTTTATTGTCCCCAGTCTTTGAACATAAATTGCAGAAACTTGCTGAATAAAATCCCAGCCTATGAAGGCTTTTCTGCATATCATGTGTGTGTAACATTTCACTGGATTTGCAGCTTTGAAAGTAAAGCAGCCTATGCATCATTATATTAAAAATTCCATGTGGATTTATAGCTTGCTTGCCTATTATGATATTTGCTTTGGATTGTTCTAGAATAGCAAGAGACGCAGTCCTGTTAAAGGGTTTTGTAAAAGGTTTATCCACAGAAACAGCAGAACATTTTTACGTGTGAGGTGTTTCTTAACTTAAGCAGGGAAGTTCTGTGCAGCATTGCTGTAGTACAAATAATTTCTAGGAGGAGTAGTTGTGGGGACATCATTTCAGCTCACAGACTGCTAAGGAGGAGACCAGGTTTGAGGCCCAGGCCTGGAAAGCTCACTTACGGGTCACAGCAGCAGAGCAGGAAAAAAATCATTTGCATCCTTTCCTTTTGCCAAAAGCCTTTGTGTTGAGCTGCTGTGCTCTACATACTGCAGCAGCAGTAGGAGTAGGAACATTTCAGGCATCCCTGTAGTACAGTGCTAACAATGCTGGCCCTCATTCCTGAAGAGTATGCACACCCAGAAGAGCACGGTGCCTCCAATTCCCTCCTTACTCTTTAACTTCTTTCAGTGGTTGTGCCCAGTGAGTCCAGATCCAGAAACAATTTGCTCAGTGTTGTACAGTAATCCCTACTTCACTAATCCTGGCTTAATGAACAATCCAAGATGCAAAGCAAAGTCCCTGGAGAGCGGTAAGATGCAAAATGTTCCCCATCTTAAAAATTTATTACCAAAGCAACTGTGCTTGGATTTATTTTTTTTTTTAATGGAAATTAATAATTTAAGGCTATATAAAATATGTGAATGTAACTTTAAATTAATCAGGTTTTTGTGTACATTGCTTGGCAAATAAAAATGGCCCTGGGGCTTTTGTTTTGCTATGATTCCCCTTGCTTCTTTTCTGTTGTTGTTCTCTAAGGAGGCAATTTTTGAAAAGACTTTTAATAATGTTTCCATAAAACTGAAACATGCCCTTTGTCCTCCCTCCAAAACCATGCGTTTCTGCATTTCGAAGCAGACATGCATTGTAAGCTGTATCATGAGGGGACTGAGAGCAGATAGATCTCTGCAGCCAACTGAGGCAGAGGACAGGTGTTAAATGGGGGCAAATAAAACATCCACCTTCATCTTGCTGAATGAGGGCTGGGGCAACTTGAAGGAGGGCAGAGCAGGTTGGTGCTGCAGGAGTGGGTGTGTGCAGGGGCTGAAGGGATCTCCAAGGCCTGTGGAATAGGGAGATTTGAGTGTAATTTTTTTTGTGTTGTGGATTCTTCTGCAGAATTGAACTGCATGCTTTGCAGCTCCCTTGCATGCTAGTTGGTGAAAGATGTTCTAATGTATATACTAAAGGGTCAGTGTGTTATTAGGAGATCAGTCAGTCAGAAACCTGGCTGCTTATGTCTGTTCCTGTCAATTTTTCTAATGTTGTGTATGTTCAGATTTGATTTGTGAACCAAGAGCCATCAGGTGGCCAGGTAACTGTATGTTGTGTTTCTGGTTACTGATAGCATTCAAACTTGGAGTATCCTTTAGGGACTCTTTCCCAAGCTCATGCAATAAGAATCACCTCAAAAAGTGAATGGTTGCTTGACGTTAGGTGAGTTACCATCTGAATTGTCAGTCTTTCAAGAAGTCAGTATTTGAACATTTTCATTGGAGTGTGCTATCCTCAGTGTGCATTTTCTTCTCATTTATTTATTTATTTGGTCAGAATATTTAAGCTCTGAGGGAACATCTAAACATCTGTGTACATAGTGGGTTGAGGACAGACCTTACCTCTGATGTTGAGATGGGACTTAGATGTGGCTCCTCAGACCACCATCCCAAGACGTCACTTCACTGACTTGTAAATATGCTGCTTTCATACTCATCCGCTACAACTGTTTCCCTTTAGTGGAAAAAATGAATGATCTATTGAGTCACTTGGTTGACTGGATGAGCAAAAACGAGGTTTAAACTCTTGTGTTTAATTTGGTACAAGGCAGACAGGATCTTAGGTCTTCTGTAACCAAAGTGAATGCCACACCTGTCAAGCCATAGAGTTTTCTGGTCCCTCTGTCCTCCTTAAATTGTCATTTGGGGGTGCAACAAAAGTTTTTTCCCCTGTGTTTTTCTGTCAGAAGTGAAAATAACTGAACCTACTCCAGTTCTAACTCCTGCGTTCAGAGGAAGTAAAAAAAAAATCCCCAAATTTGTCTTTAAACATTTACCTTCCATGAAGACTATGAGAATAGCTAGCTTTACCTCTTCATTGGCATCATAAATCATTATGTCTTTAGGCGTTTTAACTTTGCCGTACTTGTCCTTCTGTGCTCTGGAGCACGCAGAGGGAAGGGTCGTGGCAGCTCCACGTGGGCAGCTCAGTGCAGGATGAGCCCAGTGAGCAGCAGGCACTGAGGTGACTGGCAGCACGGGGTGGTGCGGCTGTAGAGCACACAGTTCAATTTTGTTTTAGTCCTTGGAAATCTCGAGTATAATCCTGTCTGTAGTTCCTCTAAGCAACTTGTTTTTCTGTGTGAATGAAGAGCAGCAGGAAAAAAATATGGTTTTGTACTTCTGATAAATTGCTCTAACTGTTCCTCCTCTTTTTGGATTAAGTGTCAAAATTGCAATGAATTCAGCTGCTCTGCAAGAGAGCCCCGTACTGAGAGGTTGCTCTCTCTTATTATCCCAGTGTCTCAGAGGCAGGAGTATTTTACTATGACCTCAAACTTAATTTGCCATCTGTCTGGTATTTGAACTCGTATCTCGAATGACGTCTTCAAAACTATGATGAGAACCTCTGTATTCTGCAATTCACAACAGTTTTTGGAAACCAGATAGAACATGTATGTTATGAAACTGCTCAAATTGTGGCCACCATCAAGGATTTAAACAGCTTAATTTTATTAACTGGCCTGTATTTGACAGTGATCATGGTTCTGCTCCTTCAGTTAATTAAAGGTAATGACTAGGGCCTAGAAATTAATTCATTCTGCTCATCTATGAAGTGCTTTTATTTAGCTGCATATTTCTGATACTATCTCCCAAAAGAAGTTATTGCAAGAGTGACTATGAATGAAAATGTAGAAGAGTTATTTCTCCTGCCGTCTGAACATAATCTGGCATTTCTATGAAAGCAAAAATGAGATCACCTATAGATCACTTGGTAGGAAATCATTAGCTGTCAATCATGCGAGTTGATTAATGCTGGGACACCATTTTTCTGTTGCTTTTCACACAAGGTCTGACATATCATTGATTTAGTTAGCATCTTGATACTAGCAAATACATATGTCTAAAAGAAGTTATCCAAAATGCAAACACAGAATAAAAAGGTTTGTTTAGACAACATAAGGCAGGCAGATATTCTT
Organism: Chrysolophus pictus; assembly: GCA_037305975.1. Lineage (NCBI taxonomy): Eukaryota > Metazoa > Chordata > Aves > Galliformes > Phasianidae > Chrysolophus > Chrysolophus pictus. The sequence goes on from CM074586.1 coordinate 9,553,626, forward strand.
GTCCAACAGAGCATGGCTGACATTTTGTATCTGAAATGAAGCCCCATGGTAACACTGGTGTGTTTTTGGTAAAGTAAATAAATCTTTCAAACAATTATTTTCTAGTATCAAACCAGAAGGAAAATTTGCTTGTCAAGCTAGTTACCATGTAAAATGTTCCTTTCTCTTCCCTTTGAAAAACACTCAACCAGCTCTTTGTATCAAACTGCATTTGACAAGTGGAGCGCTAATATTTGGCATTATTGGGTAATTTATGCAGTTTAACTTTAGAATTTACAACTATTTACGGTACTTAAGCAGTGAGCTATTAGAAGACAAACATCCATCGGGGAGCATAGTGGGGAAACAAAACAATGCAATTAAAATATTATTTAATATGAATTAATTCTAAGCCAAGCGTGACAAATGCCAATTGCCAACATTTCATCCTCTCTTGTAGCGCTGACTTGTAAACTACAATTGCATCTGTTGTGTTAGTATTCGTAATAATGATGCTTGTGAGAAACGATTGTATCAAATTTTAATGGCTTTCCTAATGTTCACAAGGATGATTGCAAAGTGACGTTACCTTCTCTTAAATTTATTGTGCCAAAAATACTGCATGCAGTGTACTGACAAAAATCAGCTTCCTATCAAATGAACAACTTTCACAACAACTTTGCAGCAAGAGAGTAGTGGAATAGCAAGCAGGAGAAACAAAGCTTCCCAGAAAAATCTCCTTTCTGAAGGAGATAGGAACTGTGAGCATGATGTATTCTAGCGCGTGTCAGAGGCAGAAGCCCATTTATAACTTTTTACAACAAGTCATTTCATATGGCACACATCAGAAGCAAAGTAAAAGACAATAACACAACCAAATTGGGAGAACAGGATAAAAATAAAGACTCCTGATCTTCTGTACACTCAAATCACTGCCTCTTACACTGTCAGACGCATTTCTGTGTTACATGTACTCTTGATACAAGTAACATCTCTTGTTTTGTTTAATGGAATCACACCTAAAATATATCACAAGGCCATAATTTCTGCGGGAAGTTATTTGAATTAATTCTTTCTCATTTCTTTAACATTAGTAAAAGTAGAAAGAGATTCTTTCCCTGCAAAACCAGGCTCTACCTGCACTAAGCTCAGAGGTAGGATTGCACTGAATACATCAAAGCATACTGGTGGCTTAAAAGAATATCAATGTCACCAAATGCTGTCCAGTCTCATTTTCATGTTCATTTTACTTACACAGAATTTAGGGGTCATCTTTTCTGTATGTAGTTCGATTTTGCTCTAATGTACAAATTTTACAACCACATTCTGCAAGTCTTTCAAACTTAATTCTTTTCTGGCAATTTAAGCCCTTGTCAGAGAGGCTCTGGCAATGTGAAGAGAAGCCTGTTTAGGAGTCTTCTTATAGCCAGGCTGATGGCTAGGCTGAATACTCTTCTAGCACATTTCTCTATCTACCAGTGCATGCTACTTCGGAGGAGCTTTCATTACCTCTAATACAGAGAAAACAAACAAGGCTATGCATACTTTTTGGATCAGATTCTGATCTCTGTTACAGTGGTTTATATCTGCTTGTTTATATCAGTCTAAAGGAGATCAGAATCTGGAGGCTTCATATATGCTATGCAATATTAGGAAAAACTGTATTACCCAGTAATTTGTGTCCTGGTATCTGTGTCATAGGGAATCTGTACAAATGGGATGTTTATAGCCTAGGCTTTCAGTTGTGTGTTATTTAGGTGCTCCAGTAATACTATAATAAAGTGTAAGAGGTAAGATCAGCAGCTGATGCTTGAACCCTGAGAAGTACCTGCTGTATAATCCTGGATGCTTACTTTTGTATGGTTTATATGCAGGAAAGCCAGTGAAACTAGCACTTAAACAGAAAAAGAAATACTTGGGAAGAAAAAGAAAGAGAGAATTCTGGGTTTTCTGGGTTTCTGTTTCAAGTTGTAAAATGCTGGGATAGAGTCAATGTTTTATCTTTCTGCTGTAATTCAAAGATAATTTCTAAATACCACATAAAAAATAGGAGTATGCTTAAGACATGGATTCAGCAAACATATGGCTAGCTCAAGATATTTAAGTGGTGTGAACCGTGTATTAAGGCACGACTAATTTAGAGGCTACACTAAAGCAAAGAGACATCCTGCAATGAATGAAGGACCACACAGCAGGCCATTTATGGTAGCAAATACTCATTTGTGCCTATTAGCTGCTGTGTAGATGCTTGTGGATAGTACCAGGCATCCCATTTCCACGGGCTGAGGGTCTGCTATTCATCCTTTGTTCAGTGATGCTGAAATGCATTGCATAAAATCTGTGCCCTAGCAATTGAGGAAATTAAGCAGGTGTGTCATTTATCAAACTGCTGATTAAATCCATTCTGCTCTAATTCATTATGGGACAAAAGACCCCTCAGTCTTACTTTAAAGTTTGATTTGTGAACCTGTGCATGCACCTGCAAATTGCAGAGACATGTGGCTTTCAAACACATGTATATGTGTTGTAGGAAATTGTGTAGCTTGGTGTGATATGTTTATTTCCCTGAGGTCCCTCTCATCTCTTGAGGACTTATTTTGGCTTTCCAAACCACTGAACTGCTCTGACTAACCAACCTTATTTAAATTAACCTGACAGATGGGGAAATTTCCTCCTTTTTTCAGCTCCAAACCCAGTTTTTGCAGAAGTAACTTAGTTACACATTTTAGATGCTAAGAAAAGAAACCCCTATCTTAGTATAGGGCAAGCTGTGGGCTTGTTGTGGAGAACAGCAGCATCCTGTTGCTTCCAGATGAGAAATCTCAGTGATACCAAAAGTCCCAGAATCAAACCGCCACATAATATATCAGCTGGCTTCATATTTAAAATATCTTATTTTGCCTCTAGATCAGCTTGCTTAAGTCCTGGAGAGAGTGACGATGTGGTGAACCCACCCCACCAAGTGCTCACTGTGGGAGGAGCAGCAGCATGGCTCGAGCCTGCTTTGTGAGACCAGTCCATCAGCAGCACCTGCCTCATGGTGCCAGGTTCCCTACAGCATCCAGGCAGGGAAATCTACAGGTGAGCTAATTATTTTGGTGACAGTTGGGAGTGCCAGCTTTCTGCCAGGTGGCACTGGCTCTGTTTTCTTTTAGAAGAGATGTGAAATGATTGATCAGCATTGAAAGCATTTGTGTGTGCTGCAGGATTGCTCATTACTTCATTCCATATTTCACATTTTTGGGAGTGCAGTTCTCTTAATTGATCTACCTCATGCTTGTTATACATGAGTCCAGAGTATGCAAACAAAATGCTTAATACTTCTGTTGTAGCATCCTCCACAGATGGCCAAGGGAAGTTTGTGGTGCACAAGCATTAGAACTGAAATCAAGAAGACAAAATATGCTATCAGCAGCACAGTCAGTCATTCAAGAAGGATTTTATATAACTGACTGCTTTGTTAGTGCTCTGAACTTCAGAGATTTTTTAGTGTCCTAAGCTTGAACTGATCTCAGATCTTCAACTTAGAGATGCCAGGAAAGTGGCTGTGGTGGGAGCAAAGGGTCATATGTGCATTATGAGTACCTTCCAGCAGGGAGAGCAAAAGGCAAATCTCTAACACCTGCACTACCTCTTTTCCAGCAACAATGCCAGGTGTTCAACAAAATGTACACACAATTTCTATTTGTTTGTTTAACAAAAGAAAAGGAAAATATTCACTTCACAAAATTGTCCTTTTCCCTCTGATCTCATTTTTGAAAACTGCTGGATCATTTATTTTGACGTGTTAAAAAAAAAAATTAGTCCAACTAGATATTCCTGGCATGGAACATTTTAAAGAACGAGCTTAAGTTTAGCAACTGAAATACAAGTTCTTATAAGGCAGTGTTGGTAACCACACATGTTCATGTTGCATGTTTCACATCACTTTTCCAGTTATTCTTCAGTTTCAAAAAGGATCAAATGCCAACAATTCTCTTCATGCAAAATAATCTGGTTCAAGATGGAAAATTTGTGGACCTACTCACTTTATTCTCTATATAATTCAAGAAAATTTCTTTCCTTTTAATCAGAAAGTAATTTAAAAAGAGAAAGCGAAGAAAAGGTAGCTTTGTGCTAGCAGTATAACACTTGGATCATGAAGTTCTTGGTACTGCTTTTGCTTTTCCCAGAGATTTTCTGTACAAAGTGACCAAATGACTGAGTACTGCTTCCTTCACTGGTAACATGGGGACACCCACGGCGTGTCTGGACATTCTATTCTTATTTGGAAAGCACTTTGAGACTCTGTAGTACTGATAGTGTGTGTAGTACTGATATTAATTATTAAATCATAATTGGGCTTTTGGATGTTTCACAGCTAGCACTTGCAAACCCAGGAACTAAGAATGAAATAAATAAAGGTTGTTGGGCAGAAAAAGAAATTTGAAAGCAGGTTATTCAGCAAGGCTTGAGCTTTGGAGATACATTCATGGAAATAATTTTGACTCAGTGGATTTACAGTGAAACTATCAAAAGATTCTGGAGGTTTGGGATATCACAATGTAACTGGGGTTAGATGCACATGAAATGCCCACCAAACCATACTGATGTGAGAGATGCTTTTCTTTGTCTTAGCACAGTACTGCCCTAAGCCAGTCCATTCTAACAGCTATGTCTACAAACATCCATGGAGACAAACCTTTACAATCTAAGTTCCTCTGAAAGCAAAAGAAGTTAAATTCATAAAGCATTTTTGAAAAGCAGCCATCTTTTTTTGAGGAGGGGCAAGGAGATCTGTTTGAAAACGAGGCTGTACTTGTATTAGGGAATCAGATAAGAAGGAAAATTACGCCACAGAAATATATTTTAAAAGGCAGGTTTAATTATATATATATATATATATATATAAGAATAAGTTTCAGAGCTTCAATAGGGCTTCTGATTTTTAAAGTAATTGTTAAAAAAAAAATAAAATCCAGTGTCTTTTACAACTTGAATTTTTGTTTCCAGCTACAAATTGCAGTAAATGGAAGTAATTGATGAGTTCCACAGGGTACCTTGTGCCTTAGGCTCTTCCTGTGGAAGCTAGTCAGAAATATTTACTTCACACAAATTACAGAATTTAATTAATTTATATTTAGAGAGTGTTTTCAGCTTTTCCAATAGAAAGGCAAATAATCATATTTACAACTCATACTGAAAGTGCACTTCTGAAAATTGTTTTATTCTATGTAATCTGTGATCTGTTGAAAAACACTGTTCTCCTAAGCAGACTGACAGAAGCTAATGCATCTGTGCTATGGCAGCTCATCAGTGAGAGCTAAAGCTGACCTGTAACTCTTATGGTGTGAACCAACAGTTTGCATCTGTAGCACAGTAAGGGTATGGAGTAAATACTTCATAGAGAGAAATGAAATGTTAGCTGTTGGCACTTAAAGTCTGCAGTAGCTTGTATTGCTAGCGATACTTTGCAGTTCAGTTTGGTGGAAGTACTAATGGACAGAAATTTGAGCACGATTGTGAAAAGAACTGTCATGCAGATTTCTCACTTTTTTTTTCTTTTTGTGACTGCCCCCTGAGCAACTTCGTGATACCAGAGCTTTCTAACATCTTTAAATGTTGCTGACTGAGAAAACAAACACCACTGTCACGTTTGGAAAGTCAAAGCAGAGAAGTGTCTCATTTGTAGGGCGATTCATTTCGATTTTCATCTTGCTGCTGTCACTGAGGATACATGAACAACAGCAGTTGGTATTATCAGGAGACCTAAGCAGACCTGTTTCGTTGGCTGACTTGACAGCTGTTCCGTGAAAGAGATTCATGCTCACAAAATCAAAAAAGTATGAAGACCAGATTTTCTTTTTAACCCTTTTTTGGCTCACTGTGCCTGGTTTGTGCTTTTATAAAAATGTCACAAAATGGGTCAGCGTGCTGTAAAGAACGGTGCATGGGCTCACACCCACCCACCCTGTCCTGTTCAGCCTCTCCCAAAGGCAGCAGGTCTGACCTGGGGGAGGTCAGCACAGCAGAGGCTCAGGATCACAAACAGGGGCCTGTTTTCCCTCTTATTACAGAAAACGCAGGAAGAGGTTTACGTTATTCTCCTAATCTCTCAGTTCCTCCAGGAGTTGTGTTCCTTTTGTCAGGCAGCATCTCTTTATTTTAAATCAACAAATATGCAGATAGTTGAGTGTTTCACAACTTGCACGTCCATTCAGTTTTCTACTTGCTAGTTTTAAAGAAAATATTATTTACCAGATACTGTTGCTAGATAGTTGTTTCTGTGCAGTAAGGATATTACATAGTTCTAACTCAGTTCTGAGATTTAGATTCAATTGCAGCATCAGTCTATGTGCTGACCCCTCGATGCCAAAGCAATGTATGCAGAAGTAGAGTTCATCTCATGGTTCTTTAGGCAATAGGAATTTTAATATCCGCTTCTCTGATAGGAGTGGCAGTGAATGCACTGCACTAACATGCATTGCTGCCATCATTTCATTTAACTCCTGTTGCAAAACTCTGCAAGTTTATCATACATTACTGTGAGGTGTTGCTGATGTGAACTGTTATGCTCAACAGGAAATAAAAGGCTGTGGAAGTGAATCTCTATAAGAAAATAAAAACTGATACTATACTGTTCTCTATCACATACACATCCCTCATCAATTGCACTAGAAGGATGACAGGTTTCAGTGAGTATTTAGTTAAGGCTCTGGAGTTCGGCTCAGACTTCACTGAAGATAAAATGTAAAAAAACCTTGCAGTTTGTGAATGAAATTAGGGCACTTCTTTGCAGTTAGCCCAGCTGATGCTCCTGTGCATCTCAGCAAGAGCTTTGGGAGGCACTCTCCCCACATTTGGGTCTGCGGGGCCCTGGCCTACAATGACATCATGGTGGTTAGGATTAGTCATTTTAAATGAATCACCAGTTATCTGGGGTCAGTGTCTCAGATTGACTCTATATAAATCTAATTTAATTATTTTTGGATTAAAGATACTGTGAAGGCTGTGACATTTCAGTTCGGTAAATCTCTTTGGGGATCATACTCAAAGGCCTTGTTGGCTCTTTTTGATTTCCATGCACTGGGATATATGTTAGCTGTGGCATTTGACTTCGCAGTCAGATACGAAAACAAATCTGAGTGTACATTTTTACCAACATGAATGTGAGCAGAAGGATGCCGTGCAGGGATGAGATCCATCTGTCTCGCACAAGAAAGCTCCGAATCACTTTTCTCAGGGAGTGCTACCACTAATAGCCATGGACAGGACCGCCTTTCCTAGCAAATGCTATTTCCATTAGTACATGTTTACAGAACAAGTGCATTAAATATGTATTAGACACATTTCTGGACGATACGCGGCATGCGCATATGCTGCTAGGGAGGCACAGATGACGCTCATCTGAAATGCTGCTCATCAGTCATGAATTCATTGCTGCTGAGCCACTGAGGGTACGATAAATGCTGCCCCTTTTCACAGGACAAGAGCTCAAGCTGATTACATTATTATGTGTGTCTGATACAGTACACAGCTGTGTCATATGTCCACTGCTATCAGAAGAGTGGAAAGAAATGACAAAGGCCTCTTCTTTCAAACGGGGCTGTGATGCTTTCTTACCAGCTCAGACACTGAATCTGAAGAGGGTTTTATTGCAACAATGGAATCTGATTTTTGTCATTAGCTGAAGACCACAGCCAGGAGTATTTTCACTGTAGATGTGAGCAAACAAGAGTCCTTGTCTTTTACTGATGTTACTAAGCACGCATGACATACAAGTAGTTGTCTCTCATTACAAACCTTACTGAGCACCTGAAACCTATTGTTTATTAGGTTGGTTAGGACTTGCAGTGGCTTTAAACAGCGAATAGATGTGTTCTGATATAGAATAGATGTGTTCTGATACAGAGTGTCATCTCTTCTGCAGCGATGCGGTTGACATGTGACAGATTCAGAAAGGCAGGGAGGCCAACCTGATGGTTTCTTTTGGAAGCACCCTTCTCCAAGTAAACCTCAGTTTGGTTTTCCAGAGCTACTGCTACCTATAGAAGTCATTCTCATAACTTTTTAAAGCATGTATGCAGTCCAGTTTCTTTCAGTGAAAAAAGTTGCCTACTTCCAGCTTAATACAGAAGAAAGAGCTTTGTTAGGTTCCCGCTGGCAAACAGCCATTATTGATTTAATTACCAAGCGCCATGCATTTTTTATATAGGTTTAAGTGCTTCTCCCAGCCTATTCAGGCTCCTGAGACAAGTCTCCTGATTCTGCAGGTATCTACAGAGTTGATACTTTTACCAATTCCCCAGCCTCAGAATTTCAGCAGAGGGAGAGGAAATTCTGGCTTTTTCCAGCACAGCACATTTTTAATTTTCTGAGGAGTGCGATCATTTTTGTATTTCAAACTCTGCTGTTTTGACTTTAAACATAAATGTGTTGGCAGGCCTGTTGGTTACAAGTTTTTCTGTGTAAAGAGGACATACATTTGTACACCCTACCCAGGCACATGCACAAGAACTGGCTTGTGCCTTGGCTTACAAGTTTGTCCCAATGGGAAGTTGGCTGTCTTACTGAGATTGTAATACTTGGTAGCACTGGAGTGTCCATGTTGTAAGTGAGGCTGTCTCTTCCAACCCTTTTTAATGAATGAATTATGATTTAATTAATTTTGTGAATTTTATCCCATTTCCTTTTAAAAGGAGTCCTGCTGAGATTTTAACATGTGCTTAGGTATCTAGGTGTTTTAAACAAAAACATCCCTTCCGACTTCTTTTTTCATTAATAAATTATGAAACAATGATGTCTTTACATCCTTCCTAAAAGCTTCTGCACTGTCAGTTGCATAAGCACTTTGTCATATGCTAGTTATATCCTGAGTAGTTTGATGCTGAGCCTCTGAATGTTTGCAATCTATTATGAAATTATAGAGTGCTTATGGAATTATTATTCAGAAACAGGACAAGTGTAAGGGTCTCTTCTTTCCTTGAGAATATAACCTGCACTGTAAGAGGTTTTTTTATTTTATAATATTTGGTTTGTATCATATGAATTAAGCTATACCTCTTTTTTAGTATTTGTCGTATCACATATTGACTACAAACATAAAACATGCTTTTTTTTTTTTTTTTTTTTTTGCTAAAAGCATAGAATTGTAGAATATTCCAAATTGAAAGGGATCCATAAAGATCATCGAGTCTAACTTCTATGACTGTATGAATGAATACATTTCTAAAAGTTTGGGCATCATGTTGTGCATGAGTTAATGAACATGAGTATCTATAAATATGGACTGAAGAAAAAACAGCACAAAACAAACTGGCCACAAAATACAGTGCAGAAGTTGAACATGCAATTCTTCATTAGCATTTCTGTAAAATATTTACCTAAACTCTACTATGTATAGCAATCTCTGCAGCAGACAAGAGCTGTAGATCTACTGCTTTCCTACAATGAAAGAATGATGTTCTGTGAGAAATGAATTAGGAACTGTTTTCTCATCTCTCGTCCTTTAGTGCTATTTAAGTACAATCAATAGAAATATGTGCTACAGACTCAGATTTAGTGGTAATGCAGATCTGCTCTGTATGAAGCAGACATTTGCTCTGTATGAATTCAAATATTTCTTGTTCTGCTCCTCTGGCCCTTGGTTGTCACCAGGAAGAGCAATCAACTGGCAGAGACCTGCTGCCTAAGGAATGACATTCCTACCATACTTCTTTTGATTGGTTTTCAGAACGAAATGTTTTGACAGCAGTCTGTGGGAGCAGGGATGGTCAAGCGTGGAGTAGTGGCAGAGGCAGCATCCCTGCAGCCTGCACACAGGGCTGGTCTGGCCGGCAGCAATGCTCAGCCCAGATACTTTGGTGTAGGTGGCAAGGAAGGAAAGGGGGTTCTGCACAAGCGCTGTTGTTGAGAGGGAGCTCTGGGTTGGTATTTGCAATTTCTAGAAAGTTTCCTCTTCTCAGGGATGGCATCTGCACAACAGTAGCACTGGGCAGAGATTATATGTAGGCAAAATCAAGAAGCAGTTCTCCAGCAATCTTTTCTTTTAGTTTTTGAAGGTGAACATGACAATTCACCTTTTGTTTTCTCTGAAAATTGGAATCTTCATTTTCTGCAGAGCGTGGTACAAGTGTAATGCAGTTACTTGGGGAGGGCAAGCCAGCTAAATGAATCAAGCTATAATTTCAGAAGGGTTGGTTCCTGAAGGTGAAGCCTGCAAGGCTGACAGCCTGTAGTGCCCCTCCAGTGACACCGTTATTTCCCTTGCTTTCTCAGAGACTGCCTGCTAAAGTCAAAAGCTGATGGTTTAACATTAATTCTTGCTGATGGTTTTGACTACTCATACTCTCACCTTCTGTATTGAATAGGAGTTAGGAAATTACGAAAATGAATTTACACAAGTGTGTTAGATTTACCAAAATGCAAAAGCTCTGCTTTCAAGTGGTTTAGAAAAATTAGGTAGTTAATGTGTTGGCAGGGGAGCGTGTGCAGCTAATGCAATATTGGTTTGTTGAGCCCTTTACTGTGTCAAGAAAAAGCAGCAAAGGCTTCAAATGGAAATCACTGATATTTGAGCATATAAAATTTGACACAAATCCATTTCCAAACTGACGTTCTAATACTTCTCCTCCTATAGAAAGCCTGTGTATTTTCAAAAAGTAGGACAAAGCAGTAAAACCTGTTACCAATTTTTTATTAAATGTGAAAGATTCTTCCCTGCGTATCCAGAAGGTTGATCTTTAATTGTTCAGTTGTCCTTCAAATAATGCAAAAAATTGAAGTGTATACTAAAAAACTCAGAATATCCTCTATTAGCTCAAACTGACCAAAAAAAATCACACAATATTCTGTACTTTCTTATAATGATTTTCAATTCTACGTGTTTACCTACTGAAATGCAAGTTACCATTAAAACTTGTAGGATAGCAGGTAATAAATAGCGAGCAGGTGGGAAAAGACATCCTGCAACTGATGATTACACATGTTGCAGTAGCAGTTCAGAGATTACTTTAATAATAGACAAGGCTGCAGCCTGCTGAGCAGATGTATGACGGCGCGTCCTTGACCATGCTCAGAACATGTCTCAGCATCTCGCTGCCACTCTGAGCTTCACACAAGGACAGCTGGCTGCTAAAAATAACTGAAGGGATAACAAACTAAAATATGAATATGTTAGGGAATGTGATGATTCCATGCACACTGAACAGCACTACCATGCAAATGATGAATCTCCAGAAGGAGAAGAGAGAATTAATTCTCATATTGCCCTTTTGCAATGGCTTAAATATGCACAGAAGCTATTTTCAGTGACCAGACAATTGCATCCTGTATGGCTTTGTGAATGCGAACTGTCAAGCTGCTTGAGGAAAGTGCAATGCAATCATTTTTGGGCTTGAGCCAGGCATATCAATCGAACCATGGCTCCTCCATAGCAGCTCAGCTAAAGAAATGCAGAATGAGCATGTCATTTTATATTGAACAGAAGGCTAAGAGTTTAATGACTGCTCTGGGACCTCCGGCAAGACTTCCATCAACATAGTTAGCCACTGCTGTTTTCAGAGGAGCCATGAAGTAAATAGTAAAGCTGCGAGAATTTACTGCATGTCTCTTGGCCCACGTGAAGGCTGGCAGGATGCCCACATGTGCTATTTGGTACATACAGCAAAATCCTTTCTTTTATACTGCTTGTGCCACTTGTGAAAATTAGAGTCCCTGGTTAAATTAGCGTTAGGTGTTTAGGTCTCCTGATGCTGCCAGCAGATCTCCTACACTACCAGTACTGCACGTTCTATCCAAGGCCTTAAGTCAGAGTGACGCTGCTGTGATGTGATACAAACTGTGAGGGAGTTCTTCTTGAACTTGAGGCCTTGAGCATTTGTACCAGAGAACTTTTGAGCTTAACTAGTACCTCAATTTGCTTTTGTACAAAATGTGATGCTGAAACATACCAAGCAAAAGAAATTAGTCAAGATTATAATTGGGGTTGCATTAGGAATTGCTCACTGATTGAGAAGTCTGGGTAGCAAGGACTGCAATTCTGAAGTGAAAAACTACAGCATCCTTGAGGGGCACAGTTCCACCTGAAAACAGCTCATGATCAGTGCCATTCCTGGTAGGTAGGCGCAGAGATGTTAACTTGGAGCATGAGCAAATAAATCACACCAACAGGACTAGTTTTATCCTTTTGTATCTACATGTATATGTATAGGGATACGGGCATACATTTAGTTGACAAATTAGCTAACCTTGAGCTAATTTCTTATATGATAGCAATAATTCCTCTTCTAAATAAATTTACTTTTTTTTTTAAACAAAGTAACAAGCAACACAAACACTGAACACCAACAGCTCTACTTTATTCTGTTTCAGCATGAATGCAATGCTGTCTGCAAAAGAATACTTTATGTAGAAGACTTAATTAACCAAAGAAATCAAGCAGGTAACTTGATTCGCTTCCAGCAAGGACTGCTTGGCACATTTTCAGTAACTGAAGATCCGATCCTATTATCTCTAATATGTCAGCTATCCTGGAAGATTTAGTTAAATTTTATGTTCAAATGGGAATGCCTGTCCCACTCAATGGCAGCCCAAAATGTGTACGATGGAATGAGAGAGTGGGGATGAACATGTATGAGGAAGGACGTCGTTGCAATGCTGTGTGCCTCACCAGCAGTGGGGATCTCACATTTCTTAATGTAAATGGAGTCTATCCATTGCTTTCTGTGACACTCCCTCCCAATTAAAGGTGAATCATTGCTGCTAGAGATGTGCTGCAGCAGTTCCAGGCCTGAGTCTGCACTTAGTGCTGTGCTGCTGAGGGTTTTCAGCCTCTGATTTAGTCTGTATATTTTGCTGATTTCTGTGGATTACCCATAAGCAGCCTATACTTAAAGCATCAGGTGAATGCCATCTTCCCACTGATCTCCCCAGGTGTATTTATGTGGATGTGGTGGCATTCAGTAGCATTGAATTGATCTACTATGTGTGAATTTTGAATTTATCTACTTCAGATAGAGTTGGTTTTTTTTTGTGTGTTGTTCTGGGTTTTTTTTTTTTTTTTTTTTGGTCCATTTAAGAGCAGAACAAATATGATTATTAGCTGTCTTTTTCACCAACAGCCTTTTTGCAAAGCTAGAAGATATGAAAATCCTGAAATGCATTTTCCCTGGATCATTTAACAACTCAGGGCTTGATCTTCTAAGCTGCAGGTAGTGAAAAAGCACAGCTAAGCCACTGGTAGGATTAAGGAGCACACTGTATTTATCTCTAGGACTGGAAGGAGAAAGTTGACTTAAAAGTGTGGCTTGTTGCTGAAGTTGGGAGAGTACTACAGCCTGCCTCGGTGCCTGCGAGCTGCTGAGGGATGCAGCATCACCAAAACGCTGCAAGAATCCTTGCGGCCTGGGCTCCCACCTTCCCTTGGAGCCTGGTTCTTCCTTGCCCCTTGTTTGTAGGCAGCAGCAAGGGCCTTTCCAGGCTCAGCACCAGGTCACCTGGTGCATTCCTCCATGCCGGGGGATAGCGAGTACCTTCCTCTGTGCTCTGAGCTACAGCTCTGTTAGCCTCGGAGGAAGGTGGATTGATTTAAAGATATTCATATCTATTATTAGTATTCATATTTTAAGCATGACTTTTAAAATTTATTTTTAAAATGAGTTTTTTATTTTCCAAATCCCTTTCTTCTGCAGTCAGGTGATAATGTGAGTAGTTCCTTTTCTCTCATGAAAAAAGTGTTCAGCCCTCACATTAACAGGAAAATATTAGAGAAGAACATAAAAAAAAGTCTATTATGTTTAGATTAACCAAATAAATACAAGAGAATTAAAAATGATGTAAATTGATCCTGCATGTTCCAATAGCCTTCAAAATCTTGATGCTGTAGGTTCTTTATATCTTCAGCCAGCATTTTTAAATGAAAACACTGAATTAAAAAGACGTCTAGGAGAAACTGAAATATACACCAATAGTGCAAGAGAGAGAAAATTGTTTGTAATGAGTGAGGAAGGGAAGAAGAGCAGGTGTTGTTTCTTTGCTTCTGTTTCTTTGCTTCACATGTCTATGGGTATAGACATGTCTATGGGTACAGGCACACGATTAAGGTTTGGCATGTATGAATGCGTTTGTAAAATCAGTGCTTCAGGAAAAGATCCGAGCAATCTGGTATTAGGTAATCATAGATGTGCTCTGGACGAAGCACTTCAAAAGGTACGGAAATGAATTTGAAACCACATAAAATACTCTTTACAGTTTCCCCAGAGTAAAATCTTTTGTTGGATGAGAAAGCGCACGAGGCTGACAGGCAAATAACCTCAGAGGAACTCCCTGTGGGGTTGGTGTTGCAGGGGGATGCTGGAGGCCCTCACCAGCACCTCGCAGGGATGTGCCGCAGGCAGGCAGTACAGCCCCCACCCTGGGGGCTTTGGGGAAGGAGATAAGAAAAATGTGTCAGAAACTTCACTGCTTTTTCATGAATAAAACTGAATGCTGCTGAAAATAGATGGTACTCCGGGGTATCAGTGCAACATAGTTTTAATGCACATTTATTCTGGCTGTCTTTCATTAAACTGTGGTGCTTAACTGGGTTTGTGAATGCATCTGTTCAGGCTGTGGTCCTCTTGGAAATGAGGAAGCCCTCAATAGCATGGGGAATCACGTGCAGAGGGGCCAAGTTAGATCATCTCAGTGCTCAGCACTGCGATTCCACTGAAGTCACAGTTAGATTTAATTATATTTGCTATGATTTGCCTTTTTGTTTCATTTCTTTATGTTTCTTTCTTTCTTTTTTTTTTTTCTTTTGCAACTAATCAGATATTGCAAGCTTAAATGGATATGGGACAAAGGCTGAATGATGTTGTAGAATAGCTATCGATCCATGGAGTTTTAGGGAAGGGAGAATTCTGTGTGGGAAGAACCCAGGCTTCATAAAGGGAATGGCTTTTCAGTCCTTTACAGTTAGGTATACTTTGCATTTATTTTGTTAAATCTTGTAAAACAGCAAAAATGTTTGTAAATAGAACCTGTAAGTAATATCTGAAGATTCAAGGCCATTCAATGAAAAAATAGAAATTCCATTACATGACCTTATTTTTTGTTACATTATCACCAGTCTAAACTTTCTAGCAATTTACAAGTACTTTACCAGAGTATAAATTACAGTGGAAAAGCATGAATGAGAATCAGAATCACGACATCCAGCAAACTAAACTAGATAGCAGTGTTAACTAATATATTTTTGTTCCACTTTCTTCTTCATTTGTCTGAAGAGCACACTCAAGAGGGCACAGACAGAGAGCATCTTATGCAACCTGGGTGGGAATTTCTTGCTTGCCTCTCCTCCAAAGGCATTCCTGATACTTCAGGAAATAAATACTATTTCCTATACATTTTAATTTCCTGAATATTCAGAAGAAGCACTGACATTGCCAGCTCTAACATAAGGAATGAATGACACAAGCTGCACTGCCCTAAGACTCATGTAGTTCCATAAAATCATGAGAATTATTTTAAAATCAGTGATGATAAAAATAAAATGCCAGTTCTGTAGGTGGTCTGAT
This sequence comes from Chrysolophus pictus, assembly GCA_037305975.1. NCBI lineage: Eukaryota > Metazoa > Chordata > Aves > Galliformes > Phasianidae > Chrysolophus > Chrysolophus pictus. The sequence continues at coordinate 9,569,141 of CM074586.1, forward strand.
TTCAAGCTCTGGAAACTGGAAAGTGGAGGAAGCCCAAGATTTTTAACTTTAGTTTCTTCCTTAAAAACTGATTTCAGGTGTTTGCAATGAATGAAGTAATGAACTTGCAAGAAAATAATCTACAATAATGTACCAAAAATATAAATATGTAGGGTAACTAGCATTAAAATAACTGGAAGTGTATTTTCAGTGCTAAAGGTATGCTTTTAAAAACATGTATACGGTGTGATATGTACTGTCTTGAATGCCATTTTCATTCTTTGATGCTTCTTATATCAGAATGACACCACTGTGTGACTTGGAGGCACAGAACGTACAGCTTCATTTCAGAACAGAATAATCCGTGCACTCACTGCAGTGCTTTTATCTCCAAAGCCTCTGGAAAATGAGTGTGTTGCCAGATAGTATATAGTAGAAACTGTAGCATTTTAAGAAGCTGCTGAGCTTCACCCATTTGTTTTTGTTTGATTGCATCAGGCAAAATCGGTAATCTTAGTTCAAAGCGTTTTTAGTGGTGCTTAAACGAAGGCAAATTTTAACCATCCCCCAGGCATGGCTGGGCTGAGTCCAGAGTGGCATTGCCACAGCTTCATTGTGTGATTCTGATACAGCCAGCAACTGGCCTGCTTCCAGCAGTTAACCCTGGTGAAAAATGGTGGATACATACATAGAATATGCTGAAGCAGCTGGAGAACTGATTTGGTCTTTTTATAACTCAGGAAAAATTGTTACTGTTTCACTCATAACTGTCCTGTAAGTGACTGAAAACAAAAATTTGTGACTTTTTTTTTCTGGGGGGTGGGGGGAGGCTTATCCCCATTATGATAACAGTGATCTCTGGTAGAGACAGAGAATCATTGGGATTAACTTCTTAAACTGAATTTCAGCCTTGGCCTCATATATGTTCTTGCACAACACAATATTTTCCCCAATTCTCCCCAAAGGACGTTAAAAATATTTAGGCACTAACAAGCAATTACAGCATTATAATGTAGAAACAAAGTTTATGTGGCAGGGGGGTTGGAACTTCATGATTCTTGGGGTCCCTTCCACCTCAAGTCATTGTATGATTCTATGGTTCTTCGATTGTTATTATTAACTGTGGTGGGTTGTGTATAGGCTTCCTCTCCAATTTCACAAAGCTTGCCTTTATGGCCATTTCTACAGTTAGAGGTGTTTAGAATTATTAAACAAATTACATTCTGAATGTCCATATCTATGAGCAACCTTGCAGTGGTCCTTGAGCCTTTAGTACCTGAAAATGCACGTGATTTCACATTACTGTGCGCCATCTTCAGAAATGGAATTTGCTAAATAACAACTATTATAATTAAAATGGCATTTTCCTAGAACTATTGCTTGTGTACAGTTTCCTCATATTCAGAGAAACCCGAGGCTGACAGGACCACGCGTGCCGCTACCCCTTCTGGTGCCTCATGGAACAATCCATAGATTCTGTCCAAGATGCTCTTGGTAAAGTCATCCAGAAACATGAATCTGTACTCATGACGAGCAGTTTAATCCAAGTTCATAAATGTCAGATCTTCTAAATTAATGTGCCATACCGTGGCTTGCACACATTCCCATATGCTTAACTCATGTGTGCCAGTACCAGAAGGGAATACATCCTGCATATTCCTGTACCTAATGGGTGCCCTTTCCTGCAGACTTGCAAACACTGGCATGTGGCAGAGAGGTACTGAGTGACATTTTGCATGTTTAAATTAGCTTTATGCATTTTCAGAAATGTGCTCAGAGCAGGGACAGCATTTAAAAAAAATATTAAAGAGAGAGTTCCTGTCCATGAATTGTGATTTTGAATTTAAAAAAGGGACATATTGTAAAATCTTTTCTGTATGCAAAATCTTGCTGATGCTTGGCTGTGTCATGCGGCCAGACTCCAGCATACCTCCTCATGTTAATCAGAGGGGAGTTCTGCTCACACACTGGCACGGGAAAGCTCATAATTATAAAAACATGACTGGAGGCAATGAATTTACAACCAGCCTGACTACAGTTGGACTCCTAAATCCATAACCATTCATCTAAATAAGTGTTCTGGTATAAAAAAAAGTGCAGTTAGTTCAGTGGGAATTGTTCAGGAGTGGAAGTGTTCCAAGAAGAAATGTATTTATATATGAAACACTTGTGTTTGCATGCAGAAAAACACAGTCTTTTTGATTTTTATTCTTTTTTGGGGTTTTGTTGGAAGTTTCAATGGAAATAAATCTGAAACAAAACGTGAGGAACAAACTCTGGTATGTTGTTGTGAAAATCCAGTTTACTTTAGGTATAAAATGTTTTTGTTTTCCAGAAGAATCTTTAACCTCTCCTGTTTAAGAGCTCAGACAATCAAATGATTTATTTAAAGATTCAAGAATAAGTTTGGAGAACAGAATTGATACTTTAGCATGCCTGAGGTTCCCATGTAGTTCAGCAGGTAATAAATATTGCTTACTGAAATAGTTACCCTCCGGCCTTCTGCTAATCACAGCCAAAGTGATTTGACAGACTGTATTTATGGAAAATAATTAAATTGTGGATCTTCACAGAGAACTTTTACATAGTTTTACTATTAATTTAACAAATGTAATCCATAAGACTGAAGCTTATCACTGAAGTAGCAATAGGATTTTTGGGGTGTTGCTAAGCCGCATTGTAATTACAGGTTTTGGATATAAATTGCTCTTGTGTGTGAGAGGAGGCAGTGGCTCATGAAAATGCATTAACCTTTCACACAGGCCGAGACAATGCATACTGGGCTCCCTCCGGTAGGACTTGTTCCTGCAAAGATCCACTCATTTCCATCACGGAGGAGAAGTCTGTAAAATCAATGCAATCACTACAGGTTTAGCTAATCTATTTTAAAGACGAGCTTGTGAGCAGTGTGCATTATTAGCACAATGAGACCGGCCTGTGCTTACGGCTTCGCTGCCAGTCAGCTTCCCAGACACCAACGTGGTCACACAAACTCTGTGGTCTGCAAAGTGTCTGACAAGTGTTTACATGTTAACATTCATTAGAAGACTCGGTCAAACAATTCATGCTAGATTAATTGATTGTCCCAAGGTGACAGTTCATTTTTTGAAATAGCTGCCAACCTGAGCAGGACAGTCAGACCAATGGCAAAGGACATTGATGGACAAACACTGGGACTATTGAATAGCTGCTGGAGTGACACTCCAGCATCTACAGAGTTTAATCAATGCCTCAAAGACATGGCATTAAAGACTGTTTATTTCCTTTCTGTGCATTTATGAATTGTTAATGCAGTCAATACATATTAGCTTCATTTGTTGTTTGGTTAAAATGCACTCTGAATTTTCCAAGCTAAGAGTTGCATTAATATCACTTTTTATATGGTGAAATGTGTGAGTCCTTGCAGATTCATAAGGTTTCACTGATGGCTAGAAAGGCAAGCATAATTCCTGCCTTTGTTTATTCCAACGTTACAGAATTACTAAGAGTTGACATTGCAGTGCTTATTGAATAAATTCATTTCCTTGGTATTGTATGCGTTTTGAATTTTCTTGAGTTAAGCCTGAAAAAGTGGATGCATCAGTAGAAGCTAGTAAATAGCAACAGTACTGCAATAGGATTTCAAGCTAGAGCAATGCAAGGAGGATACAGCAAATTATCCATAGACAGTAAACATCTTGGAACAGATCATTCCTTACCTAATGGTACCAAAGTCCATTGAATTACCCAAGAGACAAGTTTGGCCCAGAATTAATTTGCAGCAGATGTTTGCTAACTAATTATTTGAAAGAGCTTGAGTATATTGCAATATAATTACTTGATATTGCAGCTTTCTGCTTTGAGGGCTTGTTTTTGCCTTACTCATGGAATGGAACACAAACAATACTGCAGAAAGCATGGTGTAAGTTTTCTGAATGATTGCTTTTTCCCCTGAATATAAAGAAACCAGAACTGCAAATCATTAAATGATTGCATCTTACAAGTGAAGTCAGGAATTGACTGATCTGTAACCTACACTGTGGGCAGATGCTGTTTTGAGTCCTGATCACAGTCAGTCTCTCCTCTGACATCACCCACCTCCATTCTTTTTCCTCCTTGGTATCCTCTTTGCTTGCACACAGTACCTATACAGTGGCATGGCAGGAATGGCAGGCAGGACCATGCTGACCCTGCAGAGGTGCTTTGTTCCTTGTGACTGGTATGTCTAGGGAAGGTGCTGGGGCTTACATTTTCCTTGGGAGCCTGCATAAAGATCCGAGTTTGCTCTAACATCAGCTGCTGCTAAATTCAGTTGCAGTTTCCTTACTGTTGCTCTCAGTTTCTGAGTTCCAAGGTTTTCTGGGTGTGGCTATAATGCTACAAGTATTTGAATGAAGAGCAGGGGGAGGCCTCATGGCCATGCCCTGAGCAGCTCAGGATGCTTGCTGAGATAAAAGATTGTTCCAGAGTCAGGGAGGGAGAATTTTATGAAGAAGAATGAAAAAAAATTGGGGTACTTTGCTAAAGTGCAAGGAATTTCTTAAAAAATACGGCTGCTCCTGTGTTAGGACATAGCCTGTCTTTTCACTAGGGAGAATATTGAAGAAACTTTATTTGATAATAGTTTATTCCATAGCAGACTATTTTGCATTTTACTCTAATTCATATCAGACCTCTCATTGCTAAAGACAGGATATTTTACCAGATAGATGGAGCGCTGATCTAAGCCACCATGGCAATTTCTGTGCTCCTATTAACAGAGGCTTCTGTCATTTCAGTGACAATTAGTAGGCAAATCCTATTACAGGAATAAGATCATCTAATCCTCAACTCGAGTTCATGCTATTCACTCTGATAGGTGTTTAATTATAAGGATTTTGCAGGCTACAATACTTTGTGCAAAAAAAATAAAAAAAATACAGAAATTGTGTTAAAGGACTTCACTTAAAAATGACAAGTTAGACATCTGCTACTTCAAAATTATTATCTAACCCTTTTAATTGGCATAACTACTTTTCTGTGTTGGTCACAGTGGCTTTTTACAACTTGTGGTAACGTAGGAAAGCCAGCAAGGTCTGGAGTGGCACAAGCTGTTTTCCTCTCTGCTGCATTTTTAACTTCTGTACAAAAGTGCCCACCAGGTACATTATCCATTTGGTGCTCTGATCCTTTTAAATTTTTTCATTAGGTTTACCTAAGAGAGAGAAACAGTGAATGAGTGAATGCCAGAAAGCTTGGGCTGCAGACTGCAATGCACTCCACCATTTAACAGCTCATCAGTGTGCTAAAACAGCTCTTCTCTGCATATTGCAGCTCGGTGCACACTGGAGAGTGTGGCAATTTCTCGACAATGAGGAAATCCATTTTTTTTTTAACAGAACTGTTGATACTGTCTGGTTTCGTTCGTTTTTGTATTTTTTTAATTTTTTCTTATAGAAAAATGGCCAACTCCAAGATATAAGAAGTCTAACCAAAGTCAGGTGAGCTATGGCAACCTGTACTTTTTTTTTTTTAGTTGGGGCATAGGGACATGAAGGATGGCGATGTGTAATAGAAGAATTCTTTTCACTCTTGCATAGGCTTTCTCTTGGAATGTGTTGTTTGCTTAATAAATCTTGGACAAAGTCCCCTGTGTAGTTTAAGTAGCACTTCTCAATGTGACTTAATTCCTACTCTTCTGTATTTAGAAGTTTTGCAAAGTATTTAGCACTAGCTTAATTCCACTACACTTAGAGTTACCAATTACATTTGAATGGTAGGAGACTAGGATTTTCTTTTTCCTTGTTTGGAAAATGGCACCTAAAAGTCTACATTGCAAATCTTCAACAAAGAAGCGCAACTTGGTCTTAAAAGCTGCACAACAGTGTAAATCAGTGTAATGAATTAAAATCATAATTTCTCTATGACAGAGCTAGGACAGCTGCTCTGAACCTCTGTTACCAAGGTGTACATGCTGTTCCCAGTCTTTTATTGTATTAATCGTTCCTTGGATTCATTTCATTGTAAGCTGAAGGTGTGCTGTCTTGGGCCAATGTTCTTTCCAGTTATTACAATTAAACCAAAACAATTAAAAAAACAATTAACTGTTCTTCAAAAATTATTTTCATATTTTTGCAAAAATGTATTTATTTTAGCAGCTCACATTACTCTTCTTTCCCCTGTTCTTCTGCAAAGCCATGAATGCACTTTCTCTGTAGCTCTTTCAAATACAGGTGTTAGTAATATGATTCTTTGCCACACTTGGTATTTTGTTATCCCAAAACTCTAAATCTGTTCCTTTTCTCTTCTGTGTTATCTTATCATCTTCATAACAAAAGTGCTGTAAAAGCTATTGGAGAAAGATCAGTCTGTCTGACAACATCATTCTTTGCAGCATGGTAGATTTTGAATAGAGGCTACCAGCTCTGTTATATGAAGTAGCATTCTCTTTAACAAAGGAGGATAAGCATCAGAAGCATCTGGGGAAAACCTCTGATTCACAGTGCTGCACCATGAATATCAATTTTAACCAATAATAAGAAAAAAAAAAACCTAGGGCATTTCCTTTTGTAATCTGAGTTCCACTCTACTGAAAAAAAAGGGCCGAAGGAACTGAAAAATACTCTGGACAAAATCCAAAGGAAGCCAATGAAATAGTTCCTATGACTTCAGAGGTCTTTGAATCAGGTTTTCTGAGGCTATTTTTCTAAGGACGCAGGTAGATGAGTCTTCACATGCATTAGGAGCATACATAATTGTTGAGGAAATAAAGTATTTATATGTGAGTGGGTAAAGCAATCCTATGCCTCCAGTGCACAGAAGGTTGAAAGCTGAGATGTTGGCTGGAACCTGCAGAGAACAATGGAGCTCTGGTGCTGTGGGTGCTGAAGCAGGAAGGTCTAACCAGCAGGAGCGTGGGGTGCTGCCTCTGGCTGCTCATACCTGCTTCCAGGAGGGCTTGCATGGCTTCTGGGAAGTGGGATGGCCGCTGCAGATGGCTGCAGCTTGGAGCAGGGAGAGCAGAGGCTGTGTGTCTTATTTCCAGGCTGTCCATTAGGGAAGTTGAATTTTAACCCAAACTGAGCATTCTGAAGCTTTTGTTATTTCCCCAGGTAAATCTTTACCTTTCTTTTGTTCCAAAAACATAGCTAAATGTTAATAGAAGAGATTCAGAAGATTTACATTTTCTAGAGGGTTAAATGGGTTGGCTGTGAGCAGCTACAGTGCATCTAATATGCTCCTTCCTGAAAAGTCATCCTCAGAAGTTTCCCCAGTAGAGACAAAACAAATATGGTATGGCTTCTGTAGAAATGGAATGTGTTTTTTTTTCCCCTTGAAGCCCTGTGAGGCTGCAAAAAGGACCATTAAGTGCACTGCACGTTCATTTACTGCTGATGTGGGTCCTGCACTGTCCTGGTAGTTAACAAGTTTTTAGCAGTACGAGTGATTGTATCTGGCATGGAGCACCCCTAATAGTACACTCTCAGGAAGGGCTGGGTTTTACTTCACTCTTCTTTTAGAGACCTCTGTTTTGTGGATTGAACTGAATACATAGCTTTAGGAGCATTTCTGGCAGTTGTACCCTTATAGCAGTAGTGTCTGCCTTCAGTTAGTCTGTAAACCTCTAAAACTATTCTGTGCAGGTATAGACTTCTTCATATTGAGGACGATTAGGAGTAAGCTTACTTTTCTTACCATTTTTTGGACTTTTTCATTACATTAAAAGCAATCCATGGACTTCTGAGGTCCACAGACCATACTGACCTCACAGACTGGCTGCTTGGTGTCTCTGCACGTCCTGCCCCTGGGCTGTTTTTGTGTAAGGAATGTTGACAAATGTGGCTATGAGGGACCTGTACAAGACTGTGTGTGGATTGCCTCTAGAATAATATTTTGCTGGGGAGAAGTCCCTACATTGTATCATCAAATTGTGGGTGTATAATATTATTAGATGCAAGCTATTGAATTTAAAGTGAACGGTTTAATTCCTAGTGATGTGTATCCACTGCATGATAATGTCTTGTTCTAATAGTACCTACCAAGCCTCTGAGTAGTACGTGGTGCATCATTTTGTTTGCCATGTCCAGCAAAAAGCATCTATTTTCAATTTTACTGCCATCAATAACCTTTTCAAGTGCTAATTTCCCTGTAATGCATTCACCCTGGATTTTGAATAGGCCAATGCAAACAGTATGTAATCTGTAGTTTTGCTTTCTGTTTTGAAGCACCCGAGATAGGCTTTTTCATAATTATTATATTTTAAAATTGATATCTAATTTACCACCTATATTATTCTAATCACAAAAACAACTCTGTTTGCCTGCTGTATAATCACACTTTCACATTATTCAAAACCTGTTTTTATCTGGTGAACTTCTGACAATTTTTTCTTCAGTTTCAGACAGTTACTTAATTGTCTTGTTAACATGGATCATTTGATTTTATATCAGATTAAATTGCTGCCTCAATGGTTCATTTTTGCAATATGCTGTGCTGACAGAAAGGTACTGAGAATTTGAATGGATATATATCTTATTAAATGCAGATTTCATTAGCATATTATGTTAATATTCTTTTCAGTTCAATAAATCTGTGTGGCACTTAAAAAACTATTAGTTTCTCTATAAAGCTTTGGATAAACATTGTGAGGTTATATCTTGGAGTTCATTAGTTTTTGTGCGTGTGTTTTAGTATGTATTAGTTTATGTATATATTTTTGTATATACAGGATGTTGGCTTTTGAAAATAGTCTCCTGTGGGCAGGTGCTCACTCAGCTGTGGTGCAACACGTGGTCATCTCTCATACAGTGCAGCTGATGGTTGTTGGGCATGGGCTGGTTTACTGCTGTACATGTTTCATGATATTATTTTGTTTAGGACTAGATTGCTTCAGAAAGGATTTATATCATTATCTTAATAGAATCATAGGATCCTTAGAGTTGGGAGGGACCTTTAAAGGTCATCTAGTCCGACTCCCTTGCAATGAACAGGGACAAGCACAGCTAGATAAGGTTGCCCAGGGTCTGATCAAGCCTCAAGGGATGGGGCATATCTGGGCAACCTGTTCCAGTGCCTCACCATCCTCACTGTAAATGACTTTCTCCTTACTCCAGCCTTAAGCTTGAAGCCATTTCCCTATTTTCTTCCACCACAGACCCTGCTAAAGAGTCTGTCCCTTTCTTTCCTGTAGATATTGAAAGATATTCCCTTCTTTCTCGTAGATTTTGTAGATATCTTTCCTTTAGTTATTGAAAGGCCGCTATCAGGTCACCTCACTGCCTTCTCTCTCCAGGCTCAAGAGCCCCAGCGCTCTCAGCCTGTCCTCATAGGAGAGGTATTCCATCCCTTGGGTCATTTTTTTGACCCTCTTCTGGTTGTGATCCAACAAGTACATGTCTCTCCTGTACTGAGGACTCCACATCTGGATGCAGTACTCCAGGTGAGGCCTTACCAGTGCAGAGTAGAGGAGCAGGATTGCCTCCCTTGACCTGCTGACCATGCTTCGTTTGATGTACTCAGGATACAGTTGGCTCTGTGGGCTGTGAGAGCACATTGCTGGCTCACGTCCAGCTTGCCAATCACCACTATTCTCAAGTCCTATTCAGCAGGGCTGTGATCCATCCTTAAATCCCCCAGCTTGTGTTGATAATAAGAGTCATCTTTTTTACCCTTCTTAAATATAGGTGTGGTGTTGCGTTTTTTCCAGTCACCAGGGTCTTCACCTGATTGCCATGACTTTTTAAATATCACTGAGAGTGGCTTGGCGACTACATCAGCTAATTCTCTCGGGACTCTGGATGCATCTCATTGGGACCCATAGACTTGTGGATGTTCATGTTCCTCAGATGGTCACAAACCTGATCTTCACGTACAGTGCAAGGGATGTTGCTTCCCCAATCCCCTCCTACCAAATCAAACACTTGAGGGCTGTGTGATGAGCAGTTATCAGAGAGGATTGAGGGAAAAAACTTGTTAAGTACCTCAGCCTTCTCCTTGTCTGTTACCGTCTTGCTGTCTTACCCCACTCACTAGGGGGGTATGCCCTCCTGGACTTTCCTTTTCTGAAGTACCTGTAGAAGCCTTTCTTGTTCTTGTTCTTCTTGGCATCCCTTGCCAAGTTTAGTCCAAGCTGGGTCTTGGCTTTCCAGACCCCATCCCTATACAGCCCAGCAGCTTCCTTATACTCTTCCCACTGTAGTTGTCCCTCTTTTCACTACCTGTGCATGTTGCTCTTCAGTTTGACCAGCAGGTCTCAGTTCAGCCATGCTGGTCTCTTGCCTTCCTTTCCTGACTTGCTACACCTAGAGATGGAGAGCTCTTGCACACTGCGGAAAGCTTCCTTAAAGGTCTGCCAGCTCTGCTCTGCCCCTTGCTCCTGAGAAAAATTTTCCAGGGGCAGTTTTTTTGTTGACTAATTCCCTGAAGAGCTGGAAGTTAGCTTTCCTAAAATTTAGCATCCTCTCTGCCTGCTGTAATATTACTTATCTTTTGGTGTGGATCATTTTGTAGACTCTGTGAAATTTCATTCTACCTGGGGATGTGTTTCTACCTTTATGTGGTTTTGCCCTTCTTCCTCCAAAAAGAAAGGCTTTTCAACATTTAATTTCAAATATCTTGGTTTAGAAAGATCATTTTTGGATGTAAACACACTTTTCAAATTATCTTTTTAAAGAATTCTACACAGCTTCACCCTTAAGTAAGCTGAGCTGCAATCAGACTCTGTGAATACTACTCATCTTAAATAATGGAAAGGTGAATAACAAAAACAAATTTGCAAAAAAAAGAAAAAAAGGAGATTTATGAACCTGATAAATATTGCTACAAACTTTTGTGCACACTGTATTTATGGTTTTCTTTGCTGCAGTAGATATTCAATAGAGCAGAGTGAACATCCAGTGACTAATTTAATAACAAATTTTGCAATGGAGAGACTGTTCAAATCTCTTCTGGATATTTCATTATTTTTCATTTATTTTTCTCATTTACACTTTCATTTAAGAACAGTAAAGGCACTTTGGGAAAGATTCTTAAATATTCACTTAAAAGTCATTATTTTCTCCTTGAATAATCTTGCCAGCTGTTGATGTGTGGAGAAGGGGAACGCCAACAGGGCGAGCCGAGCACACAGCTGAACCCACAGAGCCAATGACAAGTGGTCCTTGGTGTTCACACTCTGCAGACCTAGCAGCCCTGCTGGTATCACGTGAGCTGCCAAACACCTTCACATCTGAAATGTATTAAGTTCAGAGAATGCAAAGAATAAAACTAGAAAACTTTGTTTCTCCTCAGTGTAAATTGCCTACATGGCAAATTTGATTTGAAGAAGCAGTGTTGTGTTTCCCGCCTCTGGGAGTCCTGCTGTATCGCTGCCCTGTCAGCTCGCCTCTGACACTGACACCGCAGTGCCCACTGTGAGGACAGAGAGACTCCCAGGCTGCTGTTATTACTGTTTCTGTGCTGAGGGTAAGAAAACCCTATCGTCCTTGGGATCCGATCTTGCCCAGAGAACTGTGCAATAATTAAACCTGTGGCAGAGAAAACGAACCAGCTAAATCAATCTGTTATCTTCAGTGAGTTCATTAGGCTCTACCTAGGCCTACTGCAAGGAAGAGGGCATATTTCAGCTCTGTAAGATAAAACAGCGTGAAGGGAGAACAAAACTGGAACATACAGCGCACAGCTCTTCCTGGGTGCTTTGTGGAGATGCCAGGCCTGGCCTCTCAGTAGCTCCCAGCTGCGAGGTGAGGGCTGTGGTGGTGGCTGAGCCCTGCTGCTTTCTGCCCCTGCTCTTCAGCTGCTGTGGGACTGATTTCTGTCTGTGGCAGCAGCCCTAGCAGGAGTTACCTCTATCCATTCCTGTTTAGAAGTGAGTTTGCTTCAACTATTAAATGTGTGTTTATTTATTAGACAATACCAGTTTTCTCCTCACTGTGATAGAGGAACGCCGTCAGAAAAAATGGCTCGTGGCCTTCAGTGCCAGAACAAGCCCTGCAGCTTCCTGCTGCCGCACCTCTCAGACTGCAGGCTGTGGAGAAGCTGGGCACAGCAAGACTAACGCAGCCGTGCCTTCATGAGACCTGTGTGAAGTGACTGCCAAAAGAAGTTTCAGCTTGTTAGATGAAAGAAATACACAGGCAGACTCACATAACTAGGCTAAGAAAATGCAGTCGTTACACACAACTGATCTAAGGTGCGCTTAGGATTTCCTTTTCCCAAGGTAAGCCTTTAACTCTGGGCGCCTTCTCCATTGGGACAGGAGATGGTAAATATTTTGCCACTATTAAGGCCAGTGTCGTCAGTGTGTTTGCTTCTGACTGCTCTAAGTAATTGCAAGAATATGTTTTTCTTGCTAATTAAAGTTGTTCTCATAGCAAATGGGGTTTCTCTTGGAATATTAACTATCTGCCCTTGAATGTTTTCACATCAGTGGTTAGTTGCTAAAAGGACAGAAAAGGTGGGCACCATGAAGATTAAAATATTCAGAATTCCTGAAATGCAGCATCAGCAGTTCATTGTGAAACATCTTCCATTATAATCATTACTATCTGTTTGTGGTCGTATGGAGGGCTGCAATCAAGGCGGGCTGAATGCTGTAAAAATTCATATAAATGCACCCCTCTGAACTCAGCAGGAGGCAGAGTTTGACTCACACTCCCTAATTTGAGGAATGTGAAATCCAATTAATGTTACATTGCAACAAAAGTATAGAAGAACTGAGACAGATGTGCTGCCGCTGTGCAAGGCAGCTACAGGGCTGGAATAGACAGTTTCAGATGAGGAAAGGTGAAGAAGGACAACAGTGTGCAGGCTGCCATGTTGCTAAGAGGGAGACTGCAGTGTGCTCAGCTCTGCTCCTGGGGCTATATTATGTGAGACATTTAAAAGTCATAGTTCTTTCTCCTTAGCAAAAAATGTAATAATCAAAATATATAGTGGAGCCAGTGCTGCAGCAGTTTCTCCTCAGATCTCTGCAATAAACAGGGCAGGCTTTGGCTTTGCTCAAAATCATTTGGAGTGAAAAGGAGAATCTTCTGTGCACTTGGAATGGATGATGGTGATGGTACAGCCAAGACTAATATGAAGGGAAAATCAAGTTCAATTTGGCCTTTGAAGTTAGAGAGGAAAAAGAGTAAAATTCACTCTTCTGTGCTGCAGGTCTCCCTTTCCTAATCTGTGATTTCACAGAGGAAAGAAGTTGTGCCACTGAGCTCCTTTCAGGAATTGCCCTTGGCTTATTAACTTGCTTTACGTGTTGTCCAGTTTCTGGGGGAAAAGGCTGTGTTTGTGTGTGGGTGGTATTATTTTAGAAGGTGTCTCAGTTAATTATTGTCTACTGGAACATCACCTAGGATATATTCTTTTTCTGTCATGCAGCTGAATACTCATGCATTTAAAGGTAACTCTTCCATAGTTCATTAAATTGTGTTGCAGTGAACTTATCTCCACTGGGTCTCAATTAAGAAATGAAGCCAATGCCTTTAGAGGAAAAGGCAGAGAACAATCAGAATATACTGAATATATAATTTGATCTCTTGAAATAAGCAAGAGGAAAAATATGTTTGGCAAATGCTAAGACAGTAAGAAGGTGTTGGCTCTCACAGATTTGTGTACGGAGGTAGAATCTGATTAGATCATTACTGTACAAGAGAAGCATTTAATGCTTTTAAAAATTTAAGTTCTAAGTTCGTTAACTACTGTGAATTTAATGTAGCAAATATTCTTTTTCCTTCCCGCTTCCTGTCTCTCCGTTTTAATACCCCTGGGAACTTCAGACATGCTGATTCTGTGCCTATTGTCTGTTAACATTAATTTTAAAACTGCAGTGAATTTTGTGTTACGTTCTAATTCAATTAAGCATTTTTGCTCTAATAGTCATTTGATTTCCCTTTTTAGTGTTTAAAATATCTAGCAAAACTGGTCTCTGGATTTCATTTCTACGAAAACAACAACAACCCTTCAAACTCATAAACTTCTCTTCATTAAACAAGTTCAAATGTGAAGAACAGTAACGACAGTGATATCAGCTTTTCTTCCTCATACCTCCTTCACTACCATTCTCTGTGTGCTGTACACACCTTTTTTTTTTCTGTTTCTCTCCCACTTACATGTTCTTCTTTGCTAATGGTAGAAGGCTTTTATAATGGTTTGCTAAAGGTTCATTTTATTTTTCTTCTACAGAGTATAAGTAATTCCAAGAACCATTCTGAGCTATTTACTGCAGTGCAGATACTGGTGAGAAATGCCTATGGAGGAGGGAATACCATTGCTGGTTTAACATGGACTGAACACATCATCAATATATATGTGTTAAACAATTCCTGACTTTGTACTTTCTTCATGAACTTAATTCTCTTCAATAGCTTGAAAATGAGCAGCTTATAGATGCAGAATGGTTGGAATTTAAATTAGGTTGTGACTTAAGGATGCCTCCTGTTTCCAAGTTACTAACATCTCTTGAGCTAAATGAACGGGTTTCATTTTAACAGCTTATAGAAAATCTCTTGGTTGGTTTGCAGTATTAATCTTGGCCGTTCCCTGTGTTTCTCCATTTCCATTTAAGTGAACTTAGTGTCTGAGGCACCCATGTTTGTTCTGGCCTTCTGAATCACAGCCCTGCTCAAGTTCTCACTGACCAAAGTATTCAAGAGAAATATTAAACAATTATGAACAATGTTAAGGTAAAAATGAACAAAGAATTGCTTTGCTCTGATAGACACTGTACAAAAATTGTAGTGTCTTCCTGAAAGTATATACATGTGCTTTTGTGACTACTTGAATATCTACCTTTTCATTTGTTTACAGATGAGTAATGAGAAGAATTTGTTTTCTTCTGTGAGATAAGCATCATCATGCTTTTCCTAGCAGCTGCATGCATAATTAGGAGGACCCAATTAAAGTTGCATTCAGTTTGCACAAAGCGATTGCGATTGCTGTCTATAATTTCTCCTGTGGTTTGACTTATGGGCATTATGCACTACAGAACTTTATTAACAAATAAAGTCAAGTCAAACAAGTCAAGAAAAAGAAAAAAAACACCCAAAACAATCTGAGAAACAGTGTATAGGATCTTGGTCGTTGTGCACTACATACAGCTTGAAAAAAGGAGCCACTTCCACCCCCTCAAAGAGCCAGCATGCAAACTTCAGGTTTCCTCTGCTTAGGTTTGTAGGGTTTCTCCTCCTGGCCACAACAATAAGTATTGTGTCTGTCTGCTCTGTTTCCATGTAAGTGGGACTGAAAGTCAGCCACTAGCTACAGCAGGTGCAGGGCATCCCAAGACACCTGAGGATTTAAGCCTAAAATAATTCTAAAGCTAAATATACCTTTGCTTTTTCCAAGCAATATTTATGTCATCATGACATAAATCCCAATGCTGGGCTTTGTGTAATTGGCATATCATTATGCTGAATGGAAAGGTTGGATTGGGCTTTGAGCAGCCTGGTGCAGTGGAAGATGCCCCTGCCCATGGCAGGGGTTTGAAACTAGCACTTTAAGGTCCTTTCCAACCCAAACCATTCTATGATTCCATGAAAGAGAAATGTACAGAAATACAATATAGGAGCAGGGCATTGGAGCAGTTTCATTTGTAACCTCTGCTCTTCTTTTTCCTCATGAAGCTGTTCAGTTCCCACTGCTCCATTAGGGGGCTTAACACCCCTTGATGTTCTCCCAGCCTGTGCATTGCTCATTGTGTACATGCATACATACAGGGTAGTATAACATGTTTTGTTTCATAGTGTAGGGATACCCAAAGTCTGTTGATACTGATCTATTGGCTGATGTGCTACAAAGAGCAAAACATCATCTAGCCAGTCCCCGCAAAGAATTTTATGATAAAGTGAGTAGTTTTCAACTAAAAAGCAGGAACAGAAGCCCAACATGACTCAATTTCTGTAGGTATGAACAGCCAATGGGTAGCAAATCTGAAAAAAAAAGAAAAAAAGAGCCTTAACGTGCAGAGGTTCTACTTAATCACCACATGGGTCTCCTTAAATAGCTAAAAGCAAAAAAGGGACAAAGATGGGACTTCATTCTATGAAATGCAGAATTTCTGACTCTCAGACAGCAAAGCACTTCAGGTGTCTGAGGAGACTGACGGTCTACTTGGTTGGTAGTGAAGTTCTTTTCTGTTGTGATGCTATGAGCTAGCATTGTGTAGGATAGGAGCTATACAGAACATGATTTAAATCATTTAATCACCTTGCATGTGTCAAGTGGTGATAGATCCAAAACCAATCGCTTGCTTTCAAAAGTAAGTACATTATTAATTCAGAGAACATGATAATGATGTCCACAAGAAGTTGTCTGGCTTTTTATGCTCTCATAGGTAACTGACAGTTTTGATGCTGATACACCAAGAAAGCCATAATAGAGAAGAAAGCCATCTTTAATTTCAAGCTTCACTAGAATCGTGAGAGGAAAATTAATGTTTACTAAATGAAAAAGAATGATATTACTGGAGAGAAGAAGTTCTGTTTAAGCTTTTAGGGGAACAGTATAACTTTGAGGAATGGAAATGTACACAGTATGTTATAAAACAATTTTAATAGCATAAAATTTAAAAAATCCAGAAAGTATTTTAAACTTACCTAAGCTCCTCAAAGTGGTATCGGGTTTTAAAAAGCAAGCAAACTAGACTATCAGTTCTACTACCAATACCTTTGCTATGGAAACTTTGATATAGCCTCATTTCCAATGAGTAGAGGTGATATGAGGGTCTGTTGACCAACTTTTGCCTATTTCTGTAATGCTCCTGCAAATTTCTAGGGGAATCTCAGAAGCATACAGCCTTGCTCCCTAGGAATGTACTTTCATAAAGCTGCCATTCTTGGAGTCCTCTGACATATCCCAGTGCTGCTGAGTTTTGCCTGTGATATGTTGCCAAGCACCATGAACGAATGCAGCTCTAGGATGGCAGGTCACTTTTTATTTTGCCAGACACAACATAGAAGTGTCAACTTCTGACATTTTTTAAAAGTAGGCTTTAAAAGAAATATCAAACCTTTTTTTTAACCAGTCAGTATCTGAGAATAAATGCTCACAGAAATAGAAGGGATAGGGAAATTTGTGGGAGTGGAAACTGTACTATATTATGTGAGTCTGATTTAGCACTGCATCACTCTGGTTTTATGCTGATAAATACATTTGGGATTAGGTGACAGGGACTTTATGCCATCAAATAAATGGGCAGTGGATATGAGCTCAGGCATCTAATGTGTGTGCAGCACTGCAGTGGGATTATAGCTGCTGCCAGTCACTGGTCTGTGGGATAATCTCGCAGTTGAGATGCTTTGGTCTTGCATTTTTGTAGTAGGATCTTGCAGTCCTTAGGTATGTTCAATCCCCTGCAGAGACCCCTGTGTAGTAGGAAACGGAAGCATTTAGCAGGCGACTTGCCTGGCCTAACACAGTAACACGCAATGTCTGAGCAGTAGCACAGGACAGAAAGAACCACAGAAGCCTTGCATCCCAATTGCACAGGCTAACACAAGTGCTCAGCCTCTGGAGAAGCACTATGGTTGACAGGAAATACTGGTTATGAAATGGTGGCCTGCAAGTTATAGCTGAGAGCTGTATTTGCTTTAATGGACTTCACTACTGACTTTTCAGCTGTTAAACCATGTTAACATAAACTGTAAAAAAAATAAAAGGAGGGAGAAAAAGATACAAAAAAGTTATGACTTGATGTGGAGCACATTAACAAATGCTTTATTTTTCATTAGGCTGCCAAGGAGATGCCATAGTCATGAAAACAGGGAGAAGTGGTATAGAAAACAATCTTTGCATATTATAGGTGATAAAACAGGTGATAAGTGATTGCTTTCAGCACTGAACTCCATTTCTCTTGAACAAGACTCCACTGGCAGCATGGTGTCTTTTGTAACCATCCGGACAATTTGATTTCCCTTTACGGGTAGACTGATGAAGCTGCTGCCAGCACATCCCAATTTTCAAAATAGCCAGGTTCACAGTCAGTCTAAAACAACCATTTCAAGCAACAAAAAAGAGAGTATCAGATTAAGAGTATCAAACTCAGAAGACCGCATTTCCATCTCAAGTGCCTTCCCTCAGCAGACAAGAAGATCTTTTCCTTTTACTCCCAACAACTGCAGACCATTGGGAACTAATCTGCTTACAGGGACATTCCTTTCTAGGGGAAGTTCAGAGGATGTGACTGCTCTTAAGCTTGTGGAAGCTAGCCTTACAGGAGTAACAGTACAGCACTTGTGCCTGATAAGTGCATCGCAGGGCCCACTTGCCTCCTGTACCAAATTCTTTTGTTCTCCATTTCTGCTGATTCTGTTAGTTGAGAGGCAGAGTACATGGCTCTCAGTTCATAAAGAAAACAAGTTATAAATTGTAGGAAAATTACTTCTGAAATTATATATCACTGCCAGTTCATTTTCAATTGTGTTTATAAAGAAGTTTCCAGTATAAAAAACAAGTGGTACATTGTGCACTAGGAAAGTATTATGGAAATTTACTGCTAACATGGAGATATGTGTATGCCTGTAATTTGTGACTAGAAAGATGTGTGTGCTCTGAATGAGTAATTAAGAAAGAATCAGTTCAGATATAATACTGGTATTTACTGTAGGGCTACTGCATTATACAGAAGACTTCTGCACTGTGGCTCTCTTGTGCCATCAGGTTTGCTATAGCACTCACGTGCGGGCCTTCTGACTGTCATCTCTCCTTCCTCTCTCCCCATCCCAACATACCCTTAGTAAAGCAGAAAATAAAGGGAATGACAGCACTGTGTTCAGAATTGGTAGATGAAGGAAAGAGAACAATCTCTGCAGAATCTAAGTCAAATGAGTTTCAGGCTTAGTTATATTCCTGCTTGACTTTTAAATGCTGGTACAGAGTGCAAACCCATTTCTATTCTACTCTCTGTTTTCACCCTTTTGGAGCTTCAAACTTGCGACATATAAGATGTGAAAAATCCTTTTACCAGCTCCCACGGGAATGTGCATCTGTATATATTCATCTTAAAAGTTTTAACTGAAAGCTTAGAGATTTTTGAAGTCAGTAATCATATGGCTAAAACAAAAAAGTAACATTAACTGTTTCCCATGGACTTAATCACCTCATAGAAAGTAATTTGCTGTCTGAGTATAGGTTTACAGAAATATTAATGTTCTTTTTCATTTGGTACATTTTCTATAACAAAAATAGATACCATTTTAGAGTACCCCTTTGTTTCTGGCTGAAGTTTGTAGAGTGCGTTTCTAAGTACAGTTGTATGTATTGTATCCCTGATGCCTACGGGAAGCAGTTCTTCATGATTGATGACTCCACACTTAGTATTCATGACCACATGCCAGCCCATAGACTGGCAGTTCTGCAGCTCTGAAGTTGAAATCCAGTACCGAGCTGTCAGGATGGCTTCAGCCTCTGGACTCTTCTCTTACTACTGATTTTGTTTGTCCAAGTAATCTTTTCTTGTACCACCCAAATGCAGCTCTTGCAAATCCAAGTTCTTCACAGTGTTGGTGATCTCAAACGCTGCACTGGCCCAGAACAAGGCTATAAAGACACTCATTAGTCCAATCAGCTCTTCTATGGCCAGTCCCAAGAGAGAGGGACTGTGTCACTATGCCAGAGAAGCCCTGTGGTAGCCACAGGGCATGGACAAGCTCCTTGCTGGCTGAAAATGGTTCCACCACAAGCACAGCAGTACAGTGGCTGAACATTTACTTGCTGTAAAGTTCTTGTATGCTTAAAATCCTATCCTGGAAAGGAGACTTCTATATGCAAGAATTATTAGCATTAGGGTAGGAATGTATGTACTAAGTTTTCCTTGTGTGCCATGTGCAAATGTGCTTACCTTACACCTCCTCTCCCTCCCCGTTTTTTTTAATGTCTCTAAGCAAAGTTTTATACATGTATACAGGACAGCATTGCATTTCTGTATGATGTAACACTGTCTCTCATTCATATCAGTGCTGAACCCACTCCCCTGCTTCACCCTGCGTTCTTCATAATAATAGCACTCTCCACAGAAGCCCAGAAAATGTCTGTTTTAAGTGAAGTTATTGTCCCTTTAATGACCACAGGAATATCCACAGCATTTTATGTATTGGCTTGGGAAATCTGTTCTGCCCATCCTAAATAGCTCTCTGTCATAAATATATCTGCTCAGAGCGATATGCATTATATAAATAAAACTGTACAGGCAGAATGTTTGTCAATCAGCAAGAAAGGCTCTACACCCACTATCCAGAGCGCGTATACTTTGTAAGCATTGGTTTCCAACAGATAAATGTAATCAAGGTTTATATGCTCACAGAAGCCAACAGGATGGGATTGTTTCACTCGAAAGATCAGAAGAAAATTGTAACTAATGTTGTGGAAAATTACTTTGGTATTGCTTTCTCAGTACAGCATCACAATTAGGTAGCAATGTGAAGCACAGGGAAAGAATAAATGAATAGTAACAAATCAACACAAACAGCTACTGTCAGGAGTACTTTGCTCAGTGAAAGTAATGTAAGCATTACTTAAAGTTTTATGACTGTGGATTTTATACTGGTTTAAGTAGTACATCAAGGTCTCACCATCGTGCTCGCTAGGACTAAAACAATCAAGAGCAATTTCCGGAACAGACAGATAAAGCTGAAGTACCAAAGTATTTTTATTAATCTTGTTTCCTAACTTGTACTATCTTAAATTAAAGATGACTGAATGTACTAACAGTGAAAAATGCCCTTTTGGACAATGCAAAACTCTCCTATGGTGCTTTTCAGTGCAAAAGAAACATTATTGACTTTTTGGAGCTTTCCTCAGAAGATTCTAACCCCTGCAAATGCACTTTGCTGCGCAGTGACTACATGGGAAATGCAAAACCAAAGGCTAATCCAATAAAGCTCTGCCATGAAAAATCTGTTGTCCTAAGTAGCTTAATGACACATGCATTTTTTCAATTCTATTGAGGCAGCAATCAGACAAGCAAATTATAGCAGTATCCACTCTCCATTAGAAAAGGACCCCTTTGAACAGAAATGCTCTGATGAGGGGAAGGAAGCATCTTTTTCAGCACACCAAAACGTCTCTTGTGATTGACAGATTTTCACAGGAGGCTGGCAATGAATTATGCCTACTCTCTTTGCAATGTAATGAATGACTGTTTTTCCTGTGTCCTTTATGCTTCCTAATATGTTTTTGTGATAACTGGTATCATTTTCAGAAAGAGTAGAGGTGAGTTTCTGAGTCCACCATGAGCTGAAAGCACTTAATGCACACGAAAATCAGCCAAACAGAAATAAGACTAATTGTATGGAGCACCTTTTACTCAAAGGTGCAGTCTGATTCCTGTTAACATAAATTGTAATTGAATGTGAGAATCAAGCAATTGATCACACACCTTTGGCAGTAGCAGCATTGCTGGGATGTTCATTCTGTAGCTATGAAGGACCCTACTGACAGCTACTGAATACATCAAGAAGTGCAACAAGGAGGGAAGGGAAGAGGACCTCGGTTCAGACTTGCCTTTATTTAAATGTGCTTGGGTGTCCCACTCAACAGTTGCATCCTCTGTAATAATTTACAGTATATTACACTCAGCAGTTCAAGAGGTATGTGACTGAGAATAGAACTCAGGAATTACTGTTCTGCGTGGCTTCTGTCTTGTCATACATTCGAACAGAAGGATGTTGTTTGTGCTTGGGGAGGGGAACTAAGTGACCTAGAGAAAGGAAACTGCAAAGATTGCAATGTAGGTAAGAGTGACCAGTGAGGGCAGGATGGGGGAGAAAGAGAACAGGATAAGTCTTTAGGAAAACCAGTGATACCTGTTCAGAGAACAGGGTAGCTCTTGTGCAGAAACATATTTTAAGTCCTAGGCACTGTCTGGCCAGGAGTGCTACTTTGTCTTAGAAACGGAATTTGACTCACCATCAAAACAGATCCAGCTGGGGCAACTGGACCATTGCCTGCTTCTGCCAGGGGTTTCCTGCCCTGCAGGCTAACGTGAGGCTTTTGGTTATAACATTTAAAGTATAAAAGAGGAAATGATCCTTTCCCTGTCATAAATCCTTGGGGGTTTGGATCCCTGCAGTTACTGAAGGAGATATGATCTGGTCCTATAGGATCTATCTGAATTCCATAGTTTATGGTACGACCACACCGAATATGTGGCCAGTAACAGTATGAAGGTGAGTCTGTTCTCAGCATAAAACCATCCCACATTTACTAAGTGGAAAGGCAGGTCCTGCACAGTGTGCACCTCGATAGTGGAGATATCTCGGTGATTTCTCTCTACTACACGTTTTGTGCAATCACCATTTTGGGGCATTAACCATATGAGTTGCTCTAGTGAGCTTGTATGGCTAATTTGGGATGTGTAATTTCTGATTTTTTCTTTATTTCCCTATTAACATACAGACCTCATAGCAGTATTGATTCCAAATGAATATGCACAGTACTGTCAGTTTTAATCTGTAAATTATTTTGCATCTAAGTATACAAAAACAAATTAGAAAAGCACTGAAGTGACTGGTTAATTCTCTGCTTTCCGTGACACATTGATGATTCATTATATCTACAGTTTCAGCTGAGTGTCTGCTTTATAAATCGGTGTGCAATTGGACTAAATAACAAACATATTATAGATTGTTTAGTGACATGGAAATAAGCGCTTAATAAACCTGGGCACAGAAATTAGCACATAATGTAAGGACTTCTGTTAAAGTGTAATGTAATTTTGTATTTGGGTTCAGCTGCTTCAAAAATATTACTAATATTTTATCTTGAAAATATACATAGTCACCTTGACTGTGCAATGAAGTCGTCAGTTGAACTGACTTTTTATAAAGCACGTATTCAGTCAAAGGAGAATTTCAGTGCATATATGAGCAAACACAACGACTGAACCTCTGCGCATAGGAGTGTTATTACGAGCTGAAGTAACTGTGCTGACATTTGTCTAGGCTCTAAACCAGCCTTCACTGCAGCCTCAGTCAAAGAAAAAGTGACTTTAAGGAAATCAAGAAAAGTCTTGTGCATTTTCACACTTCTTACATGCCTATTGTTTGAAAGGAAACCGCTGCTTCAGCATGTAGTTTTCAAGTTCTCACGTGAATGTGAAGTGGGTTTTTTTTTGTCTTTTGACTGTTTAAAGTTACTAACATGAGAATATGGCACACTTATGAATGGAAACTGAAATATTTAATAGAAGTTATGCACATTAGAGGAATACATTTTCAAATATTTTAAGCTTCTTGCATGACTTATTTTATGCATCTCTTATCTTGCATCTCTATGAAACACTGAATACCATATTCAGGGAAGGGTGTATTCAGAGTTGAACCTTGACAGAATTTCTCAGTCCCAGATTTACAGTAGTATAACTGGCAGCAGACCTTGGTCTCCACTTTAGCAGACAATTAACTTTATCCAGCTGGACCCAGTACACCTTGGCAAAGATTCCTGCATAATCAGTCAATTGTTTCTTGGAACTGCTTTTTATGCAAACTCTTTTTTTCCTTCTTTTTGTGGTCAATTGACCTCAAAATAGCCTTTATTAAAAACAAAACAAACAAGCAAACAAAACTTACCTGTGTTCAAGCAACCTCTATGGAAAATGTAAACATGTTAAGGGTACAAGTCTAAAACACTGAACATGAAAGAATGAGTGAGTCAACCAGAAACAGGAATGCTAACCTGGTGTCTGCTGATGAACTATTTCTTCTGGATCCTGCAGGTGAATGAAGACAACAAGCCCAGCTGCTCCAAACAGCAAGATGAAGGAGAACAGACATGTCAGCCTCATAATTATTGTTCTCAGATCAGTCCAGTTTGGACCCAGGAAAAGAACTGCACGCTATCTCCAGAGCGCTCTTCACTCATAGTCTCGTCCTCTCATCTGGAAGTCTGGCATAATAAACCTACAAAAGGTAAAACAAAACCCTCTAAAACTTAACACGCATATTGTTTAAGGCACATTAGTTGATTGAAGTTCTTTTTTAGATCAAACAACTGATTTCTTTAGTATTTTTTTCGGTAAGTTAATTGCAGTCATCCAGTCAATTTCAGCCCTATCAGTTTGTCTTTAATTATATGTCACTGTTTTTAACATGTTGAAAGTATAGTGTAGAATATCATCAGAAATATAACTTGGGAAAAATGATCATGCCATGATGGTAATTTGCAAGAAACCCTGTTAATAGTTTCCTTTCTTTGAGTGTATCATACGTCACCTTTTATTTTGCACTGATTAAGGAATGTGAAAATGATGAAGTGAGATAATATGGGGAAAAAAGATTACAAGCACAGTAACTTGCGTGTCAAACATGAGGAGAGTGACCAACAACTGGCAGCTGCCTACTACTTCAGCCTTGAGGAAAATAGTGGGGCACTGCAGGTTGCTACACAGCCTGTTGGAAAAGCTCCACAGGCCTATTGATTTCCAAAGAGAAATGCCAGTCACAGTGCTTGGGCCACCTTTCATGGGACTGCACAAAGCACCAGCAGGGAGAGCACAGGGAGCAAGCTGGCTGGCTGCAGGAACAGTGGACACTGGAGCTGCTGCCTCTCTTCCCTAGGGAACTCTGAACAGATTTCTGGGCTTGGTTCTGCAGTTCTTACGACTGGCTCTAACAATTGCAGTTATGTGTCATTCCAGGGAAACAGCAGCAGCATTAGTCAGTCCCAGATGAGCACCGTGTATGTGATTCTAAACCTCTGACTGCGCACACTCCTAAGGCAAATACTTTATTTTAAGCACAAAAATAGTCCCATTGGAACCAGTACCCATTCTGGTAAGAGTTAAGAAGTGAATAGATGAAAGAATGTGAACAACAGCAACAAAAAACATTAGCAGTGCCAATTGCTGTATTAACTAGATGCTTCTGCCACGCAAATGTGCTGGCCATACATTTTTTGGTAACGTGTAGGAAGGTCCATTAAAGTGCAGGCACTGAAACTGGTTCCCAGCAAACATAACCACATTTCTTACCAGCAGATTATTTACCACAAGGACCCAGGCTGGAGAACAGCAGCAGGTTGCAGGAATCATTTCACTTTTATTGTATTTCTAATTGGAAATGTGAGCTGGGGTAAAGGTTTCTGAAGATGGTCTTTATTTACAAAAGAGGTTTTAGGTACAGAAAGCTTGTGTTACATTAGCCTGCAGGGAGGATGGGTTGTGGAAAGATGATGATTCAAAGTAATTATTCCAGGAAAAGTCTTTAAAGATTTCTTGATGTGCCTGGAACATTTGGTGTTAGAGGCAACTTCCTTTGCTTTTCATGGTTTTCCTGGCTGTTTTTTAATTCTCTGCAGGGTATTTATTTTCTAAATTTCTAAAATGCACCAAAAAAGAACCATTTTTGCAGTTCTAGTGAAGTCATTTTTGAAACTGACTGATAAGGTTATTTAGTGGCAACTATGTTTGTTTATTCAGTATATAAAACAGCCAGAGGTAGGCTTGAGGCCAGGAACATTGATGGATGCCTGCGTCTTATATGAATGCTAAGCATCACTAAGTTCTGTCTATACATAGGCAAATGCAGCTTTACTTTCTGTTAAAAATGATGGCAGAGGATAACTGTATAGTTTTAATTAATTTTCCCTCAAACATTTTTCTCCTTTTTAAAAGTAAAACCAAAAGAAAATGAAACTACATTTTTCAGCACTAGCAAAGCTGAATCCATTGGGTCTTTGTACAACTCCATCTATATGTGTTACATCCATGTGGATGCATGGATGGGGTTTTTTTTTGCACATGTATTTATTACAAACATATATGCATTTAAAGGATCAAATACTAACTCTAAAGCTCCAGTGGAGCCAGATTAGGGAAGGATTAGCCTTCAGAGCAACTGTGTTATAATTCCAACCACTGCTGTTATATCTAAGCAATTAGGGAACATGAACAACTCTACCTTGAGTTTACTGCAGAAGGTGTCCATACTAAATAATCAGAGGTTTGGATAAATGGGTACTTAGGACCACATCACCCGTGGCAGGGCTGGTACAACACCAAAATCAGAGCATCGTTTTGTAAAACCACACAGTCAGAGCTTTCTAGGAATTGTGTTTAGTTCCCTGATATAAACACTTATCTTTTTCTAACCTACTTACGCTCTCTGCATGTCCATGGGGAGGAGAATTCTACTACCCCAGTTTTACAGGAAAGGAATGAGGTAAATTTCTTGCCCGAGATTATACGGGAAGGCTGTGACGGAGCAGGGAATTGAAGTGTCTCCTAGCCCTGAGCTGGAGTCAGCGCTACTGCTCCTCTCTGCTGGGAGTGTGAGTTGGCAAGAAGTGCATGATCATATTTTGAAAGACAGGAGCTTAAAAATGTATATTCCCTAATAATTAAGTTTTTTTTATTTGCGTAATGCTGAGTTTTAAGGTTGTTTTTTGAATGAATTATACCCTTGAGCAAATGTGGGCTTCTAAAACAATTATTATTAGCTTAAAATGCTAAACCATTTTCACTTTATGATTTGTTGAAATGTTTTTGTTTGAAGTAAAGGCAGTATCAAGAAAGAAGGTCCCTAGCCAGTTTTTAATTAGTGCAAGAAATGCTACAGTAGCAGTTTTTAACAGTTATAATGTTTACATTATTCCATATCCTATAGGACATCTGTGCTCAGGATCACATAGCCTTTTAGTTTAGACACCTCACGATGCAGCAGTAATGGATGGAAGCATGGAAGCATGTATTGACAGAAGAAAAGGTCACATGTAATGATACAACTCTAAAGAAACACTACTGTCATTCCCTGTTCACTCATCTTTGCAAAGAGTGAATGGAGAGCGAGTCCAAGAAGGAAAGAGAGCCTCTTGCCCCTAACAAATTTAGCACCTCTCGACAAAACACAATTTCAGAGATCTTTAAATTATGGGTCTACACTTTTCCCATCTCTATTCTTCTGTAATTATTTTGTCAATCAGTTGTTTTTAATTAACATGTCCTAGGAGAGTAAACCTGGTGAATGGGAATAACTGTTTCATAGATGCTGAGCGCGCACTTCGCGAGCAATTCCAGACTGGTCAGAGAGCTGCAAGAGCAGTTGGCATCAACTGATACACGTGAAGGAAGTGTCTTCATTTGGAAATGTTCTCTATAGTTAAATCCCATGATTTAAAAGATAGATCAGATTTTAAAAAAATAAAGAAGGAAAAAAAAAAAGAAAAATCTTAGTGGAGCATCAGCTAACAGTTTCTTCAGGCAATGCCTCATCAGGTGTATGAGGGAGAAGGATGCTCTGTGTGGGAGCTCTGGACTTGTGCACACAGAGCCCCAGAGAGTTTTGCACAGATCTGAAGCCTTCAACTTGTACTTTGCATTCGTAGTCACATACTTCAACTGTGCTCCTCACAATAGGCAAAAAGATATAATTTTTTATAATTCTTATTAGTGTTACTGGCAGTGCAGGAAGATAAGGTTGCAAGCAGTTTCCAATCAAAACTTCATTTTCAGCTGCCCTGAACTTATTAAACAGATGGGGAGCAGTTCACCAGAACATGCCATAATGAGTTGAAACATCTAACTTTTAATTTATTCTTCCTTTATATGTTTCTGCAGTGGATAAAGCTCCTTTGCATCAATACACGTTTTTCCAAGCTTTCCCATTATAATGGTATGTGAATGTTCTGCCCTTGAAAGCAGCAGAACTGTACGTATATGCAGATAACAATTAGCACGCAGGTAGCACTTTCTAGTTCAAAGATACTCATTAATCACCATAGCACTCATCTGAATTGTGAGGTGAGAAGTATTAGCATCAGGTAGGAGAATCAGTGGTGCATCATGAAAACAAACCTTTTCAGGAAAAAGGCTGCAGAGTTTTAGATAAGAATCTTACAGATAAATTTATGGAAAACTGTTGAATATTTTAGCAAAATATTCAGCTATCACAGCTTTTAGTTTCAAACACAGAAGGACCAGTTCCCCCCTGCTCCCAGGCAATTCTGAAAGCCTCTCAGAAAGACACTGCAACACAGTGCGGTGAGAAAGATGCCTCGTGTTGGCTGCTTAGCTGGAGCTGTACTATTGCACGGTGTCCACTGCTGAGCCTGTCTGAGCAGGAGCTCACTGCAGCTTCTCCTAGAAAGGTCTGCGTCATAAAAGTGAGGCCTTGGCCTCCTGGCAAAGCTATTTTTGTTTAGATGGAAGTTAAAATTAACATTTTAATTTAAATCTTCTAAGGAGAGTGACACAGAAAGCAGTACTTCAGAGACTTCCTTTTTTTGCAATTGCCCTCTGGATGCCTCATGGCTAAACATCTTTACGGCAAGTAATTTGACATTATGATCATGGTCAACCCAAGAAAGGCAAAAAGAGACAGTTTTCTGCCAACATCTCTGTTGTTTAATTCCTCATCTGAGATGCATTAACTAGGCTGCACTCAAGGTTGCATCTGATAGCACACAGCTGTTTGCTCATTCACGAGTTTTGTGGATGTTACAATCTCTCCCTTGTCTGCCAACAAGTCTGTGAACAATGATGTTGACAGATGATAACCTAAGAGCACGATGTGCTTCAGGTAGAAACTCAGGGGATTGTCTTTGGACTATCTGAAAGAGAATCTTTCCCTAAGAGGGGACAGTGGTTGATACTTCAAAAGAAAGCACAAAAACCTTGAGAGCAAAGCAGTAGGATAACTTGCCCCCAAGAAGAGGTCTGTCTATCCATAGTGGAGATCAACTTTTTACGTGCATAGCATGTCTTAGACTGGCTGTCCATGATGTCAGGGCATGCACCATTCACAGCACTACAAATATCACAACTTTTAACATTTAAAGAGTGTTTAAAAAGTGTTTCAAGAGCTCAGTCACTTGGCGAGAACAAATAGAATTAGCTTAAAGGTGAAAAAAAATGTGCAAAGACAAGAATGGAAGAGAATGACTAGAGTGAGCAAGAGACTCCGTAAGGCTCCTGCCTGTTGCAGGACACCTGTGTACACTCCCTTCTTGGGGCTCTGCTGTGACATGCTGATGCAGCTCCAAGCCAGCTGAGGAATGCAAACTAATGCCAGATTTACGTTACCATGTACATCAGCAAGCCAACAGACTACCCAAATTGTTTGCAAACATCTACTGATTGCTAAATTGGACAATTACAAATCACCTATGAATCAATGTAAATGCCTCATTCACACGTACACAGTAAACTTCATTTCTCATGCTATACAAGCTGCAGCAACCAGTTCATTTAGTTGATAGCAGGATGCTGGTGCAAAGTAGAGTCAAAGTCAACTGTTATTCAAAGGATGGCAGCAGCATTCAGGTATTCATGTCTTCTCAAGGCAGGGATTGATATGTTTCCATCAGGCATGTTTCTGCTGCTGCTTAACCATTTACACAGTACACAGCAGGGATTTCCCTGGGTACTGTTGCACCATTCTTGGAACGCAAACTGAGGTCCATGGTGCTGTGGAGCTCCAAGTGGAGGCACTGGTCCGTGCAGAACTGCCCACACTGCATCGAGCCATGGGGCCTCAACACCAGTTGTTCAGATGTCTTTTCTCTTTGCTAAATTGTCCCCACTTAATGGCATGCATTGACTTGCTGGTATTTTCAACTCAAAGATGTTTATAAATGCAGACATATTCTCATAAAAAAATCCTTAACAAATAGGAATAAAAACTGTATGTTCAATTTCAGCATTCCCCTGGCTCATGTGGGGACGTTAACTGAGAGCTGCTGGCAGCTGTGATGGGTTTTTGTCTTCTGCTGTGCTCTGTTTTGTGTGTTCTGGAAGGGGGCTGTAATGGAGCGCTCACTTGATGCGTTATTAAGCTAATTTTACTTAGATTGTGTAGTCTGGTTAGTGGCTGGGACAGTGACAGTGCGCAATTAGCTGAATGGAAAATAATAGAACACTACTACTACAAGAATATTAGTAAAAGATTTGCTATTACTACAGAAATTATCACTTCTAAACATATTAACTGTGTTTCTATGTGCTGTGTGAACAACTGCTGCTCTTTGTATCTGAAGCTGAGCCAAGCAGCCACTTCTTTACTTCAAAGCACTTACAAAGACTGAAGATCTTTCAAATAGTGGGCACTATATTTTCCTGTCACTCAAGTATCCACTCTCTACTTTACTCAGACTTCTAGATCAGGCTTATGGTGACATTTACAGGAAAAAGAAAAGATTTATAAACCTTATCCATATTTACCAGTAAAACTAACTGGTAAAACTAAGCAGTTTTACAAATGCAGGCATGGTAGTCAGGGTGGGGATATTGAAAGTCACATTATTCTGTAGCTGTCAGCACTTCTTGGAAATAGGAAATGCAAATTAATCCTAAGTATTATGCCCCAAATCCTCTAACTTTTTCAGCGTAGAAAGAAGTAAGAAGCTATTAATCCTGTGGTTGCTTCCATTCACATTCCTTTCATCTTTGGGCACTGGATTTTCTGTCACTGTCTTCTTGCTGATGTATCAGTAGAACAAAAATTTTGATTTTTGGCTTGGAAAAGATAAATTTGTTTCCATCTGATATTTAAACACATTTAAATTTTGTCTGATTTGCTTCAACTTTGTATGTAATTCTGTTCTTCTTGTGTAATAACAAAAAGTAAATATTTTGAAGAAGGATAAAGTAAGAATTTTTAAGTTGAATCCAGAAGGCTCTGGTAAATTGTTGGATATCAGGGAAGGGAGGTTTCTCAGCCTTCCAACCTCTGCAACACCAGCTTCTTTGTGAGGTCTGATGGTGAGCCCCTGCCCCCATAGCTCAGCTGGGCACACTCTGAGCAGCCAGCCAGTGTGGCCAGATGCACGGATCCATTTAAGCAGTTTGAATTTAAAGAAAAGAAGGCATAACCTGCCTTGTGTGATTTCATGCAGCATTACTTTAAGCTCTCAGTCTTCCTCAGAACTGCTTGCAGAGGAACTGGTGCTTAGGTGAATTAGACCTACTGACCTGCTTGATGAGCTGGCTCCAGTTCTTCTCTGCAACTTAATTAGTGTCCCCTGTGTCTCAGCCATCCTGAATGAATGCACACACTGAGCTGACCACCTATGTTATGTGCCACCTGGTGCACACCAGTCTTTGTAGGAAATTAGGCAGAAATTATTGACTTTTAACAGCTCTGTTCCCCAGTCACTGATGTCATTATGTATTCCAGCTTTCAGCATCTCCTCCAATTATGCAGAATGGAGATTTCTTGATTTCTTTTCCCTTGAAAAAGGGAATCCTGAAAATTGCAGGACCCTTTTTTACTCACATATGCATGAACCCATATTCTGCAAAACGTGGGGGAAAGAGAGTTCAGCAGGCTTTCTCTTATTTTAGAGGAAGTTTAGTTTGTCAGGTATTAGTGGGCCCATTTCCACTCTGTTATGTCTACCAGTTTTGTCCTTACGATGTGTGCATCACTAGAAGGTATACTATCCCACATAATATGCTAAAACCTGAATTTTGGAATAATTGCAAAAAGCTGTGAAATTGTTTTATATCAGAGCAGTAGCACATGACCCCTTTTTCTGATTCCCAATCCCCTGGCAAAGCTGCTCTTCTCATCCTCTCCACATATTGCAGTACGAAGCAAGCAAGTACTTCTGGTTTCCACTTTCATCTACAATTTAAGACCAAAAAGGACAGCACTCAGTAAACAACCAAAATAATCCTTTCAAAGTCAAGAAGATTTCATTCCTATCTTTCTGGGTGCAAATCATAGCAGAGTCATGTGTTACTAATCCCCTCAGCACTGCAGTAGGTCTGTAGCAAGCTAATACACACCTCTCTGAGGTCCTGGAGGGGTTATAACACTATTCCTATGCTAAAATATAATCTCCAGAGCAGTTTGATTCAAAATGAAAAAAGTCTTCTTTGCTTTGTTTCAAATTAACATCTCACAGGAGCTGTACAGTGGAAGTGCAAATAGCGAGTGTAAATAATGAACTTCTCCGGCTCTCTTCTGTGCTGGCGTGGAAAGAACATGAGGAGCAGATCCCCACGCCCAGGACCCTGTGTCCCCCCTGCAGCATTTCATTACAAGAACTTCTGCTAAATGCAGTGAACTCGGGTCTAAAATACAGACTAGAGGTGCCGAGGCTTTCAGATGCCCACTTTGCTCCAGTTAGTCTGATCAGAAATGCTTCCCTCTCCCTCTACTTGCCTCTTCTATTTAAAGCAATTGTCACATTTATCAAAGGGCTCTTTTAGATGATCATAATTTAGTTAACTGCACAACTGTATGACGATGATTGCACCTCCCTGATATAATCTTCTTCAGTTGTCTTAAAGTTCCTTCATTCGTCTCTTCTATAGGTTTCCTAGCTACTCCAAATAAGAACACCTTCTTTCAGAAGATTCAGAGCAACTGGAGTGAGCTGGACTTCCAGAAGTACCAAACAGGTAACTGCCTGGGCAGATTCCCTCCTTTATGTCAGTACAAAGCAAATGTACACTGGATTTTGCATTCATAAATTATTTTTTTTCTGTTCAGTTTTAGATGTGTTAAAGAAAGAAAGATGAGAGCTTTAAGTTTAAATGTATGTATTTTATATATATGAATTCCTAGCCATTGGGTAAAAATTTTATTCACATGGCAAACCTCGAGATTTTAAACAGTTTCTACAACAGGGCTTTTGAGTGGTTTTGTGTACATGTGTGGGGCTGTGTCCTCCAACATCACAGCCTAACTTTGTGCCATATTCAAGGTTCATGTAATGCAGTGTGGAGGTTCGTGATTCCTTTATGTTAGTTCCATTTCCTCAAACTGTCTGAAGATTCTTTGTCTGAGAGTCATAAGGAGGCAAGAAAAACACACAAGCTATAAAATGGTCCCCGTAAATTGAGAATTAAAAACTATTGTTACATGTGGGGGTGGATTTAATTCTGCGCTTGAAGAAGCAACAGGCAACAAAATTTCTGCAAAAGCAGAAAGAAAACAACCTCCTGGCTCATACTGCGTCTAGTTCATTGCAATGCTACTATGGTTACTTCAGGAAGAAGAAAATAGCCTTCATAACCTTGAAATGGAACATTTTGCTGTGGCAATTGAGTGGGTTCCTTTGTTGACTCAAGCAGTTTTCATAACTGTGTACATCTGATTGTTTTCACCCAATACTCACTCCTTTAATCCTTCTAGCCTTGGTGACTAATTTGCTTCTTATTTCAATATTACAAATGCTTTCTTTCTAATGAGAGATCACCATCTGTTGAGTCAAGGTACTTTTTCACTTTGACTATGTCTGTATGTCACAGATAAGTTATTTCTTGTTGGTTTTGATTTGGACAGTTGAAACACAATGGGTCACTGAAAGGAGATACTCTGCAAAAAGATGTAGTTAGAAAACTATGTTGTTGTTGTTTTTTTTTTTCCCTATAAATGCCTGTTACATTTACTTTCCAGTTGAAAATTTTCTCCCAGGATAAATGGTAAATTGAAATGTTTGAATTATTTTGAAGAGCATATTTCTAAATGAAATGGAATAGAATTTTTGTTTTGAATTCAATTGTGGTGTTATAACAGTGTATAAAGTGTGTTGGTGTGGCTGTACAGAGACATAAGTGTTACAGGAGATAGTCTGCATGGGCTGAGAAGTCTGAATCAGGAGCTGAGCCTCCCCCAGATCCCGTGGCATGTGTGGCAAAAGAAAAGGAGCCCTTCAGCAAGCTGAGCGATCTCCTAGGTGTTCATTAGGGAACTGAAATATCTGCAGGCTTTGTCATCACTTAAAGGGGACTGACATGTTGCTGTGTAATGACGAGCGAGGGAAAATACATGTGGAAAATGGTGCATAAGGATTTGCAAAGAGTCAGAGCTGGGACATACTTAGGAGTTTATTGGGAAAAGCAAGCCAAGCATTTGGGGTGGATGGTGACAGTTCAAAGGCAGCGTGAGGCTACGTAGTATTGTTTAAGAGCACTTACATAGGTACTGAGCATTTGTCCTAGCTTTGCACTCCTTGGCTTGTGAAAGTTTTGCATTTCACCAAGGCCAGCTTCTCCCCAGGAATAACAACAAAATGAGAGATTTATAAGTTGAACCTTTCTGCTGATGTGGTTTGCCAAACGGCCCCACAACTGCTCAGCCTCACCTGGCCAAGCAGTAATGCAGGGGATGAAGGGCAGGAAGACATGGCGGGGGACAGAAATACACGTGTGAGTGGTGGGGCTGAGGCTGAGCTCCCCCCTCTACACAAGGAAAAGCTGTTGGAAGCACAAGCTTCTGGGCAGAAAGGGAGAGACGTCCAAACCATCCTGGTCCATAATGTGTGACCAGGAGCAACTGGCATGGCACAGATGCAGCTCTCCTCTGGTGTTGGTTCAGGACAAGCTGTCTGGCAAGGGACCACTTGTCTCCATTTACATAGGGGAGCAGAGACACCAGCATGACGGTTACTGCACAAGTGAGATGTGCCAACATGGAATGAATATCTTGTTCTTCTTTATCTGTATGTTACTGTGCACCAGAATTTCAGACATTCCACATTTCAGAGAGTCAGAGGAAACATGGATTTTAGAGCAACTACTCAGCCTTTGAAACAGGAGAGGATTTTCAATAGTGAACTGTAATGAGAATCCTGAGTGGGCATGAACTCTCTTTAAAATCTTTGATGCTAGTAGAGTGGAAGAGAATATTACTATTTGGTTTGCTGTTATTCAATTATTTTTAAGCACCTTTTGTCAGATTTGTAATAAGAAAAGATAAGGCAACTAGCTGCTAGGCATACTTTGGTGCTGTAAGTATTGGAGATCATTAAATGTCACTGGGAAAGTTCCTGTTGTTACATTGATACTCCTTAGGAATGGATATACTCTATTGACTGGATGCATTTCACATCAGATGCCGTTTGTAACTCATCTGCATTCAGTGAGGAGAAGGCAGACAGCCTCCAAACTTCTGTCCTTCTCTGTACACTATACTGTAGGTGGCACAGTGGGGTCTGCTCCAGAAGCAGTAAGTATTTGTGACACAGAGGAATCTTCCTAGGGAAGAGAAAAGCATATTCTGATATTCCCCTCCACAGCACCAATGCTCTGGCTGTCTGCTGAGACCCCTACCAGCATGTTAGCACTGGTGAATTAGGCTCATTTAAGTAAACAGCAAAGATACCATCAGATTTGGCTGTGTGCTGTGCTTACCCTTTATCAGGCAGGATTATTCTAATGCTGAAAGCCAGCACTGGTGTCTCCCATTCCTCTGCTAAGTGCTGTCTTCTGGCTGCAGGCTGAGGGGTGTTACTGCAAGGCAGCAATATCAGCATTTGTTACTCAAATTGAGGAATTTGCTTCCAAAGAACCTGACTGAAGCTCGGAGAAATGAATGCTAGCTTTCTGATGTCACTCACATTTAATGGTCCTGTGAAAAGAATCAGAATTAAGATTTCACTGTTGATCCTGTGTTAAATGTCAAAAGCAGTAACGAAAGGTTGAGGCTAAATAGGTGCAGATATCACTTGCCTGAATATTTCTTGCTGAGACTGATTTCAGGGGGATTCTGCATACACCAAAACATCAGTACTTGTCCTGACAAAGATGATACACAGCGAAATTTATCTTGTTTTCTTGTTGGTTTGTATTTATGGTTCCCATCAATGTAATATTTGTGTGCCTCACAATCATCAGTGTTTCCCCTTACAACACTGTTGGAAGGAAAGAAGTAATTGCATTCATTTTTATGTTATTATTTTACACATGGATGCATTTTTGCATAGGGAGGTGTCATGTGATTTGCAAGAAGTCATTCAGGATATTTCTTATGAAAGCAGTAGTTGGTGCTGGTTTTCTCATGCCACAGATAAAGACTGTAATAATGAATTCATCAGTGACAGATGAAATTAAGCAATAATTTTATGCGCTATTTTTTCCCCAAAGAGTCATTCAAATATTTTGTCTTTTATAAAACCTATATGGAACAAAATGGGTAACTGAGGGGGTATCTCCTACTAGTAATATTACTGGAGTAGTGTCACATATACTCTTAATTCCATAAAGCTTCGTGAGACTTTAAAAAAAAAAGGAAAAAGCAATGCTGTTTAGTGAGAAGGTGACCTGTGAAAAGTCAAGGCTCAAGTCGAGAGACTGGGGTGCTTCTATGTGCTGCATGTCTTGTTCCATACCCCCAACCCGCTGAGCACTGCAGCTTTCGTCTGTCTATTTCTTCTCCTTTCTGCACACATTGGCAGAGGTATGGTTCACA
The DNA here is from genome assembly GCA_037305975.1 of Chrysolophus pictus. Taxonomy (NCBI): domain Eukaryota; kingdom Metazoa; phylum Chordata; class Aves; order Galliformes; family Phasianidae; genus Chrysolophus; species Chrysolophus pictus. The sequence goes on from CM074586.1 coordinate 9,605,200, forward strand.
TTAGTGTGGCTGCTGAGCTTTGGATTTCATTGGCTACATCACTGCAATATGCTTTTTGGTTTTTAATTTTCCAAAGGTAGCACGCTGCTAAATGGTTTTCTTGCTCTGTTGTACTCTGTGACTTCACCGAGGTTGCTTAGAGCAACAGCATGGTGTGCAGCCCTACAGCTCTGGTCCTGGAGTTTCTGGGGCTGTACAAGATTATTGACATACATGCTCAGTTTGATAGAGAAAAATCAAAAACCTTCTATTCAGTATCTAAGGGGAGCTATAAGAAAAGAAGGGGACAGAATCTTTAGCATGGTCTGCTGGGACAGGATGAGGAGAAATGGTTTCAAAGTAAAAGAGGGCAAGATTTAGCTTGGATATAAGAAAGTTTTTTACAGTAACAGTGGTGAGGCACTGGAATAAGTTGCCTAGAGAGGTGTTGGATGCCCCATCCCTGGAAATGCTCAAGGTCAGGCTGGACCAGGCTTTGACCACCCGATGGAGCTGTAGGTGTCCCTGTTCATTGCAGGGGAGTTGGACTAGATGGCCCTTCCAATTCAAACGATTCCATGATTCTGTGTTTTCAAGTCTAGGCTTTTGTTAAGCTTTCATTAAGATTAGGTGGCAGCTGTTCATGGTTACAAACAGAAGATCATAGAAAATAGTGCCAGAGGGGCTGAGCATTGCTGGTCTGCCTGCAGTGGAAGTTATCCCCAAGATAAACTAAATCAGTTATGCTTAACCAGTGCTAAAAGATGCTTAGCAAATCTGTCCATAGAAACAGCCAACCATCAAAGCTCCATGGTCTCCCAGGACTTTTAAAAGAAATGACCATTTTTATAATAATTTCTGCTTTTATCACCCTGCAATTATCTCCTGATGAGGATACCTGGTTGTCTCAGCCAGGAGCTGAGCAGACCTCTGGCTGCCCGCAGTACATCAGCAGCAGCTCTGCCAGTCAGAACAGGATGACAGAGGGACAAAGTTTAACTCCTGGTTCCATCACACTCATTTTAGTATTAAAGTCTGTGCATCCAGAAAGCAACTCCAAGCCTGGAGCCCGGCAGTTTCTTCAATCTTTCTCTTTCAAAAAAATTTCCTACAAAACCACAAGCCCATACATTTACAAGCTGATTACACTCCCCTACCCTCAACTCTGGTGCTGACAAAATCCTCTGAAGCTTAATTCTGATTATTTGCACTTCCTGAGCCATCCGCGAGTGCTCTGTGGTTTCGCTTCACGCGCTCTCAAGAAGCCTGTCACAGACACAGTGTTCTGCAGTGAAGCAGATGGGAACATTTCCATTTGCTGCTCAGAGACTCTCCTTCACTCCAGTTCTTGAGAATTAACCTTGCCTAATCCATGGGAGCACATTTGACTGTGTGCCATCCCACCACTGAGAACCTGCGTAGCCCACGGTGTGTAAATATTTGTATTAAGCTATCCAAATTTAAAATCAAGACCTTAAAAATAAAATAGTTACTGACCTTTCAGCTCATATATAATTAAAACCAGTTCTAATGTTGTGCATATAAATAATAGATAGCTGTTTTCACAGATCAATGCCTTCTCCTGCTTTATAAGGAACATTTTTAAGTATAATTATTGCGCCTTTAAGTTTAATACAAAAATTTGATGTGTTAGCAACTATGGGTTGATCTCTGTACATTTTTCAATTGTAAATTGCACTTTAAAAATGCAAACAATTATTAATATTGATTTGGACTAAAACAATATTGAATTTCAATATATTCCTGGCTCTTTTATGAATTACTGAGCACAGTTGGCATGATTATGATGAAAGAGTATTTGCACGCTCAATTTCCTTTCAGCAAGAAACCTTGAGGAGTGCTAGTTGTGTTCAGGCTGATAATGATAAACCCATACGTTCAAGGAAAATAAGGCTACCTTAAAATCTCAACCGAAGCATAGTGAATGAATATTTCATCCTATACATGCATTTCTTGCATCATGCTAGCTGAACTTTTGTTCGGAACAAATATTGAGAATGTAGTCAGAATACAGCTCCGTGCATGAGCCCTCTGTTTTGGCTCTGTTTTGGCATGCAGTTATAAGATGATGTCAATCCATCACTGCAATTTCCTGTGACTAAGTAAAGAGAAGAATATATTCCCATCCCCAAATGCCGTAATACAAAAATGCCAATTTATTTAAGTGTCATTAAAACCACTTTTATTCTGCAGCTGGAACAAACATTTCATAGCTCCACTGGCCGAGGTGCCGAGCTTCTCCTCAGATCCCAGCTGCAGTCTCAGGGCTGTTCTAACTGCATACACAGGGATCCCCATCTCGGGTGCTGCAGCCGAGGTCAGTCCAGCACGGTGCCCTCACTGCGGGCATGGAGCAGTGGGTGACAGTGCTCCACTGAGAGCCCGGGTATGTGGGCAGCGCTGGGAAACAGAAAGCTGTGCCTCCAGGGAGAAGAGGTGTGTACTTAATCAGAACAAAATGTCAAAGTGAGATCTTTGCAGAAATGGATTTTTGGAAAAATTTATTTACTGGGGTCTTAAGTGGACTTTGCATCACGCCTGGCTGCTCACCAGTGGATGTTGTGCAGAAAAGTGCTGATTTGCTGAGGGTTTCCAGGCACCCACTGGGCTCTGGTTCTCCCTTCCCAGCCCTTCCCTCCCCGCAGTGCCCACACACCGGCAGGGTGCGGAGCCGGAGCTCAGCCTCAGCAGCTGCCTGCACAGCTGCTCTTCAGTACACCTTCTGCCAGAAGCAGAATTGAGCAGTGTGAGGTGGGCAGCAGCCGCAGGAGCCATCACTTTTCATTTCCCAGTGAAAAATATTTTTTTCCAAACTTTCTGTTTTCACACAGAAAATTTCAGATCTGCAAAAAGGGCATTTTCTTTCTGAAAATCCTTCTGCTGTAGAATTTCCCAACTAGCTCTTTTTCTGGAACTTACTCCCACATAGACTGAAAATAACCCAAACTTGGGGACTTCCCAGTTGTGTTACAAAAGCTGTAGGGTTCTGCTGGAGTCTCTGGATACAGCTGAGCTGTGCTGCTTCTATTACGAAGGGGCAGGTAGTCAAGCGAGGGCCTGTAGGGCTGTTCTGAGTGCTGCTGGGCCTTAATTCAATTGTCTGTAATGAATGATTAATGACATTAAGGCACTTAACCTTGAATAGGGTTGTAATTATCTTGATTATAAAATAAAATCCAGAAAGCATTTATGGCCTTTGCTATTTTTAGACCTTGTTATTCTGGAGAGCGTGATTCAAGAATTTTGAACACTTGAAATCAGTACAGCAGAGAAATGAAATGAAGTATGGTTTTTCTTTATGGTACCTGGCATAGGTGTTCTCCAGAATGATTTCACCCTTCTATGGTAGAGTAGTGGGTATGTAACAGCAAATGCCTGTGTTCCTTCATTTCACGGGTAATCTTGTTTCACAGTTTTATGCTCAGATCCCCATAAAATTATAGTCACCTCTCTTTGCTATTGCAGAGTTTTTTATAATAGTGTTGGGGCTTTGATTAGAACCAGTCAATTTTCTTTGTCAAAATGGCTTTTTAGCAAAACAATACCTTGCGAAAATCTTGTCTCTGGTCATAATCTTGTGATGAAAAAGATGTGTTTCTTGAAAAAGCTTTCTGTGCCCCTTATTGCCAATACTAATACTGTGGATATCACTATAATTTTATAACATATACTTATTGCATGACTTATAGGGTATCGATACAAAATCCCCTTAGGGCCTCCAGTCTCCAGGACAAAAAAACAACTGAATCCATATCAGTTTTATGTGGTAAACACAAGTCCCAGTGTTTCTCAGCAGACAGAAGTCCAGGTTTTAAGAAGGAAGGAAATTGTTCCCGTTAATTTCTCCTCAGATTAATCCTGATCCTGCCTAGTCACTACATATTCTTTAGCTAGATGAATTTTGGATAGGCAATAGAGTCTGTACCTTCCAGTCTTAACAACTGTGGCTCACAGCTAACTCTCTGTGGCCTGAGAACAGGCATAATGCAGTGGCTACAGAGGATCCCCTGCGGGGTGTCTTCACTGACCAGGGAGAAGCCTGCTAGCTGTCAGGTGAGGGGACTACTGCACTGTAAGGATGTGCTGCTACTAGCTGTACGTTCTGCTTTTGCTATGTTGTATTTCTCAAGAAATTCCTTTCATCGTCTTGATTTTAGATTAGCAATTTTAATATTCTCTATCCTCACTGCTTCGTGTCACCCACCCATGGGACATCTCCTAACATCCTAAGGTCATATCAAAATTCTTACTCAAGTTCAGCAAAAATGATGTCTGGCTCCTCATCACATTTCTCTCCAGACCAATGCCTCTGCTCATCCTAGCAAGAGGGAAATATCCAGAGTCTGCATCTACCTGTTAGTTATTACTGTATGCTCTGCTACCTCATCGGATGGCAACTCATGGTTTACAGTGTGACTGCAATAAAAAAAAAAAGCACCGGGTGGGATTTGAGGAAAAAATATTTTTGGAGTCAAATCAGGCTGCACATTATTACTATTGCACTTGCTATTAGCAGTGCGTGGGCTGATCGCTAGTAGTAAGCTGTGGTTAGAGCTGAACTGTAGCTTTGCTGCTCTGGGTGTTGGATGTTGCTGTAGAAGTTCAATCTAACGAACTAGAGAAGCCATTAGAGGAACTCCTGTGGTTCCAGATAGCAACGTTTCAGCTCTGCAGCCCTCTTCAGGGCTAGCAATGACTGGAGTTTATGTACTTTCACCACAGTGAAAATTATAGCTTAGACCACACACTAACTTTCTGTGTGGACCACAGCATTAGATCTCCCAAATACCCAGGTATAACAAGGGTTAAGTGCACCACTTTAGATTTTATTCTGGATTTTCCCAGCTTCCAGCCAGCCTACTCAATTATTTTTTTATTATTTATAATTTACTTTTATTTGGTTTTACAGATGAATTTTGCATCCTTTTTCAGGAGCTTTATGACTGTTCTATGACATGTTGTGTTGCAACACATAGAGGATCTGAGACCTCTATGAGCCCTGAGCTCTGGTTTAAACATGCTCCCAGCACACAGTGTGAAGAAAGCACAGCAGATTCTTAACTACATATGTATACTGTAGCTGCTCTAATATCATAATTGTATGTAATTATTAGAGATCAGTAAGACATAATGAACTGATTGCACTAACTCTCATTACCAGCCTGAACACTAACAGATGTAAACTGTGCATCTGATGGTTAAAGGGTACGATGTATTTGTGTTTTAGAGACCTACTCAAACATTAAAAAAGCTATTTTGGCTTACTCCACTAATGGAAATTTCTTTGCTGCCTCCGTCTATCTTTTTCTCCTTCTTGCTTCATCCTTTTTTTCTATTCTGCCAATGTATAATGAGCAACTTCCTGTTCAAGTGTTTTAATGTCAAAGACATTAAAGTGGTAACCCAGGGGAGCTGGAGGAAGACACAAACAGTAACCATAAGCTGAGAACAGTGACTGTGAGTTGGAGGAATTTTCAAGCTGAGTGCAAGTGTGCTAATTCCAAACTGTTCTGAAAAGTATCTAAGAAAAGCAGCCTTATTGCCATAGACTTATTCATCTATTCAGGGATTCAGAAAAATCCAAACTGAAGACCTGTCTGAGGTGGTGAAATGGCTGAGCCACATCAGCACCATCACCTGACCCTCACTGCACAGCTCTTCTCAATTCAGTTACAGGAGATCGTGAAGTTGGGCAAACAGATCCCTGCCTGCTAAATGGGGCTTGTATTATTTACCTGACCAAGACTAAAATGGTAATTCCTACATGATCAACAGTATTTATTCACTTCATGCTACATTATAAAACTGAAATAATCAGAGAAGAAATTCACAATACTGCAAATGAGATGCTGAAGCATATGGTGACAGAGAGTGTAAGTAGAGCACGATCCTCTCTGAGCAGGCGGGCTGTTGCTTGGGTGAGATGCCGTAGAGTAACTAGTGACTGCATCTTGCAGAATTAGCAACTGTTTTTCTCCTACGTTGTGCTGCTAACTGTGGATCTGCTGCCCTTCAAAATGTTATGACTAATGCATAAAGGGTTGCTCCTCTCCAGACACTCAACTTTTCACTAGCTAGAGACTTAAAAAAAAAAAGAAAAGAAAAGAAAAAAAGAGGCATGAATCTCTCTTTGGCTGTCGGTCTCCAGGCATGTAACCTTTACTGTATATGCCATGCTGGCATTCATTGTCTCGTCTGCACCGTGTTTATCAGCTTCACTTCCTTGCTGCGTGCTCTGCAGTCTCATAGATCCTTCTGTATTTACTCTTTACCCTCCTCCTCCATAACTACAGAACTAAATGGGAACAGAATCTCTTGCTGAAACAACCCAAAGGGGTCTAGGCAATATTTTCAGCTGAATTTCTCTCCTTGGACCTTTATATGTCATTGGTGTATCTTTCAAGACGCCTCTGGGGTTTTGAAACTAATTTTCCATCATCATTAGTGAAAAACTTTATGCTTCCTTTCATTAATGTCTGGTACAGGAAGGAGAAGAGCTGCTGTATATGCACACTCTTTTTAACTTGATGCCATATGCAAATAATTAAACGAGGCACGGAAGCAATGGTTAAAAATTCTGCAAAACTTCCTCATTAAACTAAGCAATTATCTGCAAGAAGAGAGAGATCTGAACTCTCTTGCTCCACATCCATGATAAAATCTCCACACTTGCAGATGCTTCATTTTTGCCCAGGAGGAGAAGAATCACATTTAATTACTGTGAGGAGTGAGGACAACACGGTGGGTGCATAGGTGGTGACATTCAGTTGGTGTCCGTCAGTGAGGTGGCTGTGATTTGGCACGTGATCTGTTTGGATATTGTATGCAAGGTCACAGCTCCATGCAAAACTGGTGGAAATGTTAATTGAGTTCCAGTGATGTCACATGCTGCAAAAAAAAAAAATGATTCATGAAACTCTAGGGCCATGACTGGCTCATTAGTACAACCCAAGCAGTTCATACTTCAGCCGTCTCATCCTGCCTGCTGCATTACCTTGGCATAATGTCTGAGCTGGGCTGTGAAGTGAACTGCGGAAACCGATTCAGCTGAGAATTAGTCTGTCAAAAAAGGAATGCACTGAAAGAAAGTCATATTCATGGAGATAAATGTATTTTCAATGCACTAAATCAGAGTAAACCCCTTTGTGTTCTAGTCCTGCACTACAGTTTATCTATTTAGTCATCTGCACAGTCCTTGTCACCTTAATAGCTGAGTATTCCACAACCTGTAGCTGTGAAAACAGGGTTGTTCCCATTTTACAAATAAGAAGCAAAGGTAGAGAAAACTGAAGAACTTGTCTAAAGAAGTGGGAAATCAGGAGACAAAAAGAAGCTGAGTTTGGATTTTCCACAGCTCACGTTAGTATTCCAACTATTGAATCACCCCTCCTTTTCTTAGTTACTGAAGAGTAATGAAAAAAGTAAAATGTTTATTTTTTACATAAGAGGAAATTGAATATGCAGATCTAAAAACGGGAGTAGAATTTGTTAAGCTTACAGGCTGAAGTTGTGTAAACCTGCCAGGAACTTCAGTTACGGAATTGTTTTGCACTAGATAGGATGTAGGTTAGTGGTTTCAGCAGATACACAGATAATTAACTGAAAATTCCTTTGTTCTAGTTGACAGCATAAAAGAAATGCAAAGAAAGAGGAAAAAATCACTTGGGAGCAGTGTAGCATCCTTCAGGGTTTCCAGTGAGATACACACAGGCTTATATTTGTGAGGTTTTCTAGTGGTAATGAAGAGGTGTCAGGCTGGAAGCACCAAAACCTGGCGAATTTCTGAAAAAGCTCAATACGAAAGGAGTAGCTCACATCTCCTCCTGGCCCAGTGAAGTGTTGTAAAGGGAAGACCACATCCATTTTGGTCTTTTTTCCCTTCCGTCAGTGGTACAGCAGGCGGCTGCGGAGAGGAAGGTGGACAGAGAGCAGGTTCTGAGGTGCTGCCAGGCTGTGCCACAGAAAGCAGTTTGCCTGTTAGCGAGGGAATCAGGGAACAGTAAAACACTTCTATCACTTCCATCTAGCCAGCACCTCACTGCTGCCCCTGTGGTGTTTCCATGCAGGTCTCAGTGTGCACAGAGAGCATCTGTTCAGTGAGGACTGTAAGATAAGGGAGTTCCAGGCTCCTCTTTTCCTCACTCCCTCCAGCAGATGATAACAGATTAGCAAAGCACCCTGTTCATTTACATTTATTACAGCAGTGGTTAGTGGGATGTGAATTAGTGCAGCATCTCCCAGAAAACAGAAAGTATCTAAACTCAGCTTCTCCCTCTGCTGCATCACGTTGCTTTACTAGTGAAGTTGTTATTAATTTTAGTTAGCTTTTTTAATGGCAAAGTCAGAATTATTATTTATATAACAAAAAGAAGTTTTATAACCAAACAAGCAGTGAGCAAGTTCACCAGCCAGGTCTGTGGGGTGCTCAGCAACTTTTTTAGATTAGTTCCCAGTAGGTGTTGTATGAAGAGCAAGGTTAGCACTGCAGGATAAATGCAGTTCTGAAGTTTCTGGAAGGAGCTGGGGGGTAGATGCAAAGTGTGTTTAACAGGCAGCAGCAATCAGAACACCACCACTGGCAAAAGAACTTGCTGAGATGTCTGTTGCTGCAGCCTTGTTTGCCAAATTAGTTGTCTGTAAACTCTGCCATCATTAAAATTCTCCACGGTGATAACAGCACTTTCCCTGGAACATTTTGTTGAAGCTGGCAAATGGAATTATCTACTATGACTGCTCTTTTGAGCAGTGTACATCTTCAACAACCGTCCTAAATAAACCTGTGACATACAGTATGTGGAACACCTATTTGTATAAATATCTCTGCAGAGGAATGCTAGAGGTAGGAAGAATAAATTACAAGTGAGAAAATGGCATTTTGAAATGTACTCTAACCCTGTTTGCTCACCATCTCTCTCTGCACTGCTTCACATCAGCTTAGCTCCAGCCTGTAGAAAGGCAAAGGTCACAGCTTCTATTTACATAATACAAAGTTTCTAAATAACAAGCATTAAAAAAGTAAAGCTTTGCAGGGGGAAAAAAAGAGGTGTGAACAAGAAATAATAATTTAGCCTCTGTGACCAGACAGGTATCTGCGCTAGGAAATAACATGCCATTTTCACAGAAGTACATACACCGATGTATGCCAGAAACACCAGCTTCCCTGTTGGGGAAATGATATCTTATTTCAGTGGAGGGACACCAAATTACTCTCTGTTTCATTCTGAGTGCTCAGCACTTGGCACCTCACCATGCTCAGAACAACTGTGTTTCTGCTTAGGCTACAACTGCTCCTCTGAAATCTGAAACAACTGCCATGAATTTCTGTGTAATCCCAGGTATGGAGTACTTCTTACTCTAATCCTCAATTACTTTGGCATACAAATGTCCAGAGCTGAATTTAGTGCTTGGAAAGAAATGTTCAGCCCTGGTGCTTTGAGCACCTCTGTCAGTTTACAGCTCAGCCAGGCAGCAGAGTTCAGGCCATCTAGAAAGGACCAGAAAGCTTCACCACTCCCCACTGCTGTAATTCAAGAGTCTGCTCCACTTTGCAGCAAGTATAGGACCAAACAACAGATGTTACTCTCCTTCTTCCCCTCAGCTCCAATCATCTCTTTCTAGCACTGCTCATTTTGATCAGTTTTTGGAAGAAAGAACCTGGTCAGGCAAAAGCCCCTCTAAAGTGGGATAGTGCTGGTTCAGGTGTGTTGTTACAGAGCTGCTAACAAATATAACAGGTCTTAGCCAGAAGAAACAGTTGCATTATATTGTCCAAAAGAGATTCATAACTGCAATCCAGTATAGAAGGTGCAGTGTTGCTACACTGAGCCAGCCGATAAAACTTGTTATGCTATGCTCTTGTATCTTTAACTAATGCAGAGCAGGTATGATAAATCCAGTCAGGAGTTATGGAGCTTGTATCATTTTCTACCCATTTGGAAGATGACTTTTGTCCCCCTTGCGATATAACTCCAGTGAAGCTGTTATGACTGCCACATGCACACCTGGCAGGGGAAAATTTTTTTTTAGGTATCAGCTGTGGTGAAGGATGACTGGGAAGAAATACAAAATTCATTTTCAGGATCACTTTCTACACACAGCAAATGAGAGGTGCAAATGGATGTTCTCATTTTTCACAATATCCTGCAATCCCATGTGGCCCAGGTCTCATTACAGTGTCAATGCAACAGTCTGTTGGCGTTCATTACACCAGAACTAGAGCAAGGAATTCCTGAAGACCTCAAGGAAAACATATTTGGTTTGTTGTGCTCAAGAGAAACTTCGCAAAAATCCCAAACGTGGAAAAAAAAAAGAGAGAAGAATTTTTTTGACTTTCAATGAGCCATATCTGCATATACATATTTTCTGTGGTACCATATTTTAGAGGGGCTTTTGAAACTGATGAGACATAGCCAGTCCCTATGGTTTCCTAGCAATGTGGTGGAATTCTGTTCCTCTTTCATAATTCAGGGCTATGGAAATAACACTTGCATTATACGCACACCATTAAATTACCCTTCCCAGAGGCAATGCCCCCAACCTGCTCCTACGGGTACCAGGGTGCTAAAAATGCTGTCTGTGAGAGAACAGGTGACGAAGATTCTGGTCCACACAGTCTCCTTAGAAGTCCCAGCTGGAATCTATCACTATTATCAAGAACATTCAAACTCTTTGCAATGAGGGTAGCGCTGCTTTCTTATCTGTGGTGTAGGTTTCCTATAGCTAGTGTCTCTTGTTTATTTCTGAGGCCCTAAGGTGGAGACAGCAGCCCAGGGACCAGGAAGGAGATACAGCTGGGACCAGTGAGATGTGCTGCAAAAGGGACCAACTCATCCTGGAGGAGTTGGAAAGGGCAAGTGGGAGCTGCTGGACAGAGGATGCAGGAGTATTATGGAAAAGAGGCAGCTAAGGACAGGCAATATGAATAGCAAAAACATAAAAGAAGGCTGAGTAGTAAAATGGATGCTGAGCCCTAAGTTGAGAGATAGCTCCTGGATAGTGAAGCTAGTGAGAGCAGAAACAAAGAGACGTGGGACTCTTGCAATAGGAGAGGCTCCAGTGGTGTGACGACAAAGGGAGAGAAAGCTATGGATTTTGTATCCTCACCGTGTCCTACTCAGGTGAATCATACTTTTTCCTCTCCATTGCATGTAATGAGTGATATGGCAGTCTCTGCTCCTGCCTGTACAGCTCCTGAGAGCTCTGTATTGCCAGAACGTTGTTGTACGATGTCTCTAAGGTGCCTGCCTTCCTGTGATGAATGTGATCTCTGCTAAAAGGCTCACTTCCCTCTTTGGTTCAGAAATGTTTTGCAATCTTTGGGGTTAATAGGTGCAACGCTCGTGTACTATTATCTGCTAAAACAATATACCCGAGGAATAATCAATAGTGTAGACCCAGCATGTCACTCCTCACATGGGAAACTCTTGGATCCTGCCCAGTGTTTGTAAAGTATGTGTAAATTAATGAACATATTCATTATTAATAATGACATAAAACATGTGAAAGCCTTTTAAATAAATACTTTGAAGAGTGCTAAGCCTGCTACTAGAATGAAGTTTAGGGGTTTTCAGCTGCAAAATACAGTAGAAAACTATGGCTGAAAGGATCAGATGTTTAAAATCGATGCTTTCAGATTGGTGAGCTACAGTACAGCTCTCATACCTACAAACGACACATAGACTGACTTTCAGTAGCACAACTCTCTAATACAACTATGCAGGTAACCTTGTTTTTGATCAGCGAAGCTTATTCTATTTACTGGATCCATAAGTGTAGAGCCCATAGACCATTTTAGTTATCAGCTGTTTCCAAATGAATATCCCAAGCATTTCTAATCACAGCCATCTGATTTCCATTATTTTGACTTCCTTCCTCTTTGGCTGGATCAATAATGTCTTATGTAATAATTTATTAACATATACTGGGGAAATTATTGATTCTACCTGTGCATGTTAGATGGGAGAAAAATATGTCAAGCTCTCCCTTTAGTCCAAATGCTTTTCCAGATTTAAATTAAGCTGTATTTGGTATTTGTATGAAGGATATAAGCACAGCGTGTAAAACAAATGGCTGTAGCTGAAATGGATGTTTTACTTGCCCCAGTTCCCCTAATACATTTATGGCACCCATCACTGCAATATCTGTTTCTCATACTCCAATTGCTTTGTGAAATCTCTCTCACTCCCCTCTGCCCCCCACCCCTGTGCATTACACAGCAAACTGCAGTGCAGCCCAATGCTTTTCATCTTGTCTCATGGGGAGGCTGAACTTGAGGCCAACCGGTGATTTTATTTAGTTGAGAGAAGTGCTGTATACATAGAAAGGTCTCACATAAATCCTGAATGTTCACAGAATGATCAAAAGCTTATGTGTCTAATGTGGAATAGGGTAGGATTACTACTGGGCCATGACCACGTTTTGAGGTGTGAGGCTCATTGGTGAAAACAGTATTTGATAGTAGACAAAAAAACATGTTACAATGTGTTATATATTCCAGTAGTACTATGCCTGAGAACAGTGTATCACAATCCATTTGCAAAAATCAAAGACATGGAAATTTGGCTAATTTTGTTTCTTAACAGCTCCATACTAATAGTACCTTGGGGGAAGGAAAGTCAAATTACAAAAAGAAGTGCTGAGTCATTAAGTGGAACTAACTCGCCCTCCTCCAACTGTAACTTGTCATCAAATTACTTACCATGCATATGTTGTAATAGCTAACTGTAGTACCTTTTCCATATTCTATTGTTTCAGGAGGAGATGAATCGACTTAAAAATTGCAAATGTTTTTCCCCTTAGATGCAAGAGCATAAATCACTAGTAATACTGAGCTCTCTGCCTCATATTGATTCTTTTGTGAACTAAGCCAGATGGGTTCAGATATGAGCATGATCTAATATTCCCCTTAGCTTGATTTATAGATTTCTTTGTGCATTACCTGACCATAAATGAGTCTTGCATTATTTCTTGTGTGCCTGTCAAATTAAAGAAAAATATTCTTGTTGACCTTTAAACCTGGGAGGAAAAAAAAAAAGAGTCAGAGACATTTTACTGCATGTATTACAGTGATCTTAGTGCTTACATGCCAATTAAGGGCATGTGATTATGAAAGAGGTCTAGTAATTTGTGTTGTGTGTAATGATTTCATTTTCCTGTAAAGCACGCAATAGACATACAGACTGTGGCATAAACTACATTGCAAATAATCCTGGAAGAGAGAAAAAGAGGAGAACAATTTGGCACAAGTCATTCCTTAATTTACAAAAATGAGCACTGATTGCAAGAACCGAAATGTTTTTCTGGAAGAAAATCATTCTTTAAAATGCAGGCACAGCAAGGAGAAATGCAGTATGACTGCCACATGAGGTGTTAATACCATTAAGGGCAATGAGCATCATGAGCCTGCTGACCCCAGAGACCTCTTCTGTCAACAAAATGAGTTTAATATGTATGAAAAATATTGAGCAGTGTATCATAAACCTATCATTATGGCCCAACTCTGTGCTTGGGACTTGCGAACAGAATCAGGTGGGAGGCACTAAGTTTTGTCTGAGCAAAATGCTCGTGCATAAACTGCAGGGACGGATTACAAAACAACCCAGGACCTCCTCTCCCTGTTCTCAAGAATGTTTCCATAGCCTAATGAGCCCACTGTCCCCTCGGTATTTATTTGTAATTAATACTCAGAGGTGTCATATACAGGTATTAAAAAATATAGATTCAATTTTTGCTATCTTTGGTTTTTGCTAGATGAAGTAAAGCGCATATGCTCTGAAACTGCTTAGTAGACCAGATCACTGTCACATTTCTTTACAGGTTGTATCTCTATTCCATCTCTGACAGAAGATGACATTTTCAGCAAGAGCAAAAATTTAGCTTCTATCTTCTAAGAAAGGTTGTTGTTGTTTTGTTGTTTGTTTTTTTTAAATCTTTCCATGGCCTGTGGGCATGCAGCAAATCCTGGCTGATAGCTCTGGCCTGGGCTCTTTTAGGAACAGGCAGACAGACTGATTTGTGTTCTCAGCTCTGTATCCAGAAATACCTCCACATGTCCATATAACTAGAAAAATCCCTTATTAGTTTTTATCTATCTTGGATATGTTCAAACTAGCCAACCCTTTCCTACAACTGAAAAACAGAGGTTTGAGAACATTAAAGCTCCTGATAAGGTCACTGAGCTGTTCAGTACCCGTTACTTAGACTGCAGCCTTTGTTATTGTGTACCCAAATGGCTCTGTTTCATCAAGAAAGCTGCTTTCTTCCTATTGGCCAAAGGCTAAAGCATATCCAGTGTTTTACACCTGTCCAGGCATGCACACAAACAGGCTATCTGTTCTGGGTGCCAGTGTATTCATGAGAAAAGGTCGTAAGTACAGATTTCCTTTGGTTTGAACACTGTATCTTAATTTGAGTGACTGACTAAATTTGTTTTGTTATTGTTATCATTATTATAGTAAGCTTCTAGTTCCTGGCAATGAGGTTCTGTGGTGCTCGAGACACTTTTATTATATATAGGCTTCAAGTGATAGCCTTTGTCCTGGGGAGCTCACAATAAAAATAAACAGAGAGATAAAGGACATGATTCAGCATCAGATATAATTTGCTGTATGAAGCTGATTCAATTGTATTCAAAAGATTTATTTTACAGATGAAGAAACTTAGGCACAATGAAATTAAATGACGTGCAGAAAATACCACAGAAGTAGGAACTAAAGCTCCGATTGCCCATAGCTCCCAGGACAGTCCTCTCCTTTGAAGCAGTGGGAACTATTTATACCCTTATGTGAACACGACTACACATGCTGTACATTCTAATCTGGAGAAATTATACAGCCCTACACAGTTATGCTATCCAGCAGATTTTTTATTCCTCTACTGTGCATCAGTCTGGCACTATCTCTTCTTTCTTCTGTGAGTGTAGTTTTACTGAGATGCTCTTTTGACTTCTAGTACAAATGGTACTTTAAGGAGAGATGTTTGCTGCATAAAGAAATAGAAAAGATACCTCATTTCCCTATTCTGGTCAGTGTATTTATATGAAAAGTATTGTGGCAATAAATCAAAATGCAGTGATTGCCGTTCCCCTTCCTGCGGTGATTTATAATTGTGGATTTACATCTGGCTAAAAGACACTGTTCAGACTGCCTAACTTGCATTGTAATAACAGCAAGCTCTCTATTTCCTTTTAGTATGGCAATGGAGACTCAAAGCCCCTTCATTTTAAACAATTCAATGAACATATAACATGAGAGTTAAAACCTTTTGGAGAATACAAAATTAATAAAGTACGATCAGTGAAACCCTAAATCATGATGACAATGTGATCCAGTGTCTGCTAGAGACACTCTCTGACTGCAGTGGGGTTTAAATGAAGCATTTATCTACTCAGTAAACAAAAAAGAATAAAAGAGAAAAGAGGCAGGGAGATATTCAATAATTTCTTAATAGAACTGAGAGGCTAACAGCAAAGGAAAGCTATTTGCCTTCTGGTACTACGGACTTTTACTTCACATTAAAAAAAAATAAAAATAGGATGCTGTAGGATCATGACATCTTGTTCCCTTTAACAACATTTCTGTCTGAGCAGTATAAACACCCACGAGTCACCTTCACATTTATAAACTATAAATGTAATTATCTTCAGTCCCTTTTGTTAAACCTTCTCAGAAGTTGTTGTTTTCCTTCAGTTGCCCAGAAAAAGCAGCTACACAAGGCTGGTAGCTTGCTGTCAGTGAGGGCTGGAGTTGTACTCTTGTCCAAGAAGCAAAACAACAGATTGACCTGTAAGACCTTTACTATATAATGAATAGGATCTTAATAATAGGCTGTTCAGAGAAGGATTTTTCTGCTGGCATCAGGAGTTCAGTTAACGTCCTTTCCTAAGATCTGCAGAGAGCAGCCTGTGAACATGCTTGAGGCAGCCCTTGGGTTGGAAGGGAAATCCTGCAACCCATGCGTTTCCCCCAAGCTCTCCTTATTTTAACACTTACAGAGCCATATGGACAGATCGCCAGTGTTAGGATTCATTCTAGACAGAAATGTCTGCCAAAGCCTCAAGATAAGGAATGAAAGACAAAATTACCCTCTGAGTTCACACAGATACCAACACCTCAGCTAATCGAGCCAAGCAGCTTTGCAGGCCCCGACATCCTTCAGGGAAATGCTGTGCTCTATAGATCAGCTGTGCACAGAAAATAAATATCACTATTTTGCTGGGTAAACCAGCCTGCCCCTTACAGGGCTGTGCAGAGATGAACTAAGCTGGGCTCTTTGGTAGTATCTGTCACTACAGTCAAAGCACTGAATCCCTCTCCTTGTCCTGTGCTTTATTCCATAATAGAAACATAGACGGTGGTGACAGAGAAAATCACTCGGGTCATCTGGTTTATCCCTTGCCTTGAGATTGCTTCTTGCATTTGTTGTCTTTATAGATAGTACCTCACCCAAAATTACCACCTGACCTAAAGTCTGACAGAGAAATAGAATATTACTAAGATAAACCATGCTGGGAAACCTGGTTTATTGTTTGTGTAGCAGCAGACAATGAGATCAAGGCTCGGTTTGCAAGATGAAGGGAAAGGATTGTAAACTTTCTCCTTCCCAGGGGAGATTCTAAGGGAAGGAACAGGAAGAAATAGTGCTGTGCATCTCTGAGCTGTACTTTCCTAAGGGAGCAGTAATCTCTGAAAGCTGCTGGGAATCACTGGGAAAGGAATAAATAAATACCGCAGTGGTCTCAGTTGATCCTGAGGGGCTCTTCTCCCCTAGTCCAGGGGATTCTCTGGGAAAGGACTTTATTTCCCTAACCCTTTCCCCTATAGGACTCAGGAAAGAAGTCATGCTGCAATATTGATCCCTATTCTCCCAGAAGGGCAAGGAGGAGAGAAAGAGGCAGTTTTGTTCCATAAGGCTCTGTGCTGGAGGACACAGTTGCTCCTTAGCACCAGCCACTGCAAGACTTCACTTTGCAATGTCAGCAGTGTTTTTTCAGGGCCCTGTGTACACTCTTAGACCACGGGTTACCATTTACTTTCCAGCAGGTGTTTGCTTTCACAACATTCAAGAAGTCTAGAACAAGACCTAGGGCAGTGAAAAGAAAAAGGAAGGCTGCAGGGTGATGTGGACTTCATGTTCCTTGTGCAAGATGGGCCTGGGCTGGCCAGTCATTTAAATGCTAACTTCAGACAACAGTGATATATGCAGCCAAATAGTGTGGAGGTTAGAGGTTCTTGTTTTTAGGGATGGACAGGAAACACAGCTTTCTGAACAACTTCACTGGTGTTTCCTCTCAGGATTTACATTCGCTCCCTGAATGCTGTCAGTATCCATGGACTAAAGCAGAGGCATTTTGGTGCACTGTTGTATTTAGAACAGCCACAGAAAATTAGGATCCAAATCAAATCCAAGGTATCATGTGATTGCACAGCAAACTTTCACGGCTGGAAATGCTCTGTGCCACACTCAGCCCCTGACAGAACTCTCACAAGCATTGTGAGCGATGAGCTCCTGTTCGGGAGCTAACAAATTTGTGTGGATCAATGATTATTAGAAAGAAAATGTCATTAAAGAGGACAGTTTAGTGCAGTATCATCCAGGAGCTGTCAATGTCTCTGCTGGGAAAATTAAAATAATGTCATCTTACAATGCATATTTCAAATATTTTGAATTTAATAATTAACTAAAAGCAGAAGCAGCACTAAATTTCCAGAGTGCATTTTGGTCTCTATTAAAAACATGGGTTCTCTGAGAGGCAGATTACAGCTTCTTGTCATTTGTACTTAACCCTGCTGAAATCTTGTATTTACAAAATTTTGGTAAATGAAACTTTTTTTAAACAAGGATGACAGCTGACCATTTTACACATTACTCTGAACATAAAAAAAAAGTAATATTTGATACTTTTTAAAAAAGTTCTTGTTATCTGAAATGACTTTTAATTTTGAAGGCTTTAGCTGCAGGAAAACACTCACTTGTCTTTGGGGCACTCCTGAAGCAATTATTTCCCCCACTAGTTTTGGTTCAATCACTGAACATAAAAATTAATTATTCAGTTAGGTTGATTCTGGCATGAATGAGCCCTGCAGATGGTTGTAATCTGTCTAATATTGTTGTATGAAGTCTGACTGGGCAGGTGAAGTTGTAGTAAAATTGTCACATTGCTAAGAATAAGTGCTTGTACAGCTTGATGATAGAAGATCTTTTAGAAAGCTTGTCACGTCTTATGTGATGGCAGTCCTTGTATCCATTGCAGTTAGTTATTGGTTTGGTTTTTTTTTATTATCTTTAGTAAACTTAGAACTAAGAATTAGTTATTTTCAACACAATATTATTGGTAAGGTATTTTTCATAATCCTTCAGAATTAAGACACTGTTTGCAATTTAGTAGAAGCCCAGGGCCAAAAGTCAGCTCTATTTCCAAAAGCAGAGCCAAGTAAAAATAGAGGGCTGGTACAGAGGGATTTAAAGTACATGGGAGAAGTGGGAGAGCACTGGTTAGTGTGATAGATCGTTCTGTCCTACGAGGGACATCATTACTGTCAGGTTCTGCAGAGGAATGAGAGTGAATGGAGATGTGCAGCAATCTAATCTGGGCACATGCACACAGGGATACTTGGTATGGTATAGAAGGCTTTTTCTATCTTCCAGTACTTTGATTTTCTTAGAAATCTTACAACAGTGTAACTTCACAAATGTAGGTTCAGATTTCTCTCTTCATCTCTCCCCTTCTGTTGCACTGGGGGAGCTGTGATTCTTTCCCCATACAAAGCTCTTGCTCCCAGGCATAGTTTCCTTTGCCACAACGTGACACAACCTTTTCCTGAGGCTTTTTGCTTTGTGGATTTGTTACAAACTTTTTTTGGGGGGGAAAAAGAGGCAGTAAGGTGAAAAGAGACTTCTCTGCTTTGTAGACCCCAGCAGCCAGCTGAGCTGTGGGGTTGGCTGAGGACAGCCTGGGGCTGGATGAGCCAGGAGTGGCTGCTCCTGTGTGGCTCAAGCAGGTCCAGCTGAATGCAGGGTTATGGGGACAGGTCCAGCAGTGCCACCAGGTCAGAGATTCCAGGGGAGATCAAAATCATCAAGACAGAACACTTCTCCCTTCCCAAAATTGCATTTCATTCCCAAGAATTTTGTGTTCCGTGGCAAGTTTTAAAATTGAGGCCTTCGATCTTTAATGCAACCAAAATCAGAATTTTGTATAGGGTATAATTATAATTTCTCATTTCAGCGATAAAGCTGAGGGAACCATGCTCAATGGAGAAACGGAGAGTCTTGGGCCAGGTAGCTGATGTTACTTTGACAGAGAGGTGCAGCCAGTGGGCAAGGTGCAGTCCTGAGGGTAACTCTTCCTCCCGGGGCAGCTGACCAGTGCAGAAGGCTGCACCTCACTCGGGAAGGTTTTTGCTTCCAACAGAGGCTGACCCCAGGAGTCTTTGCTGTCAGATGCATTTGTTAGCCTTGCTTCTTTCTGCTTACACCTTGGCAGCAGAATGGAGAGTTATGTGAAATATTTTCATTTGCAAAATTACATTTGGTGAAAAGCAATATTTCATAAAGTAAACAACATTTAAAAAAATAGCGCTTCTCGGTAACATAATATATAATGAGATAACGAGGAACTGTGTATGAATCTTATAAGCAGTGGCTGTGCAAAACCGTGATGCTGTGTATTGCTGGTTACCAGCCTTCAAAAGAAGATGAAAACAAAGGAGGGCAATGATACATGGATTAGAGAACATAACATGCGAATAGGCTGAGAAAGCTAAATTCAGAGTCTGGTGAAAGAGAAGGCTCAGGGGGAACATGATCACAGTCTATAAATACCTTCAAGGTAACAATAGAAACGAAGGAAGGGAATTATTCACAGTCTCAGAAAAATTGTAGGCCAGGGAGCAATGGCCTGAAGCTAAGAAAGAAGAAGTTTAGGTGAGATATTAGGGGGGGAAAGAAGCCCTGACAAAAGAAAGCAACAGAGCAGTTTAATAGCTGAGCAGGGAGAGCGCCCAGCGTAGCGTTGCTGCCAGGTCTGTGTGACAGTGAGATGGCATAGCCCTGGGAAAACGAATAAAAAGGAGGTGGGGGCTTTAATCACATGCACAAGAGCCAAATGAGATGACAGGAGTGCCTCATGGTCGGGCAGCCTGCTGTGGCTGTGCTGTACAGCACTAGGTGCAATGCAGGGCTGCACCAGCTGCTTCCTCTGCCACACTCGCTTGTGTGCATCCATCGTGCGCACCCCACATCCAAGTGTGAGCCTCTGCATCTGTACAGAAACAGTATTGTAGCAGCAACACTGTATCTGAATCAAACTCATACAGTTCTGACAGTTTACATTTGTTATTAGTAAAAGTGAAAAGCCTGATGAGCCTATGCTGATGTCCTCCAGTTGAGGTTCACTGGTGTTAAGACGGCTCCAGGTAGAGATGAATGCTTTGCCAGGGGTGTTTCAGTGATGAGCATCCTGCAGAGGAAGTTTTTTGGAGTCACTGGTTTCTTGATTACAAAAAACTACTTAATGTAATGATTCTCTGATAGCTTCACAACAGATAATAGAAAAAGCCTTTCAAAAAGGATCTATGTAAAGTCACAGAATGACTGGATTACAGAGGAGGTCCATTTCTGGTAATGCAAACTGCTGATAATATCAGACACAATACTTGGAAGACCAAAACCCAGGACAAGTTTTGCTATTCTTTGGTTTTAAAGCTAATTCTGTATTGCTTGCTGTGCAGAAAATCTAGTAATTATTGGTGAATAAACAAATCTAAAATAATTTAAAATAATTTTAAAAGTCACTTCTTTTTTTAAAGTATTCTCCATCATAAGGAATCTAGATAGAAAAGTACAAGTATTTATGGAAGGTATCTCCTTGAAAAATCTGGACCAAGAGCAGCCCAGAAAAGCAGCAGGGGTCTGCCAGACTTTCTCCAAAGTTGCCTTCATTCAGTAATTTTGTAAAACAATCTGCAGTTACATACATAAGCTTGAACAATTGTATTCCTGAATAGCTATTTAAATGAGAGAAACTACAGTCATTCTAAAGACATATCTCTGTTACATTCTATAATGAATGTAATCTTCAAGGGGCAATAACTTCTCTGAATTACACAATTTTTCTGTTATAAATGTCATACGTTACAATCTCAGTTATCAGCTCCTCTGGCTGTGGACACGCATTTCTCAGTAAAGCATCTCAGGCACACACAGCATACTATAACTACGAAGAGTAATAATGTCAGAACTTCTTTTTTTTGAAATCTCATGTTAATAACCTTTCAAGTTATTTTTTCCCATGTGAATACAAAGGGCACAGCAACTGTTTGGAGATCGGCAATTATCGCTCTCTTCTAGCTATCTATACGGAAAATGCCTTTGGCTAATATAATTTAAGCCTCTTCTGTAAATTCATTTCATGCTTTGAAGTTAGCTAACAATCTCTGTCATTTAAGACCAACGCTCAGCAATCACTGGTATGAGCGGAGAGGGATGCTGGCCCGCAGGTGTTACCCACTGCCTGCACTGCGCCCTTCCCTGCTGCAGGGCTGCCGAGATGCAGGGCAGGGCTGACGGCTCCCAGACAGACTGTGGGCAGCTGGGGAACTTCAGCCACGTGCCCGGGTAGGTCCCAAGGTCACCACCAGAATTGGGAAGGAGAGCTATAAATTACAGAGTGCTGGGCTGCAGCCAAGCCCCCGGGAAGCTGCATTTAGCATATCATTCTCTGAGCAGCAGGATGAAACCTTAGCTCCCTTTCAGACAGAATTTGAATGGAATTTGTTATAAGAACCGATTGAAATATCACTGCCTGACTTTCTGCTGTGACTCCAAGACAGATTGTGATCACTGGAGGGAGAAGAGGGGTGTCAACAAGCCCAAAATGATGATGAGGATGATGATAGAATCCTATCAAATATTTATGGAAACCAGATTAATTTCTCTGCTAGCAACATGCCAACATTATAGGAGACTTCAGATAAACTCTTGACGTTAACCTTAGTTCAGCTTCTTCTCAGTATAAACCAAAGGCTGAGTGAGCTCATTCTGTGCAGCTGATTTCTAGGCTGCCATCAGCGCTGCAGATCCCCTATGTAAGGTGCAGGATTAGAAGACCCTCACGTGAGTTCTCAGCTCTGGCCGCTGGCTCCCATTATGTCACATGCAGTATCTAATGCTCTGGGGACACACTGAGTCCTCCAGAGTTTGCAGCATAGACAAAGCAACATAGCTGTGCTATTCCAAAGCATTAATAAAAGGGTTTGTACGAAGAAAGGAGGAAATAATTATTCTAAGGTTAAGAAAGTTAGTTTAGAACAAAGGTGTTGGGAAAAAAATAAAAAAGAAATGATCCATGTAAATATTCTGTATCATAAACATAAAACCTCTGCATCTAGCTACTGCACCATTAACTCTGAAACTCTGTTTAAGATGTGCTATGTGATTATTGACAGTCTGCGGGCAAAGGGGCAGCTTGAAAGGAAATTCCCTCTCCTCATCCATGAAGGAAGAGCAGATGCATTGGGTGCTGGGGCAGCTCCTTCTATGCTGGCATTGAGCTGGGTGGTGGAAGCCGTGGGGAGATGCAAGAGCTGGAGGAGGGCTGGATATAGGCAAGAGAGAGCAATCATCTGGTGGGCAGCAGCTCACTCAGTTGATCTCACATTTGTAACTAACAAGTAGAGGTGAACCATTTTGCTTGTGAGTTATAAGCGGTTCCTTCAAGCACCATCCCAGGACTTGGCTAACAGGCAGGGTCTGGTTAGCAGGGAAGGCCAGCAGTGTGGCTGATCAGAATAGCTCTTGTGAAGAAAATCTAGATTTTGTTGGAGAGTTGAGGATTTTTAGATATAAGTGTGCTGAAGTATACTTTTGGGGAAAGCTGGAAGAATACAAGTCTTTATAAAACATGGTAGAGATGGAAGGGAATGAAACTTCCTTAGAACAAGACCGTTTTGGATGGAGTAAGTTCTTCCATGCGAGATATGAAATAGCATCTGGTCGTGCTCTGTTACCTACCCACATTCCAATACTAGGGTCACCTCCTAGTGAGTGGCTTTCAGTCACTGCAGACTGGGACAAGACTATTGTTTCTCCTACATGAGAAACTAGACCAATACACTTCTGCCATGAGAAACAAGGGCTGTGTTCTGTGAGCACTCCTTTCTGTAAGCCTTTGGCACCCAGTGAAATGAAGAAAATAACTGCTATTTTGAACTGCAACACAAGGAGGAGATTCATCCTTCCTTGCATGTGCGTCCAGATTGCACAGTGATACTTTTATAATTTCTTCCTTTATTTCATAGATTTCTTCACAAACGGATTTTGTGATTCCTCAGAAATGAGATGATCAAAGGATCAGGAACCAGAAATTAGTTTGTTCTTTGCCAAATGAAAGAGCAATATTGTTTTAATCCCTTCTTACATACTAGTCTAACTTCTGGTGCAGTCTTTAGATTTCTGAAACTATTTTACTAATTCAGCTCATACTGATTTATATGCTTTAAGTAGATCAAGCAGGTCATGCAAAAAAACTTTAAAAGTCTATTATGTAATTAAGTAGCATCTCCCGTTAAAGAACTTAAAAGCAACAGAAAAATTAATTCATCTTTAAGTTAAGGAGTATCCCCATTTCAGGATATAAAAACGAAAGTGTTGAAACATGGCTGTCTGAAGTCAGTGATCCACATCCATGCATTGCTAGCTAACTGCTGCTTTGATTCTCTGAACTCGGAAGGGATCATTTGTGCACTGGAACAGCAAGAAAAGCCAGCATTTCTCAAACTATTTATGAGCAGGATTTAAAAGAATTAAAAGGGACCCAAATTTAAATACCAGGATGTTCTGTAGCTTTGTCTCAAACACTGAATTGTTGAAAAATAAAGTGACTTTCACTTAGCTCCTACCTATAGGTGGATGTCAGCTTTCAGGCATTCAATTCAGAAACCACTCTGGAAGTTTATGTAACTGATTCGGCAACCTTCACCAGTGTGAATAATTAGTGCTCTCTCAATGAGTGTCATTGACAGCAGCTAGCTGACTTCCACCAGATTGGTTTCTGGGTGGCTGGGGCCAGAAGGTTGGCCCCACTGAGGGCTGTCGTGGTCACACCACTGCTGGCAGCACTGTGTGCAGCCTCCAGCCCCGGTCCCAGGGGGAGGATGGCACCTCTGTGGAGGGGCTGCTCTCTGATGAAGAGCAAAAGGCCATTTGTGCATGCCGTGATGTACATCTCAAATTAAGTATTTTAAAGGAGGTGCAATCATTGTCAGGTCTGCATATTTAATGGACCTTGAGCTATAAACATGCTCAGAAAAGTGCCTAGTTAATATCAGTTTGACAGTGAATTGGCACAGTGCTGAGCTCCGATGCATCAAATTAGCATCGATCCACAAAATGTTACTGAAAGGCTTCTTAAATCTGCCAAGTTTTAAAAAAAAATCAATTCCAGAGAAGAGGGCTTCTCCCCATCCCCTGTCTTTTTTTTTTTTTTTTTTTGAAAGTCCTTTCTAATTCCCTACCCTGAGTCCAAGGGCATTCCTTTAGAAATGCTAATTCTTTTCAAACTTTGTCTTCCCATCCTTGTTCAATAGTGATCAATTCCTCTTAGGTTGTTTCTTCTGTGTGCAGTTTTAATCCTCCCTCTGGGTCAGGAGCAGTGCAGCTGGGACCGTACAGTGCCCACCCGAGGTAAGGCTGGCCGCTGCATGGTTGATGCACATACCCTGTTCTGGGATGCAGGTGTTCCTCTGCCTCCTGTGGCTGGATAATAACTTCCAGGTGGAACTTGAAGGAACTGGCACTGCCCTATTACATTCCTCCATGGCTTTGGTTCTGGCAACTTCAACAGCTTCCGCTCCCCCTGCATGACATTATTACAGCTGCACTCAGCGGACCCGACTTTGCTGGAATGCCCTCAATAAACACAGGAAAGCTGGCACACACTTCTCTCCAAGGGGTTTGTGGCTCTGCTTCACTTTGAGCTCAGCCTGCCAGCGATGGGGTTTTGTTAACCTCCTGGCGGCCTGAGACCCTGCTCTGGGCACTCCAGCAGGGCTGGCCCATGGTCTGCCGGGAAGGGGAAGGTTTTGGCAGAGACTGATGGTGCTACAGGAGGTGTTCTCTGGTTGGTATTAGCTCACTTTGCTTGCATTTTGCTCTATGGATTTTCAATAACTGTGATAGAAGAGCATATGTTGAAAAAACAGAATTAAGACACAGTGGTGACATTTTTCTCCATAATTTTTTATCTCGGTCTAAGCAGGGATACAAATGGTAGCAGCACGTTTCAGTACTTAGTAACACAGCTTTCCTTGAAAACGTGCTGTAATGGCTATCGAAATGTTTTGCTAACAGAAGTCATGCAGCAGCACCTGTGAGGCTTCTGACATGAGTCTTCATCCACTGAAGGAAGGGAAATTGGGTTGGTTTTGGAAGAAAACCATAGCATGGGCTGTTAAAGGGCTGCCTGCTGGAAGGGATGTGTGCTATGGCACCACTACTGCATGATGGCACAGGCCAGCACCAAACAGTCCCCAAAGCAGCCCTGCCAGCTCTGTAAGGTTGTCCTCAGTGTGGCAGCTACTGTGCTGCAAGTGTCCCTCTTGCTCCAGCCCCTCTCAGCTGCCCTCCCACTGCGCTGCTCACCTACAAGGTCATGGCATGAAGGCAGGGCTCTTGACATGGCACATGCCCATAGCTCCACTGGGAGTGGAGATGGTGCCTGTAGAGCCTCTCCTTGCTGAATGGCTGTTGCAGTGCTACTGGGACTGCTGAGCTTGTGCCCCAGTCCAAAATCTCCCAAAAAGATGTACAAAGGACTCTGAGGTTGTCCTCGCCTGATCCCAGTCCCAAACAAGCAGGAAGAGGCTGAAGGTGTTGCTCCCCTGAAACCAAGGAGAAGTGTCACGTGCCATGTGATGAGTAAGGCTCACACATTACTTCTATCAGTTAGAGCTCTTAATCATTTTGTGCTGTTTCATTCTGTAACGTGAATTCACTTCAAGCTGTGAAATTCACCATTTTTGCCATGACTAATTTGTGAAATCTGCCACCTTCTTTTGTGATTTGCTTTGTGCCCTAGTTAGGCATCATCTGTCTGAATAGGGAAATCTGTGATTTGCTTCTTGCAGTTGAGCCAATACAATTTTATTCCCCTCCTTTCTCCTCTCCACTCTCAACTGTGATTTCATCATCATTTCTGTCTTTCCATGGGAACAGAACAGCGTGGAAGCCATCTTTGCTGGGATCCGCACGCGGTGAGCCCTGGCTTTCCTCTTTTGCGTAAGGCGTGGGCTGGGCTCGGTCTCGCATGGGCTGAAACCAACTTGAAGATCTAGCCTGGCTTTGGCCAAAGCCACTTACATCTATTATTTCATGTTTACCATCTAAAGGCATTTCTTCCTGCCTGGTTACTGCAATATTTTGGAAGTCATTTCCCACCTGCCTTGCTAGTGCCTTGTTTCACAATGCATTCATCTGTTACTCTTTATACTGAGCATTGCTGGCATTACTAAATGCTATAAATATACCCAGTATACCATAAAAATACACAAGCAGCTGACTGGTCCTGCCTGCAAGAAATACTATTAATCTTTCATTTTTCACATGCTCTGGGCAAGATCCAGAGGGTGCTTGAGAAACATATAACAGAACTGGGTCCTAAATTTTGATTTTCTCAATGATTGGTTAATGTCTAACAATATTTCCCCATGTCTTAATTGGTCTTTGAAGAAGTGGACAATCCATTTGTCCTTCTACCCATAATTTAAACCCTTTTACAAACCCAGTGAAATGCTATTTTGGTATTTCTATCATTGAACTACAGTGATAAATTGCCTCGGTGTAAGATCAGTAGGAGCAGTGTAACGGATGTGCAGGAGGGCTTACTGACTTGCTCTTGCCAAAATGGAGCCCTGCCATGAAGTTCAGAGGGATCACGAGCTGCCCGGGATATCGCCGTGCTTCCAACAGTCCATCAGTGCTAACGGGGTTATGGAGCAGAGAGCGTCAGGAGATGATGACAGGATTGCAAAAGGAACCTTCCCTCCTTGCTCTGCTCGTTCTCACCACAACTTTCCTTTCCACCCCTCTCTTCCGTAGTCCACTTTTCTTTTTCCCCACCAGTTCCACACACACTGAGTTAATCATCTCCCTATCCAAAATGCAATCATGTAAATAAGATCAGCAGCACCATTTCTATTAACGGACAGATAAATGGGAAAGTCTGTGCAAATCCCTGCCTGTAATTAACCCTTCATTAGAGGCCAGGAAGAGCTTCAGGAATATCCCAGTGCACGCTCACTACTTCCATCCAGTACTCAGAAAACCTGCGGGCCAGCTCCTGCTCAGCACCCCACACTCTCTTCTACACCCAGCGCAGGCATTCAGCAGCCCTGCCAGCCCCAGCTATTTACTCAGCACCACTGCGGACTAATCAGATAGCAGTAAAAGCTTTTACTGTGCCATCCTGTTTGTGATCAGCAGAAACATAAAAAGCATGTTAGCAAATTGATTTTTGGCATTAATTGTGAGCAGAGAGCATTATCCCGGGTACCGATACTTTTTTTTTTTCAGGTGGAAAAATTCTATTTTAGTATTTCCAAAGTGCTTCTGGAAGATGCTGAGATAAGCCCAGCGGACACACTTTTCAAATACCACAAGGCAAAGAGTAGTTACTGAATCTCATCAGTATTATTAGCTTACATAAACATAAAAATTTGAATAATGTTGAAAAAGCTAAATTCTCCAGATAATCCGTAATCAGTAAGTGTTCGTTGCTGAGATGCAGCAGATATGCACGAGATTTCCCCGGTGACGTTCTGCTTACAGGACTCGAATGGGGCAGCAGAGCCGCTCCACATGGCCCGGGGCACAGCAGGTGTGGGCACCTTCCTGGCCCCACTCGGCGCGGGGCAGCAGGGCTCACCGCCTCACTGCACAGCTCCGGTGGTTCATAAAGAAATCAGCCCCGTGCGATGATTGATGACTCTGTATAAATAATTAAGTCTTGACCTTATGTTATGACACTTGGTAAATCTTTTGGCGCTTGGAAGCAACGCTCAGAAAACATCCCTGACACTGGATAAATAAGGGTGGGATGAGATTTGGGGGGGAGGGGAGACGGATTTTTGTTTACACTCATTTTGTTCTGTTTGATTCCATCAGCTAATTGATGATGATGATTATTAATCTCTGTTGCTGTCTGCGCTACGGATTTAATTCCTATCGGTGATTGCTGTTGGAAGTTTGCTCCATCAGAGCCACAGTTTGATTAGGTTTCAGCAGCCCCAGTTTCAGAGCTCCACACGTTGGGTGCTGTGACCCGGGCACTTGACACCAATTTTTGTTCCCGATTTACTTCACTCGGTAGTAGCGCTCCAGCAGCCCCGTGCTGCTGTCACCGTGCTGGAGCAGGGCAGGTAGCAGGTGTCAGCTGAAGTTTGATTTGGAAGCTCATGAATTCAAAAGGAGAGCTTAGCGGTTATCCCCGACACAGAGCTGCTGTGGCCTGCTCCTGGAAAGGAGAAATCCCGGGGACATGGAAGGAATTGAAAAGATGCCAGGCAGCTGGCGGGGTGAAACCTTCCCGGGATGAGCTGAGGACAGCCCTCATCACATGGCAGCACCGTTAACAAACAAAAGGGATTAGAGGCTCTAATTCTGATCTTCATTTACGAGACTGTGCACATTTTCCATTCATCCCTCTCTGGTACCGTGCCTATTCTCTGAAGAGCTGCAACTTTTAAATCTGGCAAGAAAATATGAGCGGTTTGGGGTAAGCTTCTAACATAAACAGAACAAAAAGAGAGCATCTCTGCTTTTCGCAAGCATGTAATCTGCACACAGCACAGATCGGCCGCAGACAAAGCAGTATCAGGATACCATTGAATAGGGCTTTCCTAACCG
This sequence comes from Chrysolophus pictus, assembly GCA_037305975.1. Classification (NCBI taxonomy): domain Eukaryota; kingdom Metazoa; phylum Chordata; class Aves; order Galliformes; family Phasianidae; genus Chrysolophus; species Chrysolophus pictus. Next base: position 9,634,099 of record CM074586.1, read on the forward strand.
CTCCAACCGCGCACATACACCGGGCTCCGGCGGGTCCCGCTCTGTCCCCGGCTGCTCGCACATTGCGGCCGGGCAGCCCCAACCGCGGATGGGCCGGGACCGCCCCGCCCCGCCGGCGGTCGTGGCTCCGGGTGCCCGGTTTCCCACCGGAGGGGCGCGGGGCCGCCGGGACGCACCGACCGGGACCGAAGCCGGACCCGCAGCCCCGTTCCCCTGCGCGGTAACTCCCGGCACAAACAGCGCATCAGTGTCCCTTCCTCTGATGCACAACGTGAACTCCGGGTGAACTGCATTTCCAAGGCGCTGAGCTGCCGGCGTTCACAAACTAGTTTCTTTCGCATCCCTACGGAAAACGACCCGGACCCGGTCGGAGGAGGCACGTACCCAGAGCAGCACCGGCTCCGGCCCCACCCCGCTCCCACCGCCCCAGGTTGCGCTCCCGGTGCAGCCGCTCCGAGCCCCGAGTCCGCACCTGCCGGGCCGCCGCTCTCCGCGCAGCCCCCAACGCCGGTATCCGCGGCCCCGAGACGGGGGTCCGGGCGGCCCCGCCGCAAGTTTGGGCACTTTCCCGGAGTGACGCGGGTAAAAGTTGGGGCGCGGGTGGGGGGACCCGAGCGGGGAACGAGCCACTCACCTGCGCCGTGCTCAGCGCATCCTCCGCTCCGCGCGGCCGCGGCTCGGCGCTGCTCCGCGGGCGGGAGGAGGCAGCGCGGCGGGACGAGCTCCCGCAGCTCCGGCAGCCGCCGCCCCGCCCCGCCCCCGCGCCGCCGCGCCCGGCCCCCGCCCCGCAGCGCACCTCGGCAGCCGGGCGGCCGCGCTGCCTCGGCCCTTCTCCGCGGGCGGGGCCGGGCGGGCTCCGCGGGGCTGGGGCGAGCTCGGGGCGCCGCGCCCCTGTGGCCGTCAGAGCGGGGTCTGAAGGGTAAAGCAGGGGTGGAAGGGCTGCGCCGGGAGCCGGGCGCGCGGTCCCCCCGGAAAGTTACCGGCCGGGGGATCCCGAGCCGGGGAAGCCGCCGGGTTGCTGCTTTCCGAGAGGGAGCCGGCGGGGAGGCTCCGCGTAGCTGTGTGTAGGTGCGAGCTGCCTGCCAGTCATGTCCTCCTCCGGTCTGCGGTTCTGCGACGGGATTGAAAAAAGATGGATTTGCAGAACGGCAGGGGAGAGCGGTGCTGCGCGGGTGCTGCACGGGTGGGAGCGCAGCTCCGGGCAGCAGCGGGGCTGGGGCGGCTGGGTGGGCGCCGTGTGGCGGTGCCGGTGGTGGCGGTGGCGGTGGCGGTGACCTTGGGCAATGAACCTGAGCGGCTGGGGCAGCCAGGGCGCAGCGGGGCCAGGGTGTCACGTCTGGGAGTTGGGCTGCAAACTGTGCGGTAAGTGCGCAGATGGGGCCTCTTGCACTCTCTGCTGGCTGTCTTCCATCCTAAAATATTGAGAGACTTTTCCTTCACGAGTGTGCGGTGGAATAAACAGCCTGATAATGGCAGAACCCGGGTGAGGAGGTAACCCCAGAGCATCCTGTGCGGTGGTAGTTGGCTGTGTCTGCGTGGCTGCGAGCTGACCTGTAGGAGCCCCGCAGTGGGACCCGGTGATGCCCAGCAGGCCCGGCTGTGTTGTGCTGGCATCCCTGCCATTGTCCTTAACAAAGCACTGCACGCATACAGTGCTAACTGCGTGTCGTATCTGCCACCCTCTGCATAGTTGCAGGTGTGTCTTATAAATAATCTATGACATTTATCCTTTGTCCAGACTAGCAGAAATACATTATGCTTAGTCTGATCCCTGGCAATCAATTATTCCAATTAAGTAGGTGTTATATTAAAGTATCGATTAGGGACCCGATCCTGTAGGCAGCGCTTTGCTGATGAATGGAGTGTTTGGCTGAGAGTTTTGAGATTTGACTTCATGCAATTCTGTTGTAACAGCAAAATGAAGCGCACACAGTACAGCTTTGTGGGGAACTGCATTCATTCCACTTGGGAGTTCAGAGGCAGAATAGAACACATTCCTTCCACAAAAACCTTCACTTCAACTACTACTGTTGTATTCTTTCTGTGATGCAGGATGCTTGGGTTGTAACAGCGTGAGGAAGTCAGGCTAACTGGGGCAGGTGTGTTGAGTTACAGACCAGGAATTTAAGTGTGTCCTGATGTCTGTGGCTATGGCAGGTGAGCAGGAGAGTGCTGTGCTGAGGGCTGGCTCTGCTCCACATCAAGACGCTTTTCCTGCTGCATTGGTGGAAGGGAGTAAGCAAATTGGGGTTCTCTTTCTGCACAGCTCGTGTTATGATAAAGGCATTAAATGGATGACCTTGACACCAAGCCTGAGTCCTGGCTCTAGGTGTGGTGTTGAGGAGTTGTTGCCCCTCGCCTTGAAGGGTTCACAGTCAGGTTTTGTTTGGTTCTGTCTCCATTACTACCAAAACATTCTTGCAAATTTGAAATGGTATCACGAAGCTACGATTTCTTGAGTTAATTTTTGTGTTTAGGAAGATTGATTTTTTTTTTTTTTTTCCTTCTCTCTTTGTCTCTAATGGAACAGAAGGCACCATGAATCCCTTTTGTTTACTTCTTTGTTTCTGCTCCTGACTGCCTAATAACATGAGCAGATACGTGTGTGGCTCTGGATGCAGTCTGGTTTTAGTTAGGAGGAAGAGCAAAAATCAGACAGCCTTGGTTTGAGAGGGTAGATTAAGGAAATGGGGGAAAACAAAAATCTTCAGGAGTTTGTAAGAAGAGTACACTTAAGTGCATGAGTTATAACAGTGAAAGCTTTTCACGTATCTATCAAAAATGAAATTTCTTCTTTCTTTAAGATTAAAACATGCTAAAGCTAATGCAAGGTTTACTGAAGGGAGCCGTTGGTCTTAGTAGGTGTGCCGACTTGTGCACTGGGTGTGTAAGGAAACACCCCCACGCACAGCGCTGGCTCTGGCAGTACTGGCAGCTGCTTGTGGTCGAGGTTGTTGGTTATCTTGTAGTACAGACTGGCACGTAATTAATGGGATTATATACAGCATTCTTTAAAATTGGGTGGAATTTCTAACCTTTGTTTAGTCGTAAAAAATGGTTTTGGAATTTTTACTGTGAAAGACCAAAAGGCATTACGAAGAGAGTAAAATTTAATTATAAAACTGCTTTTGGTGCTCAGATGCATGTAAAATATTTCTCATATAAATTATTTCTCTCAGTGATTTGGAGCCTGATATTTATAGCAATGTCATCCAAATGCTTTAGAAAAACAGTATTTCCCCAATCCTGCCAATTATTTGTAAAAAATCATGGTTTTTTTATATTGTATATTACTGGAAAGTTCATCTTACACTGAGTCTTTATTCCTCTCTCATAAAATAGCACAGAGAAAAATGAAGAGAACATATGGTGTCTTCTATCAGTCAGTCATCATTACTGCTTCTTCACACTGTGTCATCACCCCGCAAATAGCAAATGAGTGTGAATTTCTCCCTGCTGAAAAAGAAAGGAGCAAACTGGTTAGTGCAGCCAAGTAAAGAAAAATTAATAAATATTACAATAACCATCAACTGGAAGGTTGTATAAAATATTAAAGACAATGAGAATGCAGAGGGGAAAAACGAATCTAAACTGCCAAACAATCGTATCAAACCTGCAAATGTTGGTCTGGAGCAGGACTCCTGGCTTTCTCTTTATTTGATAACCAAGCTTGAAATATTGATGGGACACAGTCTCTCTTGCCCATTTTTTATGAATGATTCTGTGCTATTTGAGGTGCTCAAATATACAGTGCTCAGATAAGAACTGTGAGGAGTGTAATGTAATAGTTTGTCTCTGGGGCATCCATAAAATCCTGCATTTCCTCTTTAAGCAGACATCTAGGAAAAATATAATTTTATTTAATTCCCTGATGTTCCTATTACACTTCTGGTGTAAAGGTTGCAATTCAAATCTTTATCTGCAAAGCCTCTCTGCCATGCTTAAATCTCCTGCAAAGAGATATATGACAAAGCAGCCTTGGAAATAGCTGCCATAGGAACTTAATAAACCCCAATTGCAAACATCCATCCCAGCTTTGAAAGGGATATTTCAGAATCAACACCCCCTAGAAGCAGAAAAGGCAGTTGAGGATTGTGGGGAAAAAAACATGCATATATAGGCAGGAGAATGGGGTGGTGTCTGCTGGGGATTGTGAAAGAGGAAGAAGCACAATGGTAGGTAATGCTTGGGTATAAGAAAACAGGGCTAATGTTTGGTTTCTGAGAGTAAGAGTAAATCTGGGGGAATTTCTTATATTTTCTTATTTTTTGATGTTTCCATGCACTCTTCCTCTGGAGGAGAAACACCTGTGTGTGTAGCACCTGAAATACAGCAAGGCTCACAGGGAGCCAGTATCTTCATTAGTCTGAGCAATGCCAATTGGGCAAACTATTGAGTACATAGTGGGAACAAATAAAAAGTCTCAGGAAAAATTCTGGAAACCTTGAAAGACAGAGTTGAAAGACAAGTATGAGATCATATGGTTCATCCTTTGGTAGCAGCAGCTAATTGTCCTCTAGAGACAGAGGACATCAGATATTTCATAAAATACAGCCAAAAGGCCAAGAAGGATCAGTGTGGTTTAGACAGGGTAGCCTGAGAAGCATCTGATTTAGTCCAAGTGAAAGCAGCCAGACTTACCAGTCTGAAAATCCAAAGATCTTGCTCAAAAGTACTGTTCAGGAGCTGTGTCGATAGACTGGGGTAACCAGCTGGGCACTGCAGCCTTTGTCACAGCAGGGACGTGCTGGGGAGGGGCACAGAGGGGTTCCTTCAGCAGGATGCACAAAGGTGTGTGGAGGCACTCCCCATGAGAGCAGGTAAAGGCAGAAGCATCTGAAGTATTTTGCTGTCCTTGTACTGTTCATCCCACATAATTTCCTTTGGCCCTTTGAAGGACTGAATCAAAGGGTTGGTTGTGTAGGGTAGCAGTGCTCTCCAAGGCATAATTTGTTGTGAGTGGAGTGATTTCCTGTTCTAACTTAGGTCTCCACTGGCTGTATTCAGATCCCATCCAGTTGTGGCACTGCAAGCTTGGGTCTCCATAGGAATTGTCAGCTGGCCTGGATAGATCTGCTTTGTCATTTCCAGAGACAGTTAGTCAGGGACAGAATTTGTATGCACCTCCTTGTTGTCTGTGTTTGGGCAAGAAATTGAACCCTGATCTATCAGTATGGTGATGGACTTCGCTGTGCAAGCAGATGAGATGACCCTGAGCATATTTTTTCAAGTGGATGAGTGGAATGAATCATACTGGGAAGATAAATTGGAGAAAAACATGCTTAATGCTTGCCAGCAAAAGTGATCCTCTGCACCTACTGGGATCATTCTATCACTGAAATAAAGCCACCACTCTTTCATAGGTGACACTAACAAGTTCCTTTTTAGATGCAAGGAACAGGGGCAGATCTCTTGACACCTGGATTCGTTCTTCTTGATTTTTATGTGCTCTGTAAGTCAGTGGAATGAGTCAGCAGAGGAAGCACAGAGCAGGCGTGAGTCTGCTTCTGAAGAAAGTCTGAGGACCAGCCTAAGCAAAATAACCAGAACGTAATAAATAATGCTTTTCCTACCTCAGGTTCAATTTTGCTCCTGCTTCCCTTACCGTGGCCCTTTTCTCCCCTCCGCCTGCCCTGCTTTCTGCTCTGTGCCTGGAGGAAACTCCTCTGCCAGGAGCGTGCCCCTGCACTGTGCCTCCAGCCCACAGGTGTGCCTCTGCCCAGCTTTCCCTTGTAGTCCTCTTTTCTTTTGTTGCTTCTTTCATTTCTCTCTCATCTTACTAGTACTAGTTCTACTTACGTTGCTGTTGGTTTTTTACATATAATTAAGGAATTGATTTTGCACATGGTTCATGTGGGGGGCTGTGAAAGAAGCCGGTATTTCTTGTTCTTCCTTCAACCATTCTTTTGCATCTGTCATGTTGTTTTCAATAAACAATTAAAATAAGTGCAAGTATTGCAGCCAACTGGGATTTCACCTAGTCTGCTTGCTTGAACGTCTGTTGTGTGAAATGGGAATGTCTTGCTCTGGAACTGTTACACAATATGCAGTTTCATTGCATGGCACCGTTCCTCATGTACGTTCACTAGCTAAAATAATGAGAGGAGAAAAATGGGGTGAAGTGGAAGCCGTGGATTTAGTTCAGGTTTTGCACCATATCATTGGCTGGGTTTTGTTTGCAAACCCAAGGGTGCTTGAGATTCAGGTCACTTCTCTCAATCCCCCTGCAGTGGTAGGCGTGTGTGTGAATGCATCAGAGAGGAGAGATAAATGACTCACATTATGATCCATCTTTATTTCAAACAGTGCTCAGCAAAAGTGAGAGGGTGGCTTTTGTGTTGCAAACCTCATTGATTTAATTTTTATTTTGCAGAGCCAGGTGTGGTTGGGGTAGAGAAGCTATATAGGCATCGTAACACTGAGAATGGCACAGACCTGTGGTTTCACTTCGGCTAACTTCTGCAAGCAAAGCTAGCAGATGAATTAAGGGGGAAAAAAGTAAACTGTCTTACACCTCTATGTTTTTCCCTGATTCTTCCCTCTCAGTTTTCATATCTTAACAGGCATTGTCATCTTATCTTGTTATAGGTAATAGAATCTGAAGGATAGGAAGGCAAAAATCCTCATTATTGACATGTGATTCAAACTCGCTCTCATTTCCTTTGTAAATTGGGGATTGTTGAATACGGCAGCAGATGTCTCGTCAACTGGGGAAAGTCTGCTGTTGTCCTTTAAAAATCAGCTGCTGTCTAGGTGCACTGGCTTTCTTTACAGCTAAAACAGGGATGCTTCCAGAATCTGGCTTATGATCTTTCCTGAATTTTGAATCACAAGAGCATCTCCAAGGTCACTTCCTGGAATACCTTTGGATTTTCATCACTTCTGGCCATCTGGACTGGATGAACAAGGTGATAGCAATGAAGTCCTTTGTGAACAACTGCCCATGCGACAAAGGGAAGAATGCCTTTAAACGTTGTAAAATGGGGAGGCAAAAGCTCAGGGCTGAATCAGGATTTCAGTTTTATTTTCAACTGAGCAATGTAACCTTTCAAATTCACAAAGCATTGTCAGTTCTTATAATCCTTTATTTAGTCTGCTTGGGTTTGATTTCTGTTTGTATTTTTACTATCCAGGGAGAAACAGATTCTGGCATCCTTTAGTCTGAGCACTGTCAACTCTTATTGTAGGAATAAGGTAAGTAAGAATCACTTTTGAGCAAGATTTAATTGTCAGGACACTTAGAGAACAACAACAACAAAAGAATACCTGTATATTTTGATTCAAGCACTTTGTCCATTCTGGAAATAAAAGAGAGAGCACAGGCAGCCGCATTGGTATGATTGTACTGAAATAGCAGCTTGTGTTTACATTTTAACTTTCCATTATGAGGCTGCTGTCTGCGTAGCTGGAAGCGCACGTTCAGGAGGTGCGAAATACCTGTTCTGTGGGCCCTGTTATGGTGACCCAAACCACCAAGGCAACCAAGCACATATCCTTCTGCTGCGAGTGCCAGCTTCTGGGGTGAAGGCTTATGGCACTGGGGATTTCATTTTGACATTTAAGTGCCAGAAAAGAATGCTTGGAAATAAGAGATGCAGAGAATATTTTCTCTGCCTCTCTGAGCTGGATTTTCCTTGCGCAGTGAAAGTGGTCAGTGGCTCTTTTAATGTGCCAGTAGTAAGTCTGCTCAGCATGGAGATTTTCCTTTATATCATCCAGGGCCAGATCCTGCCCTCACGTTCATTTTAGATGGTTTCTTAGTATGCCAAATGTCTCATTAGTCTGCAAGTGCGATATGATGAAGCACGAAGCAATATTTTATAGCATGGCAGACTTGAAGTACTGACTGCAATGTGAATGCTCTCGGTCTTTTATCTAATTCATTTGCACTGATCCGTAATAAAGGTGATCCCCTGCATGGCTTCCCCAAACGCTGATGGTGAAAGTACAGTCATGTAGTAGAGATTCAAATGACCTTTTCCTTTTTAATAATTCATATCTAGTTATGAAACTGTACTCAAGGACTGGGGGAGCTCCCCTCCTCCTGCTCCCATTCCTTCCCCCTACTTTTTTGGAGAGACTAAATGAAGATCTTAGCTTAGGTTGTCATTTTGCAAGTCAAGCGGTTTCCTAATCAGCACATCGCCCAATTATTTGACCTTTTGCACCTTAAAAAAGCAATGACGCAGATCACTGATAGGAATTCAGTGATGATATGTCAACCCTTCTTCATTAAGGCTGCCAGCTCGCTTTGCAACATCTCCCGCTGCTGCTGTCAGAATACTGTAAACTTTGTTTGATCCCACCGGGTCCTTGAGGTTTATTTCATTAAGGAGTATAATATCTCCTAATGGAAGCTAGGTAATAGTAATACCAAGAACTAGCAAACAGGAGACTTCATGTCAAAAGAGAATTCAATTTTAATTAATCTTTTCAGAGTAATTCAATTGAGTCTTTAGGAGGAACCTATTTCTGCTTTTCCCCATAGTTTCCTGCACTGATTCTGCGTATTTTAAATCTGTAGCTCAGTATTCTGAGAGTACATCTAAATAGAAAACAAGAGATGCATGTCAGACCACATCTTTGGAGATCTTCTTGTACACAACAATTGAATCTTTTCGTATTAGCAGGACTACTGCATTGTGGTGGCAGTAGGAAGATCTTTGTTTTCCGCTGTGTCTCTTTCTCCCTCTTTCCTTCCCACAGTGTGTATGTGTGTATCTTTGTTTATTCAAGTATAAACATACATAAGTGAAAATATATATTCTTGCACTGGGAAGAGGATTTTCCTCTTCTGACTTTCAATTTAAATGTGAGAGACACATTTTATTGTTGCTTTCTCTGCATCCATTTAGCAGTGCAAGAAAGAATTATGTGTCAGCGTGTATGAGTGTGGTATATGTGTGTTTAGTCTCTGTCTATATCTACAGCCTACTGAGCCTGATGTAATAATTCATGCAGGGGTGACAGCCAGTTTAGAAATGATCCTCTAGAAAATGGGAAAAAAAACCCACAAAGAACATATAAACTTGTAGTATTATCTCCTTTTAGTTAGTTCATCTCCACCCTCCCAACCAAGGCTTTCTACATTTTTATTCTGATCATCTTCAGGGATGAGATAATGATCTCTTGGTGTTGCTGTTTTTTTTTTGTTTGTTTGTTTTTTCTGATGTTGCTTTCAGTTAAAGCCCTATTATTACACAGACAATATTGTATTGATTATGATGGGAATGTACAGTACTCTGATGTGCTGTGCCCCTGATCCCCCCCTCCCTCCCACCTGCCCTAGGCAGTGGAAAGTATGTCCTAGCTGGAAGGTAGAGCAGGATACCCTTCTTTTAGGTGCAAAAGACACAAAGTCAGTAATCTCAGAGCAGCAGCTATTTATTGACACACACTTTGTGGGTGCTGTGAAAGTGAGGGGCTGATCAGCGAAGTGTGCTGAAAAATGTGGTCTGGTTTTGGGCAACATGTGGCTCTGACCAGGGACCAGAGAACCCCACTCTTGTTACTGTCATCTTTGGAAGAATGGGTAATGTGCAATCAAGTTGAGATCTCTTTGCAGAGCAGAGCCCGATGGGAGGTGGGCAGCCCTGCTGGAGAGAGAGCAGCCGAGAGCTCTGCAGTCTGGCATCTAGTGCCCTGTTTGTTTTCCATTTAGTTCTCTCCTTTGTTTTATTTAAGATTGTTTTGAGAACAGGAGGCTTTGGCATTTGGGAATTTAGCAGAGGGAGGGGAGAACACTAAGGTTATGTATTGCTCTATCTGTAAGTATATATAGTATTGCTTTTGTTGTATAGTACAACTTGAATTCAGATGCACCGCTTCCCCTCACTGCAGCAGGTAATACATCTAGCTGGAGAGCTTCAGTGGGATGGGGCAGAGCTGATAGGAGAAGTAACGAGTTGAAGGGAAGAGGGAGAAGAGAGAAATGATAGCTAGAAAAGTAGAAAAAAATAGTAAGAGTTAGGAGTAGTGAGCAAGAATGAAGGAATAGAGTACATTAGGAAAAAAAAAAAGAAGGGGAAACACAAAGTGGCTTGAGAATGGCAGGGAATCTCATCCTTCCCATAAACTATAGTCTCCAGGAACCAAAAGAAGAAACGGTGATAGAGCGTTGCCTTATGACTGGTCAAAGGAAGGAGCTAGAACAAAAGCCTGAAAGTAAAGGAGGGGGAATAAGGGGAGTGCATCTGAACATGGTGCAGCTGGTAACAGAGATGTGCTGCGCTGTACTGGCACGCAGAGGTGCTGGTAGATGTGTCACTGAGCACTGTACTGGATAGAAACGTGAGGCTAGACCATCCATGAGAACTCCCAGTTTTCTGATAGATATGTTAAAAGATCTTGACTATATTGTATTTATGGGCTATTTGTTTGACGTGATGTAGAAATTTGCTTTTCATTAAGTGAAGAGAGAAAGTGAATCTGAGATAATAGTCTAATTTATAAAACAAAGCATCTTTTCCTTGGCATGCTTAATGAAGAAGTCAAGCTAACGCAGGAAGGCAGCAGAAGGCAGCTGCAATAAGCATCCCAGCGAGCCAGCACCATGCCCAGCATGGGGTAACAGGGGCACTAGGTCAGCAAATGGCTGTCAGTTCTTGTTTTGGGGCATGTTGCAGGGGGTTGTCCATTCCCCTCCCAAAGGTGGAATGGCAGCAGGAGGCTTTGCATTTAGGGGCCGTTGACATCACGTTTGTCACGTTGCCCTGTCCTCACACAATCCCTCACCCTCTGTCTCTGCACACACTGCCATGCCTCACCGTGAATTGACCCACAGAGCGGATTATGGGCAGGTGGAGCTGATGTCTGCCTGGAGCAGCATGAGGGATGGAGCCGTGGTAAGGAGCAGAGGTCTAGAGTTGTCATCTGCTGACAGAGCCGTGTCTCTCTGGAAGTAAAACAGATCGATGCTGGTGAGGATCATGTGCTTTAATTCCTGTGAGAATGCTGGGATTTGAAAACTGGAGTAGAAGTATAAAAACTCAGAGAAGTTCATGGATGGTCCTTGGGAAATGTGCTTAGAAAAGAAGACAAACAGTGGAGAACCCTGAAGAAAGCTCCCATCCTGTTTGTGCAGAATCCCACTGTCTGTCTGTCCAGCTCTGGGCCCAGTGCTATGTGACCATCCCAGAGGGCCAGGAGTGCTGAGCAAGGTGCCTGGCTGCTGCAGAACAGGAGCGAGGCGGCCACCTGAGGTCTGACACTCAGTAAGTGAATGGAACAACAGATAGCAGGTCTGGAACTAAATGTTCTAACTCAGAACTGGGTGCATCCTTTTTCCTGCTTCGGCGTTAGTTTCTCTATTGCCCCTTTTTTTCCTTTCTTCAGCCAGCTTTACTGTGAGTTTTCAGTACGTTCTTTAATCTTAGGGGCTGTGATATAAAATGATATAATTTAATTATAAGTAATTAAAATCCCTGCCTCTGTAATTTGCCCTGCGTTGACAGAGCCTGACAGATCCCTTGCTGAAGGTACTGCCAGCTCCCCAGCACAGCCCCATCACCGCACAGCCCCCAGCACGTGGCACAGAGCAAACTCACTGCTCTGTGCCCCCATGCCAGGCAGAGCCGAGCTAGGCACAGGGGAACTGGGCACAGATAGCTGTTGCTCTCCCTGCCCCAGCAGTGTGGTATGAGGCTCAGCTGGGGCTCTGCCATTGCAAGCATTCCCCTGTTGCAACCACCAGAGCTGCTGCCGAAAAAGTGAGTGAGGAAAGGAAATGATGTGAGCTCAAATAACTTGCAGGGTTGTATTTGGAAAGTCCAAAGGGACTGACTGTACAGCTGCCAAGAAAAGGTTCAGCCTGGCTCTGTCTTTTTACCATGCAGGCAGGCAGCATGTGTGCAAGTGGCTCTGAAGCGCATTTCAAGTGGAAATGTCTTTGCTATTACTTGATAATTGCTGTATCATATCCCATACTGCATTCAAATTTATGCGGCGTTTTACAGAAGGCTTTGCAAAGCATAGCACTGATATGATGCAGCTCCACGCCCCTTGTGATGGGGAAGTGCAGGGCTGGGGGCTCTTGGGACCGGCTGCAGCCCAGGGTGATGCTCCTGGGCTTGTGTGTGATGGCTTGTGTTGAGTCATCTGTCACCTGCTGGATGCAGGAAATAACTGACTCCAGCACAGCTGGCAAGAGAACAGCTCCAGAGAAAGCAGCCTGTGGGGCACTGCTGGAACACACTGGACCAGTCTGCCCTGAGAAATAGTGTTCTACTTTGGAGATACTCAAAACCCACCTGGTTTTCCTGTGCAACCTACCGCAGGGATCCTACTTCAGCAGTAGGTTGGACTTGATGACTTCCAGAGGTCCCTTCCCACCCCTGAACAATTCTGTGTTCCTGTGGTTGCATGCAGTGGGAGCAGAGGGCATGCTGCAGGATGGTCATTGCTGCTGCAGGCTGTGCAACCTGCCATGGGATTATTCAGAGCTTCTGGAGTTTACATTTTCTCTACCCATATCTGTATTTTACTGAAAAGCAACATGTGAAATGTAGATTAGGATGGATCAAACCCAACCAGTTCAGGGAGCATTGACTTAGATGTGAATGCTTAAAGTTTGTCAAGCTTGAGGATACCTCCCTGAGCAAAGGAGAGCTGCCAAGACAGTGAAGAAAGTTAAGCACAAGGGAGAAATAATTTCTTTGTTCAACTGCTGCCAAACGACAGATACTTAACAAAGTGTGCATCTAAACAAACATCTTTGCTATTTTTCTGGCTGTGTATTGGAGCTATTGCTCTTGAGACTAGTTTTGTTCTGAAGGACAGACGTGCCAAATTCCTTGGTAAACACCATAGGAAACTTCAGGGCTTGAAATGATTCACTAATCTCTCTCCAAGCCCCTCTGTGTCCCCCACCCAGACCCATTCCCCTGTATGTCTCGTCCCCTCAGCCCCCTGGCCACAGGGAAGCAGCAGCTCCTGCCTGTGCTGCACTGCCAGAGGCTCACATAGATGCAGTGCCTGAGCGTGAAGGATAAATACACCCAAACAGTCAGTGACACCAAGAGCACGCCATACATGGAATGCTCTGCACAAAAGTAGCTGCAGTGCATTAGCAAACGGCCATATCCTGTGCTAAGTGGGCCCCAGCAAGCCAGCATTAACTTCACCAATGGCAACAGATGCCTTGGGTTTGCATTGCATCATCGCAGGTGGAACTGGGATTTGAGAGGCCTGCAGTGGAAACGTACATCTCCTGTTGGGCTGAGGGCACTTGGGCAGCCCAGAGCACTGCAGCTGGGCACCGTTTTCCTCTTGCTTCATGTTTAATAACTCTGGCTTTTAGCACTTCCACTTGTTATTGCAGTGGCTGACAGGGGACCTAGAGGAAAATCCAGTCTTATTGATACTGAAAAGGTCAGTTTTGTTGAGTGTTTCCATGGTGAAAATAATAAATTAAATATATTCAGACTTTTCAGGCTATTCAGATCTGCGGGTTGAGCTGACCAAGATTTTCCTGTGAGCTGTTTGAATGGTATCTCTTTGCACAGCTTTTATGAGCGAGGTGGGTTTTTTTCACTTAGGAAAAAAAGATGTTTCTCTTAAGATGAATTCTTCAGTCACTGCAGTGCTGTCAGTGCACAGACCATAACTGAGACACCCACAACAGGGTCTGAATGCAGCAAGGAAGGCATGTGCCAGAGTCACTCTTCAAATACAGCCATTTCTGTCCCACTGTCAAGGTTCTGCTTTGCTTCCACTTCAGTCCAGTAAGTGTAATCCCATTGCCTGACGTGGTGATGCGTGTTTTGAGCAAATATTCCTTCCTTTCCCTCTGGCACATACCACTGAGAACTCATCCATCTCCCACTGGTGTCAGTGAGGTCTCTGTGAATCCCCAAAGGGATTTGTGCTACTAGGACTCCGACTGACCCAGTTGATTTCTGAGTATGATCTCTCATTTCTTAAGTGCTGGGTGGTTAAGACCTGGCCTCCTGTCAGCAGCACATGCCACAGAGAGCTGCAGCCCTAGCCAGCATGTGCTGGAGTGAGGGGCTTGTCTGTGCCCCTTCCTCCTTGTGTGGCTTCTAGGATGCGACAGCCAGTGCGTGTATCATTCACTGGTTGTAGTTAAATGCCCAGTCCTGTTCTATGAATTTTCAAATAATTTCTCATCAGGATCACATACTTTCTACATTTCTTTTCCTCTCTGCTTGTTACTGGTATGCGATAGACATGAAAGTAAGGTCTTCCCTTTTTCAGAGTTCTTCTTCTCCTACTACTCTCTGCTAATTGGTTCTTTCTTCCTGTAATTTTGATAAAACTCCCTCAGCCCCAGGCATGGTGGTACCTACCACAGAGTTCCCCAGCTCCTGCAGTGTGTAGTTCCAGAGCTGTGGGGCTGTGCTGCACGTTGACAGAGGTTCCCAGCAAACACCAGCACCAAGGTGATTTTGCTTTCAAATGTATTTGGCATGCAAATTTGTACCTGGAGATACTCTCTGACTAGGCAAGCTGGTGCTGAGGAATCAGTCTTGGGCTTTTTGGCTGCAATATGCTGATCCCACATGTATCTTGGCGAATGCTGCCCTGGCAGGTAAGCTACCAACCAGCCTGCTCTCCTAGCATGGGCTGAGCCCAGCCTGGCTCACCCATCAGGGCCCTGAGCGTGCATGTTAACTCAAGAGCAGATTCTGTGCCCTTTGCTGCCTCTTGCTCCAGCCTTCTCCTTCTATCCTGGCTTCTTCTCCTGCTCACGTCTCTGTTTGCCCCTGTATGACCTTAAGAGCAGGCTTTTCTGTTGGAATCACAAGGAGCTGGGAATGGCTGAATCTTCTGCTTTGCTTGCAAGACACAACTGTATGTAAATAGAAGGAATTTGCATTGGTTGCTTTTTTCTTCTTTCTTTATTTCTCTCTCTCTCTTTTTTTTAATGTGTAATATTGTAATCCTCATATAATATCCTCACAGTTTTTATAGTTCCCAGTCTTCCCATTCTCCTTGTACCTGGCAGTTTCTGCTTGCGATGCCAGCCTCCATATGGCAGTGCGTCGCTGGCAGGAGGCTGTGCAACACTCCCTGCCTCTCCTGCCCTCCTACCTTCACCAGCTCTGGTGCTTTGCTCAGCAGACTCTAGTGAGTTTTTCCCACATTGCACAGACATTAAGTACTCCCAGCCTCACAGCTTTTAGCTGTTTTTGCTTCCTTCAGAGACATTCTTCAGTCTGTGCAGCTCAGACCAGTTTCATTTTGCATTCACTGCAGCATGAATTGAAGACTGAGGAACTGGAAAACAAGTAGATTGCAACCTTTGGTTATCCACTGCTGCTCTGAGTTTATATTCACCCTGTGCTGCACACACATGTGCACATACTTGCTTAGGCATTCATGCGGTTGGGTTGTTCATTTCTCAGCACTGACAGTTTTGCTATTAACATCTACAGAAGTTTTTATTTTTGAAAACAGATGAGCACCTGCTAGCTGGTGCACATGGCTTTGTTCTGTTCCATTTCCCAGTGACTCAGAACAGAAGAGACCAAACATCTTTGTGATCAAAATGAAGACCCAGCAAGTCGCTGTTTTGGTCTCGGTTTCTTAGGGAATATGGTGAACTCTGCAGAATTATTCATTTACTACCCAAATGAAATAAAACGGGTCCTTGCCCCTTTCTCCCACAGCATAAATCCAATCCGCTATGACAGAATTTTACTGTGATGTATGGTATTGTAGGAAGCAATTATGGAAATGGAAAGAAAGAAGAAATGCTCAAAAAAATGTTACTATCAGTCATTGTACAGCTTATTGCTGAACTAGACGGCCTGCTTTTACTCAGTAAAAATGTACATGCTCCTAGGGAAGGCAGCACAGCCAATAGGGGGTGGAAGGAACAGGAATTTTCTGCACCACAAGGGTAAAGAAGTGAGGAATGCGGATGGTAGGGAAGTACCCCAGCTAGTGCAGGGAATCCATGCAGAGCTGGAGCTCACTGCAGCAGTGTCGTATCTGGAAAATCATCTTTCCTCTTATTAATAATGAATACAATCTTTCAATAGGATTTTATGTATGTTTAAATTTAATAACTCATCCTTCAGGAAGAGCTCAGTCCTGCCAGGTACTACATCCAATTTGGGTTGGCTTAGGTCTGTTGGGAACTGAGGTTGGTCCTCTTTTCCTGAATCAAGCCCTTAGTGAAGCTGGAGCTATTGACAGATTACCATTCATAGCTCTTTATTGCTTACTGTAGGTTTACT
This sequence comes from Chrysolophus pictus, assembly GCA_037305975.1. Classification (NCBI taxonomy): domain Eukaryota; kingdom Metazoa; phylum Chordata; class Aves; order Galliformes; family Phasianidae; genus Chrysolophus; species Chrysolophus pictus. The sequence goes on from CM074586.1 coordinate 9,650,301, forward strand.
GCAGCCTCCTTTCCCGCTTAGCTCTCCTTCCCTCTCTCTGAGCAAACATAATGTACAGCCCATGTAAATATAAAACATTAAGCAATTACTGGGTTATTTCAGATGCAGCGCTAATAATACATCATTTCTGAAAACCACAGCTTCAAATGTAGGGCATGCTGTACCAGTCATCTCACACGATGCTCACTGGAAAGCGAGCTCAGCCATTACTGTTCTATCTCTGAATTATTACTTACTCACCCCAGGAAACAAAGGGGAGTCCCTGAGGTTAATGTGGTTAGTAAAGCAATTTGAGGAAGCTGAGCTTATATCTGCTTACACAGTGTACAGAAGATATTTAAACAGCAGACTTCAATCCCCCGCTCTTTTCCGTCAGCTCTTACATCGCTGTCTTTCTTTTCTAATGACTGCGAGTGTTCTGCTGAAATAAGAAATGGTGAATTTGAGAATTTGCTATGTGCAAAGTCCCTAAGGCAAATTGCCTGGCACCAGCTTTATGAGAAAAATAGGAGTTTCTTGCTGAAAATGAAGACTCCCACATTTGTTTGGCCTTCGTGCTTTACATCTCCCCATTCCTGCCCCACTCAGCCCTGGACTGTATCCTGTAGGTAGCTGGGTGCTGCCGATGGGGATGAGAGGCAGGGACAGTGCCTGGCACTCACTACCTGGCTCCAGGATGCCACATCTCACATTGCCCTTCTGCGTCTTGGTGCTCCATGTCTCGGCATATGGGAAGGAAATATCATTGCCTTCCTTAGGATGGGAATGTTGCCCCAGCTGTGGCGGTAGGTCATTCTCCATGGCAAGGGGCTTGCAGTGCTCTCAGTCTTTTATGCAAAGAACTGCTCCAAAACATTCTTTGGGACAATAGCATCCCCACACCTCTGCTGCTGGCCCTGTGAGCTGATGTGGGAGTGGCAGGGCAGTAAGGGCACATGGGATGTCAGCCTGCAGCTGCTTGGCACTGGTGCAGAGCAGCCCCTGAAATGCAGAGCTGCTGGCTGGGGATGTGGTGCTTTGGCCCAGCGTTTGCAGTGCATACAAGACATGTGAGGGTGTTAAATTTTTTAATAAGTGCCAAAGGCACATGGGTAGGGCAGTCTCAGAGAAGTTTGTGCTGCCTGCTTTGTGCCTGTTCGGTGGGTAAACAGCAGAACGAATCTCCAGAGCTGTCAATCCGAAGCCTCCACCAGCACTGAAGTCCCCAGAAAAGATGTTTTTAAAGAAAGGTACAGATGCTTTTTGCTTCCTTGGAGTAGAGAGTCAAAGACAGTTAGGATGTGCTCAAAAAAACCTCCTTACTGCTATTTATAGGCTCCCTCCCTGCACCAAATAATCTGTCTTCTGAATTTCATTTGGTAAAACATTAAAATCCCACATTGTGGGTTCTTACTGTGCAGCAGGCTCAGAGTGACTCATAGCACACTGACCTCCAAGCTCTGCAAATTGCAGTGCTCTGCACTGATTATTTCTGCTTTAATAGAGCTTGTTTTGCACAGAAGCATCGTGGTGGCCAGGCAGAGGCAGGTCCCCATGCACCACACAGCCCCAGCCCCCTGGGGAAGGTGCACCCAGCCTCATGCATGCTGGCTGTTGTGATAGCTCTGCTCTGTGCTTCAGCTGCAATAAATGAGGTTTTACTGATGGATTTTTGGCTGGCCTTTCCCAGGCATCTGGCTCACAGCTCGGCTAGTTGTCATGGCAGTAATGGGACTGCCCATGATCTTGATAAGGGTCAGCTGGCTGACGGATTATCTTGCCCTTTCTTTTTCACTTTAAATGTGAAAAATGCACTTCTTATGTTTTCTTGAAAATAACTGATCTGCAATTCCCATTTGGGACCCTTGGTGTTTGGATGCTCACGTGGAAGTGTTGGTGGGTTATGGGGAGATTAAATCACAGGAGAGGGATGGGATTTCAGTCTTTGAACCATATTAAATTTAGAGCATTATAGGGTATCTCATTGGTTCAGTGTCCAGACTTAATTTGTGTATGCGTAGGAATAAGCAGTGCTCACTTATCTCTGCATCATTTACCAATAACCTAAACAGCATCTATAATTATGATTCATTTATTTAGGTTTTCTCTTATGGGATTTCCTTGAGGACAGATTTGGAGAGAATGAAAAGAATATGACTTGGTTAGCAGCAAGGCTTTATCCAGGCTTGCTCAGACTGCCTGTGATTCCTGTTTGATTTCAGCATGTGAGTGCAGTGGCTGCAGTCTAATTCCTTATGAGCACAATAAAAATCCTCAGTTTGGATGGCCCTGGTTGTAATCTATAACATGTTTGTATGAGGAAAAATAGCTAAACCTGGGGCATTGTGAAGAAGCTTCTTCAAGCCGTGCCTGTAATGCACTTGTCTTGTGAGCGTACAAAAGTTTCCAGTGTCGAGCCTGTGCTTTTGTTAAATTCAGAATTTCAACGCATTTAGGAAGCACTGATCAATAGTTCTTCTCATCTTTCTCTCTTTCTGATGTACAAAATTTGCTGAGCGTGGATGAGAGGCGCAGCTGTGAGTAACAGGCCTGCGATTCATTCCTCTGGGACACACTGGCCTGGTTTGGTAAAATGAGTGGTTTTGGGAAGAAAAATTCTGATTTCTCACAGAAGCCTTAGGAAGCTGCAAAAATAAATGTTTTCAGTTCAGAACTGAAGAAAATGAACATGTTTTCGGCTTTTCCATACAAAGGTGGACCTCCTCAGAAAGAGAGAAAAGAAAACGCATTTCTACCATTTCTTGTTCTGTACCTCACCCTTCAAACATCCTCCATGTGCATTCCCCAAGGCATTCATAAAAGAAAATTAGATGGAAAAACTTCAAGCAACCTTGTTATTTACAAAGGGAATTTTTATCAGCTCTCAGTTTGCAGAAGAAAATCTCATTCCTCCAGAAGAAGAATCCCAGACATATCTCTTTTAATGAATTTCAACCACAAGCATCACTTTGTGATTTATTGGCCAAACTTTAGTTAAGACTCGGATATTGATAATACTGCAAATAGAAGAGAGATTGGCAGATAACGTTTCTCGCATTTTGCAGAATAAATGACAGATTCTTACTATTTATTATCCTTAAATGACTTGCCATGGCCCAAGGCTACCCTGTGCACTTAGCCAAAGCTCACTGTAGCCTACAATAATTTATGGAGTTTGCAATTTAATCTGAGAACTGACAGAGCAATGTATTGGTATATGAATACTGAGCATCTATAATTATGGCAGCCTCCTCACCCACAAAATTTTTTGAAACCTTGAGCAAGCTTTTGTTGGTATTTTTTGTATACTGGACATCTGGACTAATAGCTTGTGAGGAGGAATTTGAATTTGAGTTTCCCAAACACCAGGGAATCACAGAATCATAGAATTGTAGGGGTTGGAAGGGACCTCCAGAGATCATCGAGTCCAACCCCCCTGCCAAAGCAGGTTCCCTACACCAGGTTGCACAAGTAGGCGTCCAGGTGGGTCTTGAATATCTCCAGAGAAGGAGACTCCACAACCGCCCTGGCCTGGAATGCTGCAGTCACAAGGTAAGTAGCTGTTTGCTTTCTCCCAGTCTCTCTTGTCAGAGATATTTGAATTTGCTGCTCTTTTGAGTGTGGGAGAGCCAGTTGGGGTCACAAAATGGTTAATTATTCCATAAATAGCACACATGGCAAAGTGAAGCACTGCTGGAGCTCCCTCAGCTAGGAAAGCCTGGGCACCTCCCAGTGCCACAGCCATCTCAATGCTGGTGCAGCAAGCCCAGGCTCTTCTGCTCTGCCCACAAATGCCATGCTGGCACTGAGATGCTGCTCAGCCAGTGTTTCAGCAGAAGAGAGAAATTCACCCTTCTTGGGAAAGTGGAGGAAGTTGATTAATTGACGTTTTCTGACAAAACATGTTTTGCCAGAAAATCCCTATTCAGTTCTAATTAGGATGCTGTATCTGGCCTGTGTGTTTTAGGCTTATAAGTCTGTTTGGAGATCAGATGGTGAATTTTTACCACTGAGAGCAATTTCCTAAAAATCTGTTTAGTATTCTGGCAGTTTGCAAGATAGAAAAAAATAATAAAAAAAATTGCTTGGGGGCAGATTTTCTGCTTGGTGCACAGGGATTTGTAATGCAATAATTGCAGATAGGTGGGTAACTCATTGCACTGGAAATGTACTCCTTAATGTCTCTAGAATGTAAGGCGAGGTGGTTTTCTATGTAAACTTTGAGTTCTTTGCCACTTTAGATGCCAACTTCCTCTTAGTTACAAAGTTGATGAAGTTTGTAAGGCAAAGAGAGGGGGAACGTGCACTGTTGCTTTAATCAAACCCAGCTGAAATAGCTCCGGTAGATTTCTGCTGGTTGGCAATGTTACCATTTCTTAAAATTCATGTGGTAATTGAATCTAATGTTTGTGCTGGAAGCTGAATGCATTTCAAATGTGAATTAGACCTATGTAATGTAGAGCAGTGGTGCATAATTAAGGTGTTTCATAAGTGAGATTTAGATTTGCATTATATCTGATTTTCAAGATATCTACAACTTTCTTTGCAAAATGAACCTAATTCCATTAGAAAATAGGTGCCATTTCATCACACATAATATTTGCATCGAGGAATTATGAAAATGAATGCAAAAGGAAAAGCCTGGTTCATACATATTTATGCAAGCTGTATGAAGGAATTTTGCAAGGATTTGAGATGGAGAAGTGGGGAAGATAGAACTTCATCACGAGGGTTGGTGTAGGGGCAGTGCTGTGCTCTGAGGTGAGCCACCTGATCGTCCCTGGTCTGGTGCTCAGCAGGACGCTGGGTTCAGAACTTCTCTGTGGGCCTCCAGTTTATTTTTGAGTGCACCAAATAACTTTTCAGACCACTTTGATACCCTGAAGAAGGGAAAAAATTGTTGTAGGTGATCAAACTAAATCTAACCCAGATGAAATCCACAATCAACACATGCTGGAGATGTGAGAGGTCTCAGCACCCACTGCTTTCATCTCCTGTCCCTTTCCAATTGAACTGAATTACCTGCTGTTGGGAATGCTGCCGGAACCATCTGTGTGTCCCTTGATTTTCTGCTTGTTTCACACTGGGTAGGTGTCTTGGTGGGCGTAAAACCAGTCTGAAGGCAGCTCTGAATTTCTATAATGAATAACAGCCTCTAGGAGAGCACCACAGACAGCAGGACCCCGAGAATTGGGTCTACAAAGCTGAGTGGTGTGACAGCAAAGCCTGTCATGCAAAGCAGTACTGAGAGAAAGTTCAGCTTCTGCTCTGCCAAGGCTAAGAGGAATTAAATTCTGGCTCAGTCTCCAAAATGCTCCTAATTAGAGCCGACTGGAAGATCTGATATACTTTAGAGGTTTTGACAGTGAATGAGACCTGAATAACTTGGGGTGAGAGTTTTTGTTAGCTTTGACTTCCAGATTGCTCCTGGCAGCTCTAGTAAGCACGCTGGATAAGGCATTAATTTTAGTTTCAAATGTTCTCAGTTTTCCACGAGCTTTTATCCTATTTTTAAGTTTCCTCCTGTTCAGCTTGTATTACTGAGAGTATAGAAGATGTATTAATTTTAAAATCTCCCTAGTTCTTAGGATATTTCTTAAACCATCCTCATCTGCCAACCTAAATGCACACACAAATAATTTGCCAGTATTGCACTCAAAATGTAAAGAAAACACTAAGAACCCAGTTAGCCTTTCCCTATCACCATTAAATTTATACGAGAGCATAAAAGTCACGTTCAAAAACTTATTATTTAATTGATTGTGTAAGCTGGAGAAGTTCTTCCTAACCAGCACTCACAGAACACAATCCTCTCTTTGCACAGAGAATTATCAAAGAACAGAGAAGCAGAACAAAATGTTACTGAGCGTTCTGTAAAATGCATGTTTCACTTTGTAAGGGCTGCTGCAATAATTTTCTTCTGATTCTGACCTTTGTGAGTTTAACATTGCAGTGCTGTGGCTGGAGCTTTGGATTCAGCTGGAGACCAAAAGAAGACTAAAAATAAACCTAATTTGTTCTAAGATAGAAACCCAAGGTCCATGTAACTCTAACGTGCAATTACAGGTGTGCTCAGGTTCACTCAGCCAATTCCTATAGAAATTCAGTTGATACACTTGCAGTGTTAATTTAAAGCTAGTAGCAGGAGCTGCCAGAAGACAAATCAGGCCGGTTTCCTGCAGCTTTGTATTTCTCCAGAAGCCTTCTTCCAAATGAGTAGTTTTCTCCTACCGCTAATTCATTAATGTTACAGTGTTGTGCATTGCTTTTGGAATAAGATGTGGGACTTTTTCTAGGGTGAATGTTACCATTATGGCTATAAGTAGCAAAAAACAACAAGGCTATGAGACCAATTTCATAAGGTTTTTGCGAGAGATGAGTTTGATGTGTTGAGGTTTGGTCCCTGTGGTTTGGTGAGGCTCCTGACTTGCAAAGGCAGTGCTGGGTGTGAGGCTGTGCTTTGCTGGCTCTGGAGCTCGGTCACAGTGGCTGTGTACTTTAACTGAATAGACAGGATTCTCACAGTGCTTCGCCTTGCTGCTAGTTTGCAGGAGTTGGTGGGGTTTGGGGTGGTGATGAAGAACTCCCTGCTACTGCCTGGATTTCAAGAAGCTGTGGGGGAAGCTGAGCCAGCAGAAAGGTTTTGGGCTGAACTGCAATCCTAAAGATGCAAAACTAGATGGTAAGAGGTGAGCATTAAGTAATAGATCTCCAGGCAGGGAGCATTTTAAGTACAATTGCACAGGACTGTATGACCCTGAAATCTGATTAAGAACAAATAAAATTATATTGCTGGGCAGACAGAACTTCTCTGAGATCACTTTAAGCCCTTGCCCAGGGCAATTTATTAGTATTCAGTACAATGACCTCTCTGACAATATTGCAATCACCCATATGTACAAAATCATATTGTGGTTTTTTTTTAATCCTTAAAGGAGGATGTTATTCATTATTTTTCCTCTTGATTGATTGGCATACTTTGAACTGAACTCCTCAGGAGTTAGCACTCCCTAATTGTTGTATGCTGATCTTGGCTATGCCTTTCTCATCACATGATTGATTATTTGACGTCTGAAGTACTTGCATGAGCACCTGTTAAACTACTTTCAGATTATATGTGTGTTTTTGGCTTTTTTCTTAAAAAAAAAAATCATCTTCACACTGTTAACTAACTAGTGTTAACTAGCTCAGCCATCTCTCTCTCTATGGTTTCCAGTGGAGGAGCTCACTAGGTGCCGCCATTGTCCCCTCTGGAAGAGTTCCCAGCCCAGCCCGTGTGGGCACAGGGACCGGTCTTAAAGACCTCCAACTCCAGTGTCTCCTTCAGTATTTAACAGTTCACTGTTCTGAGAGTTAGAACATTTTTTTTCCTGATATCTAACATGAATCACTTTTGCTGCCATTAAAATGTACTGCTTTCTATTTTATCTACCATAGACAAAGAAAGCATTTGATTTCTTGTGGGTCAGCAGAGCATGTGAGGCTAAACAAAACTATTCATTCATAGTGTCCTTGTAGGCCCATTTCCTGGACCTTGACCTTTCTTGCTGCTCTCCTTCAGACTTCAGTCAATTGTCCAAGTCTCTCCTGAGGGGCAGTGCCCCAAACTGACCTCGTTTTTCCAACAGAAGCCTTGTCAGCTTTGGGAAGAATTGCTCTGCACAACTTGCAGACTATCCCTTTATATATGCGTACATGTTTGCCTCTTTCAAAATTGTGGCATTCTTGATTCACACTAGTGTAATTTACTATAATTGTTAGATCCTTTCCTAAAGAACTTCTAACTAATCAATTTTTCCTCACTGTATTTGTGCTGTTGATTATTTTTGCATGCTCTAATTGAAATGCACCCTATTGTTTGTGCTAGGTCTCCAGCCTGTCAGGACCATTTGCAATTCTGATCCTCTCCTTATATGCATATGCAGTTCATTCTATTTGGGGGTCATTTGCAAATGTACAGAGAATACTCTGTATTCTGTCTTCAGAGGACTAATACAGCATTCAGCAAAACTGGCTCAGGACAAATCCTCAAGGAATACCTTTGTTCTGTGCATCCTTCCATTTTGACAGTAAACAATCGATAACTCCTCCCCAGCTTTAGTCACCTTGTCTGTCGTGCATCCACCTACAGCAGTTTTGTTTACATTGTGTATCTCTGGCACGTATAAAAACATCATGTGAAATGGTGTCAGAGACTCGCTAGGTGAAGTATGACATCTGCCCTTCTCCCTTATCCACAAGGTCTGTTGCAAAATTAAATTATATTGTTTTTGACATTACTTTTACGTGACAAATTCATCTGTGGTGCTGTTCATCTCTTTCATGTCTTCCATGGGCTTACAAATCACTTGTTTATTCATTCCAGTATTCTTGGCTGCCCTTTAATTCCCTAGCTCTGCCTTCCTCCCCTGTGTTAAACATAGTCACTGTCGTTCTCTGATTGTCCTGTGCCTCCTTCATGACTTCTCGAAGGTTAACTCCTTCCCAGGGGCTCCTAATGACGTCCCTGACTGGTTCAGCCTAATAACCTACAGGCTCTATACCTCAAGAACTAATTGGCTGAAGCAGCTAGAAAGATTTAACTTACTGAAGTACCCTTGAAACTTAAAAATTTTTTTTTCTTCCCTTAATGTAGATGGTGATAGATACTTCCATCAGAGGTCTTAACTGTTAGTTATCTATACAGAGTTGACCTTTTGATGGAGATTATTGCTGGAAAGAAAGCCTTGCAATCATCAGCATTCACAATTGCAGAGCTGCATGATGACGCTCTTCCTGGATTTCCCTTGTTATTCAGTTACACTCACAATTTCTTAGTTGTACCATGTTCTATGATTTCTGTTCACTGACTTTGTCCCAGCCAAGTCTGCACTTTGTTAATGTCTGCCCTGGCAGTGTCAGGAGCTTCGTAGAGACACATCATGCCAGAGCAGAGGGTCCAACCTGTGGTGTGGTCAGCCAGAGGTCTGCTATGAATGGCCCTTCTGCTCACCCAGAGCTGCTCAGTGGCCAAAAAGTGTTCTAAGTCTCTGCTGAGTCAGTGTAGACTAATTAGATCATCTGACCCTCATTCTACGATTTAGAAGACAGAAGACAACTGGTAAATATCACAGACAATCCTTGTCTTCATGTGTAACTGCACTATTGCATTTCTGCCTTACCTGGCTGTGTACAATGAAGCCAAAGAAAAGCAGCTGGGAGGAAACAGCAGACAATGAAAGTCCTCCGGCCCAAGTGCTCATTATGATGTATGGAAGAATTGTGTTAATTTATATGAAGTGCTTTTGCTAAGGCTGCTTCTGCTTGAATTTGATTTTGAAAAGAAAAAAATTATTCTTCCTTCTTACTGCAGACTTCATAATGCCTTTTGTACTCTTCGGTCAGGTCACTCGGTACATGAAGCATCCTGCAGCTTCCCTGCTTCAGATAAATAGTGCCTTTTGTTTCCCCTTGCCCAGCCCTGACCCCTTGCCATCCTCATCTCTCCCATGTCTCAATTTTCATGGGCTCAGCTGGTGAACGAGGAAACCGTTGTGGAGGATTTAAAGGAGACAATCTTGTGTTTGTTGACATTCTCCTCCTAGTTTCAGTCCTTGGACTCTGACAATAGTTTAGCTTTTGGGTCCAGTTCTGCCCTTTCAGCCTGATTAATCTTCTTTTCATCGGGTCTGTAGTGGGAACCCTCTCACCCTCAGCATGGGGCCCTTGCATTCCAGGGGTCCCAGTCCCCATCCTCCCTGAGTACTGATGGTGCTGGAGAAGTTCAGTCTGAAGGATGTGAACCACCCTCAGAGTTACAGCTGATTCCCACAGAAGCCTGTCCTTTTGTATCCCAAGAGTGCCACGGTCCTTTGGATCAACTCTTTACAGGACAACCCAGGGCTCAGCACTGGGCCATCGTGACTCAGTTCTGATATGAGGACAGGAGGGAGGCTGGTCTTGGTCCACCAATCTTGGCCTCCTTGGGGAGGCTCTGCCTGCAGCAGCTGCCCCCTGGTCAGAGTGTGGTTGGCTGCAGCCGGACATGACTCCTCCCTGGGGCAGTGTCATCTCCTCTCTTTTGGAAATACAATTTTCTTCCTCCTCTGGAGTTCCCAGCTCTTTTGACCAAGATCCAACCCCCAGGTCTTGACTTCTGCTTCACTCTCACTACTTTATTACAACTCAGTACCTAAGTGGAAAAAAACTAATAAACCCTTCACAACTAATAAAGCATTGCCACTCTCACTCTCTGCTTTTCTCCCTGTACCGCTGTTGTATCTTCTTTTACTTGTAACTCCTCCACCTCACTTTCTATATTATTACTCCTCTCATACTTGTCACTCAACCATTTTAAGACTTTTCTGAACCTGATAGATCTGGTGAATGAGAATTGGATTCCTAGTAATTAGATAACGTTCTGACTCCTGTGTGAAGACAGGGTTAGAAAGGTCAATCCCAGCTAGTTCTGAAGAAAACTCATAGGAGCTAATGTAAAGATCAGAATTTGAAGTCAAGTTTCTTCATATTTACGGTTTTTAAAAATGAAAGAATATGGAAATGTTAACATGCCCTGAAAAATGATAATTTTCAATCTAGTATTTTTTAACATATTATGAGTGCATGAAACACTACTTTTGTATTTAAAATGCGATGTTCATTGGAAAAGGAGTGAGTCATTTATTTATGTGACTGAAGAGAACTCAGAGGGAAGATTTAATAAAAAGAAGGTGTTTCTAAGATGTATATTTGAGATAGATTTTTATATAGACATATATACATACACCCTGAAACATCCCTTCACCTCCAGGTCTGTGCACATGGACACAAATATACCTGCACGCATTTATTAAAGAAGCATTTTCTCCTATTGCTTTGTTTTAATATAGCACGTCAATATTTTTGTCACTATTTTGTTTTTCATTACCTCTTTAAATCTGATGTTAACTAGTAAATTAGATCCAAACCCACCCATAAAAACTGTCAGTGACTGACGTCAAATAGCTTGGTTATTGAATGGAAATAACCACAACTATTGCAGCAATAGCATTGGCAATAGAGTAATAAAACTAAGCACATCTCTTGAGGGCTCTACATACTGAATGATCTAAGCCTTGTAAATCTTCTGCCATGCAGCAAAATACCAGTATAACTCATTTACAATAGACAAGCTAAGGTAGAGAGTGTGAGTCAGTCTCCAAGAGTCAAAACAGACCCTCAGCAGATGTGGAAAATAGCTGAGGGTCAATGGTTGGCTGCATCGCATGGATGCACAGGGTCTACACATTGGAGAAGCTTCATCTGAGGTGGGTGAGTGCTGCACACTGAGGCAGAGGTGGGAGGTTGCAGAGGGAGGGCTGCTTGGCAGTGCCACTGCTCCACAGTCTGTGCAGCCTGGCAGCAGAACAGTCAGCCCATCGTGAAACCTAGGCTTTGCCTGCACAGGTATCTGCATCAGTAATGTCAGAGGAATAGATATCATTGTAACTCTTTGATAGACGACTACAGCAAATAAGGGGCAGATAAGATGCTGTGATAAAAAGATAAATAGGTTACACAAGATGCACTAGAAATAAAACAAGTTAGCTTTATCAATCACACCGAGGAGCTATGTCATACAAAACTTTGCTCTTTGCCAGAGAGGCTAATGGGAAGTATCCTAGATCAGGAGAGCAGGACAGTGGTAAATGAGAAGCTACATTTCAGGAGAGCTGCTAGGATTACAGAACATTGTTATCGTTCCATCAGCACAGCACTTAGAGCTGGCTGGTGTCTGTCTTTCCACTCGTGTCAGAGACTTCAGTTTACAGAAGAACAGAAATGTTCACAAAGGACTTGGGGTTCCCAAAAAACCTCCTGGTGATATTGGTGCTCTTTGGAGCAGGTCCGAGATCTTGATTGCTTTCACTGTCAGTGCAGTGTGCTTCTTCATCTCCCTGCACCAAGTATCACACCTCACACTGGAAAAGTAGTGTTGGGGATTTTATCTGCTCCCAGCCAAAAGGGTGCTTTGCACAGCTCCATCCATAAGGCAGAGGAGTAGGAATGTGGGCAGGATCCTTAACTGCAGGGATGTGGGGGCAGACAAGCCAGGAGCCAAGTGGGGGTTGTCAGGATTTCTGCAAGTCCCTCTGGTGCTGCTGTGTTTCATCCCGTTTTATAATCTTCTTGAGCTAAATGACACATTGATAAACTGTCGAGGATAAATAGTGTTTTCCAGACGTTACCAGACAGTGGGGACTTTTTCAATGATCCTTTGTCACTGGTTAAGATCAAAAAGGTTTGTAACCACTAAAATGGGAGGAAGAAAAAGCTTCTTGATATTGCAGAGAGCATTTAGGTATTGTATTGTTTAGTTAACGTGTTTTGACAGATGTGGTTTCAAGATGCATAAAAATCTAAAAAAAAATACCTATGTAAACCTCATCAGCTGAGGATTGGAATTTAAATTTACTTCTCACTGAATGGCACTATTGTGTTGTTCCATGGAGCCAGTGGAAAGGCATAGCCGTAACAGTGCCTGGATTTAAGACACTGTATACCAGGTGGACTTGCACAGAGTGATCAGAATACTAAGTGTCACCAGTGGTTTACAGTGAGACTGAGAGATTATTTGTTTTAGGAAGAAAGATGAGCAGGCCTGCTGTAAGAACATGAGGAATGTCTGATTGGGGGACATACGGTGTACGGCCATCATATTTCACTATGATTAAACAGTATCAAATGTAAAAGTTGGATTGCTCATTCTGGTTATGCTGTTGCTCCCTGTGTCTCACAGCAAGTTAATCTATGCCTTTGGCTGAGCAGTAGCTGGGGGTTAAATTTTGGCCTTTGGAGCATATTTTATCACTTGTTGCCCTTCTCGGATTCCTTTATTTTAAATAGGGCCTGTGTGTGAGAACAGTCAGTCTGAGCTTTGATCCACATCAGGATTTGATGCACTGTCACTGTGATCTCTGCCATGCAGAACTGAAGGCTTTAAAAAGGATGTGGCACAATCTTCACTAATTTTGGTAATGTTTGTGCCTTTGGTAAGGTTTGTGCTGCTGTTTGGTTTGCAGCATCCCGCAAAGCTTCTGCTAGTGTCTGAAGTACTTGGCTTCGGGGGTGAATCCCTGGATACCTCACCTGTTGCTGAGGTTTCAGTTTCTGTGCTGATCCTCACCTTGCTCCCTGCAGAGAAAAGGTGATGTGTAGCCATGTGACTTACATAGGAATTCATTATTTTCAGGCTTTCATAAGCAGAACGGACTTCCTAGCATGCAGTGAACAGAAGCATTAAAATGGGAGGTTTGGGCTTCCCAGCACATCCCTCCTTATGGACCAGCAGGGCTCTCTGCAAGGCTGACTGGCCTTGGCTGCATGATATGTGCTTTTGGCAGAAAACTGCACTTGGAAAAGCAGACACAACTGCTGATTTGGATGTAGTTACACTTCCTTACACTTGCAGTGGGTTTGATCCACAACTGTGTAGTATCATTCAGGTTCCTCTGCTTTGCTGTGTCTGCTGTGTTCTGAGGCCACCCACATGCAGGGACCATGCTGCTGCCACTCGGTGCTGTTGGTAGTCTTGTCAGGTAGGGTTTCTTAGGGTGTTTGTTTTTTCCCCCATGTGTACCTAAGCAGCTAGTAGAATGATGCTCAGCTTTACCAAGCCAACAGTAAAGGAACTGAGCACAACAAGAACAGCAGGAAAAATACAGCAAAAATGTTGGGGATTAAGTGAACATGCATTTTATCTCACCAGCAGAGTGTTCACTGACATGTATTTACAGAAAGAATTGTATGGATTCTGATTTTACAGAGTAACATTAAAAATAAACACAAAGTGTTAAGCATCCTAGAATTTCAGTCACTGGAATACTTTAGGCTCTGGCAGTATGGCATTATATCCTTATTCCCAAGACTGTAGTGGGTGATTTGGTATTCTTGAGGTAAAAGAGCAGTGGTCCTGATGGAGTCAGTGTTGCCGCTGGTACTGTAAGTCCTCTCCTTGCTGTTGAGGATGAGGTGCTCGCTGCTGTTGTTCCTAATGGAGAAGGATGAGCTGTCCCTGAGGCTCTGATTCCTGTGCTCCTGGTCCTCTGTAATTCTCGGTGAAGAGGAAAGACTTGAGCAAGAAAACATAAACTACAGTGAACAGTGTGGTGCAGTTGACATGCCTGAGGGACAGGAGGCCATTCAGAGAGACCTAGACAGGCTCATGCAGTGGGCCCAGGAGAACTCCATGAGGCTCAAGAAAGGCAGATGCAAGGTCTTGCACCAGGGTCATAGCAATGCCTGCCATCTGTACAAGCTGAGGGACGTAAGGATGGAGCACAGCCCTGCCAAAAAGGACTTTATAGTACTGGTGGTTGGCAAGCTGGACATGAGCCAGCAACGTGCCCTCACAGTCCACAAAGACAAATGTATCCTGAGTGCATGAAAGGAAGTGTGGTCAGCAGGTCAAGGGAGGCAATCCTGCTCCTCTACTCTGCACTGGTGAAGCCTCACCTGGAGTACTGCATCCAGATGTGGAGTCCTCAGTACAGGAGAGACATGTACTTGTAGGAGCCATAAAAATGATCCAAGGGATGGAATACCTCTCCTATGAGGACAGGCTGAGAGAGCTGGGGCTGTTCAGCCTGGAGGAGAGAAGGCTTCGGGGAGACCTGAGAGCAGCCTGTCAGTATTCAGAGAGGCTACAGAAAAGAAGGGGACAGACTCTTGAATAAGGTCTCTGTGATAGGACAAGGGGAAACGATTTCAAACTAAAACAGGAGAGATTTATATAAGGAAATAAAATTTAAGGGTGCTGAACCACTAGCACAGGTTGTCCAGAGAGGAGGTGGATGCCCCATCCTTGGAGACACCCAAGGTCAGCCTGGACCAGGCTCTGAGCACCTGATGGAGCTGTAAGTGTCCCTGTTCATTGCAGAGGACTAGAGGGCCTTCCAACTCAAACAATTCTATAATTCTATGAAAAAGGTAAAAATATTGTTTATACATTATATATATTCATTTATATACATATATTTTTTTAATAATTGATCTAATACATATTCATTGAGTCTATTCACTAGTCATTTATGCTGCTCTGTAAACTGAAAATAAAAATGGGAAGGAGGAAGGTGAATCATTTTACACCTTATTCCAAATAAATCAAAGGAGTCACATCAGTTTTTCGTCAAATATGAATCAGGCAATTTTTTGGCCTTCTGTGGCAGTATGTCAGAGCATTACACCTAATTCACATTACCTTGGCTCACCAGTGCATCTTGTCTGGACCTTGAAATTATGTAGGCCAAATTATTAAGCTGCTCAGATTCTTCATGACTTTGTTTGCTCATTTTGAATGTGTATTGCTAGATATCCAAAGAGATGTATGTCACTGCTGGTTTTACTCCTGAAGGGTTTATCTTATGCCCTTGGCAGATCCTTCACAGCAAACTGCTAAACAATAATTTGTGTTAATATCTTCTCATTTACTTCCATTAACTGTAAATGATGCCTTTCAAGGCATTTTCAGATCTCTATTCCTTTACCTGCTTGTTACCCACTTTGGCTTAGTAAATGTTCCTGAGAACTTAAAAATCTTGTCCAGGTTTGTCAATGGCTAATTATTAGTAGAAATAGCTTTTCAGAATTCATTTGTATGTTTAGTTGGTATGTTCTGCCTTGTTCTTAAGAGTTCATGTGTGCTCTAATTTGAGGAAAAGACTTTGATTCTTTAATCTGTACCCAAATGCTAGCATACTAACTGACAGCATCTCCTTGCTTTTCTTTCCATTTTAATATACACAGCATTAAGAGCCAAACCAGATAAAATTACTCATTGACTCCTTAATTGTTAGCTTTGGTAAAAGCTTTGCTGAACAAGAATGGAAGGTTTTAGCTAGTTATCAGTGGTGGTACTGCAGAAATTCTGGAAGATGTCATCTCTTATCTCCAGTGCCTCAGATAAGCATGAGGGAGGGCATGAGATGAAGAGATGCAGATGCCAGGAATCTCAGGAAGCAGAGATGGGCAAAGAGGCTGCAGGGTACAGAAAGGGAATATATACAGATTTGGTGAGGAATACTGGAATATAGAAATAGAAGGGAAACTTTGAGAAAATAGAGAATTCTTTCTAATACTCTGTACCCATGGTATTATCTTCTTTAGAGACAGTTTCTTTTTTCACTTGACTTTCTCAGAATTTAGACCCATGTACATGTAATATTTGATGACTTAGGCAGAAATAAGTCTATTTTAAAAGCTAATCTTTGCATTACACATTGAATCCATTATAGAATCTCTTCTACTTTAATGAAAAACCTTAGTGAATGGATTAAACGAGAACAATCTTATATCATAAGACTGAGGCAGTTGCCTAGAAATTAGCATGAATATGTCGCAGTAAATACTGCCCCAATCAAATAAATAGTAATGCTCAGTAGAACTATTCAAAGGACTTAGTATGAGTAAAAGTGTACTTTTAGAGACGTAAGTGCATTCTACATTATATGGCATTTTGTGTGCCATTTTAAGGGACAGTATTTCCATAGCACTTAACAGACACTTCATGTCTTTCTATGTTGTAGGACAGAAGAGTAACTCCTACTTAAGCATCATACTGAGACCAAGAATTTATGGCTTGTTTTTAAGACAAAAAAATGTGGTTCTTCTATGGAAGAAATGTGGAACTAAGACACAAAGTGAATCCTCTGTGACTTACACAACTACATACATGCTTCCATGTATTCCGTCCTCAGAAGGAACTACTAAAGAATGTATCACCACAGTTTTTGTGGTTGTTGCATGTATAGGAAAAGAAAAAAAAAAGGGCATGATCCTATCTTTATGCAGTCTTTGCAACGTGAAAGAGCAGTTTAGAATGAAGTCCTCTATTGTAAAAAGAATGATTGTCAAAGAGATTGAAATAATTGGGTCAGGGCTGTGATTACAGTGAAGTTCTGCTTTGCTAGTAAAGGCAGTTATTTAATTCTCCAAAATTCAAAAATCTTGGACTTGTAACAGAAATGAACAAACAGAACAGCAAGCGTAGTAAATCTAAACCTACTCTATGAATCATTTTTCTATTTTATTTTCTTTCCCAGGGTTCACTGGGCTGTACAAATGTTGCCTTGTTGTCACTACTGCAGCCAATACATTTTTCCTGCTTGGTAAGAGAACAAGCCTTTTCCACTTGCTTTGAGCATGCTGTTCTCACAGGTAAAATTATTAATTATTTATAGGACAAATGGGAAGCTACTTAGAGGAGATCAAGTATGTAAAATGAAATGGCAGGGTTTTCTTTCACATCACAAATGGAAGTGATTCACTGTCATCCCTCATTTGGAAGATCCTCTGTGTTGTGGATGTCCTAACCCATCTATCCCCACGCAGGTATCTGGCCTGCATTGTCGCAGGTACCCATGCTTATACATGAACTCTGTTCAAACAGAGCCTGAACAATCACAACCATAGATGGAGAAAAATTCTCTTTTCATCACAAGAGCTGAATTTGTGCTCACATTCCTCTTGTTCACTGCAGAAGCTTTTTGCTCAAATGCAGTAATATGGAATCAAATATCAAAAGAGCTGCAGCTTTCGAGTTGGGTTGAAAAGACACATTTTTTCCAGAGGAGGGGTACCCTGCAGCAGACTGGGGGAATTAAGAAAACAGGGACCCCCACGCACTTTGGTCCTTCTTCTTGATTTCCCTAACACTCACGATAGTGACCAGAAAATACTGACTTACCATCTATCAGCTGGCTGCTGCTACTCTCCCTCTCCTTGCTGAAGTAGAAGCAGCAGATGGGAAGTATATCAATACAAAAAAAAAAAAGATTCAAGCTTTCTGCTCCCCCACTCCACCTACCCTATAGATGTTTCCCAGCCCATGGCCCGTGGATTCCCAATTTTTGATGGAAAATACAGGCTGATCTTGAAATGTGACAACGACTCAGAGGGAGGAAAGAGAGACTGCCAGATGGCTCTGCTTTGTACCTTCTTCAGTTTGCAGGATAACACTTTGTGATTTGCCAAACATTTATCATTTTCCCCAATCTTTGTGCTATGGAATGAAGATAAACTTGTAGCCTCTTGGCCTCATTTGTCCGCAGAAGTAACAAGATGATGCAGCATTGTGGAAGGAGAATGAAGAAAATGTATGTTTTTTGTATGCACTAGTGCAAAGGAGGAGAGAAAATGGGGGGTGGGAGTGTTGTGGGAAAAAAAAAAAGAATCTCATAAAGAGTATAAGTAGCAGAACTGGAAACACCCCCTCACTACCCACAGTGAGCATCTCATTCCTCTGAGAGTCTGCCTGGAGGAGTCTTAAATCCATGAGAAACCAGAAGGAAGTATTTATTCTTATGATCATCATCCAAAGCAGAATTATAGCTGGAATTCATGAACTTTTTGAGGTATAGTGTTTACTAGAATACAAATTCAAATACAAATACAAATTCTTCCCTAATTTTCTTTGTTCTCTTCCTCCTATTGCAGTGTAAAACTGCAGAGCAATTCCACTGGGGCATGGTGGGCCACTAATCTTCATACAGAGGGACAGCAGGATGTGCTGTGCTTTCAGATCTGTGTTTCATCGTCCTCCTCTGTCCTCCTTATGGAATCTCTTCAAAGCTACAACGGAGAAAATTGTAACCATGTTGTTGTTTACTTTTAACACTCTGAGAGTGGGATAATGTCATATCATGAGATTTTTTTTTCTATCATTTTACACTTACATAAAGGACTAAACAGTAATAAGCCCGTAAACACCTGTTTCGTGACCTTAGTACAAGCTTCCTGGTTTATGGAACTATTAATTTTCTTGTATGATAATCTGTGCAAATATCATAGCAGAATGGGAGTTGGAAATTTGTAGTTGGGAGCTCCAGTTTTGCCAAGTTGAAGAGAGAATTCAGCACAGAAAACATGTCAGTAATAGGCTGTTGGAGCATGTGTCGCTTTTGCATAGAAACTCAGTTTAAGCATGTAATTTACATATTCTGATAGAATTCTCAACGAGGCTTTTAAAATTATAGTCCTAAACTTTGAAGTGATGCCTCAGCATTTCCAAGTTCAAATCTATTTAGCAGAACAGTGTGGATCTATCACCAGCAGGCTGAGAATACAGCTCACTTCAGCTTTGGTTCCCAGCATTGTGTGTTCTTAACAGAAGTCTCTTTGTGTCACTGGCAGAAAGAGAAGTCAGACTCCAGAAAAATCTGCAGTCCAGTGTTCAGCTCAGATGCTGCCCTGCTGCAGTCGAGTGAATTCTGCACAGGGTCCTACAGCCACATGGTAGTACCTGAGGTTTACCTCCAGCAGTCATCCCTATGCCCTGCAGGTCCTCTTGTCTCCCTTATTTGTGCCTTTCCATGATTTTGGTCTATGCAGCGAGACGACACACAAAATGAAGTATTCTGTTCCCAAGGACAATGAATTTTTTGCATGGTCCAGTTTTTTGTCCATGTTCCAGAGGAAAAAAAACCAACATCTATATGCAGTTCTTTAACCATCATATTCAGGCAAGTTGTGCATTGCAGCAAGAGACCAGAGGTTTGATGTTGGCAATTGCCTGAACACTTAACTACACTTAGTATTTTGGATGTGATGCTTTTTATAAATAAATCAAAAACTATGTATCCATTGGCTTAACATTCTGAAATCTATACAGCTTTTCAGTATAAGTTTGTCTCAGATGGCTTCTTAATGAGAAGACTGCCATAACAACTTGCCCTATAATATAGCATGAGTGCACATAATTCAGTATTTGCTAATGTTTCAGATACAGATGTCTCAAACATGCTTCTTTGTTCAGAGACATCCTAACTTTGGCTTAGGCATAATGGCATTTGCTATATATTTGCAGGCAAATTAATGTCTAGTCAGGAATGCATCTAAGCATTGCTTTGCAAGCAATTGTATGCACAGAATTTTTGTTCTCTCAAGAGAGAAATGTGCGAACATGCAGACTAGGTAAGAATAATTAAATCTTTTATGTCTGTTCCTATTTTAAAAGTTCTCCAGAGCTGCTGCAGTGGCTACAAGGGCAAAGCTGCTTTTGCTACAGAGCATATCTAAATGGAAATAGAGCTAGTTACAAGTATAGGTACTGTGCTGCAGATGCCAGCTCTGGTCAGAATAATAGCTTTAATATGAGAATGCATGCTTTCTCAAGAGCTCCTGCTATGCTTTTGGTAGCTTGACAAGGACTGTAGGCATTGAGAGCAAATTTCTTTTTCTATCCAGAAACACCATTCAAATGAAAATCGCAACAAACACAACAGCTATTATTTAAAATAATTGAGCATGTTTTAAGAGGAGAACCTGACCTTAATAAAGCATTGATCATAGTCACATTTGTCACCTCTAACACAGTCTTTGTTGCAAAGCAAGAACTGTCTCCAGAAGGTCTGGTTTAGGCAATAAAACGTGATGAGAAAGTTCCCTATTTTCCAGACTTCACATTTTGTGGGGAAAATTCTATTAAGTCTATATTCAAATGGAAATAAAACAGAAAGAGAGCACTGAAAATAAGCATCGTTTTCAATCAGCTAAGACTTCTATAATATTTTAATTTTTTTTTTTTTTAACCTGGACCTGGAGGTAAATCTGCTAGGACTTGAAATTCACAATTTTCACAAAAAGAAGCTCTACTTTTTTAAAACTCATTCTCCAAAGTGTTTTTGGTCCCTGGTGTGAGTTGAAGCTTTTTGTTGTAAGCAGGTTTTTGATTGCATTTGTTATCACTGGGAGCAGTATGTTAGGAGAATCAGTGTGATAGGTGGGCTTAGCTCCCAGCTGACAACTTTCTGCCCCTGCCAGGGCCCAGCAGTGAGCTCGTTTCTGGTCAGTGCCTCCTGCAGCCACAGTTACCAAGCCTTAGAAGTAAATAAAGCACTGCCATCTGTGCACTTGTGCACCCCTTACCTCTCCATTAGTTAATGATGAGAAATGGTGGCAGTGCATGGCCCTGCCATCAGAACACCCTTATGTCACCTGCAAGTTCTCCTGTTCACTTTAACACAGGTATGTCAAGTTATTGCTCAGAAATAACAAGAAATCCCTGCCAACTGAGATACAGTGAAATGTTTTTTGTTTTCTTTCCAGATGCGAGGACATTTAGTCAGGGTTTTCAGACACATGGGCTTGAGGTAGGCCCCAGTTAGTGTACGTGGGGACAGGTTGGGCTTGGAGCAGGAGGCTCTGTCTGCAAGGAGTTCTGTTCTACAAGTTGTCCATGCAAAAGTGCTGTCTTTTTTTTTTCTCCTCCTGTGAGGTTGTGTTGGCCAGAAGGTAAGGAAATGTTTCACCTCAAAAAGGGTTTGAGCTCAACTTCTCACTTTCTGGCTGAAGCACATAAGACTGGGGTCTTCTTGTAAGCTGGTGTTTTCCAGTTAGCTACCTCTCAGCAGGTTTCATACTTGATTTTTGCACAAATAAATGCCATGCTCAAATTCAAGCTCCAAAAGCTAGCATGTGGGAGATAAGCTGTTCTCCCTTCCCCACAAAGGCTTGCTCTGGGCTCTGGCATGACTGTGGTGGGAGGGCTCTGCAGACCCCACCAACAGTCTCTCAGAAGACTTCTCAGTTTCAATGGATGCTGTTGAATAGCATAAACTTTCCTTTGTTTGCAAATGCCCTAAGTTTGGAAATCACGTTCTGTTTTTGTGAAAAACAGATCGACATTTAACTCTTCTTAATCATCTCTGTAAG
Source organism: Chrysolophus pictus (assembly GCA_037305975.1). Lineage (NCBI taxonomy): Eukaryota > Metazoa > Chordata > Aves > Galliformes > Phasianidae > Chrysolophus > Chrysolophus pictus. Next base: position 9,671,946 of record CM074586.1, read on the forward strand.
TGAACAAAAGGGCAGCACGCTGCAGGTAAAAGAGTCTGGTGAGTGTGATCTCTTTCTTGTTGGCCATGAGAAGAGATTTAACATTGCCTTTCATTAAGGTTTCACAGCACAGGCCTGTGACAGTAATGACCAATTGTACTATGACCAATATTGATTGTTTCAGGACAATACAAGGTAGGAGCTGTTGCAAATACTTTGATCGTTTCACTTCTCCACAGCATATACACAGCTTTTATGGAGACTTTAGAAAATCCAAAATAAATAGTTTCAATCAAAGGCACATGGGTGAGAGAGACAGCCACGGCTGTATGCGTGTAGGCGAGAACAGAAGTTCTGCACCTGGTGTGGGGAGGCTTCTGTGTTCCTATCACCCATCCCATCTGTTTATCAATATTGTGATCACTCAGGAAAAACTTTGCATTTTTAAACCCTCAGTTTTGATTTTCATAGTTTTGTCAGCAATTTATATATGATTGGCAGAACTTTGGATATGAAAGCCTCTTGGAAGCCCAGAAACATTAGATTCAATCATGAGATTTTATAACTGCTGCATCTGGATCCGTTTCGCTTGCTGCCGAATGCTAAGACACTGGGGATTCCCACTTGCATCTTGCTGTGCTAACATGGTGTCTAAAAATATCTTACATAAAGAGCTACACTGTGTTTGGGTACTTCCCCATACATTTTGTGTTAACCTGATTCCACATATGGTCTTCGTGAAGAGCACAAATACTGCCAGATGTATAGTCATGAATCCTGCATTTGCAAGGTGGATGCAAACAGCTGAATTAGCACTGCTCAGTGAGTGAGCTGGTCTACTTGCTTCCATGTGCTCCTGCTTGCTGTAAGCGGGGAGTCGTCTGCGGCAGCCTAAACTCCCTGGGTGGAATATCCTGATTTAGTCTTGACTCTTCCATGTGATAGCAGAGGTTTGACACTGCATGTCTGAGAACGCCCTTAATTATATTACTCTTCCACAGCTCGCTACTGGTATAATGAAAATATTTTTTCATTTCAGTGATTGAAGTCTGTGACATCTAACCAGTGACTCAGACAATAAAACTGCAGGTCCTTTTATCTTTCCATTATTCCTGAAGCAATCTGATTCTATATTTTTCATTTCGTATGTACATTGGCTGAAAACCTTAACAATATTACAACTGTAAGTTTTATCCATTTTGTGAGGTAGATTGCTCCAGTGCCTTTCCAAATAATAGATATTTCTTCTTCAGGTTCTTTGCTTGAAGACTTTAAGTCTTCATATATCTGCAATTACCATCTGTTAATCCAAGAGTATAATCAATCTAACACCTCCATTGTATTAGAAATGATTTTTATGCTTCTTCTAATTTAATCTCATCTGCAAAATTTGAATTGTAGCTTTCAACTCCATCAGTCATGTCATTTGTATATATGACAGTACAGTGGAAAGATTGAGTTCAAAAGTTCAGGCGTGTAACTTCTTTCTAAGTTCTTGCTGGGTTACACGTTACTTATGCTTTCTGCTTAGCCCTTCTCTTAAAAACCCACTTTGAAATTCTGTCTTACTTTTTTTTTTTCCCCCCTCTAAAAATGATTGATTTTTAGCAACAGTTTGTGGTCTTTTGTGATTTTGTTTTGTTTATTTTTTTGTTTTGGTTTCTGTATTTCTCCCCAGAAGAATAACACTGTGGTTCAATTCTCAGAAATGTAATCTCTGATTTGGAAATGCTGTGATGTACTGTGTTACTATTTCTTCCCAGGGATGGTGTCTGGTTGCTTTCAAATCAATATTCAGTATGGTTTGACTTCCTGCTTAAGAGAGGGCTAAGCTATTCAGGATTGGGAGAAAGTATCAGAGGTGGGTCTGGAGTGAGCTGGAACCATCTCAGCCATAGACACAATCCCCGTAGAGCACAAATAATACTGATCTAATTACTGAATTGGTAGAAAGTGCCTGATTTCAAAGAACAGTCTGAATATTCTTGTGATTGCAGCATCTGAAATACACAGCAGCATTAGAATTAAAATTGTCATATATATATTTCACAGCCTCCTGGTAATAGAAGGAATTCTGATACAAGGGTCAGCAAAAGCCTTGGGAGTCTTTCCGTGAACTTCAATCATTTTGGGATCAGGTCTTGAAAAAGGTGGATAGAAGTAACCAAGGTGTCAGCTCGGTATTTTTGGGGCAAAGAGCCAGGATGGAAGAAAGCAAGACAAAATTCACTAACTGCTTTCCCTCCAGTGCTGTATGGATAGGTATATTCATAGAATGTGACTTAAAATATTGCTGTAGCATTTGAAATACTCAGTATTCTTATATTCTGTCACCAAGATATTAATCTCCAATTCAGTGAGCCTAAAAATGTTCACTTGGAGATTTTGATAATTAGATTTTTTGAAGAATTTAACATAATTAAATAGCGTCTATTGCCTATCTTTTATTTTAGTTTCCTCACCTGAATTAATCTTTCTTTATCTGAGGCCAGCTCACTGCTCCCTTTGGAGTCTACACAGTCTTGGGAGGAACCATCTAACCATCTGCTGACACATTTGGTTCAATACAGGGGAATATGTGGAACATCCCTGAACCCCTTTCATCTGCAGGTACTGCAGCAGTCTCATACCAGGTGCTTCACTCCCGGACACTGGAGGCTTCCGGACACTTACACAGTGCTTATTGCTTTTTCCCAGCTTTGTAAGGAAAGGTTAAAGTCAGATTAAAGTTTGGCTAAGATCACACAGCTTCAGCCAGAAAAGCAATGATATTCGTGTTCCATTTCCTGGGAGCAGCTGGGAATGCCTGTTTGAACAGAAAATACTGTCTGTGCAAAAGCCATCTCCCGGCTGGGGTTGGCTGAGAGCTATTGCTGCCATCAAATGCTCTCCAAGAGGGAAGGATGGGAAGGAGGGAGGCACACTGCCTGTTTGTGGTTTCCCAGCCAGGTGTATCTGCTGCCTTGTTTGAGGGAGAGGTCTGGGGAAAAGGAAAGATGGAAAGGACTCTTCTAAGCTGCTGAGGAATTGAGACTACATTTGACAGCGTGTGAATCAAAGGCTGTGTCTCTCCACATTCCCACTGGTTTTGCTGAAGTCACTGGAACCTCTCAAGGACCCAGCTGGCTGCTCAGGCACAACTAATTGCCTGAACAGGATTGAACCCAGATGGTTATATTTGAAATTGTCTTTAAAATGATTCATATATTTTCTGAATGTCCATCATGGTAGAAGAAATCTAGTATCTTTATCAAATCTATTCTTTTGTGTGATCCTGGGTTCAGAAGAGAGCTTGTTAAACTTTTATTTGTGCTGCTCATACCATCAAGGTTACTTATCATTGTTGCACAAGAAAAGGAAACATATCAAATGAAAAAATCAGTTTTATCTTTGGCAAATGCCTGTATTTTGTCTTTGTGTGATATGTTGTCATTCATCATCTAACCTTGGGGAAATCACGGGCACTCTAACGATGTAAGAGGCCAATAAAAAAAGAAAATGATTTCAGTAAAATTGTAGCTAGGGATATGTAAAAGAGAAAAGCCCCTGGGTAATAAAAATTACCCATGCATAATGACTGTGACTGCATCAAGAAGACATGCTGTATACAACGTGCTGTACCAACTCACATACAGGACGTCCCTATCACCAGACTCAGATTTACATTGGTGAAAGGGTTAGAGAAAGAAAGCCGGGGTCAAGCCCAAAGCAAAGGGCTAAAAAGCCAAGTACTCAGTAACTGCTCCTGTGTCTTTACCTATCTCTTTTGCCTCTTTGTTAGAGCTGTCTCTTTTGATCTTGCCTTTCTCGTTATTGCCTCTGCTACAGAATTGGGCTCAGTTCCAAGGTCGAGGTCTGCTCCTGCAGAACATCTCCCGTATCCTTCCCCTGTTAGTCAGGCTGCATCATTAGAGCCTGGTAGGTTTGCACAGTGCCTTTGGCAATGGTATTCCTCATTCTTTCTTCAGTGCACTTTTGTGACTACTTCTCTTCAGTTAACATTTGGATAATATTTTCTACTGTCGTCCCCTTTAGTCTTGGTAGGCACAGCTTTAGGAGACTTCTTAATGGACGGATCCTTGGTCTTCACTTTACTTTTTTGAAGACCTAGGCCTGATCATGCCTTAGTAATGACCCGTGGTCCTAAATACTCTGAAAAAAAGCAGCCTTTTGCAAGAAACTGCTTTCCTCAGCAAGTTCTGTTTTGACAGATTGCTGTCTCAGCAAGCGCTGCTACTTGTGGTAGAGATTTAAAGTGTACTGGGTGTTTTTATTTTATATTTTACATTTTTGTTTATTGCACTTTTAAAACTTGCTGACTCTCATACTAGTGGGAAGAAGGAATCTAAAAATAAATCTGAGATTAGGATTAGGTCAGTAGATCAGTTTAGTGGGGCCGTGTCTTTCCTTGCAGCCAGAAGTTATCACACCATGAGCACTTGACTGCCTTGGGCGATTAATTGCCTGTCTCGCTTGTCTGACCAGCTCCTAACAAGCAAGAGTGACATGAATAAAACAAGTAACTGTTGATCAGAAGTTATTACAAATAAAGGGTTTTCTTCCGCCAGCTAGCCTGGCTGATGTCACTGAGGTCTCTGAACTTTGGCTCTGAAGTTAAGAAAGTCTTCCACAAGCAGTCAGCCAGAGCTCTCACAGCACATAAAGTTCTCTGCAGATAAACAAGTCCAGATATAATATAATCCATCCTTTTCTTCTTCTGCACTTCACCCCAGTGACTCTTTACTAATAGGAGTCTCTTTCTTTTCCATGTGACATTTTCCATTTGCAGTGACATAAAGGATGCACAGTGAGGGCCGGACCCCTCCCCACAGCCATTGTATTCGCTGGCTCACTGCCTCCCTGTTGTCCACCACTGCAGATTGAAACTCCCCGTCTCCATCTCTGCAGACTGTCACAGCTCCTATTGTGAGCTACTGTGAGTTTTCTCTATGAATCAAACTGCTGCTGAATCAAGTCCTTTGTATCTCCTTATTCTGGTTTTAAAAGAGTTTTGCTAATCCTGTTGGCACAAACTTTGAAGCCAAGAAGCTGGGCAAGAGGATCCACGATGATCTGGGTGCTGCTGTAGCTGACTTCCTCTGGTACGAAGCTAGGTGGTTTCAAATCAGCTGGGGTGTCAAAACGCTGCGGCGCAGTCATTTCTGTGCCTGAAGCAGGCATGCCCAGAGAGCCTGAATTAGTAACAACTTGGCTGATTTTATTCCAGCTGCACCAGCGGTTTGTTTATGTGGAGAGTCAAACAGCAAACACCCACAGAGCTGTTAACTCTGCAAATCTTCAGTAAGTATTTTCTAAACTACTGCTGACAAATTTCTGACGAGGCCTTAATCTCTGTGCAATCTATTGGGTGTTGTCAAAGCAGCATTAGTCAGGCTGTCATCAGGCAGGCGTTGTGGGTGTGACTCAGAGGTTTGCATTCTCGTACTCACTGCAGAAAAGCCACGTTGGGAAAACCTCCCACAGAGCCTGAGCCCCTGCCGAGGTGGGGACGTGAAGCTGAGGTCTGTGCCTAGAGAGGTTTCTCCTCCTCCATAGTTTATACCTGGAAACAAGTGAGAATCACCTCTCTTTTCATTCTTGGGACAGCGGCAAATGCTATTGCTTTTCTGCCACTGCTCAGGAGAATGCAAAAGGTGATGCTGTGAAGAGAAATGGCTGCTGCACATTTAAGGTGTGCAATTAGTAGAAAGTAAAACAATGAATAAAGCCAGGTCCTAAATTAGCGCTGCTGTGCTTAATACTGGAGCTGTTCCAGTTATCATGTGCCTGCGACATCCTGCTACTCAGGGTAAGGCCTCAATCCCTTCCTTGGAAGGGGAGAGGGCTGGGAGGAGCGCAGGCTGCGCATCACAGCCCGCCCATGTGCGGGGACAGTGCCTGCACTTTGCTGCTCCTTGGCATCACTTCTCTCCTCAAACTCAGTAAGAACCCATGTTATTTTCTGAAGCCAAATTCTTTATCTCTGACCCTCCTCTGATGCCAGTCTGGACTAGAAGAGTTGTTGCTGTCAGCGGTAACGGTAGTATAAAAATTACCACATCTTTTGAAAAAGAAAACAAAACAAAAAATCACCTCTCCTGCCAGCATAAAAAGCAAGGACACCAGGCAACAGTTCAAACAGAGCCCCTGCATACAAACAAACAAAGATGCCTGTCAGGGCTTAAGGGGAAAAAAAAGGGCACAGCTGTAGCACCACATTAATTAAATTGTATGAGCCTTTTTATTTTCAAGGATGCAGACAGATGCCACCTGAAACATGGGATGCTTGGAAGTGACACACACACAATTAAGCCACACACGTTCTTTGAGCTCCCTTTCTGAATCTCCATAGCACAGATTGAATTAACACTACAAACGCCAAGTGAAAGTGTTCTCACAACAGTTTAAACTTGTACAGAACTAAGGAATAGATGAGTAAAATTTAGTTTTTGAATGAGCAAATTAGTATCTCCCCGAAATTACTTCTATGTTTGAGACTGTGAAGTTAAAGCCAGGCAATTAAACTTGAAGTTGCAGACTAGGCAGTAAAGATTGTGGTTATTATTTTTGATGTTGAATTTTATTGAGCCTAATTCTCATGCAGCTATTTGTAAATATCCATGCCCAGAATAAGCTGTGCAGGGCGGCTGCCAGCGAGAGCAGCAGCTGTGCCCAGAACCCAGCAGGTACGCCTTCTGGGAAGGGAGGCTGTGTCTCTGAAATAAACCCAGTCTTGTGCTCTTATCAAACTGGTGCTCTTTGAAAAATGTCTCTAAATATGACCTGTTTTTTAAATAAATGCTAGTCAGTTGATTCATTAAAAGGCAAAGAGGCATAGAGCAGATAGGATGTGCTTTGTACAACTGGCACAGTTTCCAGTGCCTGAGAGAAAGGCTGTATTTTGTCTTTGGGGATAGAGCAGTAGTGTAGAATAGCCATTTTTTACAGTTCAAAAGATAATTGAATTCCCTGATTCACAAGCTCTCATTTTTTATCTTCTCTATCTTCTAGCATATTCTTGCCCAATCTTCATTCCCCCCTGGCTGCCATGTTAAAGTGTTCTCATGGGAATGGGGTTGAGGTACTGGGGAGCAAAATTGGGCTGACCAAACTGAAACACTGCTGTAGTCAAAGGGCATAAAATATGATTAGATAATCTGATAGGCCAATTGCTTAGCACTTTGTTCTTAAGTTGAATCCAAGAGCCAGGTGGGTTAAATACTCAGTCTGATGCAGAGAACATGAGATGAGCAGTTTGCATGGACAGGGAGTCGTAGATCTCTGCTTCAGCGGTTGGCACTGAGGATGAACTCTCGTGTTTCAGTCAGAAACAGCTGCAGGAAGCAGTCTGTGCACTGTGGCAGATGTGGCCCCATGGCAGCACTGCAGTCCTTCTGCTGTCGCAACCCCATACAATGGGATGATGTGAGTTGGGCAGAGCTGAAGAATGAATGGGCTGCTCCACCCATCAGAGGGCAGCAGCAGCAGAAGCAGGTCTTTCTTTCCTGGAGAGGAGGATAGGACTTAATAAATTAGAAAAAGAAAGTGTTATCCATGCAAAGCCTGAAAGAATGTATTCACTCATTTCAGATTAGCTGCCTCTCTTGGTAGTCAGGTCTAATCTGTCTGTGCAAGAGAGCAATTTCTTCATCATCAACAAAATGTACATCTTGATAAACCAGCGGCTTAAAATTTTAATGCAGTACCTCAGAGTGGAAAACAGTTTCCATATAAACAGTAGATAATTAAAGAGGATTTTTCTTACAAAAAAAGTGGGAAATCTGACTTAAAAGTGTGAAGATATGAATCATAATCTGCAAAAACCTGGAGGCATTAATCTCTTGAGAAAATATTTACATAAGCATATTATAAGTTTGTTTCGGGATTTGTTACACATTGGGGGGGTATATTATGCATACAGTAATGAAAGAAAAATTAAGATTTGTAAACGTGTTCTGTATTATAACTGTACAATGTATTGCTAGAGTTCAGGTAAATTTGTGGTATCAAAGGGAACTTGCATGGGAAATGATACCTTCCCCTTGTACAAATGGGCAGATATTCATAAATGCTGGCAGGACAATTTTCTGTCACAGCGTGTGGTGACTTCATCTGCTTCTTCCCACACTTCACTCAGGAGGCAGTGCAAAGCCCCTCTGCCTGCTGATGGTGCCACTTCAGGTTTGCCCCTCAAAGCACAGCAACTTGCCACTGCTCTGCAGAGGAGGCTGAAAATGAGAAGTGCTGAGAGAACAAATTGTGGGTAATGTAAAGTCATTTTTTATTTAGATGTGTCCACAATAACATTTGTAACACTGTTAGGGTAACAGCTGCAGCAATACTGCATTCATGTCTGACAACCAGTTTTGTAAAATACTTACTTCAGATAAACAAAGATATCTGTACTAATTGGTAACAAGAAAAAAAAAGAAAGCAGAGAACAGTGGCTTGTGCCTCACACCTGGCACTTAGCTGTTACTGACATCACATAGCACAGTTTTAGTGTAGGCAGCATAAGAGAACACAGCTTAGGAAAACAAAGTCAGAGGCTCAGGACATACGGTTCTGTGCACTATGCAAAGGGCACAAAGACAAATGTAAACGATGTCTTCATGGCTATGGGTCACCAAAAAAGCCAATACGTGAACAGGCTGAAAATCATCCGGAAGTCTTCTTTCACTGAAGCAAAACAATATATTGCAATACCCCAAAACTGATCCTTTCAAGCTGCCAGAGACACTAAAGAAACATTACTGAGATGATCAAATTGGCCGCTGATCCCTAGGAAAACAAAACAAAACAAAAAAGCCTAACCAAACCCCCAGTAAAAGGAAGTCCTCTGCGCAGCTTTGCTAGTGCTGTTGTAATACGTGCATTCTGAGGGAAGACTGTGGCAGTACTTTATAGACACAGAGCAGACTGATTTAAATGGAACAATTTAAGGAACAACAACAACAACAAAAAGTTATCTCCAAATAAAATCATAATAATTTATAAAAATCAGTCAAGGTACTGCGAAGTTACCTTGGACTGGTCAGACCTCAGTGGGCACATTTTGATTATACTGGATTTTCTTACAATGAAGTGAAAGTCAACAGGGAGAGTAATGAGGTGCTGTAATGCTTTACCTTTCTTGTCTTTTATAATAATTTAGTTCAAGCAGGCTTTGGGAAAATCACACTTTTATTTCAAGATCCAAAAAATCAATATAGCAGTATACATTTAGTGCTTGAGGGAAAATTTACTCAAAATTGTTTCATGATGAAAATGCCGAAGGCAGATGCTTTTGTTCAATCTGTTACTTTGAAGGGACCTTGTAATCTTAATTCCAAGTTAAAGACTTATGGCCGTTGTATCAAACAAAGGCAGAACAAGTACCTCTTCAAGTGAGGAAATGTTAGGGATGTGTGTATAGTAATTCAATTAAAAACAAAATAAAATAAACCAAACAGTATTAGCACACTTTAGCATAGGAAACCGTAAATACTTTGGACTAACTGCTGACTCTACACTAATTTATCCACAAGCTTTATCTGTTGTTCTGTGCTTTTCCATCTGGGTGAACAAGGTCATGGAGCATCTCAGCCAGCAATGCTCTAGCTTCCAAAAATTTGGGGGAATAATCAATGGAAAACAGATCAAGCTGATCTATGGAAAAAATTGTGCACAGATAAATCAGCATTTCCTTTTAATTTTTGTGATGGCATGTATAAAACTGAATTTCTTTAGATATTTAGGAGATAGCAGAAACTTGTACTGAAATAATATATTCAAGTAAGGATCTTAGACCTTGTTCCCCAGTTCATGCCATGACAATGGTGGGTGGGTCAAGATTTCTTACTACGATACAATGTTCTCAATGCTGTCCTGTGCCCCTCATGGCAGCCCCAGATGATCAGGTCTCTCACCAACTACTTTTTCCCAAAGCAGGAGAGAAGCTCAAGCACTGTGCAGCAGTCAGAGTGTATTTACCTCTTCCTTTGACACTTGGACAGAGCTGGAGGGCAGAAAGGAGAGGAGATGTTCATGTAGCACATGCTGTCATTACAGGTACTGTGCCCTTTCATTTTTCCCAGTTTGTATCTGGACTGCATCTGCCCTTGCTAAAGTTGAATTTTCATCTACTGTATCATAAAACCAGTGGAAAATTTATAACAATGGTTATATAAATTTCACATTATGAAAATAAATTTATAAACCTAACATCATTTATTTTCATATAGTGCAGTAGAAGCTATGAGTACGCTCAGTGATGCTGCTGAGACACTAAGGTGAGCTCTAAGATCCTGCCTGAACAGCAGAAAAAAACCTTAAGATAACGGGGATGAACAGCAATGCACAGAACAGTGAAAAATCCTGGTACCAATATATCAGTGCTGTTTTTTGTCTAAGTGTGAAGTGACCAGTTGTTACAGGAACATTTCCGTTAATATTTCTAAAGACTTTTCTGCCAAGTGTAAAAAAAAAAGAGAGACATCTTAAATCATTACAATAAGAATGAAAAGAGCTTATCATAGAATCATAGAATGGTTTGGGTTGGAAGGGATCCCAAGGATCATCAAGTTCCAACCCTCTCTGCCACAGGCAGGGCCACCAACCTCCAGATCTGGTCTAGTATCACGCAGTGTAGTTAGTTTTGGCTAACTGGCAAAGCCCGGGGAGAGGTAAGGTCCTACGAGATGAAAGAGCTACCAAAGAGTCATTGTTTTAAAATACTTTGAACAAAGTCAGAAATCTACTAGGTTGGGCTGGGCTGGGCTGGGCTGTCTGGGCAGAAGAGCTGCATTTGTTGACTCACAGCAATGTGCTCAGAACCAGGAGGCAGTACCTCCTCTCTGCTGACATTTACTGATGTTGCTGTACTGTTGTGTGTTAGGCAAACGCGCTGGGATACAAGGGACCCTCGTGGTTCCTCCTTCCCCTGGAGACCTGAACGTGCTCCTGAGCAGAGGGTGCAGATTGGGCAGAAGAGAGCAGCAGTTCGGAGTGCAAACTGCTCAGGAGCTGGAAGGAGATACACAACTGAGTCCCAGTGGTGAGGGAAAGGGAATCTTCCTAGGGATCCTCAGGGACTGTCTGCAGCTTGATGTAATTCAGAGAGGCACTGCCTGGACTCAGAGCAAGACTGCAGAATGGCTGTTCCTCCCCCATTAACTCTTCAAGGACACCACAGTCTGGGGCATACTTACGTTCAAATCTTTGTTTTGTCTCATTCTGCAGATTATAATTTTCCCTATTTAAGAAGTCCATCATTATTCTCATGTACACCCAAACTGCTGTGGCAATTTTGAAGATGCCAAAAACGCAAAATCAGGCCTTCAATGTGAGAGAGAACGTTCTTTACCACGCAGGCAAACGTTAGTGGGAGGTATGTAACAGTAAAGATCATTTTAATCTTGTTACAGAGGAAAATGCTCTAACCAAGTCACTGAGATACTAAGGTCTACCATTGCATCATCTCAGTTACAGAGTAAAAAGCAGCAGAAAGAAAAAAAACAGAATTATCTGTTTGTTATAAAGCTGGTCCTGCACCCAGTCTGTTCTCAGTATAATTTCTATGGTTGGCTTTTCAACTGGCTGCCTGTACAACTACCTTGCAAATGAGTTTATTTTGTGCATATAGTAGGAGTTTCATTCTGTTGTATCATGAGACAGAAAAACAGCAAGTTTTAGGTAACAAACAGTATAAAGTAATTTTTCTTTTTCCGTAAGGAATGAAGAAATAGTGTCTTATTTTCACTGAGATTTAATATGATACAGATAACTCTTCTAACTCTTGCAGTTGTTTTGGGAAAGAGAGTAAAAAATAGCCAAGGGTAAGAGATGAGGAAAATAAAATAAACTGGAGTAAGAGACCTAGAAAACCTGTTTTAGAAAGCAGATACAAGAAGGCAGGAGACTTTTTCTCTAAGGAGGACAAGAGGTACCAGAAGCCATTCATTACATTTTTTGGAAGCATAGGGAAACTGTTAGGTTGGGACTTGAACTGGTGATGAAGTACCTGGTGAAGGGCTGTGGCTGGGCATGGGCAAATTGTATGTACCTGTGCTCCCCTCTTGACCAGAAGGGGTGCACCCAAGATGGAGCCACCATGGGCTCCAATAATGGCCAGCCACTGGAGGGAGAACATTTCTCAGACCCAGGCTGCTTCCTGAGAAAAAGTGCTATATTGCCAGAAAACCCTTTCACCAGCTGAGTGAATTCCATCCTTTTTGTATGCGACTGTTGGTCTACCTGCAAATAGTTTGCCTGGTATCACCAAGAACCTGTCAGAAGCGATTTTGCTTCTTCGTGAGAACAGGAAAACTATCTTGAGGGCTTCCTTTTTTCCCTTATATTTCTGTCAGAAGAAAAGGAGGCAGTGAGCTTCCCTGTCTCCTTCCTCTCTGCCTAAGTTTACACAGAAAGGATCCTCTCTAGGGACTCACAATAATGCAATATTTTACTTCAGTTCACATTAAAAAATCTTCTTCAGTGTTTACGTCAACAGAAGGAAGTTCCTTGCAACTGAACAGCCTATCAATAATAATGTCTAAAATGGGCCTGGCTCTGTTTGTCTGAACCAAAAATAAGTATTTGTTTCTTGTCAAATGGGAAGTCCACGGAAGAAACTTCATCCTGCATTTTGTAGTAAGGGTCTGTGACCCTTGGGCATAAAACCATAAAGCACTGGAGGATGACTACTTGACTTTTCCAATTTTCTTATTATACACACTCCTCTCCAGACTTTCTGCAATCAATCTTTCCCTTTGATTGCACTGCAGCTTTCAGACTCCACTTCAGAGCCAGCTGTGCAGGAATAGCTGTGTTTTTCTCCTCCAATCTAGTGGTCAATTTGGCCAACTGAAGGAGGCTTTAATTATGCGCATTTCTTAATAAGAGCGTACAAATCTGTTAAAACAAATATGAATTCAGGCTCTGTGTAAAGTATTTTGTGATCCTCTGTGCAAGTCTGCAACTTCCTATTTCTCGACTTCTGAAATGTTAAAAATTGCTGGTCAGTGATCAGGTGAAGAGCTGTGACATCCTTGAACCACTGATGCAATATGATTCATTTAGCTTTCCGTTTGTTTCTTATGAAGGGAAAAGCACAATTATACGCATACCAAACATGTAAAATTGAATATTCGCGTGTCCGAATAGTTGAGAAGCTGAATTCAATAACTGTGCTCAGGTTGTGTCAGCAGAGCAGCGTGCGGAGCACTGAAGTGAGGCAGGGGCGGAGCGCGGTGTGCGGCGTAGGGCAGCTGTGAATCGCCTCGGTTTTAAATACGCGCCGTGCCGAAGGTCTGGGTGCCCCGCGGCCACGTCTGGAGCCCGGGACTGGAGGCCGCGTGCCGCCTGCTTTTAAAAAAAATCATTTAATGTTCATTTTTGTAGTTTCCGCCGCTTCGCATCGCCTCGCCCCGCCCAGCTCCCGCCCTCTCGGCCCTCAGAGGAGCCGCCCCGCCCCGCCCCGCCCCGCCCCGCGCCTCCCCGGCGGCCCGCCCGGCCCCGCCGTCACGTGACAGCCGAAGTCCGGCGAGGCAACATGGCCGCGGCGGCGGGGTAAGCATCGCTGCTCGGCCGCGGGCGCCGCTCGGCCCCGTGAGGGCGGCGCGGAGGAGCAGCGCTGCGCCCGGGCCGGTGGGGCCCGCGGGGTTCGGGGTTCTTCGCCGGGCGGTTCCCCGCCCCGAGCTGTGGAAGGCCGGGCCCCGCGCGCTGAGGGCGAGCCGCTCCCTGGCGTGACCGCCGCGGGAGAGTGCGGACGGTGCGCGGGCCGGGCGGGCCCGCTGTGTGTGGCGGGCGGCAGAGCTGCGCGGGAAGGAAGGCGACGCTGCGGGTTGCCTGGTGCGGAGCCGCTCCTCGTACGGGTGAACTCGGCTGACTTGTCGGCGTTTTGAGACCGTTCCATTAGGAACGTGCCGGAACGGGGGGGACTTCTCGTGGTCTCCAGAGGTCCCCAGTGACTGAACGCTTAATTTCACTGCCCGTTTGCTGTGGGAACGGCATAAAAACTGGCTAGAGCCAGTTCTGTCTGTTGCTCAAGGCAAACGAATAAGGCCCAGTTAAATAAATGTCAACTGCTGGAAAAGTAGTGGTTTCTTACCTTCACTGAGACAGGATCCAGTGATCCTATCTTTGTGATCTCGGCAGAACAAATGTGGCAGGTCCTGGGTTTTCTTCTGAAAAGGGAGAGAGGATGGAATGCCTGGCTATCAGAGCGTTCTGGTTGTCACATCAAAGCAGAACCAAACGTTGAATGGATCATACAATAATGAAACAGAATCCCTCTGAAAAGAATGATAATAAAACCCTTCTGGAATAAGCTTCTAAAGACAAGGCAAAAAGAGAAGTGTCCTTTAAAAAAGCAGATGTACTTTAATGTTTTCAGCTGCCTATTACTTCCAGTATAGTAAAATAAAGGAGGTCTTACAAGGTCTTTTGACTGAGTGATCATAAAATGGTATGTGGCAGGCAGCAGGGCGGCTGCTGTGCGAGGCTTTTACTGGACTGAGGAATGGTTTTGGGGCAGCCTGGTGAAAAATGAGGAAGCTGAGCTTCAGGTGCAAGGAGCCCTGATTGTTGTGTAGTTACAGAAGCTTGCACAGGTTCAAAGATGCACGTTCCCCAAAGCAGTGCTTACATTAAATACCCTGCATTCTGATTTGTCCAATGTGTAGCTCTGCATCACAGCTGGGAGATGAGTTTGTGGCAGTAGGCCCCAAGGCGCCTATGTTGGTAGAAGAATCGGCCCTTGGAGGAGCAGCCAGGTATTGCACTAGTTATCGTAGTGGCGATTGTGTCTTGTGTGATACAAACAAGTGACTGGTCAGAGGTCACAAACCAGAACAGAATTCTTGTATCCTTATAGGGAAGGAACTTTTTAATTGTACTGTTAGATGGCAAATTCACAGTTTTATGTTGATGTAATTGTATCTGTATTTAATACATGTGTGAGCCTGTTATATACTGGTACCCCCACCCAGCTTACTGTGTGTGATCAGTCCAGAGCATTGTTGATGTACGAATGGAGAATCCAGGGTGCTGAGTGTGATTTGCAAGGAAGCTCAACCCAGCCCTACCACTTCCTGCAGATGTGACCATTGGGTCTGGCACGTGAAGCTGTTGTGACTGTTGCAGTCTTAACATAAAGACCAAGGCTATGCCTATGGAAAAAATGTGCAAATCTTAACCAACTGAATAGAATCAAATGATTAACATTGTGGCATCAAATTCAAGCAGGGAGAGTTGGATCTGTTATATATATGAGGAAGAAGAGTTTTATGATGGGGTTAACTAAAAATTACAGATAAGTCATTTTAAATTATGATGCATTTCAACTTGAGCGTTAAGATACAATAAAAGGCATTCTTGAAGTGGTTATGGAGATTACCAGTGAGAAGTCTTGCCTGACATTATTTCTCCTTCGGTCTCCTTTTGCTTGTCAAAAGTTTTAAGTGCAGTAAAAGAATGACCAGTAAATGTCGTGCTAAAACATTTACGTTCTTGGTTTTGTTTTCTTAGTAGCACACCAAGATCTGAGAGTGATCTGTGGCATAAGGGTATCTGATTACGTTCTCTTCTTCCTTTTATACATGCAATAATGTGAGCATGAAGATAGTCAAGGGGTGATCTTACTTGGTTTTCAGCTTCTTCAGTAGCGCCAAGTTGCTGAGCCACTGCTTTGCACCTGACAAGTCTTGCTCTTAGTTTGCTGAAGGTCTGGTATCTGATTTAAAACTTTCAGTAGTGTTTGCTAGAGTTGTTTGAACTTGCTTCATTTTCCTAGAGGCTGGGATACTCCAAAATGAAAGCTTATGCTGTGCTTCCACACTATGATAGTGTTCTACAACAGGTACTCTGCAGCCCTTGGAATTATCGCTGCTGTACTGCTGGGTTATCAGGGGTGTGTGGGAAGTAATACAGATAAATGCTTCAGTTTTGTGCACCATCAGCTGCAGTCCTGGGCAGATCATATGAAAACTAGATTAGCAAGAGCAGTCTTTCACCTTCTAAAATGACTTGCACTGTTAAATCAAGTAGTTATAAACAAGTAAAATAAAATATTTTATTAGCTCTTTTATGCTGTGTGCGCAGTGCAAAATTACAGGGTTTACTTTTCTGATGCTGATAACGCCTTTCAGGAGGTTATTTTATGCAGCTATAAATGAAAGGTTACTTTCCAGATTGCCTATGAAAACCATGTAATAATGAAGGCGTGGAGCTCTGCTTCTCCCAGGTTAAGCCCATTGGTGGTTTGTTCCTGTCATTTTAGCACAGTAACAGTTTAATTGTAGCTTTCTGTCGTCTCAGCTGGAAGTATATCTGATTTAAAAAAAAAAAAAAAGGCTCATCAGCCATTCAGAAGAATAGTTTCAATAAGCTGAGGCAGAGGGGCACTTCCATCCTAGGTCTTATTGGTAAAATGGCATTTCTCTGTCTTATGGAAGCTCTAAAGTGTAACTTTGGTGTGTTAGAAACTAAGGGAAATAAGAGGAGGAGTACCCATAGATTCTTTTCTCCTTATCCAAAAACTTCACACCAAGTCCTCAGTTTTTCTGTAGTTACACTCCAGAAAACGTGAGTGTGGACCTATGGCAAATGGGACTGAATCAGCAATATCTTTCTCTAATATTTTAAGCAGTAGAATTTGTTAATAACCTTCTTATCTTAACATAAAAGCTCATTACCCCTCTTCTCCGAAGGGAACTTCTGTTGAATACAATCCTGTAGAAATGTCTTCAGCTCTTTGCAGTGCTTGTGCTGCCTGAGTGCAGCAGGAGGTGGCTGCTGTGCACTGGCCGTGTGTCAGCTCAGCCTCTTGCTGAAGCTGCTTCTGTGTGTGCAAGAGTAATGTACGTACAGCAGAAACTCACAGATAATATCTGAGCATGGAGAGCTCACTCTATGCCTGCTGTCTCCCATCTTTTCTCTGCGATCAGCTTTTGCTACTGCAGCACTTCTCAGAAAGCCATAGTGAAGTTTTGCAGGACAGTGTGGCCTTTCACTTCTGTTTTCAGTAGTGCAGGACTTGCCTTCTTTCCTTCTCTTTTGCCCTTACTCAGCTGGACTGTGCTGTCATCGCTTTCTGCATCTGCTTTTTGTGTTACTATGTAAAATGCTGCTCTGTGGTCGTAGCTCCAAGGTACCAGTGTGAGCTATGTCTGCTTGTAACTAGAAGCCCTGGTTGTGTATAGCATCTCTTTCCCTTGAGCACCTAGAATCTTGTTTGTTGAGTTTAGTAGAGAAAAGGAAGTTGAATTAAAGCAACAAGTGCAGTGTGTCCAAATTGTGCCGACTACTCTGCCTTCCATTAACTTTCAATTAAAAACAAAAACAAAAACATATATGTATCTTTTCTAGACCTTCTTTTTGGTTGGGGAACGAGACCTTGAAGGTGCCTGTAGCACTCTTTGCATTGAATAGAAGACGACTGTGTGATCGCCTGCGACAGAATAAGGATGTCCAGAAGAATTCAGTTGTTCTGCTTCAGGGTGGAGAGGAAACCCAGAGATACTGCACTGACACTGGTATTGTGTTTCGCCAGGTGAGAGCTGAATCAAAGCTTCAAATCAAATTAGAAAACTGCCTCTTGAACTGCATGAGTTTTTAAACTATGTTTCATTATCCTTCCCTATTTCAGATGTTTGCATTGCTTTGGCTCACTGAAACAGGCTTCTTTGTAACGTTGCCTCTTCATCTTAGCAACTCTCTCAAGGCTTTGCTATGTGGGCTCCTTCTGTGATGTAGAGGGACTTAAGCCTGTTCCAGACCCTACTGTCTAATGCTGTTTAACATGATATTAAAGGCAGTAACTGAATATATCTTTCTTTTTTTGTCTAGTCTGTTACAAAAAAACAGCAAGAGCTGCCTTCTTTTTGTAATGAAATGTGTTACAATGGTCTAAACTGAATAATTCATAGAAAAGTGTATTCAGCGCATGTTCACTATTTTGTAGATAGTTTTTTCACATACCAGGATATATCTCAGAATTTACACGTCTTCTCTAATTAAACTCTTTCCTGAATACCAATATGTTCTCCTGTCGCAGAGCGGACTTAATATGTTAATGTCATGCTGAACACAGTCTTTGGAAAAGTTGCTCTTACAGAGCTTTGGTAATACATACTACTGGAAAGCTTTGTGCTTTGCATGGCTGCAGCAGTACTGATTCTTTTTGTTTTACCAATTTTAGCAGTTGTATGTTTTAAAGAAACAAAACCACTAAGTTCTAACGTAGATAGCATGCATCTTAATGCACTATTAGTCTGCTTTTAGAGGAGTTGCAGTGTAGTAGAGTATATGCCTGTCCTCATCCAGGCTCATTTCTGTATTGTTTGGCATTTTGTTGTTTGATTGTTTTTAAAATAACTCTTGGCAAAGGGCTGTTCCTACTGAAGCTTCCTTCTCTTGGAGAGATCGTGTCTTCACTTCAGGACTCCATCATTACAGCCCAATGAATCTGCACTCTGATTTTGCCTGGTGACATGATTATTTCTTCCCAATACTAAATTCTCTAGTTTTAGACTGGAAGACTGTGTTTTATTGTGCCAAGTTAACTGTTGTGTATTTCTTATGGTAGCTTATTAATCTCCGACTGCTTCCAGAGAAAGATTTATTAAAACCTAAAACTAATCGGTCTGAAATGCTTTAAACCTAAACCACTTCCTTTCTCTCCAAAAGTAAAATAGATCTCCCTTAAGATGTGTGGAAGAACAGATTGGTAGTACTGTGGTGTATTTTTTGTTTGTAGAAACAAGTTTGTGTTTTTTTTAAGAATGTATTTTGTCTTTACCTAGGAATCTTACTTTCACTGGACTTTTGGAGTAACTGAAGCAGGCTGCTTTGGAACAGTAGATGTTGATACTGGAAGATCCATGCTTTTTGTTCCTCTACTCCCTGAAAGTTATGCAGTTTGGATGGGAAAGTAAGGCATACCTTTTAACTGTGTTAAGATATATCTGTGTATTTAATGCAACTATCTGGAGAGCTCAAATGCTGTCTGGTTTTTTAATCAGATGGTGTGAACTGCAGTGATATGTCTATGCAATGATACAAAATGTGATCTTTTGATATTGATCACGTGATGTCAAACAATCCACTACTGTTCAGGAGAGAATACATATAGAATTACAGCCCACAAATCTCGATGTATCCATGGAGGGAAGCTGAACCATAAAGAAGCATATAAGTTTTCTCCTAAGACAGAAGAAATTATTTAATGAAGTAGGCTTTTTGAGATGCCTTAGCAGCATGCAGCATTGTTAGTTAATGGGGCTTTTTGAATGGGAGGAGATAATTTGGCATTTTGACTCTGAATTTTTCTTTTTTGGATGAACAAATTGACTGGGGAATGTGGTTTTTTTTTTTTTTAACATCTATGTTTCTATCTACATAGTAAGTGTCGCTCAGTGCTGTAGTAGTAAGAGAATTAATTTATATATATGTTCATTTCCTTACTCAATCTTAATTGTATTTATACTAACAAACTGGAATTTTGTGTGTGTGTCTGCATGGACTCAGAATATTGGATTACTTCTAATTTAATATTTTGAGCTCAGATTACTTCTAATTGAAGCTATCAGTTATATTTTAATGCTAATTTTGGGAAGAGGAAAACAATTGCAACCAGTGCCATATGCTGAACTGCGTTAGACCATATGGTAGGGCACGGCTGCTGTCTTCTCAGAGTTTTCTATGAGTATCACTGCCTTAGACCTGCCTTGAAACTTATATTGTTTATGATCATTTTAAAATGCAAGTACTACTCCCTGAAATACTTCAGCTGAAAGCTGCAGCTGTATGGGAGGCTGAGTTCTGTTTAACTCCCACCTGTGCTCTAAACTGTGTTTCCTAGTGGAGGTTGTTCCCATTTACAGACAAAGTTTTTTTCTCCTTGTAGGTTTTTTTCTGTTAGTTTCATACTCAGCTGTTTCATACCCATGTGCTCTTTAAAATACTACTGAAATTCAACCATGTTATTTTGTATTTCTAAGTAAGGTAGTGTTGTTTGTACATGGTAGCCTTTTTGATTTGTTGTGTGGCACTCGTTATTGATTCATTTACAGAATTATTTATCTGGGTAAAAATGATTTATTGTTACTGTATCATTTCTTATGGAATGTAATTATCTTTTTCCAGCATCTTTCTAAAGATGCCTGTTCTAAATTCTCCTCTTTGCCTTTCCTGCATCCCTCTGTTTGGATTTCATTTTCCTTTGGTCAGCTGTGGCCATGTAATTTTCCTGCTTGTCAGAAGGAGGATGTATGGATAACTCATCTGTGGGGCAGAAGCAGTTCTGCTTTAGAAGTTAGTTGGCAGGGAGTGCTGCACACAGCTTGGGGTTGTGTTCCTTCCCAGAAGAACCAGTTTTAAGTCAAAGGTAACAGTGGAGGAACAATGTTTGCCTTCCATCCTCTGTTTATCTTCTGCCGTTTCCTTAGAAGTGCTTTCTCTGTGCATGTGGAAGGTACTGTGTGCCTGTTGAAGAAGCTTTCATTTTACATCAATGAAGCATGGATCTGTGCAATGCCCTGTATGATATTGGCAAGGCTGCTATTTTAGAGGGGCCTGCAGTTTTCTTCTAATGCAGAGTAGGGTTGATTTGTCTGATGTCTGCATTACATTCTGTTTCAGACTGTTGTGGGAATCTGCTACTTGAGTTTAAGCAGAAATACATGGATTCTCTTCACATGAGCACAGAAGGTGCTGTATTATTGGTACTGTATTACTAAGAGTATCGTGTGGTGCACCCTTGTGTTTTCACTTCTGAAGGATGTACCTTTGGGCTGTGTTCAATGACAGTTGGTACTGCGACAGTCAGAAAGGTGAACCTTTCTACCGCTGAATATTGAAGAATTGGAGCTTCTTTCAAGTTGCAGTGAAATTTGGCCAAAAACAGTGGAGTGCCAGTGAGAACATTTGGTTGGACGTGAGATGACTTGTAAACTATAAGTGAAACCGTGAACAGCGGAATTATTTTAGCCTCACCAGTTGCTCTAGTTTTTACCAGCGAAGGCAGCTTTGTATGCTGATATGGTGTCTGAGAACTCTCACCAGCACAGCACTGGCGAGGGCAGAGGAGGCAGTGGCACTGCTGGGCTGCGCTCTGCCAGCGCTCCTGGTGCAGTGCTGAAGATAAACCAGCACTTGGGAAGTGTTATTCCTCTGTAGGACCTCTTTAGAGCGTCTGCAGTCAGCTGTAAATCTGCAAATAGCTGTACAGGTACCTTTTAGAAGACCTTCATGCTAAAATTACCTCTGCAGTTTTAAAAGGAAGGAGAGATTTAACTCAAAGGTTTGACAGCACATATTCTCGAAAAAACCCAAACCCAAGCAAATAGGTGTCTCTTAAAGTTGCAATTGGGGAATCATTATGAGGATGTGTGTTTGACTGATGGTTTAGATTCATGTTTGGATGGAATAACAAAAGTCAGCTGTTCTTAAATGCTGAGCATGGGCAGTTCTCCTAATGGCAGACAAGCCCAGTTCTAGTTGCAGAGATTTTCCAGATAACAACTAAGAGAAGCATTTTGCACACATTGATTTTTACTGCTGTCTACAATCCTGCCTATTGTTTACAGGGCAGAAACAGGCTTTGGCAGGGATGGCTCACAGGGTAAGGCTTTGCTGTTCTGAAATATTTTTTTTAATTTTGGAGGAAGAGTTGATGAAATTAAAGTGGTAAAATGAGACTATAAAGGCTTCAGAAGTGTAACTGCATTGTGGATGCCCCTCTCTGCACAGTCTTACCTAGCTAGGTTTGTGGTACAAAGCTGTTAGCAGTTGTTTTGATTCCTTGGAAGCATTAAGTTGGTATTACTGCATGTCTTGCACAGAGACTTCAATTTCACTAATTAATGCTGCACCTGCCATTTACCTCCTTAATTATAAATGACAGAACTAGTCACTGTGCTGATTAAAGATATTTTATAAAGTAAAACATACTGTACAGCAGCTGCTTTATGTGGAGTGGATGCCAAAATAACTTAATTGCCCTGCCATGTAAAGAATATTTTTAACAGAAAACAGAAATATTTAACACCTTCATGCTCAAACTTCAGAAATACGTATTACATAGGACAGAGCAATCTTGGTATGCAGTTTCCTGTGTTTTCTTTGAAGCCCTGCTGGCTAATTGATAAGTATAACAACATTAGATTAATGTTGCATCGGTTGCAAGTACAGTTTTCCATGAAGTTGATTGGAAACTACCTGTATGTGAGAAATTGAACCTTGGCACTTTGGGGTTGCAGTGAGGCACAATGAAAAGCTTTAGCAATGTTAATATTTCCCCAGTGGCCTCATGAAGATGTTTCTCAAACTTTGTCATCATTTAGTAAGTAGATTATAATCCAAATCAACCTTTGCTTTTGGTGATTAGACTCGACTGAGTTCAGCAAAGCTGTAAGTTGTGCTGCTTGTTGGAAAAATGCTTAAGTGTGGATTTAATTTTTCCTGAGTGCTTTTGTAAAAATGTTTTTCAGTTTGTCTGGGCTTTACAGTTTTTTTTCCTGTAGACTGTATGTTGTCATGAAATGTTGAAGCTTAGATTTTAAGAAGCTTTCTCCATCTTTTTCTTTATGAGGATGTCTGAAATTTTGTGGTGTCTGTATTTTGAATAATTGTGAGTATGAAATTGTGCAGCATGCCATGGTTATCCAGCTGTATCGCGATGGCTGGGGCTGGTGTATTAATAAGCCCTCGCTTTCACTACAAGAAGCTGGATCTATGCCAGCTGAAACTTGAGACAACTCTGGGAAGGTAGAAGGCTGTATGTGGGAGCTGTAGGGGGCAAACTAACCCACTGTAATGGTGCCTCTTGGTGCAGGTTTTGCAGGAATGAGGGACATTTGCTGGATTTTTTAATGCTGCTCTACACACTGACCCTCTTCTCAGTAACGTGCTCTGGAGCTGTGTACTAGGTAGTATACTCTCAGAAAGGTCTTTGGTTTTATTTTCTGAACAGACCTGGCATGTCATCCCCTGATTTTTTTTTCTTGCCATTTTTTTTCTCTAAATTAAAATGTATTTGATGTTTTCATTTTCCGTGCCTTATAAATTTGATCATCCCCCACCTTTTATCCCTTTTCCTTACTCATTGAATTTTTATTTTGCAGTTTAAAAGAAAAATCCCTCTAGGTCATCTTATTCCCTCTTCATACCAACTAGCAATTGCAATTTATCTGCAGGGTTTGTTGCCACCTGCAAATGCCATCTGTGGATCTCATGAACACATTTCAGTCCTGCTTCTGAATCCCATCACAACTGATTTCAGCCTCTGTGGTATCTCACTAATGAAGACTTGCAGGCTGTTGCTGTTTATTGCTTTAACTTCTGAGAACTTCAGTCTGGATTGATACGACACTTTTCAGTGCTGTAGTTGGAGGGTTTCCCGGCTCGTCTGTTTATTTATCTATTTATTTTGATTTAGACATTTCAAGTTTTTAATATAAATAGTCTTTGGGTCTGAGGTCACATTATAGTGTTCTTGCCAAAGCCAATCTGAGTTGATTTTGGAGTGTAAGAGCCTTTAGAGTGATTTCTGTCAAATGCTTTGCTGTAATTCAGGTAGTACATCTGTTGCTTTGCCTTTCAGTCCTTGCAGAACTCTGTGCAATAAAACTGCCTGCTTTTGACTGACAAGCCTGATTTGTGTAATTCCCCATGCTGCTTTTTTCCATGGTTCCATTTCTCTCCATAGTATAGTGATTTCCATTTCTTGTCTCCTGTTCATTTATTATGGTATTTCTCTGCGGATAAAAAATTACTTCTATAGAGTAATTAGTGTCTGGATTGTGCTTGCCACTTCACTGATGATTGTTTTTCTCTAAATAGTGCTGCTCCAGTGCTCTGACTTCTCAAATTGTCAGTTTAGCCATTGTCTCAGTGTTCAGTTCTCTACAAGCCTTGTTAGTCCTGGATAAATGTGTCCTGTTTTTAGCTCTTTTACTACAGTAATTATTTTTTTAAAGCTTTGCTTTGTAGATGTCTGAGTTTATTTGTATATCTTGCTGGGAATGCTTTAAAAAAGTAACAGTAATTTAAATCAGTCCATTGATGTGCAGTCTTGATCAGGGTGCACCTTTGACTGGATGCACAAGGCAGTGATTTAGTATTTGTTAAAGTGCTTCTTTGTTTTCTTTTTCATTTAGGTGTACTGAGAAATAGAACAAGCCCTAAGTAAATCTGCTTAAAAAACACTGTGCTGGAGACTTTTAGATGTGGCTTTAAACCTCAGCATGAGAGAGTTAAGTCTTGCCTATGCACTTTTCATGCGAGTGGTAAGAGGGAAAATGTCAGTAACCCTCAGCATGTGTCTCTTATTTTATATTTCATTAATGCATTAGCAGGAGTATCAAGTTCAGTGGTATGAAGTCATGATAACATTTCGAGATATCAGAGAATTCAAGTTCTCTTTTGATCAGACATGCCATCTGTTTTTTCCCCAAGGATTTGGACACTGCTGGCAGTGAGGTAAGCTGCAGGAAAAGAAATGCCCTTGGGGAATGTGCAGCCGCGCTCCAACAAGGCTCTGCACCTCCACTGCATCTTCTGCTGTGCAGCATCTTGGTTTGAGTGTGGAGCTCTTGGCTTCTTCTAGGCCAGGATTTGAGGAAGCAGAAAAACCTCAGTTAAAATATCCACAGTGCTGCTTCTATTCCTGCACTTTTAAAATTGTGTTCTCAGCTGTTGCTGTCTGGTTTGTATGTGCTACCAGCTTTGATGTGTCTATGTCTGTCTCTGCAAACCTGCTCTGTCTTTGAGGCAGAACTTTGGAAGAGCCTCATCTATGTTGAGCTTTGTCAGGAGAAAGGTACAGAGAGTGAAAAAACCAACCAACCAAACCAACTGTTTTGTAAAATAAGATGGGGGGAAGTGTAATGAACATTAATGTATCATAAGAGCTAAATGTGAGTGAAAAAGAGTTTTATTTGCTCTGTTTTATTTGCTGTGTACCCCTTTTCCTGTGCAGTGCTGGAGTTCTGAGTGTCAGAATCCTTGGCCTTGGCACTGCTGCTGGGGGCATCAGAAACTTTTTTGTTAATTTATTTTAAAATCCACTTTATTTTCAAAATCCATCTTGCTCTATACGGTATACAAAGGGAGCAAGGACAAGAAGGTTGCATGTGTGCAGGTACTTCTGTATTTCAAAGCATAAAACTGAAATCTAAGTAAATGTGGAAAGGGACTACCGTTCAGGTTGTCAGAGTGCATGCTGAAGGCTGCCTGCAGTACCAGCCAGCCTGTCACTACTGCTCTCATTCATACCTCACTTCATGTCTTTTCATCTTCTCGTTTGCAATAGGGGAATTCCTTTGGCATGTAGAGGTGATTGCATTTTTTTTGGACAAAGTCAGGGACATCTGCTTATATCTTGCAGAGCCTCCTGTGTTGTTCTTCCTAGCAGTTCTTGACACCCCCTTGTTTGGTTAATGTTTTGCCATCTGTTAATGTGATGATATTGTAATGAGGAGGGAATCTGTTGAAATTCTGACAGCATGAAAACACTGCTTTTGTATTCCTTTTCCTCCTTCACCTTTACTTTGTTTACTTTGCTGATGCATTTCTATTTATCTTAACCTTTTTATGGAGTCTTCTTGAAACTTTCACTTTGTTTTACTTTCTTTCTAGTAAGGACTGAGAAATTGTCTTTAGTCTGGCTTGTGTTGCTTTGTGTCAGTGTTTACTTACTTCCCCTCTGAGATCCTCACAATGGTTACTGACATTAGAATCTTTCTTTTGCATTGGAGCCAACTTTAGTGTACATCTGTTGCTTTCATTAGTGATGTGGTAGTGCAGTAAAATCTGTTCTTTCAGAATAGCTTCAGAACAAAGACAATGCCAGTTGTGAGAAGTAAGGAAAACTGTAAAAACTGTAAAACTGTAAAACCATTCAAATCTTAATATTGAATGTTCATCATAACTTGTGTAGATGTAAAGCAGATAGAAAGGTAGAAGCAATTTTTGTAATTGATAAATAAGCACACCACTTTTAGCGCTTTTGAAGTATACTGATGTATAGACTTACTGAAGCAGAGAACAGATAAGGAGCTCTGAGTGAGCCTAAGTGGGTGAGGTGACAATGCGTAGGGCAAGGGATTAATACGAAGTGGAAGAAAAGGCAAAACTGGCAGTTGTCATTCTGACATATATTTGTCATTCAGACAACTGCTAGAAATGGTGCAGCTGCCATTTCTGCAGTGTTACGTCTGCAGGTGTTCAGTCAGGTATTTTCATTCCGGCTTTGAGAAAAACAAGTGAAGAATCACAAAGCTGTGCTGATGAACTATTTTCTCTTCCACTAATGAAGCCTGAAGAAAGTTGAATTGGTCCTAAGGGTAATGTTTTTGTCCAGGTGTTTTAAAAGAGCTAACCATGGGGCTCTCCAGCTTGTAAGAATGGGAGTAGGGAACAGAGAAAGGATCATGCTGGCACAGCCTAACAGCAGGATATGTAACAATATCAGATGCCTGAGAATCAAAGCTTCTAGAAACCAAACTGAAATCAAAAGTGTACTTATTGTGATCTCTCCTGCCTTTTATAGTCTGAGTTGCTTGCAGGCTCATTAGGAAATATAAGGTACATGAAAATAGCTGTGGCATTAAGACAGTAGTGTGAAAGGGATCATAGAGTTCAGTGGACTGTGCAGAATGAAAGGAATCAAGTATTTGTGTCAGCCTGTCCTGGTTGCTGTACCCATGTAGGAATTCAGATGTAGCCAGATTCTCTATTGGTTTATACACCATAAATTTGGTTACAGCCTCAATACAAAGGAAGAAAAAAAACAAAAAAACAAAAAACAAAACCACCCACAATACTCAGAGGCTAGGATAAGTGTTATGCACTAAATGTGATGGAGTAAGGTTACTATTTTCAGAAAAAAAACATGGATGGTTACAAGTAAAAATTCCTTTGCATCCCAACTTCAGATTTTCTACTCTTTGTAAAATAAATGTCTCTATAGAAAACATTGTGAAGTTGTCCCCAGCTAGAATTTCTCGCCTTTTTGCAATGAACATATTATTTGTCACGGGAAAAAAGTGTTCTTAATCTCTTCTCCTACTCTCTGCAAAGAGATAATCAATCTTGAATTAGAATTCCAACTGAAATGATAAGTTAAATTGAGTCACTTCAGAAAAATCTGAATTTCCTTTTGGAGCTGATCTGCTGTAGAAAAGCACTGAAAATACGTCCTAGAAGCATGCAAAAAATCTGAATAAAAAGCAATCAGTAAGAAAAAGTTATTGTCTATGAAATATCATCTGGAAGAATATTTAGATGTGAAAGAGAAGATATGTGAAGGTATTAAGTTACAAATCTCTTAGCAGTTGCTTTTTGTGCCGTTCTTTCAGGATCACTTATCAGCCATTATAAATTCTACTCACGGTTTTTGTTTGGCATTTGTGGTGTAGATCCCTCTCATTCATACCTCTCGTCTGAAGGCAGTTCTGAAAACTAAAACTCTTTTATTGTGTTGGTATTACTAGGTTTGTGCTCCAGAGTCATTGGAAGCCTAGCAGTGACATCAAATGTGTAGAGTCTTAACATTTTCTGCCATGAATTATTGTGCAGTGTAATGAACAACAAGCGTAAAACAGTTTTTGACAAGGTGACCAAGTTGTTATTGGCTGAAAGACAGTATGGTTAACAAAACATTACTAAAAACTTGAGGTTTGAATTTTGTCCAAAAGTATAAAAGGTTAAAAATATACGTTCTGTTTTTATTTATAGATAAGCTGTCAGAGCTGTTTATCTTACTGGTGGATAAACAGAGGAGTCAGTATTTCTTTCCAAAGGATTGTGTTGAAAGGGAGCCAGTCATAACACTGCGATCTGTCACGCTGGCAGCTCAGCCTGCACTGACGTGATTTGCTGGTGACAGTTTGAGCATCTTGGTGTTTAAATCATAGAATCATAGAATGGCCTGGGTTGAAAGGGACCACAATGGTCATCTCATTTCAACCTCCTGCCATGTGCAGGGTCGCCAACCACCAGACCAGGCTGCCCAGAGCCACATCCAGCCTGGCCTTGAATGCCTCCAGGGATGGGGCATCCACAGCCTCCTTGTGCAAGCTGTCCAACATCACTGCCCTCTGTGTGAAAAACTCCTCCAGTGTGTAACTAAACCATGTTCCGTACTGCTGTGAATGTAGCTGAACCGAATGGCAAAGTTTGGAGTAAACTTGAAGTCTACACTGAAGTTTCCTGCTTTCTGACTGTCCCAGGTTATGAGAAGCCCAATTTTTGGGTGGCTCCTTGTGTGGCAGGTATGTGGGCATGGTGTGCTTTGAGAAGTTTGGAATTCCTTATTTCCATGATGACATGAAATGGTGACTTTTGCTGTTCTGGAGGCTAGCTATTGAGATTTGTAATAAACATGAGTATTTGGAGGCTGGAGTTATAAAAGTAAGAAAAACATAAATGTTTTTACACATTTTTTCCCCCAAAATTCTGCAAGAACGAAGCTATTACTTCAGTTCACGTCAGGTTACAAAAGTTAATTTTTTTTGAATAGGCAATGAAATATATGATTCAGTAATATTTGGGATTGTGTCTTCCACTTGGGTAATTCTTTCTAATTAATTTATGACTTGCTGTAGAGTTTTTGCTTGTAGTCTCTGCAGTGATTAATCAGAATTTTGAAAGTGGCAGCCCGTAGCAGTGTTACAAAAGATAAAACCAAATGGAAAAATTGTAACAAATTAACTTATTCTACCTGCCTGAAAGTCATTTGTAGAGGCAAGCACTCCTAATCTTTGTAAAGCATCAAATGTACTTGCAATTATCAAAACTGAATATATCCTCTGATTTTTCACGAGGCCAGTGATCATTCTGCAGAAGGTGTAATCCCTTGTAACAGTGGTGGTCAGTGATCAACTTAAACCTATTGTGCATTTAAATTGTGTGGAAAAATGAATACTGGACCTTGTCTCTGCTGAGAAGATGCATCGGGTCATTTTTATGGTGACATGATGGTGGTGCATAAGGAGTTCTCCGAGATTCTCACCCAGCTGGGAACCAACATGTGTTGCTCATCATTACAGTCACCCTGGTAGAAACTGCCTTTGAGCTGAGCATGCCTGTGTGCAACTTGAGCTCTGTATATGAAGCAGGGAGTGGAGAAGGTTTTAGAAACTAAACTGCGTGGAAGAGATAGTAAGGAGTCACAGTGTTGGGACAAAAAGCAGCAGCACATGGGATGAAATAGAATGCAGAAAGGGCTCAGTGAAGATCATCTTTGCTCCCCTTTCTCTACAGACTTGTTTTGCCTTCTTCCCTACTTTTCTGTGTGACGCTACAGGATTTTTTTTACTTAAACACAAGCTTCCATGTGTATTTTTTTCATTCTGCCTGTCTAGTTCTGCAAAAGATGGCTCTTAGCAGTAAGCTTCCCAGTGACCCATGGGGAGATGTACCTTCATTGCTGAAGCATCGTGGCTCCCAGGGGGTGAATGGAGGATGGCAGTCTGTGGGAAGTGTATGTGAATTTGTTTTGCCATCTAGTCAGAGGTGCTAAATACGTGGATAGAGAAGTGAGGCAGAGCCTTGAGTGCTTCAGAGAAGAGCTGAAAAATCTCTGTGGTTTGTACTAAAAGTTTGCTGGCTTCTGCTGTGAGGCAGAAAGAAGACCTGCAAGGAGGTACATATCTGAGAGACTTGGTCGTGTATCATTAGGTGCAGTGGAGTCATCAGTAACTGGCCTGGTTGGATAAACAGAAGTTCAGAGCAGCATGGGAAGCTGTTATTTTCTATATCTCAAAGTGCAGAAAAATTTCTCAGCCTTGAAAGGATGATGAGCTACTTGTGTTCCCTGAAATAATGATGGTGCTTGTAAGATGAGTCTTTGGAGGGATTACAGCTGGAATGGGATCAATAATGCTTTAATACTAAACATAAGCAAGGAAATAACTAGTAGCAGTTTACTATAGAGCATGTAATTAGAGGAGGCAAAAAACTAAGGAAAGGAGTTTTAGAATGTTTGGTGAAAAAGATAGAAGCATTATTATTGGCATTGTGGAGGTGAGACCTATTCTTACATAAACAGCTTTAAATGAAGTGAATAAAATCTAACACATCTGTGGGCCTACTTTTAACTACTACTTGATTGACAAGAAACAGTTCTCAGATTCAGACTTCACAGGTAATTGCAAATAGCACTTCAGAAGTATGTCTCTATAGAACACATGGTACCATAAATTGGCTGTAAATTAGGTGGTTTTACAGTTGGGATCCTTCTGATACCAGATGAATGGGTTGAAACTAAAAGAGAACAAAAATAGAAAGTGCTAAATCTGTTCGTGATGTTTCTGGGATATTGAAGTCACACATGCCTGGAGCTCTGGGGTCCTGGGGAGGAAAGGCTGCAGAGCACTTCCTGGTGGTCCTCAGGCCGCCTCATGCTTGTGTTGGTGGGTGCAGCAGGAAGAAGCTCCTGCGGTTGTTGGGTGTAAGAGCAGAAGGTGAATATTTTGTTCGTTCTTCAAATATAACACAAGGTGAGCTGGCCTGTTGCTATTTCAGCATCCTTCCACCGTCTGGTGGATTGGAAGACTGTAAACAAATGGCATGGTAAAACTCTTCTAACAAAACTGTCTTATGTAGAACAAATAGGTGGATGTAGGGGGGGGAAAAATCCCCCAGTGTTTACTTCAGGAGGAAATGGTTGGAATATGAGTATAAAGCATGGACAGAGTTAAAGCACAGTGATTTTCTAACTGTGGCAACTTTATCTGCAATCTACTCTTTTGAGAAATTGAATCAAGGATAAGAATATTGAAATATTCCTTATATGTGGTTCTACTGTTGTGATAGTAGAGGGCTTTTTTTCATCTGTGGCCTTGAATATTAAATGTAACAAAATTAAATATAAATGTTTCTTTCTCTTGTTTCCCAAAGGATTCACCCCCCTGAACATTTCAAGAAAAAGTATGCTGTGGATGAAGTCCACTATGTGAATGAGGTGAGTTGTCTGCGTCTATGAATACAGAATTAATAAGAGGCAGTGATTTTGCTCCACTGCTTACTGGGTATCTCCAGACTTGGTGAGGGTGTGGTGGGTTTTTTGTATTTTTGTTTTAAATTACTGGGAAGTGTCCTTCATTCTTACAAAGCATTCATACATCTTAAAATTTAAAAAGGGAGAAGGGGCTGCCAATTTGGGCTGAACTCCATGGTCTTAATCCAAAGGCTGTCTCACAAACGTGTTGTGGGCTTCATGAAAACTGTCAGTTTGTATCTTTATCCAACAAAAACATTTGCTAAGTACACTTTTTTCAATGCCTTGAAGATTTGAAGGAGATTGCTGTCAGTAAGATCGTGTGTCCTAGCTCTGACTGAGAGCCTCCAAAGAGCTATGAGGAATGGCTGCCAGCTTTGCTCTCAATTTATGTTGAATCATTCTAATATTTGAATAAACAGCTATGTTTTTAATTTTAAATGCAAGTGAGACTCTCTTAATCAGATTTCTCACTTTATTTTTGAGATGTTTATATACTTAACTACCTGGCCAGGCATCTTTTTTTTTTTTTTGGTAGGAAGGCTCAGCAGGATGAGGGCAGTATTCCTGCCAAGCTCTGTGGTTGATTTTCATGGAGTGCGGCTTGAAAAAGAAGAATCTGATATTTCTGTCCCTGCAGAACACTAACTTACTCACAAGATACAAAATTCTACTCTAATCAGTTGTGGGGATGCTTCATTTCCTTTTCATAATGATTCTGGTTATGACGTGAAGTTTGAAGTTGAGGTTGAGGAGGCTGTGCAGAATTTGCTTTGTGTTGTGAGTTGTAATTGCGTGTAGAGTAGACACCCCTCTGCCGTACAGTAAAAATGGCAAGTGGAAAATGCATGTCTTCCTTGAAAAGAAACAAACCCACATCTGCAACATTTATTGGGTCACTTCAGTTGTTTTCCATCAACAAATGCTTAGACAGCTTGTTGATGAGAAAAAGAATTCATTAGGTGGACAGGTAAGTTACTAGCTTGTAGGCCTTTTTTCACCTGGGCTATGTGGATTGAAGTTAGAAGCAGCTGAAGCCTGCAGTTTAACTGTTTAGCTACCTAAGGTTCTGTGTTGCTTTTGCCTGATTGGCAAAGGAAATGGTTTTCCACCATCAGAACACTAGGGACATTTTCAGAGGATGATTTTATGTCAACAAATAACCCATCTGTGTAAGTATGTAATCCTCACATTTCATTTTGAAAAGAAATAAAATATGGAAATGTTGTTTTTATATCTCACTGCAATATGCTTTATTTTATTACTACGATTAGTATGCTGTTCAGCCATTCTAAAGTTAGTAGAACTGTGCTGTGTGGAATTATGTAATCTGTTCATTGTCTCAAGAGATGTGTAATTCAGTGCCCACCTTTCTGCAGCAGCTTTGGAAGCCCAGCTCTTCACAATCTGAAGGGTTTTACTCTCAGAGGATTAGAGCAGGAATCAATTTTTATTTTTCTCTTTCTAACCTTACAGTTACACTTCTTCATTTTTTATTTCTATCTAAATGTAGTTGTAACCAAAAGAAAAAATGTTTAAAAATACTGATATTTTATGAACAAAAAACCAAGAACCATTTAGATGGAAGAATTTTAATTTTTACTGAGTGTTTATTGGTTTTAAAAATGACAGAACAGCAAACACTGAAGATATCTGCACATCTGTTTAATAGCACTGCTGTACAATATTTCAGATCTTATCTTCTTGTGCATTTAAATTTTCTTTCTCCAGAGAAGAGGCCAAGTTAGTTACCTCGTGAGTACTGCACTTTCCTCATTAGTTCTCTGACATTTAAGGAGATAAAACTTAAAAAAGTTGGCTAGTCTTGGAAACAAACCTAAAACTTTAATATGTACTTTGGAGAGACCAGCTTTTGTTTTGCTAATGGTGTGGTAGGGAATACTGAAGGGGGAAGAATGCTAGTTGAATGCAGTTGAGTTATTTTCTGTTTGGAATAACTTTTTCAATAGAGTAACGGTGTGGTGTTTTTGTTGAAATTCTTGTGCTGCTGGCACAATGGAGCAGAGCTGAGAATTCAAAGCCATTAATCTAATCCTGTGTAAGGGAAAGACACATTTTAATCTAACTTTATAAATGCTTGCAAAATGCTGAGTGAACCTGTTAGAAGTGTGCCACTAGAAAGTGACTCAGTAAGAATAAGTTTTTCACGTGATAATATGAATGCATGTGTTTTATATGCAGTAGCGCATTAAGATACACAGTACCCTATTAGTCTGTATTTTGTCTCAAGTTACACCTTTTCTGCTGATACTTTCTCAGTCTTCCAAATAATGACTAAACGTTAAGATACAGTTACTGTTTATGTATTTGAAGGACACCAGGAGCGTAAGTAATGTGTCTGTTCTCTAAGTGTTCTGCCATCAACTGGCTCTCATATATGAGAAGTATCAGAACAGTTTTGTATTTTGTATTTCCTATTCGTGTTGTCTATACACAGAAAATTTTGATGAAATAGTTAGCAGTGATTGTGAAGAAGAAAAACAACAACAAAAAAATAACAGCAATCTCAAACTTGTTTTTAGATATCCAGTGTCTTGGCTTCGAAGAAACCTTCTGTGCTGCTTACTTTGGTGAGTAATAGTATTCTGAAGAGTAATTAACCATTACCTTCAACAAAGGGGATCACATTATTAAGTATTTCTTTACTCTGTCATTTCCCCTATATCTTTTCTTCCTCATCCTTGTGAAATTTGAGGCCATCTGTCCATTTTAAACTATTCTTCTGACTCCAGTATAGCCTTGCGTTTTTTTGACTTGTGTCTTTCCAGCCTATACTCTGGAAAGCTTTGCCTGTGTTCTGGTAAAATTTGACAAGCTTGCCCAACGTTGGCCTTGCTATCTTCTAGCCTTTATAGAATGACTCTGAACTCTGTGTTTTTCTACTGTTGCTCTGGGTATGTTGTGCTTTTCTGTGGGAATTCTGTAAAAGGGGATTCTTCATGGGATGGTTTGGTAAAAACAAATTCTGCAAGGAGGATGTGATTGAATGCCTGCCAACTGGAGGTTGCTCTGGAAGTAGGATCAACAAGTGGAGGTAGAGCCTGCAAGCTGCTTCTTCCCTGTCACCTCTTTCCCAGCTTCTTTTTGTGACAAATATTTTGTAGACCTCTCTCTCACTGTTAACAGTATCTGCTTTGTTGTCTCCAGTCTATGTAAGAAATGATTTGCTGACATTGAGCTTTCCCTTACAGCAAATGCAGTGGCAGCTCCTGGATTTCTTGTTTTCCCATAATAGTTGCCAGACGAGTCTTAGAAATTATTCCTCCTTACATGGTCACATAGGATGAGATCTCATCTTTTTACCCATTTTGGTCCTAAATATAATCTTCAGTCTTTCTTTCATTGTTAATGTAAATATTAAAAAGATGAAATGATCAATAGCTTTCTTTTATGTTGTTTCAGAGGAATGACTGAAAAAGGGCATATTTGTTCAACTTGGACTCTTTATGTGCATTTCTGCACATCAAGTTGTTAATTAGTTGTCTCTCTGTGAGTAGTCCATTGTAACGGGGAATTTTAACAAAATTTTTGGCTGGGAGAATGGAGCTGTGATGCTTTCACTTTTCTCCCACTGCTATGATGAAATCTATAGAGAAGGAAAGAGCACTTCTCTTAATGTTGGCTGAAGGGAGGCTTGGTCCTCTCTTCCTGTGGTTTCATTCTAAATACAGAACTGTAATGCTGCTCCACAGGGTTTCCCATATGCATGTCAGAAGTGTTCATCTGCTGTGTAGCAGCCAAAATCCTCATGCTTATGCTACTTGCTTGAATGGAAAACTATAGGGGGACAGCAGCATGCTGATTTAAATAGTAAGCATTGCCAAGGCATTGCAGAATCATTTCTTTTAAAATTAAACTACTTTAGAAGAAACCTTGGATCGTTATTATTCTCTTGCCCTTTTTATTGTATAAGTCTCTCAGCTCTTTTTAAAACTAAAGGGAACTGGAAATTCAGGCCTAACATTTTCCTAAGCAGCATATCCTAGCCTGAGTTATATGCTGGTCTCCTTTGAAATGAATGTATTTCATATAATGGTCTGCATTTAAACAAATAGACTATCTTTTTTTTTTTTCTTTCCTTTTTTGTAATAGTAATTCAGGTAACCACAGATATTTTCCTAGAGATTTACTGCTGTTAGGCTCCTTGCATGATTTAACTTCTAAATACTTGTATTTGGCTCACAATCATGGTCATTTTAATATTTTTTCCCTTCCAGCGTGGTGTTAACACTGATAGTGGAAGCATCTCCAAAGAAGCTTCATTTGAGGGAATTAGCCAGTAAGTGAAAATTTTTTAGATTTTTTTTTTTTAGGTTATGTTGAATTCATTTTGTGTTTCACATTAAATGATATTTTTCCCTGTGGCAGGATGTTGAACGGCAAATCAAACTTTTGACATGCTTCTAGTGATTTGAAATATAGCTGGGGGGAGGGGAGAGAGATTGGAGATCTCTTTTGCAACTGAGGTGATCCAGTGTTTTCCTTCCTTGATGTTTGGCCTGAGTAACTACAACCACACAGGCTTTTATTCCCACTTCTAGAGAGGGAATACTCGATTTTCAGATTTCAGAAAATGGGATTTTTATGAGCAGCCTTTCTTTTAGCGATTTCCTTAAGGTAGATATTAGGAATTCTGGTATGTACATTTTTCTGAAAAGTTGTAACAAGTGCAAAATAAAAGATCACCTTTCTTCCTTGACATGTCCTTTTAGTGTCTCTTGATATTGTACTTTTATGAAGCTCGTTACTAGTCCTTCTACCGAAAGTACTTTGAAAAGGCTGTTAATAAAAATGCGTCGCAGACTGCTCTGAGAAACAAGGATGGTAGCCTTAATTTTGAAGGAAATGCAACTGGCTTTTTGTTTTAATGTCCTGAAATGAAATCGTTTTCCATTGTATCTCAAGCATATGGCAAAAAATGAACTTCTTATTGAAAAATCTGCTATAAGGAGTACACATGCTGAGATGTTGAGTAGGTGGCCTTTCTTGTAGTCCTTGACTCACGGTCACCCTGCTGTATTTTTCTCCATCCACCTCTGTCCACAGCACATTAATTCTGCACTGATAATTGCAGAGCACAGAATGTATTACAATTCTGAGCAGTCATTTGTGTAGTCAGATAGCATGTGTTCTGAAATAGTATTTTCTCTGTCGTGTGAACTGAAATCTGATCTCATAATTACTTTGTTTTCCCCTTCACAACCTAAATGAAAACTTTATGATTGTGAAGATTATTGGGGACCATGCTAGCAGACATTTGAGTATCTTTTGCTGCCCGATCAGTAAAAAAATCTGAACTATTTCAAAACATAATCAAGGCATTTGAATATTTGGTGCCCTTTCTTTTCTGTTGCTTTGGTCAAGTAGATACTTATTTATCTTATGCTCTCCATGTGCAAATGGACTCCAGAATTGATGTGGAGAAATGCCTTCAGTTTTATTTGAGAAATCTCCATGTGCAGTATAAACACTTGATAGCCCTAGAAATAACTATTTAAGGAATGATGACCAAAGGTCTGCGGAAGTTCTTTTTTCCTTCTGAATTCTACTGAAACAGCAGAGCTTTATTATTAACATGTTGTGTTACTAGTCAGCATTAAGGTAGGAAGTCATTCCGTTTGATATGTGACTTGTGATATTGATACGGTGTATGTCCCAAAGCACTTGAAGGGATTAATGATATTTTCTCAGTAGTTTGTGGTAAACGCATTTGGTTTGCTCTGACCAGAATGCAGCTACACTTTTCAGGGAGCTTTCTAGCAGTCCAGCAGAGAATTCCTTAGAGAAGGAGGATATGCTTGGCCTCTCCACCCCTGGGCATTGGATTTTTCCTTTTGCTATTTTTGACAGATCTGCTTAATGTCTTCCTCTCTCCTACCATACCTCAGTGTGAAAGAGCACTTGTTGATTTTGTTGTTGAATATGCTAGAGATGCACTCCATCTGACCTCTTTTGACATGCTTCGTGCCCCTGAACCTCTTGTCACTCCAGCCTTCTCATCTCCCCAGCTCATAATTCCATCTTCTCAGGGGCCATCAGCTCTGTGGTTACAATGGGCCGTGGGCCCACAGCAGGCAGTGCAGAGATGGAGCCTGGCTGGCGGGGGCAGGGAGCAGGGGTGAGCTGCCATGTGAAGTCTGATCTCCTTAGAGCTTTGTAACTGTATATAAATCAACCAGTTTTTGTTTGTTTTTGACACAGACTATAACTTCAGCATTTATTTCTTCCCCTCTCTTATATCAAGTTTATTGAAACTTGTGTATTTCTAATATATTGATTTCTTCCAAGTTGAGCTTGTACCAAATAATGTTCTTTTAAGCTGTGCTATTTTGCATTTGGCAGTGACTGCTCCTTGCCCTCTTCCTTGCTTGGCCAGACTCAGGTTCAGCCATTAAGTTATTTCATTCTTTTACTCCTTTCCATTTTCTAGCTACCTCCTTGAGATGTATCTGCTTGCTACAGTCCTTTTATGTTTCTCCTGCTCCCATTTGTTTTATTTCACCTGGACTGAGTGTGCTCCAGTGTAGATGCTTTTTTCCCCCCCCCCCCTTTTTTTTTTTCCCTGTATGGATGGATAATAATAGAAATAAATGCATCATTTCCTGAACAAGCTGAATCTTGATCTGTTTGGAGACTGTTCTGCTCCTCTCAGAAGCCACCTTTTCCTTGCCCTAATAATGTTGCTACCTTGCCTTACTTTTTGAACCTTTTGAACTTCTTATGGGACATAATTATCCAAACTATTTCATTATTTTTCCACTACACTGGATAGTCATTTGAGGCAAAATGGCTGCTGTGGATTATTTCTATGCTCACTCAGGACATCACCCAAGTTGTGTTTGTTCTGCTGTAAATGATCAGTCTTGTTTACATGCAGATAATAGAACCCATCATAACAAATCATATTACAGTTGTTTCCATAGATTGCATGTAGCTCTCTTGGATAGCAAAGTGTGTCATACATTTGAGTTCTTAAAGAAATACATATTATTTTTTTTTAAATAAAAAGTGGGCATGTTGCTTGCTTCAGATGGCGAAGACTAACTGAATGCTGGGCCAAGGCCAATTTGTTTTTGTGTATTGAGGTCAACCATTAAAAGAAAGATTCTCCATATTAAAGACAATTTTAACATTTATACATGTTTTAGATCTGTCACCATATACACATTCTGTAAACTGACAAAAAAGTCTCATTATACAGAAGCTGTGGATTTCTAGCCTTTTTAAACTAATGAAATTGTCTTGCATGTTGAAGGACAACTGAGTATGAAATCAATTTGAACATGCCATTCACTGTAATATTTCTTAGTTCTGTGTTGATTAAATGGGAGCATTAACGCATATTAGATTGCAACAATATCAAAATGTCATTTGTTTTCTTCCTTGGGACCACGTATCTCATCAACTATTGTCAATTTGCAGATTGCAGTGAAACACAGAATTGGATTGCTCTGCGTGATCCTCTTAGCATTAGAGCAGTCCACAGTTTTTAAGAGTAAGTTGATTATTGTCTAGCAGGATCTAAACTTGCTTAAAAGATAAGGTAGGGTTATTTTATGTAGAAGTTCCTGCAGAAGCTACATGAATTAATCAGTATTTGTGTGCTTTGGTTAGTGGTGACTTGCTCTTCTTAAGCATACTGTTTAACCAGTGACTTTTAGAAAGTGGCTTGTTTAGCTGCTTTGTTCCTTTAGATGTCCAACAGTCATAACTGTGGTCTTGCGGCCACTCACACAGGACCCACAAGCTAAGCAAAATTGAGACAGTTCAGTCCTTAATCATTGGCTTCTTTGAAAAAGCTATGTACAGTAGATCAGATTCTCTTCCAAATATGAATTGATGCTGTGTTCCTGAGCCCCAAGATCTTGTTTCATTCTTAATGATGTATCAGAGCCTGCTCTTCAGGTGAGAGAGAGAACTGCAGTTCTGCTCATGATCTTCTGCCTCCTCTCCATGACCCCAGCACTGCTTTGTTTTACTCCTACAGCCTTTCATTGTGTTTAATTAGTTTTCCAAACAGTGAGCTGCTGTATGGTAAGTGGTCACAGCCAGTATGTAGAACTTCAGTTTTTGGCAGCACAAAGGCAGTTCAGGAGGAACTGTTAGGGTTGGAAAAGCACAAGCTGGGGACTGTGATAGAGCTAGTACTACATCTTCTTTGAAAACTTTTCTGAAAGTGTTATTTGACCTGTGCCAGTGCACAGTTGTTCCCCAACCCATTTTATTTATTTTTAACAGATGGACACAGTCTGCTTATTGTGAGCTCCATGGTTTTACCATTTGACTCATGATGCACTTTTGGCTTTGTCTGTGCTTGTGATTAAAGAGATATGTGAATTATCAGATTGTCAGTCTTCATCTGTATCAGCACCTCCCTGCCCTTAATTTTCTTTTATTACTTCGTAGTGACTACAGTTTATATATCTTATTTACTGAGCTTAAGTTGGAGCTTTCTGCATTGCTGCAGTTTTTCCTTACACTTGGATTCATTGATCTATTTTTTGTATGACATGCCACGACTATTACTGAAAGTCCTTTGTCTGTTGTTGCAGTTGCAGCTTAATTCTTCTCTGTCTAGTCTTTCTGTGGTGCTGTTTGCTTGTTTCCAGCCAAGTAGTAGTGGGGAGCTCAGGATTTTGTGGGTTTTCTAGTATTTTTTTCTAAATTGATGTATACTGCATCATTCAAATATTTTCCTCTGTTTAAACTTGTGTTTAACTGGCTCTTCCATTCCAGAATTATTTCTACATTGAACTAGCTAGATAGTAGCAGTTGGATGGGAATGATTAAATACAAAATGTGGCTTTTTTTGATATTACAAGACTTTCTTGTTTCCAGGTGACAAACTGTATTGTGTAATGTTGTGTTGGTTTTCC
This sequence comes from Chrysolophus pictus, assembly GCA_037305975.1. Taxonomy (NCBI): domain Eukaryota; kingdom Metazoa; phylum Chordata; class Aves; order Galliformes; family Phasianidae; genus Chrysolophus; species Chrysolophus pictus. Next base: position 9,711,804 of record CM074586.1, read on the forward strand.
AGTGGTTTCTAACTGATACATGTAATATTGAATACCATACAGCCTGTCCTTGTTGAATGTTCAGATAAGTTGTTGGTTTCTATCTTGGAGTAGGAACACAAAGCTTTTAACCTTCACCTCGTTAGGATTTTACATGTTTATGAGCATGTGTCCTTGAAAAAGACGTTTTTCCTCCTGCTATCTAAGGATGCAGGAAGACACTGGTACAATTAGAAGTGGCTTGTAAATATTTTTTTAAATTGAATTTGTCCTTTAGTTAGTCCCTTCTGAGGTATTACAAATCACCATTAACCTGAAGTAGATTTATTTTTTTCCTCCCAAAATTATGAGAAAATTAATTGTTGCCTTCCAACATTCTTCTGAAGGTCTGATGGGGAGCCTTGGGCATTTTAATTCTCTTAAATTCCCTAACTGAAGAGCCAATGGTCTTAAGCCAGACAAAAGTATCTTTGATGCAGAACACTCCTCAGGCATTTAAATTGTTAGCAAAAAAACCCTTGAACAATGCTTGAAAATCCATTTGTGTTCCATTTAATTACTCAAGTTCTTATTCCATTGGCCACTGTAGTGTTATTGTTACAGAGCCTCCAAACGGTTCCAGGGAGACATGAATTGTTAATGCAGAAAATGAATGGAAAGAAGTTTTTGAGGCTGAGGTGAGATGGAAGCTTTGCCTTGTCTGTAAATAACAGATGAGAAGTTACCTCTTTTTCAGTCTTCCTCTAAGTGATCTTGTTTATCAAATGCACACAGAAACTGGAATGTATTAAATAAATAAATTAGCAATTTAATGTACTGAAATTCACGGAAGAGTGTTTGGGGAGCAGAGTTCAAATTGCAGAACCATTTTGGTTGGGAGAGATCTCTGACGACTGATCTGGTCCAACCCACGCTCATAGCAGTGAATTGGTAATTTAAGATTATACCTTTGTTAGAAGCAGGTTTTCTAAGTATGTCCTGAATGTGCTGTTACTCTGCTTTCTGCACGTTCTTAGAACGTGCCTGGTTTAATGTCATGTTTTTCAACATGAACTCCTTGCCTCCCATGAAGATGAGCGTATGCTTTCTCTGTTCTTTGATCTACTCTGATCCACACTAACTTCAAATCCTGTATTTGGGAGACCACATTCTGGCCTTCCAATATTTAAAGGGAGATTATAAATAGGAGAGAAATTAACTTTTAACACACGTAGATAGTGATAGAACAAGGGAGATGATTTTAAGCTAATGGAGGGAAGATTAAGATTAGGTAAATTTTTCGCTGAGATGGTGAGCTGCTGGAGCAGATGGCCCAGGGAGGTGGTGGATGCCCCATCCCTGGAGGTGTCTAAGGCCAGGTTGGATGGGGCGCTGGGCAGCCTGAGCTGGTGCTTGATCTACTGGTTGGCAACTTTGCACATAGCAGAGGAGTTGGAACTAGATGACCCTTCAGGTCACTTCCAACCTGAGCCATTCTGTGGTTTGCCTTTGCAAGTTTTCACAGCCTCAAGGAAGGCACATTTAAAAAAAAAAAAAAACAACAAACAAACACAACAAATTTTACAATCTCTGTTTTTCTATGCCTAGCTGCTTGTTGATGTTTGTATTTTTTGCTTTTTGCAGATTTAATGTGAACAACAAAATCCTTCATCCTGAAATTGCAGAATGGTGAGTAGCAAAAAGTCTTTCCATTTTAGTAGTTGAACGTGCCTATGTTCTAAACTGTTGCTTCAGAGGCATTCTCTCAGCAGAATGTCCTACTTAGTTAAGGATATGTTTTAATTTGGGGCTGATTTCACATCATGGAATGGGAAATAAGGGTTGAAAGTAAAAATGTTGGTTCAGTAGCAGCATTGAGAAGTTAAGAATTTGTGTAACATTCCTTAAGCCTCAAGTCTGGATAAAAATTGTAATAGGATATGTTTGGAACTAAGTCACGTTTACGTAAATGCAAATTTGTATGAATAACAGAAGAACTGAGGATAATTCATATTCTAGCAATGCAAATCAAAGGTAGGTGAAAACTAAGTCCAAACATATAATATTTAATAAGGTGTTATTACTTCCCTAGGATTTATTTTAACTTCATTAATTTTGGCAAATTATTATTCATGTAGCTGCACTTTTTAATTCTAGGAGGATTCTACTGCAGCCTGTCTTGAATAGTAAAAGTTAGTCTGTGTGACTTAGTATATTAGGAGCTTGTAAAGCTTCTGCATTGATAGGAGAGGTCTAGAAATCTTCACTTGTGCTCTGAAACCCCTGATATCCTACTATGCTGAAATGGTCTAAGCCATTTAGAAGTTCTTTACAAAGTCTTATTTACCTGCAGTGATATGGCTGTTGCTGTTAGCTGGCTGGTTTGATGTAGGGTGTGAGCTTTCTGCTGGTCAGACACAGGGAGCTTCCAGCCTTGATCCCACATCATGGTGGTGAGTGCCATAGCCTGAACGAGCTTCTCCAAGTGACCTGGCAAGCTAGGGAAGGGAGCTACATCTTTGTGTGCCCTGTTGCTTGCTTACCTTCTTGTAGTCTTCTTAGCAGAGAAAGATAAGGAACAGGAAAGGGAACATGAAGAGAGCCATATTTCCAAGTTTTGATTTCTAAATACAAGTGCACTGCAGGAAGAGAGAATTTTAACTGCAGAGGGTTTGGGGTTAGAGCTACAAGCTTGTTCCCAAGCTTTCCTGGTAACATTCACCTTATTAAGGTGTCATGCGATGAGCTGCTCTTCTCTGTGGTTTGGCATAGGTTGGGAGCTTAATCCTTTTACAGGAAGCTCAGGGATGGGCTCACCTGAGGTCTGTGCCCCAAGGTACTGAGATAGACTTAGCAACGAGGCAATACAAAGGCAACATTTAAGAGTTGTTTTATTTTGGTGAATGCTTCTGTCAGTGAATGCTAGTCCAGAACTCTGGTTGTGCCTCCTCTGTGATCTTAGGTGGAAGCAATACTTGAAATACTTAGTATGCACCTTCTCTGTGCCTGCCTATGAAGAAAACAGCTTTAAGTGAAGCCAAAGTTCATGCTTGCAGTCAAGAGTGTCTTAAAGTATTTAATCAAGTTTGGTGGCTTTTGTTTGAGGTTAAAGTATGCTAAAGACCACTGGATTGGATATTAAATATCTGGTGAAATTAATATTTGAGTGACAGACTCCATGTATTAAATCCTCCTAAATTAGGAATTTCCTTGGAATCTCAGACTATTGCCCAAGAAGCTTTCTTTGGAAAGCTATAACATTTTTAGAATTAAGAACAATTTCAGTTCAGGAAGGTGGATTTTTGGATGGTTATTTGATATATTCTCTAGGGTCGGAAATTCCTTCATTTGCACTGTATACTTCCATTATTTACATCATTTCAAATTCAACAAGCTCTGGACTTCTCTGTCTTGCATGATAATTGTCAGAAAAATTCTGTTCTCTTAAAAATTCCAACAAGAGGTGAAATGGCTAAGCTTTCTGAACCAGCCAGGAAGAACTGTGGGCTGCAAAAGGCATCTTTACTATTCCTTACTCTTGTAATATTAAAAAAAAAAAAAAAAAGTGTTTCAATGCTGAAAGGGGCAATGTTTGTGGTTGAGGATCTGTTGCCTCCCTTTTTAACTCCAACCTATTCCAAGTTCACAGTGTTTCATGACTTACCATGAATCTTGTTTTCATTGAGTGGCTTGCCACTCTTAGTTAATCTAAGAACTGTGTTATGTGCTGAATCTGTACATTTTTGCAATTGCATTAGCTGGAGCCTGCAAGTGATTTCTTCCTGCTGAAATATTAATGGATGTATTCAACATGTAACTGGTCCAAGAGCTGTCCTTAGAACATTGAAGTTTATGTTACTAAACAAAGGTGGAGCTTTTTTCTAGTGATAACTCGGATGCAGGGGGGAAAAATAATAAAAACTATGAGTCACTCATCACCCACGGGGTTACCATGCAGTACTAACAAAAGTGCTTGGCTCCCAACACCTCAAACCCAGAGTCATTGCTTTTTGTTATTGCGATTGAGGAGAAGGTGCTGAAACACCCTTCTGCTGCACAGATATGCTGCTGGGAGCTCCATCAGCAATACCAGTGCAGTCAGCATAGGAGCGCAGTGAGTTTTCTTTGGAGATCTGCTTGATCTCCATCTCCCCTGCTAACAGTTGGCTGGTGATTTCTGTTGCTCTTGGAATGAATAAATGCATTCTGTAAAATGTTTTGGTGCTTGACCTGGTGCAAATGGAGGTGATGAATTCCATAAAAAGACTAAGCTAAATATCCATTTGGATATGCAGAAAGATACCAGAGAAGTTATGATCTAAAATAAATACCTTGACCCTGAAGCCTTATGATCTAGTCAAGTAAAAGAGATGCTGTTTGCACTTGTAGTTGAGCAGTTACTAACTTGTATTCCTCCCAGATCCCAATAAAGAGATGAGACATCTGAATTATGGAACAGCCTATTTTTCAGGCACTTGCAGAGCGTGGATATGTACTGTATATTGAAAGTAATATAGAGGCACATCAAACAAGTATTAAATTACCCTGCTAGCACATGCAGTCTTCTGAACAGGATTTAAAACAAAATAATCTTTAAGCCTTTGCTACCTTATTCTAACATGAATATATTTGAGCTGCTGTTGTTTGTCTTAGTGAAAAATCAAAAGCAGAAGTTTGTTTCCTCATCCAAGGTGAGGAGGAGCTTACACTACTCCAGTGTAATTTTATCACCTCGGTGTTCATTTTAAAATCTAGTATTTCTCATTCTCAGTTTGCATCATGATTATTATCATGATCTTCCAATTTACTAAGAATGTCTAATTCCTTCCTCTTCGCTATTTTTCTGTTTGTTAGAGCATTTTGATATCACCATTTTTAAAAAGGTATCTTTACTCTTGCCAGAAAAATTCTCTTTGGGAGGGAGTGTCTGTGTCACACAGCAGTACAGTTGCTGTCGGTGGGAAATGCTCTTATCGCACGTCAGAGGCACTGATGGCTGTGTAACCCTCTTCCGGACTCATTAAAACAAACTGCAGGAGCAGAAACTTAACAAATAGTTTACTACAGCAGTATGAGAAGCAGTTGTAATAATAATAATAAAAAAAGGTGCCTTGTTGGCAGTTTTGAAATATCTCAGTTATGGTACTTTATACCTGCTGCAGGCTCTGGAGTGGAACTGGAAAATACAATTGAAGTATTTTCTCCAAATTCAATAGATGTAGTTCTGTTCTTTGTAAACAGTAACTGTGTTGTTCACACCATCCTTTGAGGTGGATGTGAGAAATATTAAGAAATCAGTATGTGTAGCAGTAGGAAGAGTAGGTGGTGTTCAATAGAAAGTAGGAACTATCTCCACTTCCCCGTTCGTGTTCACACAAAATAGCTACTTTTATTTTGAACTAGGCAGTAGAAAGCAGTGCAAGTAGATAAGAATTTAATGATAAATTTTTTAGTTGAGTTCAGAACAGAATATCAAGGCTCATGAATAAATGCAAATTCAGCATTTCATAAGGCATGAAGAACAGGGTATTATTTTTTATTGTGTTTTCTGAATACAGGAAGGAAAGTGGACATTGTGGCTGTAATTACTGCCTCTGTGTTTTCTGAACTTCATGGTTTGGATTTTAAATACTAATCACATGCAACATTTGTTCCATCTGTTCCCCCAAGGTATTGCAGATAGGCGGGAGTTGGGATTGTGCTGAATTAGAAATTTTGGAGCTCTGGAAATTTCATTATGTAAACTAGTTTCAAATTATGTCTAAAAAGTAACTCAAGTATGCCTGTACAAATGTTCCACTTGTAGTGTTGAGCAATGACAAATACAGAACTCCATTGCTTTTGTTTTGTTTTTTGGAAAAAATTTGATTGGACCACTTGTTTATTCATCTCAAAATAATGCAGGCTGATGTTTGGAATGCCTGTGACGATCCTTTGTAAGATTGTTTTGCTAGTGGTGAATCAATGCCAACGGAACTTAACTGTCACGAATACCTTAATAAGGCTCTGTTCTTGAGGTATACTTGGTCTTATTTTACCATAGGCAGTAAATGTTGTTTTCAGGTTATTTTATTTTATATTCTTAAGCTAAGAAGCTGCAACCTAACCAAAATCTGTTCTACTTTTCTTTAAGTCGTGTGATTAAGACAGACATGGAATTGGAAGTTCTGCGCTACACCAATAAAATCTCCAGTGAAGCTCATAAAGAGGTAATGGATCCTTTACTGTTAATAATTTTTGCTCTTAGTGTAACAGTAGTACTCAGAAAACGTTCCCAGCAACCCTGAATTGCTTAGTAATAAAATAATGGAAAGGCTGGATAGAAATAAGAGGGTAATATCCCTTCTATTACAGCCCAGTAATATTCCTTGCATTGTCCTTGAACTCACTGGTGCATTTGCAATGTGTGAGAAATGAAGTGTGGTTTTGGATAAAAGCTGGAGCCTCAGCAGAAGGTGACCTGCCTGCAATCTATCTGCTCTGTTTGCACAAATACCTGTACAGCAATGGAGAATGAGATGAAGATTTTTCATCTGGCTGCATCTGTGTGTGCAGCTCTAGAAAGTTCTGCTCTGGTAGTTTACTCAAGTCAGATCCTTATAAACTGTGGGAGTTGTGATATTGGGGATATGGAACTTAGGTGTCAATCCTGTACTCTATACAGTGACTTCAATGCCATGAGTTCTGAGTGAAAACCAGGAGGAGCTTAGTGAAAAGCATCTGAAGAAGTTACCCACTGAACTGTTGACTTTGCCCCTGTTCTACACATTTCTGAACTGTGAAGCATGAAAATACTGTAAAGTACATATTGTAAAGAGTCTGTGCATTTGCATTCACTCTCCTCAGTCATTTGTAATCCTTAAATAATGTCATGCCATCTGAGATAACTCCTACAGAGCTGCTGTTTAGTAGAACTTCCATAATATGGAAGCAGGTAAAAGAATAACACTGGTGCACATTCTCAGCAAACCTGAGGACAAAATTCAGACATGAGGTGTAACATGATGTTAACTCTAGCAGTGTTCTGTTGATTCAGATTACAAAGTACAAAAGAGGGTCTTCCTTTGTAGCATATTCCAGTTCACAGTTTTGTTTTGCTGGTGTTTCATAAAACAAAAGGACTTGCTGCCAAGTTCACCAGAGCTTTCAGAATTTAGCATTGGTATTTTGATGAGCTGCAATTCATTAGGATATACTCTGGCAATTAAGCTTGCTTTATTGCTGGAAACTGCGGGCATTTTAAAAGATTAAAAAGTTTGATTTCTAATATAGTTTTGAAGTACATATACTGATGTAAATTTAAATGAAGTACAGATTATATTTTTCTAATACAGGTTTCTCTGGAGATGCTCAGTTACAAGTCATAAATTTATAAATATGCGATTCCCTCCTGCTAAGAATGTCCCATGTTAATATGTATCTTACAGGTAATGAAGGCAGTAAAAGCTGGTATGAAAGAATACGAACTGGAGAGGTAAGAATTATTTCAATAAATGTAATAAAAAAGGAAAGGTCTGTTTGTATTAGCAGTCGATGCAATAGCTGTGGCATAGCAGTAGCATTGATTCAGTAGAGAGCTCTTTTGAAGACTGTTTTAAGCATTATTTTGTTATTTTGAGATAGTGGCACTTCATCAGTTTCAGACGTGTATTTGATGATGGTTGATTATGTTTTCCTGATGGTGTAGTGTAGTATAATTTTTCTGGAGTTGTAGTATTTATAGAAGCTTTAGGAAATAGCTGTTGTTGTTTGAAGGCATCCAGTAAAATAGTGTTTATGGATAAACATCGCCTTTAAGCTTGTTATGCTTAGAAGTCTACAGTAGGAGTGCTTAAAAACGTTGTAAAAGACTGTGTTCAATTACATCTTGCCTGCAATTACAAGTCGATATTGCCTGTACAAGGAGCTCGTCTCACAAGTGTGGTGGGTATTACTACAGCTGTTAAGAAGTCAACAAGAACACCACACATTTCTGTTGAAGAAATGTGCTATACAAGCATATATAGGTGTTGGCTGCTGGTGATTGATACAGTAAGTGATGTGTCTAGATATGAGGAAAACATTGCTTCCTCTTTTAAATCAATATTTACATTAGATCATTTTATAAAACATGGTTTTGATCACCAAGTCCATTTATTTTTATCTCACATACAGCATTCTCAGTTTTTGAAGTATTACATAATAAAGAAATTGAAAATAGTGGTGATACTTCAGTTACTGTTGTTGTTTCTTGACAGTCATTTTTGAAATGTTAGCAAGCAGACTAATTGGATGCCCTGTGCGGAGATGAGAAAAGTGACCCCAGTGTTTGTTATCGGATTTTAAAGTTCCAAGTGTTCATACAAGAGATTGCTGTGATTTAAATATGTCCCTTAAGAAAACGATTCAGTTAAATCAGTGCAACTTCTGGGTATAGACAAGCCCAAAGAAAAAGCCTGAAGCATTAAGTACTGGGGAAAGGGAATGTACTTGTAGGTCCTGCATTTATGAACAACAGCGAAGCAAGCATTTATGTTATGCTGGCTTTCACCTCCTCCCAGTTTAACATGGGATCATGCTATATAAAGTAAGTAATGCCTTTAGAACATACATACTGAGTACTGAGAAATTGGTGTTACATTTAAAGAATTTAGATTTCTACAGATTCTATAGACTCATGCTCAATAGATTGCTTTGAAATGCAGTTATATATATCACCAGGCAACAGGGAAAAAGTGTTGCATACGTTCTCCTATTCTCCCATTAACTTTACCAATGCTCTTTGTATTTGTGTTCATTTTATATGCTGCCCATGTTATGTATGCTGATAGTGGCTCTGGAAGTCAATGGTAATAAAAATTTCCATGGAGCAGGGTTTGCTCACAAAGTACTTTTGAATGTCAGGAGCCTGGCAGTTTTATGTGAATGTCATGCAACAAATGCATAAACTCTTCTGTAAGTCTGTGAGGTATGTCATGTTGTTCCAGGACATCCATTCTTCAGTCAGCTTCTGCTATACTCACAAACCTTTTGAAATGATTGTGTCTTTGAAAAACAAACAAACAAAAAACAGTGGGCAAGTGTCTATTAAACCTGTTTAAAATTGCCGTCTGTTCTTTCATGTGTCTTGATAGGTTACACTTCTTGACAGAGTCTGAGGTTATTTCACTAATGAAAGAGGTCTCGGCAGACTGTAGTGCCTGCCATTGAGCCTATAAATAGAACTGAAGTTTCAGTTGCTGTGTGAAATTCATCCTTGCACCAGTTTCTGTTGCCTTATTGCTTAAAGGAGAAAGGTCCTAAAATGCAAAGCTGCAATTTCCATATCTTGCTGTAAAGTGGGTGGCTGCAGTGTTTAAAAATAAATTCGGAAGCAGTCTCAGAAGTGTGTGTTCTGTATACAAATATACACCTGTGTAGTCTAAGAAGGAAACTTTCAAAGACCTGAGAAAAGGTAACATCTAAAAACTGACGACTTCTGTTGAAACCATAGTAGTTTTTCAGTTGTTTTCTCACTGGCAGGCTGGATAACTTGCTTTCTGCAGATTTGACATATCTAGAATCTTGGAGTGCGGAGAACTGAAACTCTTAATTTATATTGGTTTATTAAAATATTCTCACTTATCTTTCAGAGATCAATTAAATGTTAACGAAGCTTTTCACTTTCTGCTGTTCTAGGGTTTCCACTCCTTGTGAAAGCTTTTGAATTGTGTGCCTCTTTTCCCCAGGTGCATCTGCAGTTTCTGCTGCTGTGAAATCATGAATTTTTGAAATGAATGAAGATCTCTTGACATGTGGCCAATAACACTCGCTTCATATTGCTTTCATTCTCTGACATTCTGCAGTATAGCACACGTTTTTGTGTAGACAGCTGATCTGGCCTGTTTACTAGGAGGAATAGTGCCAGGGATCCCAAAAGCAATTAAAATATCCATTACCACACTGAGAGCGTGAGAGTTGCCTTTTCTTTGTTCATTTCATTAAGCAGTCTTCCTACAAAAAAAGTCACGTTACTTCAGCCCTATAATGCAGCAAAACCCATCTAAAGTACTCTTGGAAATAAATCCAAGAGCCGACAATACAAAAAGCTGGTTGTATTTCTGGGTTTCTGAGGACTAACTGGAAGGAAATTAGAGAAATCTCTAGATAACAATCTCTTTTATTTTGACGTTTGAAAGCTAGCTTCAAAAACTTGTTAGAAGTGTTCTGTATGTGTTAGTGTTCAGTGGTGAACGATTTTGAACCAGAAGTGAATTAATATTGAGGCATATGAAAATGAATGCATTTTCATGCATTCATGAAAATGAATCCAATCAGCCCTGATGCGTTTAGGGGATTTCTTTGGTTTGGTGTTATTTAATGTGGTCAGTTGACTTGAAGGAGGCAGCCAAACCAGTTATCTACAAACAGTAATTCTCAGCGCCTGTAATTGCATATAAAGTCATTTTGGTAGGTCAGAGTCTGGATTTTCTTTGATGTAGTTTGTTTAGTATTTGTGCTTATCTCATGTTTAATTAATGTTCTGTTTAATTAAAGGCTTTTAATTATGAAACTGCTCCATGGTGAATATACTGTTAAAATACAGCAAGAAGATAAATCTCTTTAGCTTGAGAAGTATGTGGGGAAAAAAAAAACCTTATTTCAGCTGGTTTAGTGCATATATAAAATGCACGTATTTACAAAAGATTTTTGTTTGTGTATATTTGTGAACACGTGTGTGTATTTATGTACACATGCTCACTGAAAGTACTACTTAAAAGAAGTATCTGTTTTATGATGCTCTACAGTGCTGGAGAGACGTCCTCTAAATGAGACATCCTCTATATCAGTGTCTGTCAGTTTTTAGAGTGGTGTCTTTCATCTGCTCATCATTTACCAAATGAAGTTTTGATTCTTCTGTGCATTTTCTCATTTGTTCTCTTTTTTTGTTTGGGAAAATAATGTTAAGGTCAGGTTGGCTACTTGTAACTGCTTATGTGTTTGGAGAGTGACAGGAAGATGCATATTACAGTGAGAGAAGAAATGAGAGGAGGGCAGCGTGCTGCAGGTATGGTAGTGCTTGGCAGGTTCCTAGTCCTGTCACTAGTAGCACTGGAGGCCCTGTGGTGGGAGTGTGAGCACATTCCAGGATGCATTGAACCATATAGTACTCCTTATTGCCCCATGATGCTGGCAGCACAAAGCCTTTGAACAGATGGGAACTTGGGTAGTGTAAGGACAGGCTGTGTGGTTGTGGTGTGCTGGGACTTTGGGGAAATTGTTCCATGTGGCTCTCTTCAAAAGAGCAACCCTGAACTCCTTTGCGTGGCGATTCCATCAATAAAAGCAGTGAAGAAAAGAGGATCTGACCAGACCTGCTCAGGGGACCTGTGATCCAGTAGCTCCTAGGTGTTGGTCTGGCACTGTTGTTACAATTGACTTGCTCCTTTTTCTTGGTGTATCAGCTTTCCTCTGCAGTTGTCTGCATTTTGGTGGTTTGTCTTCAGCACTTAGTGCTCTGACTGGTACAGGTGATGAGGGGCATTGCTCCAGCAGCCCACTGGAGAAGTTCCTGGCTGTGACACTGTTCCCAGCTGTTGTGGGGGTCACTCACCATACCAGCACCAGCAAGAATTTATCCCATGGGATGGATGTGTCCCCACTGTGCTGCCTGTTGTGCAGTGTGTCTCTTACGTCCATGCAATATACAGGTAATTGGAGTGGTTTTGTGCTAGTTAATGGTTAACTTTAACTCCTCTGCGCTCTTACAGCAACAACTTAAAGAATAAAATGGCAAGAAGGCAGCTACAGTGCTTTTTGCTTCTTGGTTTACAATGTGTGCAAACTATTTTTACACTTTGCATCTTACCAGCTAAGACTGATAGAAGTTCTTTATCCTTATTCTTTTCAGTGCTGTCCCTGATTCCAAAGCAGAGCTTAGACTGGGATGAGTTCCTGTCATATCTGTCAATGTTAAATTTCACTATCTGTGGAAGCCTAAGAGTGCTCTCATGGATTATGGCTCTCATCTTTCGTTTATCTCTCTTTCTCCTCTGCTCCAGTGGAACAAACTGAGAATAAAACATACATGTTATTTCACTAAAAAATAGCCAGAATCACTTTATTTTCTGTTAGGTATTTCCTTTTAGTGAAATGCTTATTATTTTGGCTAATCTGGATTTGCCACTTCACGTCTCTTGATAGATTTTGCTCTTTGAATGTCCTTGAGAGAGCTGCTGACTGCTGCAGAAAACCATCTTTAAAAAAATGTTTTGGTTTTCGTTTTCATGCTTGATCTACTTTGTGCATTTAGAATTTCAGTTCAAGCATGGTCTTTCTAAGTCCTTTGCATAAGTATATGTGGATAGCAAATGAAAATGACTGACTGCTGCAGCTGGCAAAAATGTGCAAGTAGATTCTTCACAGTTACTTTCTGACTTGGGAGTGATGCTGAATTGTTCCACAACCCTCACTAGTGTTTCTGCAGAGCAGGCAGGAGGCTGGCAGTCTCAAGCAGTCGGCTCAGTTACCCCAAAACAATTTATTTTACTATAATTTTAATGGTTGGTACCATTGGGTAGCCTGAAAATGATTTGACTGCTTTGTTTCCCAAAACTGCTACACCATTAGACAAGATAAGATTTTTTTGTTGATTACTGTTATCAAAAGGGTGGAATGAAAACTTTAGGACATCTGGAAAAAAAAGAAAAAAAGAAAAAAAAAGAAAAAAAAAACCAACCTGAAGAAGAGGATGAAGGTGGCCTTTCCCCACATTTGGGGAGGGAGAAATCCCAACAAAACAGTTTGGTTTTCCTTTGTTTCTCTTTGCGTATGTGACTGGCATACACTGTCTGGGCGGTGTTTTCACAGAATCACAGAATCACAGAATCACTAAGGTTGGAAAAGACCTATAAGATCATCCAGTCCAACCATCCACCTATCACCCATGGTTCTTGCTAAACTATATCCCTCAACACAAAATCCAATTGTTCTTTGAACACCTCCAGGGTCGGTGACTCCACCACCTCCCTGGGCAGCCCATTCCAGTGCTTGACCACTCTTTCAGAGAAGTAGTATTTCCTAATATCCAGCCTGAATCTTCCCTGGCGCAGCTTGAAACCATTCCCCCTAGTCCTATCACCAGTTACACGAGAGAAGAGGCCGACCCCCAGCTCGCTACAACCTCCCCTCAGGTAGTTATAGAGAGTAATAAGGTCTCCCCTGAGCCTTCTCTTCTCCAGACTGAACAATCCCAGCTCCCTCAGCCGCTCCTCATAAGGCCTGTGCTCCAGACCCCTCACCAGTTTTGTTGCCCTTCTTTGAACACGCTCCAGGGCCTCAATGTCTTTCTTGCAGTGAGGGGCCCAGAACTGGACACAGTACTCAAGGTGCGGCCTCACCAGAGCTGAGTACAGGGGGACAATTACTTCCCTACTCCTGCTGGTCACACTACTTCTGATACGAGCCAGGATGCCATTGGCCTTCTTGGCCACCCAGGCACACTGCTGGCTCATGTTTAGCCGAGCGTCAACCAACACCCCCAGGTCCATTTCCTCTACACAGTCTTCCAGCCACTCCGCCCCAAGCCTGTAGCGTTGCTTGGGGTTGTTGTGGCCAAAGTGTAGGACCCGGCATTTGGTCTTATTAAACCTCATCCCATTGGCTTCAGCCCAGCTATCCAGCCTGTCCAAATCCCTCTGTAGGGCCTCGCTACCCCCAGGCAGATCGACGCTTCCAGCCAACTTAGTGTCATCTGCAAACTTACTGAGGGTGCACTCAATGCCCTCATCCAGATCATCAATGAAGATATTGAAGAGGACAGGCCCCAGCACCGACCCCTGGGGAACCCCACTCGTGACCGGTCGCCAGCTGGATTTGGCTCCATTGACCACCACTCTCTGGGCCCGGCCCTCCAGCTGTAACACTTTAACACAGCTTTCGTACTAAGACAATCCCGTACCTAGTATTTTTTGTTTGCCTTTATATCTATATCCTTTATATTTAAAAGTATTTAAGGAAAAAATGGATCAGCAGCAATTTCTGTTTTACCAACTGCTGGCACTGTACAGCAATCAAAGTGCTCCTCTTCAGAGGGCGTTGGAGGGACGCCGCTGCCTGAGCCAGGTGTGAGGCGGCCTCTCAGCTGATCCAGAACTTCCTAAAAGCAGTAATGTGGAGCAACCTGCAGTGCTTCATGGCCAGGTCTGCACTCTTGGTTCCAGGGAATGCCAAAGCTATTTTGAATGGTAAGGGAACCCAAGCAGGTTATTTTAATACAACACGTTTGTGGTTTTTTTTTAATGTGGATGTCTGTAGCTTTTGTTTCAAGTGCCTTTAAAAAAATCTGTACATGTCAGTGGTAATTGCTTGCTTCCACTATCAGAGCCCATAAAGCACACAGGAAACTCAAGTACCTCTATCTCATTGCATAGCTGACAGCATGTGTCAGGCAGCTGCTAATGGCCAGGGTGGTTTAGCCATTGCATTTCAGGAGCCCAGACTCCCAGAGAGGAGTCAAATGAAATATAATTCCAGAGAACAGCTGGATTCAGAGTGACACCTCCATTCAGTCTTCCATCCAGTCTTGCAGGAAAGCATAATGTGGATCTGCTGGCTGGCTCCAGCAGTAAGCTTACCTCAGCTGCAGTACCACGAGCTTTAGTTCCCATATTGCAGTTGCACAGTGAATTTACTTCCGCTCACTTCCTTCTGACTTCAGTTTTAGTTCATGGATTTTTGATTGTTCCATGTGATGCTTGTTACTGAGTGTTCAGGTCTTGACTTTGCAGTCACTGAACTTAAGGAAAGGGATACGAACGTCTTCTAAAGTGTAAAACAAAGGTTTGGTTCTGACCCAGACCCACTCCAAGGGCTGGGCTGAACTCAGTGGGATGAGCTGGGAAGCACGTACAGGTATAGCTGCTCTGTTAATGCTTTAAATTAGGCAGTCCCAGAGAGTTTCCTAATTCAGATGAATTAGGAATTAAACTTAAAATCTGAATTGAAAAATTGATTTAAAAGAAAAGCCTTGAGCACAGTTCCTGTTCTATGTCACAGAGGCACAAAAGCAGGTGCATGCACACACTCATGCACATAATTCAGCAGGAGGGGCTGAGGATTACCTCTTCAGCATGGAAACCTCTGCCAGGACCTCATCTCTGTTAGGGGAGAGGCTCTTTGCTGTGGTAAGTCCACTCTGAAAGGCTCTAGCTGCCCCAGCCATGGCAAACACTGCTCATTTCCAGTTGCCCTGCTCTCTTCTCCCCAGCTGTTGGGAAAATGCTGGGGGCAGAACCCCCTAAGGAGGGAAGTGTAAATTGCAACAGAACCTCCAGGAGCTG
Source organism: Chrysolophus pictus (assembly GCA_037305975.1). Lineage (NCBI taxonomy): Eukaryota > Metazoa > Chordata > Aves > Galliformes > Phasianidae > Chrysolophus > Chrysolophus pictus. Next base: position 9,727,061 of record CM074586.1, read on the forward strand.
GTTGGGTTGAGTTGCTGGGCTGTATTGGGGGGAATCCTTAAATTGCTGGCAAGAAGCAGAGCAGTTCCAGTGTATTCCCAGCAACCTCTCAGTGTTTCCCGTTTTCAGGAGGTCTTGTTCACTTTCAGTAGAGGACAGCTTGGTTCACCGTCTGGACATCACTTTAATTAGCTCTTTGTGTAGAGGAAAGATGTTTAATTGCAGAGGTCTCTTCTGTGACTTATGATTGAAGTTCCACATAATTGGGTTTTATCTTCTGTGAAAAAATCCTGGAATTGGACGATGTGAGTATTTAAAAATAAAATCTTCTATCAACCCGCAAATGACAAAGAACAATTACCGTGCTGGTAATTAGCAATTGGCTCCCTCCCTTCAGAGGGAGAGCAGTAGAAGGATGTAGGCAGCATGCATGCATATGGAACTGGGTTTGATTGCATAGCAAGATGCAACCCAATTTTAAATGCTCTGTCATTGTATGTCCTTACAGAGTTGTTAGCACGGTTTATGCAGTGATAATCCATAATTGCCCTTCTAATATATTTTTTTTTAAATCGAAAGGTAGTCACAATTTTTATTTACAGTTTCAGTCTGATTTCTGTCCGTGTTTCTTAGAGTGATGATTACTGTTACTTACATCAGGGCAAGAACAAATTTTCTTACCAAATTAGCAGTGGTTTCAGTTTTTACTGAATCTAGCACAGTATTGAGATAGTTAACTAATTGTCATTACTAATGACAAGCTTGGGTTGCAGATAAGTGAAATGGAACTCATAGAAGACAGCAGGCTGAACTGATTGTTATTTGCTGTGGATTTTGTTCATGCTTGTTCAGACAAGTGAAAAGTAAAGACTCTACCATATGTGACTTTTGTTCAGTAATTTTTGCTGATTGCTGTAGAAGCAGGGAGATCAGGATTTTGTTGTTCTCTTCTGATAACCACGACAGCAATGTAATTGTACTCAGATTGGAAGCCAAAGAACTTGAAGGAAGTGTGCAAAGTACTGAGATGATCCATTAATAACAGGATGTCACACATTGACCTTCTGAAAATCAAAAACATTTTAGACAGATGAAAAGAAAATGAGCAGATTCTGTTCTGTGCTGCCAGCATACCCTCTGCATAAATTCTATTCCAAATGGGTTCTTAGAGAATCCTCACTGCTGTCGTGTGCCAGTGCTGCCTTCCAGTGTCTGTCATGGTGCTTCTTTTGTGTTTATTAGTTGTGTTGTTTTTTTTTTCCTGATCTCTCTAAGAGCAGAATTGAGTAAATCTGTGTCCTGTTTTGGCAGCATGTAGTAGTTTAGTGTACCTGTTATCAATGGCATTGAAAAACACAGGATCAAGATTGTAATTATACGTGAAAGTCGGTGTTAGTTTGCTTTTCTGTGCATGTGAGCTTGGTCTTCTGTACAGGATGTTTTTTCTTCCCCTCAGCTGTTGTGATTTTTCTTTTCCTTAGGTCTTGGTCACAGAGTTTTCAGTATCATTCAGAGGTGGCTCAGTGCTTGTTAAGGTCTGAGATCACAAACAATTTGTATGGGAAGTCAATGAAGGCAGGAAAGGACAAGGCTGCAAGTGATTGCCCGAAGTGAAAGATGCAGTGGCACTGGAGCTTGCTTAGCACTGAAGTGTTGTACCCATCTGTGCTGGGTTCTGCTGTCCAGGCAGAGTTGAAGATGGCCTCTGTAATTTAGGTGAGTTGTACAGTATGATAGAATAGAGTTGAACTGCCAGGCAGAAGTGATGGGAAGTGAACTCTAAGTGAAACTTAAGACTGGGGAGGAATCTGAACATAATAGAAAAAAGTATAGGTGAATAGAAAATAGAAAAGGTGATGTTTCAGCTAACAGGAATATATGCCCCTGTAGAAAACTCCTCAAAATGCAACATTAGTTCTGGATTTGTTAGGCCTTGTGTTCACCAACTTTTTCTGAGTAGATGAAATTGAGCCTCGGGGTGGTCTTGGGAAGTGAGAGATAGGAAGGGCTTCATTGAAAACAGAGACTGTCTTCTGATTCATCTAAGGAAACCTATATATTTAAAAGAACCAATGAGATGTGAGATATTTGAAGACTCCAGAGGTTAATCACTTAGTGTAAAATAGAGTTGCCATCACTTCTTGCTTAGGGCAATCCTCTTGTAAAATGTCCTTTTTGTCAGGAGTATTGCACTGGGTTTCTGTTGTTTTCTGGTTTTGAGATGAATTCACTGCATCCTGTTGGTCAGTACAAATGTGAGAGGTGGGAGGAGAGGTACTTTTAAGTCTCTGGTTAGCAAAAAATTTAGAATTTGGTTATTTGTAAAAAAAAAAAAAAAAAAAAAGGGTGTAAAGCTGGGTGAAAATTATACCTGTAAGTTGCAAATGTTGTGAGTGTGTGCAGTTTAGGATGCTAGATGTGATTCACTAATAATCAATCTCTTGTTCTTTTAGTCTCTAGTTTCGCTGTGTGAGGAGAGGTTTGGCACTGGATGAAGTGCACAAGACATGATGAATGCTCCAGAATGTCTTTTTCTTCATTATGTGTTGGAAGGAGGCAAAGACCAAGTCTGCAACTAATCTGTTGTTTTGTTTGGAAATGAAAATAACATTCAAAAGTTGGCTTCCTAAACTTTGCAAAGTTTGGGTGTTTTTAGAGATTTGTGTTCTTTTCTGAAAGTAAAGAGATTCTGCTTCAAGTCAGCCTGAGCCCCATGGTTTTGAGTACTCATGTATTGCCATGCTGGGGAGAAAGGTTGGAGTCTGCATGTGTGTGACTCAGGGCTGGGATCTCTTGAGTCCTGGAGGGAGCTGCTGTTGGTGAGGGAGGAGAAGTCTAGTTTTCGCAAAGCTGTCTTTGCAAAAATGAAAGAAGTGTTATATGGCAGGAGACACCAGAGGAAGGACCTGACCAACAGAGGTTCATCTGCTGCTGCGGGTCAAAGAGGCTTGTATTCATAAGGACTTCATAGCAGGTCAAGGATTTACTTGGTCAGGATTTTCCAAACTCAAGGAATATGAGTGGGGTTGGTTACTTGGGGCTGCTGGAGCAAGGAGGACTTATTTGGGAGAATTCCTGCATGAGTTTAGCAAATTCTTGCTGATGTTGTCTGTACCACTTTGTGCTTCATTTCCACCTGAGTTCTAACGCTCGGGATCAGCATGGTGATTTTACCTGCTTGGGGCTAGAATTGGCAGCTTCAGAAAGACTGCTATCTGCTGTTCTCTGGTACCCTCATGTACTTCAGGATGTGTATTGGAAGTTAATTGATTCTTACATTTCAGCCCATCAGTCTGCCATTAACTGCTAATTTCCGCTGCTGGTGTTGAGTCTCTCTGCCCTTCCCTTCAGCCAGTGGCTGTTGGTAAGAAGCTCTGGGGCGAAAAGGAGCAGCATCTACAGAGCTGGGGTCTGAAAGCTGAGGCCAGTGAGAGGCAGAGTGATGGGGCCACTGCTTGTTCCTGGATGGGCCCGGGGACATGCAGGTTTTGTGACCTGCTTACAGGGCACCTGTGCACTTGTGCTGTCCCTACATTAGGAAAGAAGGGTTGGAATGCTCTCAGTAATTAGGAAAGGTGTCATAGGTACACGTAGTTGCAAAAATGATCCTGCATCTTCACTCAGAGGATGGAGTCTTGCTGCTTCAGGTTGTTGTCCCAGAAAAATTCTGAATTCTGCAGCTTACTAAATCTGTTTCAGACATTGGCATCAGAAATTGAGAGTTGTAATCTTTTAGTATCCTCAAGGCAGTAGGCTTACATATCCCATATAACAAATTATGGCATTATTGTCTAAGAATAGCTCGAGTATTCAAAAAAGCACTGAGAGCAAATTAAGCTCTACAGTGGGACCTCAACCTATTCTAATCTAAGCCCTTACTGTGCTCCTGCTTATACCATGCTGTTGAACTGGAATTCAAACTTCAAATATTCAATTTGAAACTGAAAGGAAGATGGTGAAGCAGTGGTGATTGTTTGCCTTCTGTGCCACTGAACAGCACTTGTGTGTTACGTGCTGTGTGGGTGGCTGTGTATTTGCTAAGAAGCATAACTGAAGATGAAAGTTTAATTATTTCTTCAAGGCAAATCCTCTTTCCCATGGACTTGAGCTTGCATAAGAAAAATGAAAATTCATAACAAGTGTAAAAATTGGCTAAAATTAAAAACCATTTATTTTTACCCTATTTATTCTTCTGAATAATAAAACTTCCCCATGGGTTTTTGGAACATATGTGGAATAATTACACTGCAGAAGTGGCACTTTAGTTCAGCTTCTAGAGCTAGGGCAAACATTGTGATTACGCTTCAAGCTTAAGTCTAGGTTTTATAGAAAATCTCATTCTTGAAGCTCTGTTGCCGTCAAGTGCGAAAAACTGTGACCCATGGATTGGTCCCTGTGGGAGCAATTATTCTTTGCAGAGATTTTTTTTTTTCCAGCACTGAATATTATAGATGTCAGAAAAAAGTTTAACCCTCAGTAACTCTGAAAGAATGTTTCCATACCTGCTGGCAAAAGATATCTATTTTGGCTTGTATTTGCAAGCAATTTATATCTAAGCCAGGATTTAAAAAAAAAAAATAGAAAACAAAAAATGAGTTTATTATCAACTCTAAAGTATCAGTGCTGTCTCTTAGTTGCACTTTGCATGTCTCAGTGAAGATAAAATAGGGGCTGAGGCTGCTGATGCTGCCTAATGCAGTGCTGCACCTGAGACATGATAGGATGCTCTCACATTGGACACAGCAGGAGCTGATGGTGAGACTTTGTGTTACTGCTGGCGGAGGGGAGAATGTGGAGAGAGCGTGGTGTTGCTTAGGAACGTGGGTTGGCACCTGATACTCGGTGTGGATGAGAGAATTGTTTTGTTTGACAAGTAGAATGTGTTCACCTCACAGCCATTGGTCTGTGGGAGGGTAGAACAGAGAGTAAAGTCTAATGCTTGCCTTCAGCAGAACCTTTTTCTTTTTGAAGAGATGCAGTGTGTGCGTTTTATGTGCTTAATTTGGCTTTTTTGTCTTTATTTTAATACACGTCAATCATCTGTCAAAGTGTATGCATTACTCCCTCCAATTAAAATAATGCACTTCCATTACTGGTTTGGGATCAGCTATTTAAGTAAGTTTCCTGCCCCTAGCCCTCCCTGTTTTCTCCTGCATCTTCTTAGTGCTGCACATAGTTTGGTCATTAACTACGACAGAGCTGTGATGAAATTCGTAGAACTTGAATAGTGTTGAAAGGCTTTTGCAAAGTGGAGCTTGTTCTGAGATGCTAGGAGGAATGTTGCAGTATCTGCAGCTCAAGTCTGAGGTGGGCTGGAGCATCTTTAACTCACTGTAATTATTGCACTGAGACATAAGAGAAAAAAACAATCCCAAATACACCAGCCTCAGGACTGGCTTTTCTCTAGCAAGAACGTGAGTGAAAGGCTGAGTGCTGTTGCCTGTTGAAGGAAGGAGTGGGAAAGAGAAGTGGCTTGTTTGAGCAATACCCTCCAGCAAAAATGTGAAGAAGAGGCTTGATCTTTACTGGCATTTCAGAGATTCAGAGAAAAGAAAGAAAACTTCCCATGCCATCTTTCATACATGATGATGAAATTTAAAGGCTGATGGGGGTGAGCAGGAAGCATATCTTTTATGTATTTTGCCTTGCTGGGGAATGACAATTGCAGTAATAACTAAATTATCTTTATTTTTTTAGTAGAAAAAACGAACACTGCTTTTCTTATTTCATTAGATGGAACACAGGCCATCACAGCTGTGCATGGTGGTCTACTGATGTAGACCATGCACTCCGTTTTCTTGTAAGTGGGAGTTACTCCTACATGGTTCTACATATATTTTATTTCTACCGATCAACTATTTTGAGGCTGTGAATCACTTATCTTGGCAGTACTCTTTAGAACCGGGAGAAGTGGAAATTCATCTAGCTGCTGAAAAGGGAGCTGGGAAAAAATAAGGATCTGCTGCCATGATCAGTAGTGTGCTTGTAGACATTGCCAGTGGCTTAGAGATCAAAGAGCAGAGAAATAGCTTCACAGTAAGAGCCCAGGAAATCCGAAGTAGGGAATGAATAGTGCCTTTTCTTTATTTATGGCATGGGGTGGCTTTGCAATCAATCTACGAAGCTTTGAAGAGAAAAAAAATAAAGCTCTGAGGGAAAGGGAAGGACTGTACAATTAGTTGCTACTGTCTGCCTACTTGTCTTCTCTAATTCCAAGGATGTGTGCTGAAAATGAGTGATAGTGTGCAAAATCTAAACTATTGCCCAATTCCTTTGTAGATGCACGCTGGCTCTTGGAGGATATTCGGTTTCATCTTAACTGTAGATTATGTGTAGGCTGATTTAGCTGGTAGAATTTAACAAGGGTTGTGTCTGTGGTGTAACTTTCAGCTCTTGTACATCAAATTCCTGCTCTGATCTCCTCTTCTTTCATCTCTGCTGTGTGTCTTTCATTAAAGAATCGGCTGGTGAAGTAGATGTGATAGTTCAGAGTGTTTTCAGAACCACGTGTAGGAGTATCTTTTTACTCAAGTAAATCAGTATGATTTAGAAAATTTAGGCATACTGCACTGGAATTTGGGTTTGGAAGTGCAGTTTGTAATTGTCGAGACAGTATTTGGGTTGAGACTGATTGTCCATTAACTTATGTGAGATGGACACTTGACCTGAAAGGCTGATAACTGCCTCTGGGCAGTGCTCAGTTTTAAATCGATCTTTTTCAGAGTTTGGGTGTACTGTGACTGTGGATGTACTGTGTCACTTTTATGGCTAGTGGGCAATACAGTTGTGTGGGGATCTGGGGATTTACTATCCACATGCATTAGTAATACCTTGGACATAATGAAGAGTAGATTTTTCTGATCTAAAAGTTTCAGCCTATTTTACAGCAGTATATTCTACTATTCAAAACCATTGATTTACTATTAAAATCCAGGAAACTTGTGTTTTAATGATGTGAAAAATCAAAAGAATTGTTCAAAAGTACAAGTTTAATTCTTGTAGTGCACGCGGAGTGCTGCCAGTGTCATTGCTGCTCTATTAACATGCACATCATCTCAGGTTTTTAATTTCTGATAAGAAACAGATGTGACTTAACTAGGATTTGTGGAAGACTTTACACAGTGTGGCTGCTGATGTTATACATATGATGTTCATTTCCAGAAGTAGTAATTTGCAAACTCATGTAGGGTTTTCATCGTAACAATCTAGCCAGTATTACTTGCTTTTCATATTTCCTTCTTCAAACTCATCAATTCTGATTTATTCATAAAATTATATTCCTTGCTTTTATTTCTCAGTGTACATAGGAATATTAACTTTAATGTAAAAGGTAGAGTAGGCACAAATGAATCTATTTCTGCATTGTTCTGTTTGTTTTCAATGCTTCCTTGCTTCTACCCATTTATTATTTCACTATCAAAACTACTTGAATCTTGGTGCATAAACAGTGAAATGTTTGGTGTTCCATCTTTTACATAGTTAATAAATGTAGCAGATCTCCAAAGTGTAAATCAAATTACGTAGCCTATTACGCTTTACATAGGAGAAACAAAATATGAAATATTTCACAATACAGAAAACTGTGTGTGAATCAAACTTCTTTATTGTTCCTAAGAGATACAATTTTGACAGTATTACAAGTTTGCAATTTATTTGCAGGGTGAGTTGGCACATGGTTTCGATGAAAGTAATATTCCTCCAATATTCTGCTTCTATGAACACTTTTTTTTAAAGCTGCTGTTCTTGCTGATTTGTGCTGCTGTAAGAGAGTATCTGTTCGAGCATCCTGGAAGTGTGCCTCTCCACCATGCACCCTGTGGTAATGCTTACAGACTGTGTGGTAATGCTGGCTTGAGTTTGAACCATGTAAACCTTCAGTCTATGCTGAGGAATATTCTTAGAGAATACACTAAAAAAAAAAAAAGCTGTTAGGGACTGAGAAGGAAAAGAAAGTATTTTTTTCAATACCTGATCTTGACTTAGCAAAAAACATTGGCCTTGATGTCCTTATGCTATCTCTTGCTTTGAAAGAATGGCCTCATGTGACTGTCCAAAGAGTTTTGTTGATAGGAATTAGATTTTCTTAAGTAAACCCTTCAAAATAATGTTTTGTGAGACATTGCTCTAAAAATGTTAAATAACATAGCACACAAGTCAGAATATAATTTTGTTCAAAATTAATGTGAGAAATATAATTCAATATGGCTTTGGATGTACATGCTACATGCTCCTTTTTTTCAGAATGGCTTTTACAGAAGAGGTAATGGAATTCTGCCCCAATTACGATTGTGTTTCCAACTGCTGACCTTGGGTTTGAAGCAGAGTGTAGAGCTCTTCTACGAGTATGCAGCAAAGAATTGTGGCTGAAGTTAGTTTTTTTTTGCTTTCCAGACTTAAAATGGCATTAAACATCACTTCAAGTTTTCAGCTGCATTTTTAACATTTGTTTTCAGTATCTTTTTTCTCTAGCCAGGTTTGATGTATGTATAATTAAAATACTATTTATATGTAGTTTGTTTTATGGAGCATGTATGTACAAATGTGTGCACACTTAACATAATTTTAAGTACACCCTTCTGGAGCACAAGGTGTTGGGCATTGACCAGTTTCAGGAGGTGCAATTACAGGTATGAAACATGTTTCTCCTAGAAGGCTGTTGGAGTGGCAGTACCCTTTGGATTTACTGATGGCTTCTGACAATCCTTGCAGTCCCAGTCCTACACATGCAGTTTTGAGGAGGACACATGAACCTTGCCAAATTTTTCTCAACAAGATCCATTGTTTTTTATTTATCCCTCCTGATCTACATGCAAGCTGGCAAAGAAGGGTTAAGCAAAATCTTAAACACCTGCAGCTTATCTGCAGAGATGAGGAGGAAAATACCAGTTTGTCTTGCCTTTTATGATCACTGGTTAAAATTCAATTCAACCTGCTCTTTCTAGAAGTTAACTTGACTTTTCCTCTCTGTTAGAACGAAGTATTGACTTAAAGCAGTGTCTCACCAGCACCTTCACTCTTCTCAGCTGAATGGTGACATCTGAGAGGAGGGAGGAGGCTTGTCCTTGTAACAGCAGTCCTGGGTTCACAGAATCATAGAATCATTTGAGTTGGAAGGGGCCTTTAAAGGTCATCTAGTCCAGCTCCCCTGTAATGAAAAGAGACATCTACAGCTTGATGGGTTGCTCAGAGTCTGCTCGAGTCTGACCTTGAATGTCTCCAGGGATGGGACGTCCACCACATCTCTGATATATATTGCAGTTTTCTAGAGATTACTAATTGCATTAAGAATTACCTAGATTTCCTGATGCCTCAATTAATTTTAATGTTTCCCACAAGGTTTAGATAGTCTGAATTGCAGCCTGTGAAGCTTTAATTTGTACTGTGAAACAGAGCAGCATTGATTCCTGTTAGTTAGTCCGAAGCTGGGAGAAAGAATGCCAAAAGTGACATTATTAAGGTTGCTCTTGTTGTCTTAAATTGCGTCAGTAGCTAGCAGAAGACAAGCCATGACTGCTAATTGCATGCTGCTACAAGGAAGCAGAAGCCAGTACCATGGAAATGGTGACATGGGCATTTTATAAGTGTGTCCCTGGATGTTAGATAATTATATTATTTGTAGGTATATTGGGAATTGAATAAGATATTAAAAGGCCTTTGCCATGGTACTTCACTCTTACCCTAGGACATGTGTCTTTAGTTTGCAAAAAACATTTATGGCACCTACAGCCCACGATCACTGAGTTGTAGCACAGTGGTTATGGCCACTGCAGTGACAAAAAGCAAACGTCATGGCCCTGGTTCAGGAGAAACAAATACAAATGGGAATAGTATATTGCAGGAAAATGCCTTGGCAGTATGTAAAGATTTAGTAGGGATTTGGTGTGTGTGGTGCTCATCTGTCATATTAGAAATCTAGGCAGTAAAGAAAACAATATCTGTAATGACATTCAGAGGTCTTGATTCTCAGAGTGATTAGAGAGAGTGAATGCTCGGCTAAGTTGGAGTGAAGAATTAAGAAGAGGCTTTGCTCGAATGATACAGAAGCCCAAAGGGATTAGGGAAGAGAGATGCTTATAAGACTACTAAACCTAGTAGCTAGTAGGAGAAAATATAGACATGATCTTTGGCCTACAAAGAATCTTCACAAATTCCACATGAATTCAGATACTGGAAAAGTTCAGTGGAGCATAAATCAAAAAGCTGTAAAAACAAAACCAAATCCTTCATGTTAATGGGGTTCTTGGGAATGGAGAGTCAGTAACGGGAAGCATAAGAGTGACTTCTTGTTTCTGTCATTGGGAACAGCTAAGATTTCATGGGGTTTTTACGCAGTTATTTGCTTGTTTAATCCTCAGTACTCAAAGAAAGTTCACGGAGAAGTGATTTGATAGTTGTAGGTAGCGAACTCAGAAGCTGGGCGTGCCTGATCTTACAGATAGATTGTATTTATCCTGATAAAAATAGGTAGCTTGTAGAATATTTTATACTTTATCTTTTTCCAAGTAAGAAACAGTATCTGATTTATTTTGTGTGGGCTGTAGTGGTATTCCTGTTTAAGGATTCATTGCACTCGAGAGTCCCCAGTAAACGAATTGTGTCTTGGCCTAAACACGTGCTTTTCTCTGAGGCTGAGGGCTGTTGTTCTGTGTATGAGTGCTTCAGGACATTGGTACGTGCTGGTGTGACGCGTTGCCTTACGGAGGCTATACTCTTCCATATACATCCTGTGGCATGAAAATAAACATCTATTAATACAGTTAATTCATTGATGGCAGTAGATGAACCTGCACAGCTGTATTTTTTCCAGTGAAGACTGGTAGAAGCCAGTTGCTGGAAGAAGCACAGAGTGTTTTCTCAAGGACAGCTGGCTGAGCGCTGGCGGCTGTGAGCTCACCTGGTGCACGAGGAGCTGCGAGAGAAATAGATCCATCTGTTTTCATTGTCCGGGCTAGCAGGGAAGAAAAAGAGTGGCTAGAGAGCAGAAAATATATTGGATTTCTTTCAGCTTAAATTATCAAAGTGCTGCTGCTAATGTAAGGAAAGACATTGGTTTCAATTTTCAAAAGCGCTGCAGTCCCACTTCTGTAGTGCCTTTTCAGGAGAATTCAAACTTTTAAGGCCAGGTGTTTGAGGACAACTCTGTCCTATTGGATGCTCTAGGAATTAGTGCTTTGGTATTTTGGGAAAGTGGGCTTAAATTTCCAGGATTTTTAGATGCTTTCTGAAGTGACCTTGAATCTTTTAAGCCTATCTTGATTTAAAAGCTTGTCAAATAATCCCGGAGGAGCATGAAGAGATTCCACTTCTCAGAAACGAGTGGCAGCAGCCTGTGCAATCTGCTTGCCATCCTCTGAGCAGCCCTACAGTGCCCCAGTACAGGTTCACCATGCAGGCTGCTGTTGTTCAGGGTGATGGAGGAGCTGCTCCGGCCTCCTGTCCTGTGCACAGCTCTGTGCCTAGAAGGACATTGCATAAAGTGGTATCTGTTGAAGTTCATAGAGGTGATTAAGATAAGAGCCTGAAATACTTGAGTAGAAGTGCTCCCGTTGCTTGTACTTGTTAAACAAAATAACATCTTGGTTGCAAAGTTTTGCTTTGGTTCCATTCTTGATATGAATAATAATGGTGTTGTCTTTGGTTTGTGAAAACTGGGTATGTACCCTTCATGCTTTATCTGTCATGATACTGGGTTATCTACCCAGTTAAAGAAATGTTTCAAATACTGGTCCATTTTATGTACGATGCCATAAAAATGAGGATCAATTTTGTAGGACAGGGAGCAAGCAGAAATTGTGATTTAAAAGCCAGTGCTACCTCTAGCAAAATGCTCCCGTACATTCTTCTTTCCTGTAGTGATTTTCTGATTAGTTCTATGTCAAACAATCTCCTTTCCCTCACTCATTCTTGTAGACCTTTGCTCAAGTACCTGTATTAAGTAATTTGAATTTGTTATGATAAGCTACAGGCACTTAGCAGTTCAGCAGAATGGTTGTCACTTTGCTACAGAGCATCTCCTGTGCTGTGACCTAACCAGTTCTGACAGCAGAGAGAGTTCAACTGCAGCATAGAGTTCTAAAAGTACTTACAGTGCTAGGAGGTCTGCCTGCCTACAGTATCCACTTAATGCGGCCTAAATCCAGGGAGCTGTCTGCTGCTCCTGCCACTCTCTCTAATGGCTGTTAATAACAGCTGTTCTGGTCACCCTTCTTCTGACTGAAAATCTATCTGGTGCTGTTGCATCTCATGAGGCAGATCAAAATTGACGTTTTTATTGACGTGACTGGTTTCTGCTGAATACTTGGGGACAAATAAAAGAAACTGAACTCAAAAAGGAGGGGAAGGGTCATTTGTTTGGTGGAATTACCAGCGAGCTGACATGGGTAGTTAAATGAGTAGTCCTTCAAAAATACAATTTGAAATATATTTGAAAAATGAAGAATTAAGATGAGCTTTTTAGCTATCGTTTTAATATTCTACACTTACGTTGAATATAAAAATTGTTTCATTATCAACTTTATTATACGAATCCATGATGCAGACAAATCTTGTTTAACACTTCTGTTTCTTTTCCAGTGGATGTAGTATTTAAAGTGAAGAACTACGCATTTGATTCAAAATAAAGTGAATTCTCTTTATTAACTGTTGCTGATTCCTAGCTATTTTGATGCAACATAGAGGGTCCAAATAGCAATGTAAATTTTAGTGGATCATCCAGTACTGATTTACATGGGGTGGGGGAAAGGAGAGAGACTGGTAGGTGTAGAGTGTGGCTGTGGAAGACACCCAGTTGAGATCCTGGTGAGGGAAGCTGATTTGTCAACAATAACCATGCAGTTTTCCAGCAGTGGAGGACAAGTGTTTAATTCATTTGAGTTAATGTAGTTTTATGTAGTTTTATCTTATTAAAGAAACCTGGATTTAGTTTTTTAATTAGATTACATTTTGTAGATAAACTTAACTCCATGACTGTAATATATTTAGCCTTTGGTAATGCATTTAACTTATTATCACGCAGCATTATAATTAGTTGTATGCAATACTAATAAGGTACACATTAAGTAGATGTAAACTGGCTGACTGACAGTTGTCAGGATCAAGTAATTTTTTTAATGAAGCGTCATTTTTTTCGTGACTAGGGCTACAGAGGAGTTCATATTAAGTCTGATGGTATTTGACTTATTAGACATAATTCTTAGATCTCAATAAATCATATGGATTTGTATTTTTGAGAGTTACTAGATCATTAGAGGATGACACAGGAAGGATGTTGAGCTTTTGGAGAGTGTCCAGAGGAGGGACACAAAGATGTTCAGGTAGGCTGAAGGAGATGGGCTTGTTCAGTCTGGAGAAGAGACAGGAGGGGAATCAATTTTTTACACTGATAGACAGTGCTGGGACAAGAGGGAATGGTTTTAAGCTGAAGGAGAGAAGATTTAGATTAGATGTCAGGGGGAAGTTTTTTACTGGGAGCACGGTGAGGTGCTGGGAAAGGTTGCTCAGCGAGGATGTTGATGATCTGTCCCCGAAGGTGTTTATGGCCAGGTTGGACAGGGAACTGGGCAGTCTGAGCTGGTGCTTGATCTACTGGTTGGCAACCCAGCCTGTGGCACAGGAGTTGAAACTAGATAGTCCTTGAGGTCCCTTTCAATTCAAACCATTCTATGATTAAAATGATGTAAGGTTAAGTTGTAAGATCTGGGTCATTTGGTCAGCTGAGCTTATTATTTTGTATTATTAGTACAAAATATGTTTTTATATAGAGAAGAGAAAGGTCAAATTTAAGAAAGATTTAGATGAAAGCTACAGAATACTGACCACATGATCTGGAAATAATTTAGAAATGGGAGCCTGTAAACAACAGAACGCATCCTCTGTGTAGTGAAACTCTCAGAAAGAACTGATGAGACTTCTAAATCTGCATCAGAACAAAGGCTTAATTACCTCAGGGAGCAAATCTAGTCCAAGTTAACTTTTTTTAAATTCTTTGTCTATAATACTTGTGTTTGATGTCTGTGTAGAAAGTAGTATCCTAATGTCAGCTCCATTTTAAAAATGATGCGAAGAGAAAAGGTTTTCAAAAGAAGTAAGAGTGCCTTTACGCAGAATTACGTGGGCATAGTCATTTTGGTGCATGCTTAAAAGAGCATCCTTTAAACACTGTACTTTAAAAACTCACTCTGCTGGCCAAGTACTGGGATTCCTTTTATTTACTGCTCTGGGGCCTCTGCAGCAGCAGGAGTGGAGTAACGGAAACGTCCTCAAAACTTCTAGGCAAGCAGTAAAATGTTGTGCTTTTATAGCTGGTTGATGTCATCTTCAATTCTGCGTGGTGTTAATACTTTCTAATGAAAGCAGGGCATGTGCAGAAACTGATGAGCACTGAGCTAGGCAGTTTCCTGTATTTCACTTATGAGCCTTGCCTGACAACTTAAATTGTTGCAAGTTCTGCAGAAACTGTTCTTCCTCTTCACTTTCATCTGAATGACAGTTCCTAATAGGCAATGTGGAGCAAAGGAACCACAATCAGTATTACAGATTTGTTCGTTGGTCTGAGAGAAGAGCAGCAAGTGCTGGAGAATTTTTGAGTTACCTTTACTGAGTGCATTTCATTTTATTCCCCATATATACGTGGTAGCAGTATTTATTTTGAAGGTTGTATGCATGTGAAAAGTTCTCAGGAGCTTTATTCTCATGAATGCTGCTTTGTAAAATTCCCCACTCATGAGCAGAGTAGCAGGCATGTTGACAGTCCCAAGCCAGCTTGCAGGAGAGTATGTCCTCCCGTGTCCTTTGAAATACTTTCTGGTGCTGTTACATCAGACCAACTTGAATTTAGCTTTCTAGTCTGCCGGGACAGAAGATTGCTGGATGCTCAACAGATTAATCTGGACATTTCTAGCAATATAATGTTAAGCTGTTGATACATGTTTTCTTTACTCTGAGTCTTTTCCAAAGACTTACAAGTCCTCTCTGGATTTTTATAACAGATACTTCATTGCCCCAGGAGTAGATCCTTGGAGTCATCTATCTCAGGCTTGGCTCTCAAAAGAGTAATTCCATGGGATTGAAGAGCTAAGTGTTTGAAATTCAGGAGGCTATAAAATTGATTTTTCCATAAAGAAGTAATTTGTGGTAAATGTTGTGGTCCTCTGGGCAGCTATTCACTCATTTTATATAACCAGGACCCTTGAAACATGGTTGGAAAGATTAGAGAAGGACATCTCTGATCTGTCATTTATCTGCACAAGCCAAGGAAAGTTTTCCTTTCTTTTGACTACATAGTATCTGGAATCAGATCCAGCCAAACACACCTCTTATGGTAGGCTCCTCAGGGCTCAATTTCTTGGTCTAGGAATGTAAACTGATTTTAAGAAAAATGTGGATAATATTCTGTAATCATTTGGATGAAATGTTTACCAAATTTTCCATATTTAGTTGTGCTGTCTTTGCTAGCAAAGCAGCAGTGTGGTGTGTTACACCAGAAGACGTGTGGGAGAGCAAGGAGATGTTGCACAGGTCTATCTTCTGGGAACTAAAGCTCAGTCCTCCAGAGGAAATGAGTCTCTCCTTTCCCATGTTTGTGGTGTGCTGGGGGTACTCAGCATGGATGTTGTACTCTGTCCTTGCCTCAGTGGAAGGTCTCTTTAGGCAGAGAAGGAAGCCAATACATACTGGACAAAGTGCCATTTTCAAACAAAAGCACTTAATATACTTAGCATTTAAATAGGGAAATTAATCTGTAAATAAGACAAGCAGTTGCTTTCAACCATATATCTCTGATTATCTTCTAAAATAATGTTTTATTTCTGGTATTGGACTTATTACTGTCCTTCCTGAGCTCTTCTCTGACAAACAGAATATTTCTTCTTGAATATTGTTCACTTAATATGACTGTGTGCTGTCATTAAGTATACGAGTCCATGGCCACCTACTGGGAGGTGCCATAAGAGACAGTAAGAACAGTATCCTGGTTAGGAGGCCAGGTAATGCGATGTGGTGGAACAGCAGTTATGTACTATAAGTAACAAATATGAGGGGTTTTTTCTTCAGAGTACATCTATTGTAGTCTTTTTAAAAAGTATGGAGTGCTCTTGATAAACCTTGGTAGAGCACGTGGCCACAACAGTGTTTATCCTTGACATCTATTAAGTTTGATATTCAAAATATCTTTCCAGGCATGTTCTGTTCAGGAGATAGTTGCGTGCTCTTCATTATGTTCTGTTGTTTCTGTTTAATCAGGGTATAAATGTGCAGCCTGCTTCATAAAATGTTTTTGTTCCATATGCAGAGATAGACAAAAAGGAAATGAGAAGGTTTATATGAATCAAATTGTGCAGAACCTTGTCTTGTGTATTTCAATATTCTTATGTACAATGACTTCACCATAACTGCCTGTGATGTGAAAGTATCTTACTGCCAGCATTTGTTAAGTAATTGATAATTTTAAAGAAAAAGTAAACCCAGCAATTTCATTTTCTATCCAAACAGAAAAAAATGAGCTTATGAAAATTAAATTTAACATCTGAGCCAATAAAAATAACATACACTTTGGGTTGTTTGTCAAGTACAATTTATTAGGAAACTTAACTACATTTCTCTTTTAAGCTTATTAGTTTCCTTGCTCAGATCACTTAAAGTTGTGAAATACTAAGGCTGAACTTACTCTGTGATACTACTACCTGGAACCTTCTAAGCAGAGTTTAAAAACATTTAATAGATTTAATTTATTGACTGTGAAGTTACCTCAGCAAAAAATGTTTATGATGCTAACATGCAGTGGTAAAGGCTGGATTACTACAGGATGTTGGATGTTGCTGACCAGCTATCTCTGCACTGCATGAGTTGGAAATAAATTACTGTCATGTATTTGCATTAAAAACTGGATTAGCTGTAGCAAAGGATAGCTTACCTTCGATCATTTTTATGTCTCAGCCTTCCATTAATGCAGATGATGAAAAGCTGGGTGCCATCGTCATGTTATGTTCATCTACCACCCTCCCCTCCAAGATGGAGGAAAGGGGATTTCCTAACTAAATGAAGTTGGTGGCTCCTGCAGTACGTAGAGCATCTCGTGGCTAATGTTTATTTCCTAAAATCAGGTGAGGAAAGGAGTAGGATGTTGCCTTATATTTTTACCTGGTTTTAAGAAGTGTTATGTTTTGAGTTCAAGAATTTTGCAGACATACATGAGTAATAATAAGGATCAAGTATTTATCTTTATTATGGTCACTTACAGCTAATTTCTTTTTAGCACTTTAACAGGGATCTGTAGGGAGTCATTTGGATTTTAGGTTTGGAGATAATTGAGTACCTTTCTGCTGCAGAGCAGAAATGCAGAGAGAATTGGCTCAAAGCTAAAACAAGATTCCTGTACTAGCACATATATTAAACTTCCTTTTATTTGGTTGTCACCCCAATAGGAATGATTAGTGGGTTGTGAAGAAAGAAAATGTATAGCATTACATCTATTAAAGCATGTTTTATATGTAACAGTAATTAAAATATAATTGAAATCATGAGTTCTTCTAATTATTGGCTTTACATAATGCATAGTTAAAGAGTGAGCATCTATAAATGTGTCCTTTTTACACATCCAGAAATGGTTTGCTGGCAGCATTTTAATTAAAGATGGATTAGTTAAAATGCAGTTTAATCATTCTGTCATCAAAGGATTTAGACCTCATTAATTAGCTGTTGATAAATAGGTTTAAACTGCAAAAAATTTAATTTAAAATATGCCAGTTGAGATCTAGAATTATTAGAGTTGGAAATGGAGCAATGAGTCTAAGAAAATTTCATGCCTTTTCTTTCTGCAATATGAGATTAAGTATGAAATCTAGACTACCACAGAACTTAGTTTTTATTGTTTCTAATGGACATGACTACAAGAATGCTTCAGAACTGTTGAAGAAATAAAAAGAGATCCTTCTTAATGACCATTATTACTTTGCAGTGTGGTGATGGGCATCTATTTTATGTATTTGATGAGGACTGTAAACCTATTTAAAAATCCCTGTGCTGTATAAAGGGATTGTGCTGCCTTGTTAACAGTCTAAACGCAGTGGATGGGAAGTTTCAGACATGCGAGCAGGAATGTGAGTCAAAATGCAGAAACCACTGATAGTGTAGTGTTGGAGGATAAATTTTACAACTTCTAACATGCACTCTACTGCTGTGATCTCCCTTGACATCAGTACTGAACCACCCAGCCAGAGGGCAGTTGAAGACAGCATGTTTTACTTGATGTTGCAGCGGACTCTAGAATTGCACTCCTGGTCTTTTAGCTCTCTTAACTGCAGGGACAATTGCTTAACTTAATTTCATGGAATGAAGTGAACTAATCATATCTGAAGCCTTATTGATAGCACACTTTTGTACCACTCATCCATCTTCTGTAACCAGAAGTAATGGTAGTCCTTTAGCTCACTAAAGCCCTAATGAAATCCTTTGTGATAACTTGTCTTATCTCCATTGCAGTCCCATTGCAGACTTTGCAAATATGGAAGAGCCAAGTTGCTGTAGGTTGAGCTTGTATGTATGAAAGAAGAGTCAGGTAGACCTTGACTCAGAATCATTAAGGTCGGAAAAGACCTTTCATCTTGTCCAGCCAACAGCCCATCATTACCACATGAGTTTTTGAGAATTAATAGTAAAATATTTTCAGATTTGTACTATGAATATCCTAATCAGCTTAATTTCTATCAGTAACTGTAAGGATATAAATAGTTGTCATAATATTTGAATCCATAAGTCAGCTGATTTTTATGCAGGTTAATCAATTCTGACAAGTGATAGATGCATTTTCCATGTAGATTTAAATGAGTTTCAGGAAAGCACTAATTTAACAGCCATATTGAAGACTGTCTTTAAGTACTTTTTGAATGCAAGTTCAAGATCAAGAGATTGATTTATTGAAGAGGCGTGTTTGCAGCATACTCCTGCAGCTGCCTATCTCTGTGCAGGGAAGAAGGGGACACAATTCCACAGATGTTATTAAACCACTGCATGGTATTGTGGTAGGGTTTTCTGCCCCAAAATCTATTCTTAATTTTTAAGTTTGCAAAGTGGTGGGGGAAAACCTGCTTTGTTGAACTAGTTAGCTCTTGTGATACAGGGATGGCCGTGAGATTTAAAAACAAAAAAGAAAACGTGGGAGAGAGAGAATGCAATTCCAGTTTTTGTAAAATCACAAACCTCTATAGCTGAACCAAAAAAGACAAAAGATATCAACTAATGTCATATAGTTTCCTCAGTTATCTTTTATTTAAGACAGGCAGCTTATAGTTCCCAATTATAATACTAAAATGCGCTTTAGTGCTCTGGTCTTGAACTGAGATTGTCAATTACTTTCAATCACTGCAGATCATATATGACACTTGTGACAGTGCTGGGCTTTGTGTTATTTATGGGCTTCCTGTTTCACGTGTCTCTGGTTTCCAGGTAGCACTGACAGCTGGTGAAATGGCTTTGCCTTCATGGGCTTTGTTTCCTGAAGGAATGCATCCCTTCTGTGTACTTTTGTATGATTAAAATATATCTGCATGTGGGCTAGACTTGCCCTCTGCTCCTGCCCTGAGTTCTGGCTTGTCATCCGTCTTAGTGCAGAGAAGTAGCACATTTAGAAATACCAGCATGAATTTTTGATTACCAAGGTGAGATCATTCACGTCTACGCTGCTTCTACGCAGCTTTTCCTTATTCCATAATAGATGTTCTGCACTGTAGTTACATTAATATTCTACTAGTTTCATGTCATACTTGCTTACTAAAGTTATGGTCCTTCTGCTCCTTCTGAACTCAAACAACATTTTTCTCTTCTAAGCTCCTATTATTATTATCTGGAATTTGCGTCAAATAAATAAAAGTAACTGAGTTGAAGAGAGCAAAAAATGAGAACAGAATTTAGAATGATCAACTTTTTTCAGAAAATGACACATTTCTGCCTCGTACATGGTACAAATTAGGGTGACACTAAGGAGATGCCTAACAATGCAGCAACTTGTAGTATTTTTGGCTAATATTAAACTTCAGCTGCTGCGTTCCGTGGCAGAGCAGCCCAGCCATCAGGATGTCAGCAGCCGTAGCCTCAACAGTTGAGTTGAAGAGGTTGGTGCATAGAAGTGTTTTTCTTCCCTGATGTTTCTGGAGAGTAAGCTCTAATCTAAGCAATTTCTGGTCATGTGGAACACCTAGATGATAATACTGCCTTTATAAAATCTTTAATGATGTCTCTTGAGGAGACATCGTTATGTCTGAAATGTAGGAGAAACTTTTGTTCATCTGCTCAGAGCGTTAATTCTGCTTGATCTGATGGAAGTTTTAATCTACCATTTGTTCCTGAACAGGAATCTTCTCTGCTCCCCTTTATTCTCTTACAATGAGGTTTTGACTTTTTTGTATTGAAACAACCTTGGACATGTTTTGCAATACCGTAGTGTTGTTTTGTGAACTGAATGAAATTGGGATTAGATAAACTAAACCTTAAAGCATTTGGTTGCCCATGGAAAAGGAGCAGCATTACAAAAGTAGTGTAACAAAGCAAAGTGCTGTGTGTTTAAAAACCTCATTGTGGCTTCTGAACAAAGCATTGCTTGCCTCCCTTCTATGTCCCTCGCTCAGCTGTTACTCCTAGATCAGAGAGCCTCCCCCTTTCTGTCTGGTGTATAAGTATTTCAGATACCAAATTGTATTTACTGTGGCTTAACAATCACGTGTTATTTGGGCTTTGTAGTTTCCTCATGTGAAATACTTACGTGTCTATATGATCAAAACAGTAGCTGTGAGTCCTGCTATAAATAGATGAACTTTGGAAAATTTGGTCTTTTGTGAATTCTTTGGAAAAGAAAAAAAAAGCTTTGGTTTTTAGCCTGTGTTATGTTTTGTTAGCCTGAACAGTACAAAAGCATAAGGGCACAATGTTGTTGTAATTCAAAAGTAATTCAATCCTCATAGCTATTCACCTATGTCTTGCTACTATACTTGTAAAAAAAAAAAAAAACACCCAAAAACAAAAAACCAGAAAATCCTCTGAGTGCTGTACCAAATTCTCTTAAGCTACTGTAGTTTCAATTCATGGTTTCATAGTTCAAAAACCACCTGCTTGCATTTCAAGGCAAGTCTCATGGGCTTTGTTCAAAGAACACTATTTTTGAAGTGTGTAAAGGTTTCTTTTTATTAGGAGGCAACTTTCTCAAAAGTGTACTGAGGAAATTATTGTGAATCTGAAACATCCTCAAGCCGGTGAGTGATTGTTTGTGGGGGAAAAAGTATTAAATTTATTTTCAGTACAGGCACCTTAATGGGTCACTCACCCAAGGGTATCCTTGACCCTTCCATGGATTGTGTGCTTCACAAGGGAAGCTATGTTTCTGATAGCCAGTCTGTGATACACAGTCTGAAAAACTGGAGTCGGAGCAAGCAGTAAGCAGCAGGTATGTTCCGGAAGAGGCTCCCTTAGCTGGCAGTAACGCCTGGGATGGTTTAATGAGTTTGGTTGCCTGGCCCAGGCAAACTTGGGGTAGATGGGTAGTTCCTCCACTGCGAAGTCCTGCAGCCTGGGCTACCGAAGACACGTAAATAGAGTAGAGGGGTCGTGGGGAGATGCCCCTGAGGATGTGTTGGATAATGTCAAAGAAACTTGGCTTAAATGTACTTAATTTTATTTGTATTTAGAAGTTGAAGCCTTCTGATCTAGAGTGTCTTGGTTTTGGAAGTGAATAGCTGAGACGTATAAAATGTGGCTGTCTTCTGAATATTTGTTATGACTCAGAGCAAGTGACGGGAATTAAAACAGAGATAATACTACTTTTGGGAACTAAAAGCCCCACTCAGCAGAGTGCACGAGTGCATTTTATTTTGGTGACATGGAAGACCTGGAAAGAAGTGTGAGGGAAGTCATTGCTAGTTGTTACTGTCCCTCCTTCCTTAAGTGCCTGTGTTCCACAAATCCATTTGAGTTAGGAGAATGGTTAATATTAAGCTATTGGTTTCAATTGCTTGGTTTCAATTGGTTCCTGGCATGGATCTGGTTGGAATTGTTAGAATCAGCTGTAGGAACTGGACTGAAGATGAGCTTAAGATGCAAACATCGTTGTCAGAGCACTTCACACGACTCGTCAGACCATCCATAGCAGGTTTTACTTTAGGACCTTTTGAAGTTGTGACTTTTCAAACATTTTGGAATTTTGTTTGAGTGTATGCAAAATTATCTTAAAAAATACCAAGTGTACGTGCTTTTCTATTATTTCTAATGATAAAGAACCCATGCACAAGACTGGGCAGAGCAATGGGGATAATGTTAATGTGTGCCTCAACAAATCTACAAGAGTTGGGTGGGGTGGGAGCCGTACTGTGAGATTTACTTGAGTTAATGGAGGTTAGTGTTTCCTCATCTTTTAGTTAATGGGGAAAAAAACACTGAGGTTTTTTTTTTAAGTTACAATTAAATTCTATTAAAATATTGCCAATCAGTTAAAGGTGATGTTTTTGGCACCAAAACCAGAATGCATCTCTGTATTTATTTTTAAAAGAAGAAAGGAAAAGAAGGAAAAAAGGTGTTGTTTCAAAGCAATGAGTATGCATTTAAAAGGTAACATCTCACATGCAAGTACACCAATGGCTGATCTGTATACATGACTGAGATGGTATGTGCATAATAAGTAATAATACACCCTCCAGGGAAATACTGCATAAAACATGATAGAAAAGCTTTGAAACACATGAAAGAGAAAAGAAGGAGATGCTTAACTCTTGCATCTGTTGGTTGCATTAAATGCTCGTGGAGAGCCATCCAGCATCAGCATGGAGCTGTCTATGCATATGTGTATCCTCTACTCATGAAGAGTAGGGAGAGGTCAAGAAGCAGTGTTTGCAGTATATATGGAGCACCAGATTAAATGATATTCTATCCAGCTATCTCAGACTTCTCACCTGTGCATCCCACTCTTTGATAAAGACTATTCTAGTGTATAGAAGTGAAACCCTGGTGTGATGGGTTTTAGTGGCAGGATCTGCTTTGTCTTCAGTGGAGCCAGGATTTTAACTACAAAGTACTGGCAGCTTCTGTAATTCTGTATCTATGCTTTTTTTGGCTTTGAAAAGCCAACTTTTACCATCAAAAGGATATGCGATGCCTCCCTTATTTTGGACAGGCTGTACAAAGCTGTCTGTGATAGCAATGCTGAATTTCTTGCCAACCCACCTGAATGTGTTTCTGATGAGTCATAGTCTGAAAAAGTAAATTCACAGCGATGTGAATAGTTTTACTGCTTGTACTGGAAAACTCATTACCTGGCAAAGTTATGTTCTCTTCAGCTCAGCCACATAAGCAGCTCCTCACTTTTGAAAGAAAGTCCATAATGTTTGATGAAATAATCAGATTTCCTTATTTAGAAAAAAGAAACAAAGTTCAAGCAGCAGATGGATAATATGAAGCCTGTCTTAATTTATTTACTGCTTTTTACTGCTAATTTGGGAGTACTGCAAAAGGTGACTGCTGTTATTGTGCTGCACAGTTTCATATAAATTCCAACCATGAATATGTGATCAGTTGTCATATGGAAAAACAAGCCCTGCTATCCCTGCATCAGTGGTGATGGAAGGATGTTTACAACCTTCATTATTTCATTTTTAAAGCTCTTTAGAAGGTTACTTAAAGTTTCTGACTAGAGGAAATACTTTATCCAATAATTTAGCGAGAAGGGTCTATAAAACACGATAAAAGTTGCTTCCTGGGACATAACTATACATATATAACAGTATAAAATACTGTTTTGCAAAATGTTTGTTCAGTGCTGTGTCCTGTAGAACAAACCTTGCCTGCAAGCATGCTGGGAGGAGCACATCCATAACTTTCCTTCCATGTGAGGTGCAGAACCCACTGCACCAGAGCAAATGATAGCTTCAATTATTAATTTCGTTAGCCAAATGCAGTGCTCTTTCTGCTGCACTCTCGCTATATCAGTTCCTTCTTAGCTTCTCTTTCGTTTGACCTATTCTTTGCAGTTACTGGTCTCTGGGGCAGTAAAAAAATCAGTATTTCTGCCTTGCAAAGCTACAATGTTTTGAGCAGAAACTAAATCTTGTAAAATGTGTCTCCCTGCTAACTCCCTAAGTGTAGGCTTTTCTTTGTCCTTTTGTGATCAGTTTGTATGGTTTCCTTTGTTTCTCTTTAAATACTGTCATTTTGTGTAATTTTAAAATCTAGTTTGGATTTACAAGCATGTAATGGCTTTAATATCCTTCAAAGAACTTGAATTGTGTTCTGTGGATTGTTTCTGCAGGATAAAATCACAACATCTCTATTCTTTGAATAGCACCATTATCACTCTGTGTTAATGAAATGATTTCAGTATTACAACAAATGAGTTTTTGAATCCATTCAGTATTAAAGGGAATTGGATTGTAATTAGAACATATTTCAAAAAGAGTAAAAGGATTCATGATATGTGCTTAGCTCTTAAAACACCTAATCCTATATTAATTGTGCTTTGGGCACATCTGCCCTCATATGAAGAGGACATTGACAGTAAAGATGAAAATGTTTTAATGCTTTTGAGGCCGAAGAGCTCCACCAACAGGGTGTCACTGCAACGGGGAGCAGCATTCAGGGGCACTGTGCTGCACTTACATGAGGGGTGAGGTGAGCACAGAGCTGTCGAGCTGTGGGGCACGAGATGAGCGCTCGTCTGGGCAGGGAACCCAGTAGTGAGCCAGGATTGGAAGCAGCACAGCTGTGCTGAGGCAAGACTTGCTTTTCTCTCTGTCTTCTGGTGCTTTTGAATACATTAATAATTACCAGCTCTCTTTCTTTGCAGCCTTTTCCAGCACTATTGCTACACCCGAGGCGGCATGCGCCACACTTCCTACACTTGTATCTGTGGCAGGTAAGTTGATGGCTTCTGTTGAATTGTTGAAATGTTTTTTGTCAGTTTCCCACTGAATAATTGTAAAATTGTTCCTTTGGTGCATGTGATGTGTTTGTGAGTGCCACCAGAGTAATTTTTGAACTGCTTCCTCTGGAAAAGCCAAGAAAGGATAGCAAGTGTTGGATCTTAAAGAAATGGCTCAGTTACAGGTTCTGCTGTGCTCAAGAGATTCCACAATGGCTGCTGCTGCTGCCAAGACAGTGTTTGTGCTCACTTCTCTGCCATAGTTGGCTCTTTTATTAATTAGAGTTATGAAGAAGGGCTGTAGAGCTATTTTTTGTTGTTCACAAACACTTTTTTTGGAATGCATCTGAAGTATTTCATAGCACTCTCAAACTTCTTTCAGGTTAGGCTGCGCTGAAATTGATTTGGGGAAGTGAGTTTTGGAAACATTTTGCTTTCCCTCTTTTCTTGTTCAGCAGCTGGTGTTGGAGTTTTTGTATTTGAGAAAATACAACTTCTTATAAAAAGGTCTCTCTTCAGTTGTAGAAATGCGCGTTTTTAATTCAAAGAATTTCAGGAGAAAAGTGTAGGATACGTATGAAGGACAGTTGTGTACTTTGTGCGGGGATTAATCTCATTTAGTTAATGGATACGTATACCTCCGGTCAGATCTATATGATAGGTGAGGTGTATCTGTTAATACATAGACTCTGCTGGTAGATCCAATGATACTCACAGGCATTTGCCTGAGTTCACATAGGTTGTTTTTTTTTATTTATTTATTTAAAGGAAAAAATAAAATTTAAGTTAATGATGATGATGTTATTTTGCTTCAGGGGTAATGAAAAAGATGAGTATCTCTGCTTTTTTCTGCTGTTTACTCAATTCATTATTTGCAAATGCAGTTTTCCAATTTATATGCCAAATTGCAGTAGGAGCATGAGCAGTTTTATGGCAAATTGTGCATCTAAATTGTCGGGAAATTTTCCTGTTTTAAGTACCATCATATAACTTGAGAATTAACATCCCATTGCAACAAGACTTCATCTCTGTGGTATCATTACAAGTTAGGAAGGTAAAATCTAGTTGTCTCTGTGCATGGTTTTCCACTGCCATAAAGACTACACACAGTGCATCAGAACCCATGCTGCAGAACTGGATTTGGGTACAGAATCTAGAAACAGGCATGCCATAGCGAACCCTATAGAAACTCCTACTGAAGTAGGAATGTAGTGTGAAGCATAGTGGGTCCTTGTCACAGCACAAGATCCGGGAACACCCTGACGTGTGATTTTAGCTGGGAGTTGGCACTGTATCCTCCTGCTGCTACTGAAAATGGAGACAAATGGGATTTAAAAATAAAACAACAAAAAAGAAAGATAAAAAAGCCTTTGTAAATGAATAGGTACATTCTGGTTGTGAGCGGTGAAGTAAGAACAAATAGAATTAACCATTTTAAGCTAGGTCCTAATAAAATGGGTATAAGTAGATCTATTTAATGAACTCGATTAACATAATAATCCTAGAAGTAATAGGCGTTTTTAATTACCTTGGAAATGTGATTGTAAATACTATGCTTAACTACGTTTAAGATTAAAAATAGCTTTTACAATTAGGGTTTTTGAACAGTTAGGTATGATACTATTCGTGCTGAGTTCTGTTGTTTTTCCCAAACTTCAAACAGTGATATTTGACATGTTCTTTCCTTTTCAGTCACTGGCCTGATAATAATTTCCATACAAGAAAATCATGTTTTTAATTAAAAAACATTTTCTATTCAGGTTTTAAAAAGGTGCTCATTAAACCAGAGAACAAGAGTTATCAATGCTATATTTCATTTAGAAATCATTTGCTGCAGTTTGAGTGTATGCATTCGTTGCTGTCCCTGTCCGGTACTGACACTGTTCAGGAGATGGTGGATGAATATTTGATGCAACTTGATATGTGTCATGTATTCACTTCTATGTATTCACTCTCTAATCAGTTGAGAATGATAACACACGTTAGTGTTACAGCTCATCACATAGCTGGCTTAGTGCTGTAGTTAGCAAAGCTTTCAGAGGTTGTCAACTTGTTGACTGTTTGAAGCACCAGCTGATGTCATGTAAGTGCAAATAAAGGAGAATAGTGGTATCTGATAAATGGACTTAGATATATTCAAGAAAAATTTCTGAAATAATGATTTTGGAGGAATGTGCAAGTACTGTGCAGTGCCTTGAAATTCAAACTGCTCCTTGCAGTGCCTTAGTGTACCTAGTTGTCATTTTGCAGGGGAGGAAAGTGAAGGATAAAGCTTCTAAAGAGTACTTACTGTATCCATGTTTTTTTTTCCTTTTCAATATAGCGTTTTAAAGTTTCATCTCTTAGATGAAAAAGTGGAGAGAAGACTGCTAATGCTTCCTTCTGGTTTGACTTCATTATTTAAATCGTGATGGAAGTAGCTTGCTAGTTCAGTTCATGGCCTGTTGATTTTTCTTCAGATCTTCCTACAGAGCTAATAGCTGCTCTTTTTCTTATGTTTGATACTCAACTTAATCCTTTTCTTAAAATATTACTAACATACCTCCTCTTTCTCTTTCTTCTGCTCGTTTCTTTTCATAGTGTTTCCTGATTTGATACGTATTCTGGGGCCTTTTTTCCCTTCCTAGTAACCTGAATCCTTTCCTGCTGTTAGCACTCTCAATGGTGTTAATTTGCTGATTTTCTGCTGCTCCATGTAGTTCCTTCTATAACAAACATGTCTTTGGCACCAGTTAGAGGCAAATTATTAAAGGGATGGAAGTAGGCCCACAGAAATATGTTGGAGGATGTTTCAGCTGTGCTGCCCAGAGGCAGACTTGGGCATCCCTGGTGCTGACCTGTAGAAGCCTGGAGCTACCCGGCCGGCACCTCCTCACAGCACCTGGTGTGGAGCTCTGGCTCTGGTGTGAAAATGTTTTGGCTGTTGCTCTTTGGGGGAAAGAAGGAGCTTCTCCAGGAAGGCTTGTTTGCTTTCCAGTAGCTGGGTGGCGGGGTGTTGTTTAATTTGTTTTTAAAGCCACCTTGAAAATGTCACAAATCTTTAGGAACAATTCCTGGTTAGCTGTAACATTCACCTCATGGGTACACGTCACTTTAGGGAAGCTTCTTAGTGTTGCTCCTGAAGCATCTTCTGCCTTCGTGTGCGAAGACGCTTCTAAGAAGGAGGGGCTGACTCCTCCTCTTGGAAGCAGGGCGGAGCTGTGTCCCCACCGGAGCTCAGTGTGGGTGAGCGGTGCATTTCTGAAGCAAGTCATCCCCATCCCTGGCTTTGGGCTGTGCTGAGACAGGACCAGGCCCGGAGTGCTCACTTTTCACTTCTTCTGAGTCAGAAACAACTGTGAGGGCTTTCAGGGCAGGGCTGGTTGCCACCAGTGCTTAGCTTGAGGGCCCTGCCTGGAGCCGCTGTGGGGAGATGGACCTCTCCCCTGACAGAAGCCACCCAAGTACATATGGAGTGGGAATCTGGTCTTCTGCACCAGCTGCTCCTCTCTGTGTTACAGAGCCAGAGTTGGAGTGAAAGACAGGGAGTCTCAAATGCCAAGAAAGACTGTGTGCTGCTTAACACCTAAGTCACGGTGGTGGAAAACAGATTTTTCTGCATCTTCTGCAACAGTTGGTGCCAAATTTAACAGAAATATTTTGTAAACTAAAACCTTTACATTAAACTGCGCAAAGGAAATCCCTCATCTTTGTATTTGGAACATCCATTGTTGAAAACATTTGTGCAGTGTTCATATTTGAACACAGGACTTGTTTATGCTGGCACTCAGTATTATGCATCATGCCAGCTGCATAAACAAGTTATCTGCAAACATGTTAGCATAAAGTCATGCCCTTAAGCTTCATGATAAATTTTTTGATGGTTGATCATAAGTAACATGCTATTTGCTTCTCCCTTGTCCCCGTTTCTAGAAAGAGATAAGAAATAGTGTCTGCAACTAAAACCTTGGCGAAGTGCAGGACAGTGTGTGTGCATGCCACTTGTGGGGCGCTGCCATTGGCGCAGCATCACAGAGTAAATCAATTGCAGCCTTAATTCTCTGTTTATTTTAACTCTTGATTTAACAACTTTAATCTTTCCCTTGAGTTTTGTATAATTATAAGGAATACATTTTCTGTCAGCAAATTATTCCTATTATTCTGAAACATTGCCCCCTGCTCTGTTGGTGCATACTGATTCCTACATGCTAAAACAGCAAGGCAATGATCTTGCTTTGTTTAAATGTGATCCAGCCCTTTAGACTGAGCATCTTCTGAGAATTAAGGCCTCTGCTTTCTCATCCATAATCCTTGCTTATGGAGTTGTTATATTCAAATAAGTAAATAATCAATTAAGTACCTAAACATTCCCAATTACTGTCTGTATCTTGACTGTAACATTTTTGGGGGGATACAGTGCATATTTACTGCTTTTGCAATTGCACTTACCAGAAGTTTAACCTGAGAAGTATGTCATGTTGCACATTTACTTCAGGTACAGCAAAACATTCATGGAAATTGAGCCCCAAGTTCCTTTCACCTAAAATATGAAGCTGTGTTCTACTGTCACAACTGAAAGAACAGGGTGACCAAAATGGTTTTGGTAAAAGGTAGAATAGAGAGGTCAGAGAGATGCCAGAGAACCCTGTTCCAACACTTGTATTTTTAGTTATAGCTCTTATGGCTATAACTAAAGAGCTCTTATAGCTCTTATGGCTGTTGGAAGAGAGAGAGCATCTGTCCAAGGAGAAGAGTAGAAGGGAAATAGGTAGAGCTTGAGCTCTTTGCCAGTATTTTAACTGATGTTTGCTAGACCTGGAGGAATAACAGTAGAGAAGAGGGGGATGCCAAGACCAAATAGAGGTCACTGAGTGCCTTGTGGTGCTTTAGAAGTGTACAACAAAAGTCTGTCCTTCTTTGGAGATGTGTTATTCCTGTGAATCAGCAGTTTACTCTAAAGCATTTCCAGGAATTAAAATCTTTTCTTTATAATGTTATTTTAATGAGAGGTAAAAGCAAAGTGATGGTTTTTGTGCTTGGTATTAACTGCTGACTTATACAGCATGAATGAACATTCATGCAGTGTGCAGTGTATCCATTCCAGCAGAGATCACATGTAGCCATGCCAGGGTTCAACTGGCACTCATGGGCTGCTGATTTTTTCTAGATTCAGTAACTCCTAAAGCATTTCAAACATGTCAGATTTTACTCTAGTGGGAATCTCTCTTTTATGCATCAGAATAGTTAATCTTAAATAGTGAAATGTATCACTGAAGTATTTTTAAAAATCCATAATTATGAGTACATATTGAAATATAAATGAGTACATATTGAAAAATTACTTAATTGCATCCTTGACACTTTCATGGATGTGGGAAGTATTTGTATGAGCTGTACTGAGTACCTTCTGCAGAAGGGTCACATCTTGCAGTCAGAATATCAAAATGCCCATTTTGTAACCATTTCTGCTGAATGAGATAGCAAAATATGCTATTGCAGCTCATGCATGGGCAGATTCTATGGCAGTTCTCACAGACTGCAAAATTTCACGCTGAATATATCAAGACGCTGATGTTTGCATCCAGTTGTGGAGTCCTCAGTACAGGAGAGACATAAACCTGTTGGATCATGTCCAGAAAAGGGCCACAAAAATGACCCAGAGGATGGAACACCTCTCCTACAAGGACGGGCTGAGGGAGCCTTGGGCTCTTTAGCCTGGAGAAGAGAAGGCAGCAAGTTGACCTGATTGAAACCTTTCAGTATCTAAAGAGCTACAGGAAAGAAGAGGACAGACTCTTTAGCAGGGTCTGTGGTGATAGGACAAAGGGAAATGGCATCAAGCTTAAAGAGGATAGATTTAGTTTGGATATAAGGAAAAAGTCTTTTACAGTGAGGGTGGTGAGGCACTGGAACAGGTTGCCTAGTGGTGTGGTTGATGTCCCGTCCCTGGAGACTTCCAGGATGAGGCTGGATCAGGCCCTGGGCAACCTGATTGAAATGTGGTGTCCCTGTTCATTGCAGGGGAGTTGAACTAGGTGACCTTCAAAGGTGCTTTCCAACTCTAAGGATTCTGTGATTCTATGGTTACATTTTTACAATGTTATATTGACAGTGTTCCTTCTTATGTTGTGTGTTTTAATGGTGTTTTTTTTTTCATTAATTGTGGTAAATTTTCTTTTTGCCTCTCAGTGGGGAGAACTCATCTGTTCTGCACTATGGGCATGCTGGAGCCCCAAATGATAAGACTATTGAAGATGGAGACTTGTGGTAAGTAAGAATTAGAGTTTACTTGATGTTTTTTGTTACAATACTGGCTGTGTTTCAATATTTACGTTATATGTACTCTTGGAAAGTCTAAATCTTTAAAGCAGCATGTAATTTTGCATGCCAAGATATTCTGATTTCTTCCAAAAGTCCTGTTATACTTCCATCCCCAGCTGAACAGGAAATTTGAAAAAAGAAAAATACAGTTCCTTACAGTTTAGCATTGTAGTAATATGATTGCAAGTACTGTACATTTTTCTCCACTTGTATTACATTGCACATGTTTTGCAGTATCACTGCAGATAAAAGCAGTGTGAATAAAATCACCAAAGGCATTACCATAAATTTAAAGACAAACCTAATAGAGTGGCATGTAACAGCGGAATACAGCTTTTGTACTTCACCTCTGAGGACTTTGATCAGAAAGCCTGCATTTGTGAAAGGACGGGACTAGTTCTGGAGGAGTTAATCATAGATATTTAGTGGAGGTTTTGTATTAGGTTGCTTTTGCAGCATGTGCAGTGAGGGTACAGGTAGGTGTTTTCACAGTTGGATGTAAAGATGTGGAGGAAAGCAACTCAGTATTATTATAGGACCAAAAGCCCTAACAGAAAACAAATTGATTTTTCAAAAGTAATAAAAAGCCTTGTTAGCTGACAGTCTTGGTACGTCTGCAACGACTGCAGAATGCACTTAATTACGGATGTGATTTCTTTTTAATAGTGTAGAAACTTCTTTAGAAGCTTTGTATGCGGTGGTTTATGTATTAACTTCATCTGTGGTGAATAGTTTACTAAGCCAGACAAACAATACTGTTTATTTATTGCAGTACAGTGGCTTTGACTTACGATCACATTGTGTTTGGGTAGATGATATCCTGTGAGGTTTTTTTGATCAGTTGGGGCACACCAACATGGTACCATAGTGACTGTGGTTGATTAAATTCTCAGAAAACCACAGCTTATGTTATTGAGATATAATACAAGGTATTATGTTGTCCTGTACTTTAATATTAAAATTAAGGCATTTAAACAGTGAAGGGAATAGTATCATTGGGAAAACACAGGACTGAAGAATATAAGTGGTATCTCTGCAAGCAGCAGCCCCACATTTTTTAGCTGTCTCAACAATAAGAGCAAGGATTAACTTGCTTGTTTGAAATACCTTCTTCCTGAGATGGTCCAGTTTCATGTCTTAATTAGATGAAGTTTGCCAAGTGTAGATTGGCTTTAGCAAATAGTTGCTCAGATCACCTTGACCAAAGCCTGTTTTTCTAGCAGAACAGGCTGATGTGGTTAGCTTGGTTGTGCTCATAGGGGGGCAGGATGACCCTCCTGCTCATAAAGATAAAGAAGTTGTAAGGAAGTGTAATTGCATTTGTGTGAAGATGATTTAAAACTATACTCATTTTCTGGAGAAAGAAAAAAAAAAAAAAGTGAGCGAGCTTCAGAATACAAATTATAACAAGAAACCTTCTGTGTGGTTTTACTGTGTGCTTTTACAAATTTCTAATTTGGATGTAGATGTGCCTGTGTGCATACAGAATATGTTGTTTAAAATGACAGCATGCTGATTTGTTTATGTATGTTAAAGAGTTCATGTATCTGACTCTCAATTAAGCTCTTTAATAGCTACTGGGAGCCCTCTGTTGGATACTCCTAGCAAGCCATGAATACAGAGAAAAAAGCTGCTTTGCTTTTGGTGATGAAGAGGTGGAATTATTTCGGCTTCTGCCAGTAATTTTAGTATGAATCTACTGTGGTAACTTCCCAGAATAATGGAATCCAGTAGAATCAGAAGATTGGGTGCTTGGTGTGATTTTTATTAAATTCTTCAATAGAGTTTCACATATTTTTCATGAAATTATGTAATTCATGGGAATTTCAGTCCTGAATTTCTGCAAAATTCAGTCATTTTGCAGAAATGTACTGCTCGGGTGCCTTATGTTCTAAGCAGTGAGATGAAGTGACTACCAGCAAATAAGTCAACAAAATACCCAGAAAAAAATACAGAAAACAGTAGATTAGTAAGACTAATGCTTTACTTCCTTGAAATACTCAAGTGCTCTTTGAGAAATATCAGTTACCAGGATTTGCAGGTATCAACATGAGGTCTTAGGCAAAAATATTGGGTTATTGCATAATTTAAAACTGTTACTCTGACTTCTCCTTTAAAAACTGTTGCATTTAGAACAGTCTGATTTTATGAATTTCATTTTTGAAAATTAATCTACATCAAGTGGATTTTGAGTAAGAAACTGCTATTGAATTAAATCTCCAATATTGCATCATAATCCACATCTTTACAGGTCCAGCTTCTGTGCTGGAAGATCTCAGTGCAAGACAAGGACTGTAAGGAGAATTCCTGGCATTTCTAGTAAATATGGACTGTCTTGCTAAGCAGGGCTATTATTTTTGGTCTACTGCATATTAAAAATGAAATAGCTAACACAAAACATCACTATTGACAGAAGTTGTACTTCTAGGGTTTCGGTATTCAACATGTACATGCAAAGCACTGTACTGATATTGATATCAAGTATAAATATTACAATTATACCAACTCAGTATTTTATAAATAATTCATGTACGCTAACACCTTTGTGGTAGACATGTACATGAGATGGCATGGTTTAAAACAAATACTTTTCCTGCACAAGAATGCTATCTGCATGGTCAGAAAGGTGATGCAGACAAATGGCCAAGCCAAGCACCCTTGTGAATCACAGTTCTGTGCTCTCTGCCCATTCATTTTGTGTTAACATTTAAATAAAATCATCTGCTCAGAATGTTGAAAATCACTATTACAGGTGCATACAGTGCTGATGTACAGCCAGGCTAAGATACAAATACTGATTTTCTTCTGTCATCGTAAACCTCTGACAGCTTAGAAGAAACTGAGCCTGAGACCGAGGTGTACTGCATTATCTTGAGGTATTGCATTATTCATCGTGTGCTGAGATGCCTGCTGGTTCTGTAGCAAGGCTGTGACTTGGCCTTTGGGAATTGGAGTCCTGAGCAGTCCTAGTTCAGTATCTCCTGCCCTGCACACAAGAGGCCTCAAAGAGTTGAAAGATAACCACAATCCATTTTCCAGTGGGTTTGGAGTCCCACTGCCACCTCCAACCCAGTTTGGATAACAAAAGGTCTTTCAGTGTTTAGAGGGAAATTAAATGGGAAGTTACTACTTAGGGAGAAGGAAAGTGGATTGAAGTGGCACAGATTTAACTCCCTGTGGAATCCAGCATGGAGCAACAGCCATGTCTGCAGGGAAAAGGGAAAAGTGGCCATCAAGATACATGGGGGAAAATGTGGGGCCAAACATCTCCCCTCATCTTTGTGATTTGGTGTGTTGTGTAGGAGCTCTTGCAGGTGCTGAACCTGGAACATGTACTTTACATTTTGATTTTGAGGAAAATGGTAGCTTATTGTATTCAGCTCGCTGCCTTTGTTGTGTCTGGCATTGCTGCAGTGTTGTTTTATTGCAATTGACCTGATGAGGTTTGACGAATGGACTGTGCTGCTATGATCTTAAAATAAAGATTGATTCTTTATGATGAGACTCACATACAGAAAATAAAATAGAGAAATAAAAGAAAATAAGCCTGACCACAGGAATCGCAGAAATAGATACAGGTATTATTATTACCTGAGATGGTTTTCTGTGTGCTAGTTGCAGGTCTTTGTCTTTTATGGTTTCTGACAAATGTGTCTCAGTGAAAATTCAGCACTTATTAACCAACCTTCATTGGCAATCTTACCGATCCTTACATTTTTCCTTGTTTCTTGGTCTGCTCTGGCTTTGCAGAATGCTGCAAGTAACTGTATTCTGCTGAAGTGCACGGCATTCCTACCATGTCGAAGCATCCTCCTACGTCACACCAGTACGGAAGGCTTCTGGCTGTGTGGCGTGTCCCATCATCCCAGCACAGCACCAGGAGCAGGGTCAGGGCTGCAGCACTGTGACCCTCCGTGCAGGGAGTCCCACAGTGTGATTCAGTGAGAGAGCTCAGGTGGAATCACAACAAATAGGAGGACAGCATCAACTGCAGCAGCCCTTGGAGAGATGCTATTAACCTTGTTTTCACAGTGGGCCTATCTATTGTTTATAAAATTAAATTATGATGTAACTTTAAAAGTTTCAGTGAAGCAGTTTGGATCATCAGATGATGCCTTGCATTTTATGTGGCTGTGCTGTGATGTAAGCATATTGGTTCTAATGAGGCCAATGAAAGCGTGCAGTAGCTGTGGAGCAGGCTGCTTCCTGCTGGGAAGGTTCTTGCCTGTTTTGGCAGATAGTTTTATTGCATTTTGGTGCCAGAATTTAAGCACTGGAAAAGTCTTATTAATGCCACAAAATCAAATGCAGCATGTTAGAAAAGTGCCATCTTAGCATAATGCATCTATGTTGAACATTTTAAATGAGTCTAGGCTGTATTAACAGTATTGTTATTTGCCTAGTCAATTAGTAGAGTTGGGCATATGAAAGCAATCCAGTGTTGCAAAATGATTTTATTGGACTAAATTAACACTGAGGAATATTTTCATACTGATTTCTTTCCTTAATATTCAAACGCCAATTTGAGGCACCAGAATTACATTGACACCAGGGGGCACTCAAATAAGTGCTCCCTGGAACTGGAGAGCATTGAGCTTTGATGCTGAAGGCGCAGCACAGCGAGGCACAGTGCCTGGCCAGGAGCATTGCCTTTACATGTAAAGCACGTTCCACTTACGTTGTGCTAGGTTTGAATTTGCTGCCATCTGTTTGGCACTGATACGTGCCTTTTTGTAAATGTTCTATTACTACAACTTCTGGTGCTCTTGAAATACACTGATTTAACTTCCAGTGCTCCTCCTCTTGGCATTTCAGAAGCTTTGTCAATCCCAGGGAGTTTTTCTTGACTGTATATACAGGTAGTTGAGACAGTTGTTCAGTGTGAAACAGAGGGAAGATGCTGCATTCCAGGGCTCTTTATTGCTCAGTTACCCTAATGAGATGAAGGACCACTTGTAGGTTTCGTGGTGCTGCTGTGGAGTTGTGCAGAGAATATTGCAGAGGAAAGTTGCTTGTTACATGTTCATGTTTATTCTTAAAGGATAGACTTTCTGTTCAGTAAAATGTTACTATTCTAACTTTCCTCCTTTTATCTAAAAGCATAATAGAGAACTTTCTATAACCAGAATTATCATTTTCTACATAAGATGTTTGCATTTAGCTTCTACATATACTCACAAGATGCATATATGGTGTATATTGCATTGAAACTGTGTATTTCTCTTAATATTACTCGGTGTCATTTGTAGAAAATTGCATTATTCCCTTCTCTGCAGGAATAAATAAGCGTGTAGTATACAAAGATTTTTCATGAGTACTAAGAAACTATTGTTTATTTCAGAAAAATATTGCTAAGACTTTCAACTATTCAACTAAAAGATTTAGGTGTGCTTGAAGAAGGCATGCTGCTAAGGGAGGAAGAGGTTCATTGTGCTGCTTTTCCAAGCTCTGTTTTGGAATTTGCACTGCGTTTTACAGAGTTCTCTGGTATTAATGCTAACCTGTAACCAAACTGCATTTGTCCAGGTGGGGGCAATGTTGCATTAAGAAGCAGGATCAGACGAATCTTTTTGCATCAGGTAATAGAAGTCTGCCCTTTTCCACCCAAAGTACTTCATTGACTGCCATTAAAACAATTTATCCTACGGAACAAAATATTGTATTTATTACTTCTTGAAAGCACTGCCTTTAAGATCCCAGGATATTAATGTGTCAGATGTAAATGCTCCTCTATTTTATGTGGGTGAGAGTAATATTTTCATTTGGCCCTGTGCATTTTTACACGTTTTGAAGTTTGATGCTATAATAATATGCAAAAATTATGGTTAGCTTTAACCTTTCAGTCTGCAGTTTTGAAACAACTTGTTGTTAGTTATGGTTTTGTTTCTAATAATAATAATACCAAGTACATTGCTACTACTTACAGGCTGATTGCAAAATCAACTGGCTATCCATTTTTGAAATAATTCCTTTGGCTCAGTGCCTCTGGTTTGATTAAAATTTGTTGTTTTCATAAAGTAGACATATTTTTCTCCTTATTGTGCCTATAGAGGATATTGTTTTTAAGCTAATCTACAAAAGAAAAAAAAAGACTTGATTAAAAATACACTTTCTAGAATTGGCAGTAGTTTTTCCTGAACTGCTTGGGTTGTGTTAGTGCTGAATAATTCAGGCTCTGAGCGTGCCCACTGTTAGAGTAGGCAACCAGAGGTCTTTAAGCAGTGACACTTGTGCTGTAACAAATTTTAGCTTTCTTTAAGTGCTGAGTTATGTTTTGCTTCTTAATTTGATGGTTTTCATGCCTTGCAGCACCTAAGTTTTTTTTTTTTGTTGCCTCTAAATGAGATGTATCTTTCATATTTTTAGATCAGCATTCCCACCATGGTTCGAAACACCTGAGAGCATGCAATTGCCTTGGCTTCTTTTGTGTTGATTTGACTAGGGATGTTTAAATAAAAGAAGTGGGATAAAGCCTAGTATTTTTAATAGCTGTTGATTTAATATTGAACATTCACAAATGCCTTTCAGTTTAATCCACTTTTGGTGGCGGTCTTTGTTGACGAGAATAAACGTAAAGTATTTTAGAAACGCCCTAGATACTGCTTATCTTGGGTAGTTTTCGATAGCAAAGCCTTTCTTGTTGCTCTTGGTTTGAGGAACTCCATCAAAAAGTTCAAAATAGAATTTTAGAGGGAATCTGTCTGGCTCTTACACTGCTGTATGGCTCAGAGTGAAGGTACCAGTAGGCTCCAGCACACCCTCTGGTACCACCTAGGAACCAGGTGCAATTCCCAGCAAATCCCCTGTGCTTGGAACAGCCTTGGGTCTGTTCAGGAGCCCCCTGCTGTGCCCATGATGGACACACGGCTCTCAGCGTA
This sequence comes from Chrysolophus pictus, assembly GCA_037305975.1. Classification (NCBI taxonomy): domain Eukaryota; kingdom Metazoa; phylum Chordata; class Aves; order Galliformes; family Phasianidae; genus Chrysolophus; species Chrysolophus pictus. The sequence continues at coordinate 9,765,107 of CM074586.1, forward strand.
GGGTCATGAGGAGCCCTCCTGGTGTAGTACTGCTCTGTGTGTTGGCTGAGTCACTGTAGGTCTTTAAGGAAAGAATATTTCTGATTTCAGTTGCACATTGCCATGTTGTATGTACAGCTTGAGGTGCTGCTCTGCAGAGTAGGTCTTGTTTCTGAAAAAGAAAAAAATGTTCTTCCTGGCAAAATAGCAGGTGTGGCTGGGGAAGGGCAGCCTCAAGCTCCTTTTCTGAAGAACCAGTTGCTGCCTTCATTACTGCACAAATGATTTGAATGTTTGGACTGATTTTCCATGAAAAAGCTAGGAGCTTTTTTTTTTTTTTTTGCATTCAGTTGTCTTGCTCTGTACAGTATTCTGAAACCCCTTTGTGATGGATTCTTTTTGAAAACTGATCTTTTGGAGGTTGACGGAACAATCCTAAGAACAATTACAGTATCTCAAGAAATAAACAAAACAAAAATACGTGAGTGTGTACCATTGGTCTCTATCTCAATTTTCATCAAGGAAAAAAATCAGAAGCATTAACCATTTGCTTACAGGAATGTGTGTGTGAGCGTGCACGTATAATAAGAGTTGTTGATGGTATTTACAGTGAAAATCAATGAGTAAAGATCTGACACTTCACCTACTCCTGCAATCTGCAGCAGTTGTTTGTCCAGGTCAGAGTGCCCAGGATGGGCTGAAAGGTAAGACTCTCAAGTCCAAATGTTAGCACATGAGAATGGTGGCCTGAATCAGAAATATCGGCCAGATGCTGTTCAGCTTACACAGTACCTTCTGCTTCTCAGTGTAGGCATCCAGAGTTACTTGAAAAGGTAGCTGCGTTGTTCATGTTCTGTGCTGGTATCTCTCACTCCTGGTGAGGAGCTGATGTGATTTGCTCTCTGCAGTGTGACTGTGTGCAGCAGTCAATGCAAGCCTTTCCTTGCACATTTTCTCCTCCTCCCTGCAGCTCTGACATCCCACTCCTTGTTGGAGCTCGCAGCAGGTGGCAGCAGGCCAGAGCGTCATGTTCACTGCCATCTCTGCTACGTCGACTTTTCTAAATAGAGTGCTGTTGCTTATTAAATATGCCAATTAAAAATGGATAATAAAACCGGGGGAAAAAAAGCATCCATTCAGCAAAAAAGGCAATCTGTTTGTCAGAACTTCACCTGTGAGTTTGCCTCACTTGGCATATTGCCTGCATGGGTCCGGTAGAGGTGTGAAGTTTGCAGCACTGACACTTTGCCTTTTGCGTCTCGTAAAGTCTCGGCTGTTGCCTCATCCTTCTCCCAACCTGGCAATACCAGCTCAGTATTCCCCATCTTTATTTGTACCCAACCCTTCTTTACTGAGGACATCCCTCTGCTTAGCAGAAATGTGGGGAGATGGCTGTCGGGGTGAATTCAGCTGTGAACAAGCTAATCAGAAGGTTCTTGACTCTTTGTGCCATCAAACATTACATTCTTAATACAACATTGATACAGACTACGTGAGGGTGAAGGAGGGGTGATGCTTGATTATGGAAATTGATTTTTTTTTTTTTAGTGCAGGAGCTTAAGGTTGTTGTCTTCAATTTCTTCAGTACACAAATCTTGTAAGCAAGGGATTCCTTCTCAACCTGTACATGAAAAGAATCAGAAATAGCACAGAAAATCTTACAGGATTATTTACTGAGACGGCGCTTACATCCAGCTGGCTTGGTGAATTCATTGAGATTTAGATTTTGTATCCTGTGAGATAAATGGATCTGAAGTTCTGCTTGGCTCAAATTACTGAGAGAGAGAGCTGGCACTCCCACACATTGCTGTTGGTTTAGGAAACCATTTTCCCAGAGGCAGAACAGAAGGGCACACCTTCCCCAGCAACCTGGGGCCATGGCCACGCACACCTACGCACAGCTGCACACCTGTGCCAGGCACTGAGCCACGGTGTAAGCCACGGCTTCTGTGGGTGTGAGAGGGAGGGGAGCCCTGGCCAGTGCAGGACAGGAGCACCCAAGGAAGGTTGGTTGTTTGGTTACTGGTTTTTTACCATTCTTTTTGGTAACCCAGTCAGCCCAAACTTGTGCATGTTCTTGCTACAGCTACTGAGCGCCTTATAGTTGGTAGTGTAGAAGTTTTGGGCACACAGTCTTCTCTCATTCAAAATTCAGTGAAGACTGTTGTTGTTTTTCAGCCTCTCCTTTTTGAAGCAAAACTTAATGGTAGACTTTGCCGTCTGTGTGTGAAAGGTTGAAACGAGCCTCCCAGTAGCTGTAATAGTCTGGGAGAGCCTGTCGTGAGATAGTGCTGCAGAAGGAGCAGATTTGGGAAGGCTGTGGAGAAGGTGAACATGAGGACACAGAGCTGAGGATAAACACAAAAATAGGAGCCCACATGTAAATTGTAGCCCAATGCATGTAACAACAGTCACATCATCATTTGCTGTCTCTCTAATTGTGTTACCTGTGTGGGCTGCAGGAACTTCTATTGAATGTGAGACTTAACTACAAAGCCTAATGCTTTCTTTTGACTTTCTGGAACCCAATTTCCTACGCATAAAATACTATAACATTTCTCTGAAGTTGCTCTAAATTACAAGGGTGTTGATAACAACAGCTGGTCCTACAGTCAGCAGGCCAAGGCTGGCTGCATCTTGCACGGAGCCATCTTGGCTTAGCCCTCTCTGTATCATGTCAGATAGAATCTAGTCAGAGCAGAGCACCTCTTCCAAAGCAGCTTCCTGAGTATGCAGGACTTTACATTGTTCTGTTCCAGTCTCTGTTGGGCTTTGTGATGTTATCTTACTTGAGGTTGCTTTTTTAGTTGATAATTCTTGGCTGGTCAGGAGACGAGTGAATAAAAAAGTGTGTCACTAGAATCTCTATTTTATTTTGATATCATTTACTGTAATTTATGCTTGTGGTTGGCTATTAAGCCACTCTATTTCCAAATCACTTGGCACGTTTCCAAAGATGCATCTCATAGAAATCCTGATACCTGATTCCCTCAAGCTTGAAATTGCCTTGAAGTGTTTAACCAAACAAATAGTCAACCTGTGGTGGTGTGTGGCTGCTTCAAGATTTAATTGCTGCATGAAGTCTTAAGCACAAAGCGTGCTCTTGGCAGATCTGGAGCAGAATACAGTGAGTTTACAGAGAATGAAGTCTCCAGCTGGGGGTGACTTGCTCTTATTGCCATAAGAGGAGGAAAAGATTTGTGTACCTTGATTCCTGCTGTCCTGGGACAGGGCTGGCACCAGTTCATCTCTGTGGCTGCTTATAAGCGTGTTAGCTAATAATGACTCAGATCCCTAAAACCTCAGTAAATGTAACTGAGTAAAGTGCACCAGTATTCATACCTGTGCACCTTTAACCCAAGGTACAAGGAGAACACGGTAAGACCTGGCGATAGCAGCTTTCTCATGGCTGGCCATGCAGTCCCTGGGGGAAGGGAAGGCTTTGTTCTGAGAGCAGGCGGGGCTGCAGCAGCTGGGGTTTGGCCAGCCCCATACCCAGCACACACTGCACCAGGTCTTGTGGGACTCATGACAACAGTAGCTCTGCAGCATTTGCTGAAGACGACAATTTTATTTTTGTAACTGCTGAGGAGACCCAGCTCTGACTGTGCATGCAGAGCAGCTCTGCAGAGCAGCAAGGTGACAGCTTTTACATGTGAGCTCATGGGAGTAGCTGTAGGCTTCCCAAGAAATGCTTGCGAGAGCTTGTCTTTGGGTTGGGTTGGTGGTTGGATCACTAGCGATTCATACACATGGCTCAGATATCCCAAATAAAGTATGATATCGGCCATAATTTGCCTCATTGCTTGGCAGTTTCAAATTATTTGACAATAAAAATGTCAGCAAGCCTATAAAAGTTAAAAACATGCTTAGAGGAGGAGGATGCTTTACTTTGAAAAAAAAATAGTATACAGTGATTTTACGCAGAAAAGAACCACAATTTTTCTAACTGAAGTGTCAGACAAAGAGATTTGGGATGCTTTGCAATCAAAGGTTAAGAAAGCTAAAAGTGGTATTAAAACACCTATTATTTTTCTGGACTTTAAAGCCAAAGATGTAAGTAAAATGTACATTTTGTGGTGCCAGTATTCTGTGCAGGTGGCACAACTCATCTGTGTTGTGCCAGAGCCGCTGCCAGGGGAAGGTGAAGAGAGCTTTCATGCATAGCATCACGTAGTATTTCCAGTACAGCAGTGCCTTAGAATCCTGCATGCTCATTAAAATCAACAGGACTCAAGCATCCTTGAAATATTTTTTCCAGACCGCCCCGCTGGGTTGCTGCAGCAGGGCGCTGGAGCCAGGTCCAAGGGACAAGGAGGAGTTGGTGACCCAGGACCTCCAGGGACAGAGGTCCCTGCTGGAGCTGTGAGATTGCAGCGTGTGCTTCTGCTGCTTCTCAGCTGGGGACTGCATTATGTACAGCGTGATCTTAAGTTGTGTCAGGCTTCTTGCCTGTGAGGGGAACGAAATGCAATTTGTTAGTTTTGACGGTTAATTCTAAAATAGATGCAGAAGGCAACTTTATTGACTCTGTTGGCTAACATTGTAATACTGTCAGTAGAGTAACTGACGGGTTATCTGATTTTTGTAATACTTCGCACTGCTCAGTTTTAGTTAAGCGTATGAAGTATTTTGCAATATGTTTGGGAGGAAAAATTATAATAAATATACATATCTCTCTTAGGAGATCTATGGCCATTTAATATTTTTTGTGTATATGTTACATGTAGTGTAACTTCTTACTAGTCTTAGAAAACAAATTAAAACAGTAGTGTGGAGTTTTTAGAACAGCTTAGGTCTTCTGCCTGCTAAATGTTTTTATATACCATGCACTTTTTACCCTGAAATGAAGCCAGGTAGCTTTTCATTGCTTTTGCTCTCAACAAAACAATGCAAAGAAAGATTAGATTCTCTCTGCAATGTTTTTAAAAGAGATTCAGCTGTGCAATAAAAGACTCCATCAGATTCAGGCTCCATCAGTGAGCACACCGACATGTAACATGCTCTCTGATCACTGACAATCCTTTTCTGGCCACTTTCTCATCTGAGGCTCCTCAGAAACATGACATCCTCAGACTCCTTACCTCTGGATACATCTAAACCCACACTTAACAACTGTGCTCTTCCTGAAAAGCAGAGAAGGGTGTCCTGGGATGAAATTTGTTGTTGTTCTACAGTAACTAGAATTCTGGAGTTTTATATAGAACAGAAAACATAGGTAGTCCCTTAGGCATGCAACGTTCCTGTTTCCCTTTTAGATAAATTAATAATGTTTGGAGTTAGTTATATTATTGCGTATGTTACTTGACTTTAAATGATCCTTAAAAGGTAAAGCATAGATTCAGATGTTTCAGGCCTGTTCTTATTTGTGTGTTTAATTAGTTTATATTGCTGCTGTATTTGATAGTAGTCCAGATAACATGAAGTAGTTGTTTCTGCACATAACCCTTGTAGGATTGCATCATCAGTTCATTTTTAACATGCGATTGAGTATGTACTGGAATTTAGTTATTAGTTTATCTTACTACCTAGCAGTTACCATCTAATTTCAGGGTAAAATAATGTATTTTATGTAAGGAACCAAGAGTTAAGCAACCTGCTTTTAGGAACTTTTTTCAGTTAGGAACAGGAGAGGGTAGCAGCTCAGACTTAAAGTATGCTTCACCACATATTTTGCCTGGCAAGCAAGGATACAAAACTGGGATCTTCTCAGGCTCCCATTATTTCCTCAGCTACAATAGCAACAATATTTGGTCTATTTCCACGTCTTGGGAAACATTTTAACTAATGGATGTGTTCCCAACTGAAGTTAAATGGAAGAGAATTCCCAGTAAGAGCCAAAGTATCTCCCAAATGCAGAGTTTGTTTTGAATGCTTTTTCACTGAAGCATGCGGTCTGGAAGGTGGGTTATTGCTCTGTGGTGGAACTTGAAAGATCATCTTCCCTCATCTCTGCTCTTCTCTGGAAGCAAGGAAACCTGAACAAATGGTGCTTCCTGGCTTGCAAGCCTTCTTTAGTGTACCAGCAGCTTTGTGATAGCTTTTTTCCCCGTTACTTAATGCTTCAGTAGCTCTAACAACTATTTAACAGTCACCGAACAAGGAATGGGTATGAGAAAATACTGATAATCGTAATTTTTCAAGAAATAGTGTGACCCCTGCGGTAAGTTCAGGTTAGCCGCTCTCTAGGTAAAATGTAGCAAGAACAGTAACTTCTAGTAGTCTTGGACAGGATTTCAAAAGTTGCAGGTCTCAGCTTTACTGCAGCCATGCTGAATTGACACTTACAGAGTGGAACAGTCAGGCCACAAAAATCCCACCGAGCACCATGAGACTTTGTGACTTTTGAAAGAGTCCCATTTGGGATTGGTTGAGAGATGAGGAGCTATTCTAACAAGTATGTCAAGTTGGTCTGTTAGAGAACCTAGCAGCTTCTTATGTAATTCTTAGGTAGCTGCAGCTACCTTTCTGTGTCCTTAGATGTGATTTTCTGTACACAACACTAGTTCTTTATACAAGGGAGTCTAACCATAAAATCAAAACTTAGTGTTGATGGGGTTTCTGATGCTGAGGTTTGGCTAAGCTTGTTTGCAGTTGCTATATTGGTGTCAAATCCTGCTTTTTCACATTGTGGTTCTGATGTTTGCTGTCTGGTGCGTATCTTTTTTCAATTAGTGACCTTCTTTTAAAATACCATGTTTCATCTTTAAGCAAATGTCACCAGTACTTGCATTGACTCTGCCTTTACATGTGTAACTTTGCAATAGTCTCTGTAACCTCCTAGAGTATGTTGCTGTAGCTTTAAACTTCCAACACTTCTGCATCTGTAAAGCACAGGGTTTATTCCTGCAGTTCCAGTCCTGCAAGTCTCTGCAGTGAACCTTGCCCGCTGTGGGGAGGCTGGTGATGACTTCAGCAGGGCCTGCACTGAGTGCAAAGATTTCATTCACAGAGGAAATTGCTGGGTGGATTTTAAAATTTGAGTAAATCTTCATGAGTACGTGTCTGTCTGTGTATGCAGTGGAGCAAGAGGAGTCTCAGCGCTGCTGAAGTACTATCTTGCTTTATCACAGTTGCATTAGTTTGCTTACTGTCTGCTGCTTTCAGTGGCAGTTAGGTTAGAAATGGTGAATGTTTACAGCCAAGTGCCACAGTTCCTGTTGCAGTTGCTTATGTTATCTTTACCTGGCCACGTGTGCTGGCTGGGGGCAGAGCTGTGCCGCACGGTTTTGCTAATTACTGCTGTGATTGGGACTTGGTAGCAGAGGGGGCCACAGCAGTGCCCTTCCTTTTCTGCTCCATCTGCCTGGCCCTGCGGTGGGGCAGAGGCATGAGGCAGAAAGCTCTGAGGTGTTCAACTACAGCAAAGGAAAATTATATTTCACGCGATGAGAGTCGCAGTTGTTTGAGGTCACTGTGAGAGGACTTTAATTAGAAGACTTCAGCTGTGATTCATTACCTAAGAAACCAGGAGGCCACACAAATACTGTGTCCAAACCAAAGTCTTACATATAAAATGTGCCTCCTTATAATCGATAGGTGATAAACTTGGAAGCTATTTCCTAACTATATATATATTGGTCCAAAGTTACTTGGTAATTTGCTGATTTTTGAGCCTGCTGAAACAAGTGCAGTGCTTTATCAGGTGGGCCCAGGAGGCACAGTATTGCAGATGTCTAACAACTTGTCACACAAGTGTGGGGACTGACTAACTGCTCTTATAGATTGAGTTCTAGCAGCTGAGCATTTGGTGGTGAGTTATTGGTTAGTGTGTAGAATGATTCTCAAAGGATAAGAGGTTTTATTCCCATAAAAGAAAGCTTTTTTTTTTCTTTGATGCAGAAAACTGTGCAAAATGTTCTTTTCTGGTTGGATCTTCCCACAATGTGTGTTTCTTTAAACCCTGTTAGGTAACTTTGTCTTAAAGGAAAGTTTGTATTATGAGCAGAGGCAGTCAACCTTTATTGGGGACATTTTATTTAAACCTCAAATGTGTTTTGACACTTCAATACAAAAGGCCATGATTTAATTAGCATTTCTCTGTTAAGTTTTGAAGTTAGAGCCTTTACATGGTGCTGGCAATTCTCAGGAAAGAAACAAAAGACATTTCATCTTCTGAGAAAAGGTCCCAACAACTGGAACTGAACACCTGGAAGATTCCTTTTGTGATTTTTATCTTGCTTTGTGAGCTCTTGAAATACTTCCATCCAGGGCCAGCGCAGCTGGTGGAATTGTCCATTTGAGCTCTAAGTAACAAAGCAAATGCCCTTCTGCTAGCAGGTTGCTATCCTCTCATTTTACTTAGGAACAACATTGAGGTGGGGATTATGTGGCGAGCTACCAAGATATGGATCATTCTTAAGAGCAGAACAAGAAAAAATATCTTTATTCTTACAATTTCTTTGAAATGAAAATTTTAATTTCTCCCCTCTCTATTCCTTTTTAGCCTGTTCGATATGGGAGGAGAGTATTACTGCTATGGTTCTGACATCACCTGCACCTTCCCTGCAAATGGAAAGTTCACTCCTGACCAGAAGGCTATCTATGAAGCAGTGTTGAAGTCATCACGTGCTGTCATGAAAGCAGTCAAACCAGGTAAAAGATCAGTACATGTCAACAAGAATTGAGAAGCTTGATGGTGATATTCAGGCTGTCAGGACAATTTTGTTTGGATTTTAGAAACTGCTGAAAAAGAGTAAGATGGCAAAACTCGCTTCCATGTTTAAACAGCTCTTTATTGCAGAAGATACACAACATTTTCTGTGTAACACTTAAATAATACATAGGCAACTATTAATAGTATTTAAAACGTATTTTGGTCTCCCACTTTAAAAAAAAAAAAAAAAAAAAACCCTTTTTTTAAAAGATAAGTACAGCAGTGACAGTTGTTATCCTGCTGTTTACACTGGCAGCAATGTATTGTGTAAGCTTGTGCCAAAGAATGAAGTCAGAGTTTGAGTTGAACATATCATGCTTCAATTTATTTCAAGCATTTTCTGTATTTGTCATGTAAACTCGATAGAAATCTCCTGATGAAGAAGAGGATGATGTGTGTATCTTTGGGAATAGTACTTGGTTAGCCTTAAAAAGCTTTAGATAGCTCTGGCTGTCTGATATTTCATATGTGCATTTAAATTGCAGGTGAGCTAATTCATCAAGTGTATGCCTGGCTTGATGACAATCTTATTTTTTCCAATTCTACCTTAAGAGCAGCAAATAAATGCTTTTAGAGCTAAATGCTGCTGTGATCTTGAGTATTTCACTGATGAAGGTACTTGAGCGTTTCTCAGTAAAACTGATAGAACAGTTTTGAGAAAAATGTAATGTTCAAAGTGCCCTTGTCCTTTATATTTACCACATTAAGTTTCAGACATCAGACCCTGGGAGCATGGGCTTTCTGGATTGCCAGTCAGAGGACATGTAATTTTGCTGTTTAGAAGCTGGCAACAGCACTGTTCATTTGAGCAACTTGAAATGGAGCAATAACACTTGAAGCTTTTGTGAAAACTGAGACCAGATATTTTGCCATTTTAATAGCAGTGTGCGTATTCAATCACCTGCTGTTTCTCCCCCGAAGATTCCTGTTCATATTTTACTTTACATTTCAGTGCCACATTTCATGTTTTAGCGGTATGTCACACTAACAAGTTTCAGAACTTCAGAACTTAAGAGTTAATACAATTGTTTACTCAGAATTATGTGAAGAGTTGCTCAGTTAACTTATCCATATGTGTACAGAGTCAAAAAAATAAGGACGTACTAATCTTAGTATTTCTGCGTATTGTTGCAAGAATCCTTTACTAGCCATGTGAGTTGGAGATTTGTAGACAGGTGTTCAAGGCCAGGTTGGACTGGGCCTATGGGCAGCCTGATCTGCTGGCTGGCAACCCTGCCTATGGCAGGGACTTGGAACTAGGAGTTCTTTAAGGTGTCTTCCAACCCAAGCCATTCTATGAATAAGTAAGACAGGAAAAGTGCCATGTCATGTACTTCTGGACTACTGGGTTAAATGAGGAGTGTTATCTCCTGGTAGGCCAGTATTTGGCTGTAGAATAAACAGAGCAAACTGAGTTTCCTAGCGTGGTTGGTGACTCTTACTGTCCAGGCTGCTGAGAATGCCCTGAGCCCCTGCAAGGAGTGAATACAAACTGGACGTGTCACTGCTGCTCTGCAGGGGAAGCTGTTTCTATGGTAGAGGCTGCAGCTTTCTTAGCCTGCTTGAACAAACCTAATTGGTTAGCTCATGTACTAAACCAGGATCACTCCTGAGGGAGTCTGTTACTGTCACAAAGGGGAGCGGCACGGGGTGGTGTGGCTGCAGCTTTCAGCATCTATTCTCCCTGTCAAACACAAAGTAAATACTTCAGGTATATTACAAAGAAGGAAAAGAAACTTGTGGGATCTGAAGTCAGTAAATGTAAAACCCAGCCCCATCGTATTTTTGTCAGATTTTCTGAATTATGGAGTCCTTGCTCGTTTTGCCGTTATTTTTGTTTGTCTTTATTTTTCTAGGGTTCCTGAGATCAAAGGAGGGAAAAAGACGGTCAAGTGACTTGGCTCACATGACAGTAACCATTAATGTAGCAGGCTGAGTAAAAAGAATTTACGCAGCAGAGTCAGCAACTGTAGAAAATGTTACTTCTCTCCAGGTGCAGAACTGGGGCCTTAATTATGCCTTGTGGCAAAGGGTCACAGGGGACATCTAGTTGTTGTCTTCAGAAGGTTAATCATTCCCAGAGTCTTTCTCATTGTGAGATAGGAAGCAAGTGCTGCAGAGAATCACTAACCAAATACTGCATTATATAACTGGTTTTGGAAGGACACATATTTGCTAGTCACCCTAAATGGTTTATGTAGATGTGTATCAATCAGAAGAGGGAATTCCTTTTTTTTCCTCAATTTGGTTCTCATGTAAAACCAGCTACCGAGTGAAGTTTCTTTCTGAGACATAGACTCCCTACCATTTTTGTTTATACTTGTTATCAGTCATCATAATTTTTAAAATACTCTAAGACATCCTATTTTATTGTAGAAAGGTATTCATCTGACTAAGTCATATGTGTGGTCCAAAAATGCACACAGCTCAAATCACATCTGTGGTTCTTCATACCTTCCATCAGAGAGAACAGAGCTCCTTCTGTGAGCCGGATAATGTACTCTGAAAGCTAAAGGCTCTCTGTGGGATCATAGCCCAAGTTCAGTGCAGTCATCACAACTCCTGCCACAATCTAAATCCATGTAAAATAAAAGAGGAGAAAGATATATTCTGTTATATTGCGTAAGCAGCAATTTTGAAACTATTGAATGTGGATAGTGTACAAAAGCAGCAGTATTACGTCTCTGAAGTGAAAGAGTCAAAACAGTGAGCTTGTGTGGCAGTGGGATAATTGCTTCTTTCCTACAAAGTCAGATTCGTGATCCAAAATGCCAGAGAAGAATGCTGCATTTCTGCTTAGGGGATATTCTTAATGTGGCCACTCCATCTGGGTTAGATTTACTCTTCCACAGAGCTGAAATACAGGGGCAGATGTGCAAAATACTGACACTTCCATTCCCTTCACTATGAGACATCTACTTCTTACGCAGAACAATGATTTGAGTAACAATTCATTTTTATATAGACATTGTACACAGAGTTATTAAAAACAGTGAAACTGTAAAAGCTAAGCGTCCCAGATTTATTCCAGAAGTTAGTATCTTGATTTGTCACTCTTGTTTATTGTTTTTTGATCTCATTAGGTTTGCTAGAGTGTTTGAGGCGCGCTAGGTGTGCTCATGGAGCACATCACCCGTGAAAATGATCTGAAAAGAATTCAGCTCACACCCTCTAAAACTCCACTGTGAAAACTAAAATACAGAAGGTGAGCATGATGGAGGGATTTCACATTTTAGGATGATGGGGACTTCAGTACCACTGCAGATATATGCATAGTTTCCCCCTCTGCTGTCTTCATGCAATGCACGTACCAGAAGGCTGGCTAATGAGCAGCTATTCAGTTATTTATTTTAACCTTTTGTGTCATGCTTGGCCCAGAGTCTGTTTATTGACTGTTCTAAAGCTGCTCTGAATCCAGAATTATTAATGTCCTCACTAGTTTTTCTGAGAGTGCTCACAGTAACAGTATGGGTGTCTCTGACAGGTAGCATCTTCTCTTGCCCTTCATCATAGTTACGTGGAAGTGTGCAGCAGTTCCCCTTCCACAGACAGTGGCAGACAGATTGGAGAAGCTGCTGTAAAAGCTACTAACTCATTTTGGATTCCAGGATTGAAACTCACCAGACTTGAGATTTTTTAAGAGTGCTTAACATAGTGCTCTTGCTCAAAATACAGCTGTTTGACCTCTGTTACAGCTGTGAGCATCCAGCCTTTCTGAACATCAGACTGCAGAACTGTTAAGCCAGGCACTGGCTGAAGGAAGGAAAATGATTATTGAACACACATATTAAAAAAAAAAAAAAAGTAAAAATAAAGATGCCTGAAGCAAGTTGCCAAGCATCTTGATGAGAGCAAGGCAAGAATGGTTGTGAATTCCCAGCGGTGACATTATCACATTCTCAATTTGCCACTGAAAATAGGTGTCTGAAGTTTTTCCTCTTGAGTCAGCAGTAACCACTCTGCTCTGTCCCTTCTACCAAATCCTGGCTCCTGCCTCTTTCTGTTTATCATGTAAGTTAGATCCAATGCTGATGTAATAGCTTTATTAAATAAGAAAATAGTTTGTTACAAGTTGTACCTGGGAGACCAGTATTGTTGATCATTAATACAAATCTGTTGGAATAAGTGTGTAAAATAATTGGCTTTGCTGAAAGTCTCTCTCTAGGACTTCTAGAAAATGTGTGTTGAACCAGGGCTTGGACAAGATAAGCCCTGGCATCCTTTCTAACCTCTCATGATTCTCAATACACGCTGAAATGTGCAAAAGAAAATGTCAGTCATCAACCAAGAGTTGTTAATGAGAATCAGTGACAGTATCTGGCTTTAGCTCTTAGCAAGGGAGGAGTTGTTTTGCAAGCATAAGGGTAACTTAATGTTTCTGTGAATGAAGAACGTTCAGATGTAACCCAGCTTTGAGTATCACTCTTGTCCAGTGGATCCCTTACTGTTAGTGGTGCGTAGGGTCCAGTAGTGATTGTGAAGTTGCTGTGGAATGGCTTCTTTTCTGTCCTGTAAGTTGCTTTCTTTTCTGTCCTGTAACAAGTTGCTTTGTTTTCATGTTGTCCCCAGTCTCTCGACTGACTTCTGAAAATTATTTTTTGGATTATTATCTCAAGCATTTCAGGAATGTTAGGAATTAGAGTTCTGTAACTCAGACTTGATGAGGACAGGATAGTGGCAGCATTGAAATTTCTCGGACATGTTCAATCTGCTACTGTGCTGATAAAAAATAAAAAGGAATATGCTTATATTTAGTTTTGCAATTAAAGCTATTTTGGATGATTGTACAAGGTCACAAACACTATCTTTAAGATTGATGAGCTAAATATTGAAGTAATCATGAACTTTCCATTTACATCCCTTTGCACACTGGGATCACTGCACATTCCTGCCTATTCTGGAGAGTAATGGAAAGTCACAGGAGAAGGGGAAGGAAAGGAGCTTGTTGTACTTAACATTCCTAGTACTGTACAGAACTGTGTATGTTTTACAAAAAAAGAAGCTGAAAAACATTCTCCAATGTCTGCTATGCATCTTAGTAGTGGTTTTTAGGAGAGGGTGGATGAATTGAAGCATCTCAATCAGTAAGTTCTGTCATCCTAAATTCTGATTTAAAAAAGGCTTTTTTGTATCACAAACTGCTGCCAAGGAACAGTTGAGGAAGGCCAGGTTGGCAACCACTCAATTCCCTATCTCTATACTTACATGATTTGAAACACTTGTATATCCAAAGTCCCCACTGAACCAAACTTGCATTCAAACCTTAGGAGGGCAGCTGGGAACATTTGCTGATTGATGTTTGTTTTGTTTATTTGCTTCAATAAAATGAAAAAGAAAAAAATGGTTCCAACTATGCACAGAAGTTGTTCACCAGTGCAGTGTGAAAGCTTTCCTCCACAGGACACTGGCACTACCATAGGGCTTCCCTGTAGGACTTGTAGCTCTGGTTGGTTGGTTTGTTTTCCAGAGTTCTAGCTTAGGTATATATGCTTATCCCTACCTTCTGCATTTTACTGTTCAAGATGGTGAGTATCATGTTGCCTCTGGCTTCCAGGTTATGCCTTTCTGATAAATGCTGTTGGGGAATGTCTCCTTCCCAATGCTAACTTTTCTGGTAAGATGGAGGTTTATCCATATTAAGGCTTGAAGATTCCTTAGAAATCTTGCCTGTTTTTAACATTCTCAGAACTCAAGTTTCACATAAAGGCATGAGTTCTGCAAGCTCTTGAGTCTTTTCTTCCTGGATCAAAGACTTTGTTGATGTCAGGATTTCCCAGTGGGGAAGAAAGTGCGGTCAGGTGGGCACCAGAAAACATTTCAGACGCACGTTAAGCAAACAAGATATTTATATACTAATCATGTAGCTATCAACTGATTCTCAGATCCTACCAAAGATTCCTCTTTTACTGTAAGTACTGAATAAAGGAAAAGAAATGAGTTGTTCCCACAAGACGGAAAACCAGAGGCAAAGGAGCAGAGGCAGGGTCGTGTTCTTTTCCTTGGTTGCATAGGACCTAACAAAAAAAAAAAAAGCCCCTTTATTTGTAGGTACACAATACTGAGCAAAGTTATTTTATTTGGTCTTGATCTTTTCCTGGGCAGCTGTAACTCTACACGTGGTGAGCTGCTGAGTGAAACTCTGTCCACTGTTTGTGCCTTTTCTCATGATTTCTACAATTTCTGTTCGTTGGTGTGGCTTCCTAGGCTTGTTATAATAGAGAGGCCTTTTTTCACTGGTTTCCTCCACGTACATCCTTCCAAGAGCTGTTGTAAATTAGGAAAAATCAAAAGCAGCCTCTTGATTTTCCAGTGCTTTGTCTCCTTCCCGTTTGTTTCCTCGAGTGATAAAGCTCATGGAGGTAGATACAAACCTAGGGGATGTACTTTGCACAGCAGCATATGAAATTTTGAGTGTTTTGACAATATTTTAATATGCAAATATTCAGGTCTTGTTTCTTCTGTGTGATGATCACATAAAGGGTGATGTTCAGTGACTGTGTTAACACTTTCATAAATAATCTACTTTATACAACAGAAAACAGTGCAATTTGAATTCAAAGTACTAGTATGATTCTTTGTTCTCTGATCTGGTCACATTCTAGCAATTCTTTAAAGAATAGTGGAGGGTAGGGTAGTACTAAGAACAGAGATTAGAACAACCCAGAAAACTATTTAATAGGAAACTAATAGCTAGTGGATTTGACATTGCAGATTATACTATTGGCCGTTGTTATTAAATTGAGCAGAACTATGCTTAGGAACATCTGCAAATTCAAAATTGCATTACAGATTACTTCTTCAGCACTTCGATCTATATCTGGTAACTTCTAAAGAGTTGAGGTTTATTTTTTGTCTGCTACTATTTTGAATGCTGCTTTAGAGTAATTGTCGCTTATTCAACTGAGATTAAAGCACATTGCAGCTAAAGAAAATAATTGAAACTGCTATTAACATGTATTCCTCCCAGTGAATAAATAAGGTTCTCATTCACATGAGATTCACGTGGATGTCTTTTGCATTCAAGTCATTTGTTTTTTATTTTAAGTAGCCCACAGATGTACTTATGTACTGCAAGCACGCTTATATGCTTTGCTGCATAAAACCAGTAGCTAATTTAGATGATGTTTTAGAAAGAAAGGGGACTGTAAACCAGACCTTTGACAATAGCACAATAGGGAAGGGTGTGGGAGCACAATCTAGTTTATAGTTTGTGTCATTTCAGAAAGTCCATATGAATTATTCCCATGTCCATATTATTCAGATGGTCATATTTTAGGAGAAAGTGCTGCTGATGGTTATTAATTTGCTGTAATATCTGAAGCAAAACAATCATTCTCAGACAAAAATGTAATAGCAGAAGTTGAAGATTTCATACAAACTCTCCTGAAGTGCAAATGCTTTTAGGGCATGCTATAGCCAATACTTAATATTCACAAGTCCTATGACTGTGAATAGTCCAGACACTGTGGTATTTTTTTCCTCTTGCACTTAAGAATATGTTATTGTGTTAAAAACAGATTTGAGAATAAATCTTGTCAATCTATGCTATAAAAAGATACTTGTAGTCTGCTGTCTATCTGTCTTCTCTATTGAATGGACTTTGCTCTATTTTTCTTGCTATCATTAATGTTCATAAATAAGCTTCCCTTTGAGTACTTGCTTTCTGAAATTGCACATAGAGGTATTACAGCTTTCTGTGGTTAATTCCGTTGTTCTCAGTGTAAAAGTCTAAACCATCAATCACCACCTAGGAAATAAAGGCTGAAAGAATGAAGGATGCACAAACAGTGCAGACAGTCCAGGAGCAATCCTTGATTCTTGTGAGGTACCATTACGTAAGGATGGTGCCATTGCTTACTGGAGAGTTTGCTGCTTGACTTGTAACCAAACCTTGTTCAGAACAGCATTAATTACAGCAAAAGGGAACAGAAAAAGTCAAATTCAGCAGATTCTCAGTCCCTGTGTGCACACGCTGATCTGCTGAAACGCGGGATTTCAGACTGCGAGTCTCACTGCAAACCTTCTGGGAGCCGTTCCTTGCTGCTTGTGACTAATACACAGGAGCTGACCCATGCATACAGTGACCACTGCAACGTTAGGAAGACAAAAATAATGCTGAGCAATTTCCAAGTGCATATAAAACCAGCACTTCCTGACAGTTGGGCTGTTCCACCAGGAGCTGGAGCTGAGTGCCGCTCACAGCACCGTCCTGGGCAGCTGCTCCGAGTCACGGCCCAGCACAGCTTTCCAGCTGGGCTCTGACCTGGACTTCTCTTCTTTCTGTGGGTCTTCAAAGATGCTCCACGTACAGAGCAATGAAAAATCTTAGAGCCTACATTGGCAGCAGTTGTCTGTCTTCTTTCAAGGGAATATTTTTAAGATGTTTTTTTAAATATCCTTTTGTTCTAATTGTAGCAGATTGTACCGGCGTAACATTGTACAGTCCTGATGTTAGCAGTGGCTTTGTTGGAATAGCCCACCTCAGTGTGGTGTGATGTGCACTAATTTTCCTCCAGTTCAGTGTTCAGGCAGTGTACACGTTACATGCTGTAATTTCAGTTGGAGTACAAAGTTCATGAGTCGTTCGATCTTGACGCTGCATCAGCTGTAGCTGTCAGAGTGCAAACCTGCTAGACAAAGATTATTCTGTTTGCCCTAAATCTTATCTAAACAGTCTTTTAAAGCTTCAAAGATTGATAAGTTTCCACACCGTAATTGCTCCCTCCGAGCACTTCCCTCTGTCCCCCAGCCTTTTTCCTCTTCTTTGCAGCATACCCCTATGCGGAAGGAATGTGCAATGAATTCATAGTATCTGACAGTGCTGCTCAGTCCAAACACTGCATCTCTCCAGACATGGAAAAAATCCCTTCTCTTGCTCCACGTCTGCATCTACTCAAATTGGTTAAGTTCTGAATGTTGCTTAGGATGTGTTGTAGAGCCTCGTATGCAGTTTTTGTAACTGAGTAGGAGGGGTTTTACTGCTTAACACTTTTTAAGAATACTGTTTGAAAAGAAATTCCATGATGTGAGCAAAGAGCACAAGGCTTCTCAGCCCTTCGCACAGGGCTCAGTGTGTTGGAGGCGGGGGGGGGTCACTGCTGGTTCTATTTGGTAGCTCCTAATGCTTTGGGGGAAGTTTTTGGAAGAGGTAGTGTTTAATGCTGGCTGTGACTCATTCAGGTAACAATCCCCGCACAGCATACAGAGCTGTGATCAGCCTCATTGTTGCCCAAATGCTGTCATTGCTCAGCTATGGAATTTTGGTGGCCCAGTGTCATCTTACCTGGCTGGAAAGCTTGGTCTTCCATCTAGGTTGCCATAATGAAAGCATAAAAACCAGAAATGCAGCAAATTATTCTCTAGCACTCAAGTGAAAAGGGAATAAATCATTTTATAATTTAAACAATATTTGCTTTGGTTTTTAAACTGGGCTCGATTCGAACTTTGAAGGACCTGTTGTTTTATGTCTGATATGGTTATTGCTTGTTGGCAGATGTTGGGCTGTCCCAGTAGCTGACTGGCCAGGAATTGCATCTTCTGTCTGTGTTTTAGTGGCATTGCCAGGGGACGCCAGGCCTTTTGCCCTTGTCTGTGGACTCTAAAAAATAAGTGTAATTTAACCTTCGCACAATTTGGGGAGAAGTTCCTACAACCTTGCCATGCTATTTTTTTTAATAGGATTGTGACATTTGTGCTGGCAAAACAAAAAAAACAAAAACAAAAAAACAAAAAAACAGCCCACCCTACAACAACAAAAAAACTCTGCCAAATCATTTGTGGTTTAATCATTGTCACATTACAACCACAAAGTACCCTAAGTAGTGGCCAAAAAAATCCTGTTAGGCCTTTTCAGAGCACTTTCCGACCAAAGTGGCTAAATACCATGCAGTAATTCTAAATTACTTTTGTGTGCTGCTTTGACTTTATGTTCTGGGTTAGCCTGTAGTAAAATTTTGGAAAATAATCACTTGAATGAAAATAGCAGCTAGGTAACAGCAACTGATGAACAGCTGTGTTGTGATGTGTCAACTCTTATTGTAATTCTGCTATTGAAAAAGTTATGGTCTGTTCATGGAAAGATAGATACATTTTTAATTGCTGGTTTCACTGGAAGCATTTCTTTCTCCTTTTTAGAACATAAATCTTTGCTGTCAGTGGAAGGATCAAAAAGATGTCCTTACAGGGTAGATCCTCCTAGTTCTGCATTCTGAAATTCAATGGTTTTGGCAAAGAGAAAATTAGAGGGGAAATAGCTCCAGGGAAGTAAGACAATACACGTGTTATCTTTCTCTTTACTGTCCCATTAACATCTAAGAACATTGGGTAATATTGAGGTTTAGTTTGCTGTTCTTTTAACTCAGCACCTCACACTTCTGTGGAGCTCTGTTATACTATTAGCAGAAAATTAATAACCTCTGTAGTTTAAATGTTTTAATTAATCCACAATTTATCACATTTCATTATTGTACATACCCCTGCTGTATAGTTCACTTTGTAACCTGAGGGTCTCACGGCCTTGGGCTGCGTGTGGGGCTGGAAGAGCTGCCTTTTGCCCTGCCCTCCTACCTGAGCATATGCTATACAGCAGGTAACGAATCACAGCCTAACGAGCTTTCCTGGGGAGCCAACTGTTGGTTCAGTGACCTGTATTACCCAGTATCTCGTTTGGCAGAGAATGAAGGATGGAACAGACACTTCATCAGCAGATTTTCCTGAGTGCAGACTCATTTTGGTACAAGCTAAAGTCCAAGGACCCTCCAATCTACCTTTCTAAACCTCATCTGTCAGTGGAGTATAATTAGTGTATAAATTGGTCTAAAGATAATTGTGTTACTAACCTTCTTACACAAAAGCATATCTGCAACTATGATAAACTTCTTCAAAGCTTAAAAATAATAGTGCCGAATAATAAAACAGTAAAACATCCTCTGGGGTGATTGGTGGTGTGAGGCTAATGCAGAGTGGTGTTGCAATACCATCAGCTGTTGCAGTGACACATAACTGGTGTTAGATCCATTAGTGCTGAGGGGTTTTTGGATTTTAGTTGTTTTTAACTATTTCATCTTGCTGCAAGAATGTTAATATGACGTTTGCCTTCTGCTGTGTCAGCAGGTGACAGAGCTCTCCACCAGACCATGGCTAATCCTGAAAGTTGATGTGTGTGAACATCAAGTAAATTTTGTAAAATAGGCTAAAAATAGGTATTTATGAAGAGTTCTTTATTGATTAGGATGGCTTCCTTTCTTCAGCTTATTGCTGGTAATAAATCGCTGTAGTTGTTTCTCTTATGGCTTTTGAGGCCAGAAGAGTACTAGGAAATGTTTGAAGAAAACTTGGCATTCTGATTCTCTTTGCTTATCAAATCTTCTCCTTAAAAAAAAAAAAAAAAAAAAAAAAGGTGGAAAATGTTTCTACTCAGTGATCAAAAGTTTATTTCTAGCATGCTGGGAATCTGTTCACTGCAAACAAGACTGGGGTGGCACCGTTGGTTTAACTGAAGCACAGAAGGGTCGCTCTGTGTGTATGTGTGACTGTTGTACAGTACTTACAGGTTACATGGTTTGGAGGAGAGTGGAGTAATCATACAAAATGCCAACAGTACAGTGGAAATATCATGCATAAAAACATGCTTTCTTTAACATCCTTGAACTCCTACTTACTTGAAGACCCACTGACTTATTGAAGGAGCTCAGATCCAGTCAGCAGGGCACTTCTGGGCAGTGCCATCCCAGTGCTCAGTGCAGCTGCAGAGAGCTCTGAATGCTGCCTGCATCCAGCAGAGCTGGTGGCACCAGCTGGGAGGGAGAGGAGCAGTCCCAAGTCCTTCTGCAGGGCTCTGTTCAAAGCACTGCCCTTGATCTAAGAGAGCCCGGAGCTGCAGGGTTTCCATCCCTCTCCGTAATTTATTTTGCAGTGGAGCTTTCTGCTGTTCTCAGTCTCTAATGAAAAGATAAGATGAAAAAATCCACAACAGATGCAGAACGCAGAGCTCCAGGGGGAGAGGGAAAATTGTTGTGCTTTTTCTCAGTGAGGGAAAAAGAAGAAAGCAGAGAGCGTGGGAAGAATGGGCTGTATTGGATTCATTCGGAGATACTCGGGGTTTACAGCCGCAGCAGCCTTTTCAGTTGAGTAGTATCATTGGTCTGTTCTGTTAAACTTCTGCAGAAGAATGAATGTGTGCTTTGGCTGTTTGCGCCTACGATCAGCTTACCCTTCTATCTCCTGTTAGTTGCGTCTCTCCTCAGTTTGGTAAAGGGTGCCGTGTGTCTCTAAGCGGAGTCTATAGGTTTGCACTGAGACAAATGGTGCTGTGCAGTTGCAGAGGGAAGCCTTACTGCAAGCAGCAGACACCTCATCTTCAGCTCCTCTCCCAGGCGCCTTGTTTTACGTTTATTCAGAGCATCTGGGATACAGTTGTGCTTTGTCTTATAGCAGTAGACTTCTAACCTTTGTATATATCCAAAGGGGAGGGAGGCTTCAATGTGGTTTTGCAGCCATGGGGATGAAAATAATACAGTAGTATTACAGTAGTATTCACCTGGGACGTCATGGGAGAGCTCTCAAAAGAGCATTCGTTTGCCCAGAAAGAATACTAAGGGTGACTTCTAGAACAGTCTGCATTGATTGCAAATGAGGGAAGCTGAACTGGCAAATACATGCAGAAATTCTGTATTCCTGTTTCCAGTGACCAGGAAAACAGCTGTGATTTGGTAATACCTGGAGTTTGATGTCAGTAATAGTTGAGTGATGGATTGTAGTTATTTCAGTTTTATCAGGTAATAGATTGGAGTCTGTTGTGACAGAGCTGTGAAATAACTTTGTATTCCAATTCTCACTTCTTTAGGTTCACTCAATGTTCAACAAAGAGAACGTTTGAAATCTTGTCAAATAAAGTTGCATTGAGCACTGGTCAAAGAACAACTGATTATAGGTGGATTTACTCTTACTAAAGAAAAGACCTGTGCAGAGCCCTGAGGTGTGTGGGATCTGTGGGTATGGGATGCGGGATGAAGCAACACTTGGTGACCTTTGTATCAGAGCTCTTTAAGACAACTGGATTTTATTGAAGCCCTCCCGTAGGATGATTTTATTTCAACCTCTGAGGCCTCAGTACTGTTAGCAAAGAGTGCTAATATGATTTTGATGTGACATTTATGTTCACAAGACCTTAAAGCCATGTGTTTAACTGGATTAAAGCAATGGAACTTGATGGGGCTTTGGCCTTAAAAATTGCTTGTTTATTTATTTATTTTATCATGCCAAAATTGAACAAGGATAATATTCTTTTACTGTACCTTAGACCTACTTGTCTTGACTCTGCAACTGCTCTGTATGACTCAAAGCCATGGTGAACTAATTAAGACAGTGCTGTTACTAACAAAAGAACTGCTTTTTTCCTCCCTCCTCCCCCCAGCAGTTTGTCAAACAGAATTGTATCCTATACCAAAATAATAGAAGTCTAATGTATCCTGGCACTCTATCTGCAATCAAGCAGCAGTATTTTGTAATGCTGTTGCAGTATGTGTATTAGAGGACTTGTATTTTACGCAGCTCGTTAGCACAAGGGAATCATTAATTTCTGTAGAGTGTCTTTGCCAGAAAGATGTGGGCTTTAAATCTTCTACATCCATTCAGAAGTACCGTCCCTCTCAAATGTCCTAAATAGGTATAATCACTATAGAAAGTAATTCTAAATGACTGCTTTTTGCATTTGATGCTCCTTTGAAAAACTCGCTGATAAATCTGCATCTCTGTAGACATACTTAGATGCAGTGTCTTAATCTTTTTCATGTGGACCTGGATTGTTGGATGCTGCTGTGTCTTGTCTGTAGTTTTCTGGGCTCTGTATGCATGCCAAGATAATTTTGTCTTGTTTGAAATATTTCTGTGCTAATGTGCTCTTTCCACCTTTGTTTTTTATACAAAGGGCACGTCTGTTGCGTCTGCCTTTTGAAAGCTGTCTCTAAAAACTTGTAGCAATAGTTAACTCAGCTGCCTGTTTCTGCTCTCTGAGGGGTCGCCTGGCCTGATATGCACCGTCTGGCTGACCGAGTCCATCTGGAGGAGCTGACTAAAATTGGCATTCTGAAAGGCAACGTAGATGACATGGTGAAGGTTCATCTGGGTGCAATATTTATGCCACACGGACTTGGACATCTACTTGGAATCGACGTGCATGACGTTGGAGGCTACCCAGAGGTTAGTGTTTGTCTGTGCTCAACAGCCTTGTTAACCCTCTGCATTAGCTCAGCTTTTCTCTCGGCTGTTGCAGGTTAGTTGGCTGTATTTTCTCAGAGGCAGAACAGCGGTGTGTTTAAGTCTGTCTTTCTCTGGATGCAATGCTTTATACAGCTTGCTTAAGAGGAATCTATTATTTCATTAGAATGTATATTGCCTGTGGGGAGTGGTCAACTGATGCTGCTCCAAGCATTCTTAATCTGTTCAATTTCTGTGCATTTTGTGATGTTCTTCAATGATTCACCTCTGTAATGCATATCATTCAGGTAGGTGTAGGTACTCCATGGCAGAGAGCTGTGCAGTATATCTGGGCTACATGAGACCTTGGGTGAGAAGTCTTGCTCCGTTCCGTATGTGAGACAGCTGTGGGAGCCCACTGTTGTACATGGGCTGGTAAATCCTGGTGGCTGTGGCATGTGGAAACCAGCTGGACTGTATTTCTCCCTTGAACTTTGGTCTCCACTGTCAACTTAGGCACCAATATAGTTGTGTTGTTTTGGAATGAGGATAGAATAAAAAGTCCGTAATGTCTTTGTGAAGGTGAAAACACAATTTCTTGTATTATGAGTTTCTACAGAAAACACAAAATGATTACCTTTTTCTTTGTGTTAATGTGGTGATTTATGACTTCAGTCTGAAAGCAGAATAGGTTAAAAAACAAAGCAAAACAAACAAAAAAGCCTTCTTTAAAGAGATTGAATTTAACATTTGAATACAGAAAAGTAGTTCACAGTAGTTTCAGAAAAATTTAGAAGGATTTTCTGTGTTACATTTTGGTTATTTGAGACTGTAAGGGTTTTCAGTCATATAATATGAAGATGCATCAGTGGACTTCTTTCTTAGGTAAGATACTTCTACGTGAACCATAAAAAGGAAGTGAAAACTTCTTGGGTAGTGTTTAAACACATTTAGGAACTTGTTCATGTTGGATATGCAGGCTGCGTAACAGCTGCTGCTGCTGATTTCACTTTGCAGAGTGAAGGAACAATATAATATTTAAGAGTGCTTGTTATTTTTAAACACCACAAGGTAATTATTGTTGACACACAATACTGTGATGACAATGTATTGGCATCAGCTATTATACTTAGATGTAATAAAAATGAAACAAAATCAAAAGTCACCCTATTCTGATTTTAAGGTTTCTTCACTAGTGGTAGAAAGGATGGATGTTTCCCCCTCTTTTTTCCCAGGTTCATTCTCTCTGTGTGCAAATGGAAGCATTTAGCAAAGCACGGGAGATGTGATGACTTGGGAGAGTTGATAGACTTCAAAACCAGGATCCCAGTGTTGCATGCCTTTGCTTCAGTTGTTTTCATTATGTTGTGAACAACCTTGCTAACTTTGGTGGAGTTACTGAAGCTTGAGTATGTGTTCAAGAGCTGATAGGATAGAGAGACAGCTACATTTTAGGAATTAGGGAGAAGAACTGGGAGAGTGAAAAGCCCTATGTTTGCTTTTTATTTGGAAATGTATAATGTAATTTAAGGGACATTGTCTCTAAGAGAAGAATGATCTATCCAAGTTCTGTAAGAGCAACCTCTTATAGATAAAACTGGCTTCAGGGATTGAATTTTCACAGGAGTTGCACTCTCTACTTTCATATTTGGAGGTGTGTATACAAAACAAACAAACAAAAAAACCCACCAGAGCTGTATGCAGATAGGAAGCTTTATACTTGCAAATGTTAAAATCATTTAGTTGCTAGACATGCAACTACATTCTTAAATTAACAACATATACATGACTAACGTACTTTCAAAATGCAATCCTAAATAACAAATTTCCTGAATAAGGGGAAAGCATGGAGTGAACTCAAGCAAATAGCTGAAGACCTGTATTTGCATACAAACATACATGTGGATGGATGGATAGATGGCATCACCTTTGTTGAAAAAATAACGAATTTGGGGTTCTGTAGAGGGGCAGCCCCATTAAATTCTCATTGCAGCATTAATTCCACCTCTGATAGATCCATCTCTTTTCTCCCAGCCTAAAACATGAGGTTCCTTAAACTGACCAAGGTGAGTTGCCCACATCAGAGCTGCACTGGTGCAGAGCCCACAGCAGGCAGGAGTCTCTGAGCCCGAGGCTCCGGTGGGAGCACAGTGCTGCAGCAGTAGGAGCTGAAGGGGCCCTGGGCAAAGCTGAATGTGAGCAACGGGGGCTCTTCTTGCTGGTATGATACATGTCTGTGTTAAATAGCACAAGGTTCTTTGCTGTGTCTCAGTGCTTCATGAGAAAATGTATTTTGAAGATACCAAGATTTGAGTGATTTTTTGTGCATTTTAAACGTTTACCAGCTAGAAAGATTTTGACAAGGAATCTCAGAAAGCTGTGTTTATTGAAGGCTGTGCCTGTGGTATCGTGCTCCTTTTTCTAACTGGTTAAGAAGCAAGTTATTTGCTTTTGGCCAGGGGATTTTCTGGGAGTATTACAAAGGATTTTTTTTTTAAAGAAAAACTTTTTCCAAGTGGATATTATTCCATTATTTTTCCTCAAGTGTAAACAGTTACATTTGGAATAATACAATAAGCTTTAATTTCCTAATTTTTATCCGTCACAAAGTTTTGCGTGTTCCAAAAAAACTACTTCCAGACATTGTTAGCTTAGATTAGTTATTCATTAGTAGCCAAAGGTTTTTTTCAAAATTGGCAATAAAAAGTTTTCATCTTTTCCAGTAAACTGCTTTCACATGCAGCATTGAACGAGCGCTTTCTTCCTCAGTGACGAACACTGAAAAGTTTGCACGTTTTCTGTATAGGATATTAAAAAATCAAACATTTCCTATCCTTTATTGCCATAATAAGGAGTTATGGGTGTTGGCCAGCCATAAATGGAGTTCAGTGACTGTGTTTAGGACAGGATTTTCGGAAGAATGTACCCATCGGTGTCTTCTGTAGAAGCCAGTAAGGAAACATCCTGATTTTCAGAAGTGCTCAGCAGTCAAGAGCTCCTTGGAGGATCCAGCCTCCTGTAGCATGCTGCTGTATTCCTAGCGGGGAAGCGGAGCGCTGAACACTACTTTGAAAACTGCTTTACTGCTTCTTTTAAGGGTCTGACTGAAACGTGAGCAGCTCTGGCAACGCGGCCCCAGTGGTACTAATCATTTCTGAAGTTCTGGCCCTCAGTCAGGCAGAGCTAGCTTCAAAGGGTGCAAAGCCCACTGGGCTTAGCTTCCACTGTAAAATTTAATCATGGAGGTGGTTTTCCCACACTTTCATTTGTTTCTGGGTAAATACGATATGGGATATAAACGAGGGTTTGTGCGTGATGCAATTGAGAAAATGGGGTAGGTGATCTCAAATTTTCAGACCCTGAGGTGGATGCGGCTGAAGTTTTCATTTAAATCTAGGTTTTGTGTCTCTAGATGCTTGAGTTGATTCAATTTCATGTTATATTAATTGACTGTCGGGCTCTAAAGAATGCTAAGTACATTTGATGACTTTCTATAATAATAAGCAGTTAATTTAAGTTAGGTTAATAACCACTGTGATTTTACCATCTTGTGAATAAAGAGTTTCATTTCGTTTTGTCTTTTAAAATTATAAGATTTACCTTAGTTTAAAATTTTAATTCACTTCTCTATTCTCATGAAAAGCCGATCCTTTCATTACTGTCATGCATCAGCAAATGCAGGTTAGTGGTTTGGTTTGATCCTGGAGTGATCCGTGCCCTCTGTTCCTGTGCATGCTTGGGAGCACCCTTGCTGCTCAGAGAGGTGTGTGAGCTCTGCCTGGCTCAAGCAAGAGGCTTTCTGCCTGCTCCTGGGTCACCAGCTGGGGATTTAGGTCTCCAGACCTTCTGGAGAACACAGGAATAACGTCGTTCCCTTTCTCATTCTGGCAAAAACTGTCTTCCTAACATATCCTGCTTTATGCTGAAGCAGATTTCATTCTTTTGTGGTTAGCACTGCAAATGATGCATCACTGTTTTTACCTTTGAGAAGCAGGAGATGAGGTGCATTTACCACTGAGCCTAAAGCTGTTATGGAGAGCTTCAGCAATGTGAAGTGCCTCCCTTGGTCATAACCCTGTAACGCCTTGCTGGAGCATTGTGTATCCAGGACCTGCAAATGGGACACAGTCTGCATGGTAGGATGTAAATGAGCACAGAGAAGAAGGGCCTTTTACCAGTTATGGTGAAAGGTTTTTTTTGTGTTTTTGTTTTTTTTTTTTTAAGTAATTGATTGTCTACACCTTCAGAAAATCTCTGAGAAACATTTTGCTTTGTGGGTTCCCCTTGAATCACTTGTGGCTGTCTGTGTTCCTTCACAGCAAGGCCCTGT
The DNA here is from genome assembly GCA_037305975.1 of Chrysolophus pictus. Classification (NCBI taxonomy): domain Eukaryota; kingdom Metazoa; phylum Chordata; class Aves; order Galliformes; family Phasianidae; genus Chrysolophus; species Chrysolophus pictus. Next base: position 9,792,268 of record CM074586.1, read on the forward strand.
GGCTGTGTGTGCTGCTGAGCAGCAGGGCGCAGGCACACACCAAGCCAGAAGGGCTTTCAGTTCCGCAGCGCAGAACAGCGCAGGGAACCCTGCTGCTCCTTGATGGTGTTGGGTAAAACAGCTGTTAGAAGTTCCTGTGGTGCAAAAGGATCTTAAAGTCTTACAGACTTAGGTTTGTTGCTCTTCTTATCCCTGCTGTGGCATCTTGCATGTGCTCAGAAAAGGTGTGCTCCGGTCCCAGCAGCTTTTCCCTGCCAGAACTGGTGCTGGAGTCTGGGTGTTCATGGAAACCAAAGACTTACTGGGGGCAGAGCAGGGGCAGGCTCAGGTGCAGTGCCGTGCTGCACACCCTGCTGTCATCCCACAGGATTCCCTCTTCCTCTGAGAAAGTAAGTGTCACACGCTTGGGCTTTTTGTTGCTTGGACTGGGTTTCATTCAATTTGCTTAGATTTTTTTTGGAAGGAAATATTTGCTTATGTTTGTTTTACTTACTGAAGTTTGTTGCAAAATATTCTGTGTGCTAAGAGAGTTTTTATCTGAGTATTTATTGTCCAGATCTTTCTGAAAGTGTAGCGGAGACCAACGGAGCTGTTGATTTTGAATAGTTCATTCTAGGCGCAGTAGGAGTACAAAACCAAGATTATATAGTTCTGGTTTCAACTATGTGTAAGAGTAAGGTATAAAAAGTGCCATATATTTCAGGCTTTCTGCTATGGAATTTCTATTAATATCCAAGTATTCCAAGTATCCAGAGATCCACGGAAGAAAAAGGCCTTCCAGTTAAGGCTGTAGCCTGTATATATTCTGTGTGTCATAAGAAAACCTGTCCAAAACAGTGCTTGCCTTTGGTCTCATCCTAAAACAGTATTGCTGGTGACTTTTGCAATTCTTTATCTCATTTCCTATGAGTTATCTGTCCAAATATTCTGCTCATCTTCCAGATTTATGTTGCAGTTGTCAACTTTTCTATCTCTATTTTTCTCTTAGATTTTAAGGAAAAGAAAAAAATATAATCTGTATGTTGTATTATTTCCATTATGATAGCAACGGAGCTTGGTGACCTCTGAGGATGAAGCAGTAAAAATGAGAGGTGAAGTTATGCACAGAACAGTGCTACAGCAATGGACTGAAATTCAGAGCAGGCATAGTTACCTCAAGTAAATGACAAGTGCTTCTTCCTCATTGCTTGCAGTAGCAGGAGATTTGTTAGGCAGTTTAAACCTGATACCACAGTTAATACCTAGAAAAAGAACAAAAAATATTCCAAATGAAAATAGCCAGTTGATATCATTTGCCCTCCATTCCCCCAATATTAACTTTGAGCTGTGTCCCCATACTCCAGCTGGTAATTTGATTCTCGTGCAGAAGTGGAAGCTTTGACTTGCAAATGCCACGAGTGGTTTGTGATGCTTGGGGCACATTTTGGTGTAACCTGCTGCTGATTTCAAAGGCACGACTGACTAGCAGTTCCTTCGGGTGGCTGTAGGCATCTGGGGCTGCTGGGGAAAAGCAGGATAGGCTGCATAAAGTAATCTTCGTTAGCAGCACTCATCTAGAGAAACAAGGGCTGAGAGGGAAGGGACCAGGAGACAAATGAATTGGAATTCAGGACTGTTATTTTACTTAGCCACATAGGGCTCCATTCTTTTTACAAGAAATGAGCTAATTAGAATTTGTGTATATGTGGTGGGAGAGTGGGGAAGAGTGAAAGAACTGAGATTTTGCCTCAGTGTTGATTTTATATAATCTCAATATGAGATCCGTATTCTGTCAAATTTAAATACTTGATTGAATTTAAGTTGGTGAAATGGTTAGGACTTAGCTGTTTCAGACGTGATCCAAATAGGACAGTCTGATTGTCATGCGCTAAGTTCTGTGATGATTTAACTGGAGAAAAGCACCAGAAAATAGTTTTGTGCTGTTCAGTATTTATAGTTATGAGCAGCTCTGGGGATCTCTGCTGCAGCCATGTTTGGCTGCTATAGCTGGCAAGAGAAAACTTCTGGTTATGCCAACCAAGCATTGCAGCCCTGGTTTCAGGAGGCAGGGTGATAGCATCTCTGTGCTTACATGTCCCCAGTGGTGTGTTGGCTCCATGGGCGATGGCCATCCAGCAGAGACATCATACACATGTTTTCCTTCTGACCCTATCTGAATACAGATCCAAGGTCAGTCTCACCCCAAAGGGCCTCAAGCTTCCAGCATCCCACTGGTAGCCAGTGTCTGTGGGACCAGACCCAGCGTGGTGCACGTTGCAGTTTCCCCATGGAAGAAGCAGCACATACCACCAGGAACCACCAAGTTGCTTAAAAGCCAGCAGTTATTCATCTGGGGGTGTTACAACTTCTGGTCTTCCATAACCACTTTCCTGAGGGACAGGCATACTCGTGTAGTTCCTGGTTCCCTCCTTATTCCAAAAATAGATCTATATTTTATATTTCTCAGCACTTAACTTAATTTGAACTTTTATTTGCTTACATAGTAATGAAATCAGTTTACATAATAATTCTCTTGTTCCCTTGACAGTCCTTATTGCCTAGACATGCTGTTCTTTGTTACCTTACATGAACCATTAATTGGAATCTGATGTTCTTGGCGGGAGTACAGTCACAAATGACAGTGTCATACATCTGTGCTTACTGTAGGAGTGTCTCAATTTTAAAATATGAGCAGAACCTTCAAATAATATCACTCTTAGACAACGGTTTTGGATATAGTTTGTTGTTGGAATATACAGAAAAATAAACAGTTCTTTGAAAAGCAGTTTTTCCTAAAATATCACTAGAAGTCTCTTATTAGATGCCTAGGTGTTACTATTTTCTAGTTTTCTCTGATTATTTTCTCTGCTGTGAGCACATAAGTATACAACACTGGGTTCTGATGCATAGCCAGACTTCCAGGACAGAACAGTGGCAGAGTCAGGGAGCCTCTCTGCAGCTACACCAGTGTTCAGGCCTTTTCTCTTCATCTAAATTCAAAACAACACCATGGTTATTGTTGGAAACAAGGTGTTGGTTGTCTAGTCGCAAAATAAAGGGATGTTTCCTCCTTACATAGAAGAAAATCAATTCATGACAGAGGATTGATACTGACGGATGGCAGTGTGAGGCTTCTCAGCTCTTTTGCTTTCACAGGAATAGGAAGCGATGATGTCCTTGTTCTAGACCTGTCACCTTCAATCTGGGGAGAGACGGATCGCAGTCCTTCAGCGAATCCTCATATATCTTGGTTTTGGAAACTGCCAAAGCCGACATGATGGAGTTATACCTACTGAGATAGTTATGAGTGCTTCCAGCATTAGATGTCACAGGGGATGCTGCAGCCCTAGCTCAATGTACGTTTTAATCCAGTACTGATCTCAGAAGAAGGATGTTGCCATCCCTTGCACTTGTGCACCCTCCCCACCCTGCTCCTGCCCCTTCGCAGTGTGGGTTTTCCTTCAGCCTCACCATGAGGCACTCTGGGGCTGTCCTCTGCTCCTCTTCCATTTTGTACCTGAGCAAACACCATGCAGGCCTCTGCTAAGGGAGAGCCATGAGCCCACCCATCTGTGTTCTGCCTTCTAAGCAGTCATCTTTTCCCCAGAGACTTTTCAAGATGCTTTCATGGGAGTATTATAGCTGCTGCTATTCACAGAATGATTAAAGGATCTGGAGATGAAACCAGGAGTTTGACACCACATGGAATTGCTTGCATTGAAAGAATATCAGAACAAGCTTGTGGATTCCAGAGAAGTTGAAATTATATTTTTGGGTGAACAGTACTGGGGGTACTTCCCCTGCTGCTGCCAGCCCAGGCAGCCTGTTCTTCTGGGGCTGCCCATGCTGCTGCCCTGGCACTGCTCACAGGCAGTAAGTGTGCTGTTGGTTTTCTGCAGGATGATACTGTGGGCAGCATGGACACATCTGCACGTTGCTTCAATCAGTAATCATGGAGATATCTGAAGGCATCCAGGTTTGACCACCACACCTGGTGGTAAGCCTCATTTGTTTTAAGAAAAGGTCAAAAATGCACACGCCATGCCAGCACTGCCTTCAGATGGTGTCTGCCATTTTTTTTCTCACTGTGCATTCATCTTTCTAGCATCTGTCTTAGATTGACTGCCTAAGAAAAGGCATTTACAGACAGAATTGAAGGGAAGTACAGTTAAAAGCCAAACACGAGCTGTTTGTTGTAAAGCAGCTGATAGACAATTGGCAATGCACCAAAAGGTCCAGACACTAATCTAATTGTTTACAGCTCATGGAGAGATTAATCCACAAGATTGGATGCCCTCATTTCCTTTATGCATTACGATGAATGTGTGAGGTGCTAAACCCCATGGGGCAGCAGCAAGAAAAAAAATGGCTCTGCTTCTGCACAGTGGTTGTTTCAAGTTCAGAAATATATTGATTCTCTTTGGTTTCTGATAAGAACCCAAAAGCAAAGTTCTGTGCTTAATATCCGAGTATTCTTATTTCCTCAGTACAACAAAATCATGCTTTCTTATTTTAATGTAATAAGCAAAATGCGGATCAAGCATATGAAATGTATGAAATATCCAGTGAAAGTTGTCAGAATACATTTGTGGATTTGCATGGGCCTGGCTTGCAAGGGCACTGAGAATTGCATATGCTCCGCATCTCTCAAGGGTGAGGCACATGCAGACATCCCAGCTGGTTAGCACTGAAAGTCTTGGCTCCTCTGAGATGCCATGCATTGGGACAGAATAAGCTCTGCTAAGGGAAAAAAGAAACCTCGTTATTGCTTGGGCAACTGGTGAGAACAAAACAAACACTGCTGAGTGGCTATTGCAAGTGGTATTTCTATGAAAGTGGAGCTCAGGAGCAAACAGTGCTTTGGGGTTATATACACTTTGAAGAGGTGATTCAGAGAGATTAAAATCTGGCTAATACTCAGGACCCTGCCTCTCCTGTGTCCCCACAGAACTTCTGCCATTGACGTAGAAGAGACATGGGAGCACAGCCATGCCAGGAGCAGAGGGCAGTGCCCAGGTAGCATTCTTAGCCTCCCGGCAAGGGGATGTTCCTTCCCACTGGTACCAGGCGCTGTGCTGGTGCTTCTGGAAAGAGACACTCCTACCAACAAGGAAAATGGCCATGACCAGGTGATGGCTGAAATGCCCAGGTGATGGACATGAGAAAGCTACCTGGAGATGAGATAAATACAGCCTTTGTCTAGCAAAGCCATTAACTTCTGCCTGGCTAATCTGGAAAAAGTTTCAGGAGCGGAGGTCAGCATGTGTACGTTTTTGTGAGCTGCAGGCCTGTGGACTATTTGTTGGTCACCATATTTGTTGATTTTGCTACGATTGCAAAGGATTTTCAAAAAACTAATGGGATTGAGATGTATTTTTTTTCAGATGTTGCAATAGCTGGCACATTTGGGGGAAGAAAATTAATATCCTGAATTATTCCTTGCAGTGTTTCTAATTCCTTGGCTAAGCACGTCCTCATATATCATTTTACTTTACCAGCTTTGGGGAAGAAGAAAACGTTTTGCTAGTTGGAACTTGTTTTAACTTGGTGCTGAATGATATTATTAAAAACTATGTTGCCTGAAAGTTTCAATCTGACAAAAGTGTAGTTTTAAATAGGGTGCTTTTATGAGGTCATGTGTAGACTCACTGCTCCTGAATCGAGATCATAAATGTATAATTTTAATAGCATACAGTGAGAATAAACATTTGCATTTTCTTGGAGAAACTGCTCCCTGTTGCATAGTTCAGCTGTTTCAGCCACGATATGGAGGGTGCATTTTAAGAATTGCATGTGGCTTTAAATATATTTTTAAAAGTAAGATATAGAAAGAAATTACTTTGTAATTAGCAAAGTAATTACTTAGTCTTCTAAAGTGGTACTTTTCCAAAGATAGTGTGACAGTACCAAGCAGATCATGAAGCCAGAACCTCTGCAGTGCAAAAGCAGTTTGGTTGTTGAGTTGAAACCTGGTAATCACTGTCTGTGAAAGCGAAATGAGGGAATGATGAGAGATGATTGTGTAGCACAATTTCAATCCCCCAAAACTTTTATTTTGGATTTCTAACAGAATAGTCAGCATAGGAGGGTCTTGATAAAAGGTTACCCACAGTCAGTATTTCTGTCCATTGAGCTGATCTTCCTTCTACAGGGGGTGGAACGCATTGACCTGCCGGGGCTCCGAAGCTTGCGCACTGCCCGGAACCTGGAGCAGGGCATGGTGCTGACCATCGAGCCAGGGATCTACTTCATCAACCACCTCTTGGACCAAGCACTCCGTGATCCCGCACAGTCCTGCTTCATCAACAATGATGTCCTGCAGCGTTTCAGAGGATTTGGTGGGGTGAGTTAAGTTCAACTGGATGGTTTTCTGCATTTGGTGTTCTGTTTGTCTTTGCTATGTACTTGAAAATAAATCTTTTGGAATTTATAATGTATTTTATGGGATGGCTGTACCTGAAACAGCACCTCAGGCCATTTTGCCCCATAGAGAAACCAGTCTTTTTCTTATATTTTAAAATGAAGTTTTATACTTGTGATATCTAATGAACAAGAGACCTGTATTTTTCCATTGACTGAAATACTTTCAGTCAACGCTGTGAAGTTGCATACCAGGTAAGTGTTTTATCTTGGGAAATGTGTATGTTATAAAGTGTGACTGAGATTCATATGCCAGAGTTAGCTTCCTGCAACAATGGTTGGGTGCTCCCTTGCAGGGCTGGAGAGCCTTGTGCTGTTCGAGTCAGGGAGGCGTTAGAGAAAAAGAGCAGTAATTGCTATTTCTCAGTTATTGCCAGAATGGCCTGAAACTAATGAATTTAAAACCTCTCCTGTTTTCCAATAGAATGGCCAGGGGTCTTCACTAGGTCTCTTGCTCAAGATATCACATTGCAGGACTTATGTAGCAGCGTGTGCACGGAAAAGGTTGGCTGACTCAGGCATTAGCTGTGATCTGAAGATTGTTTCCACTCAGACAGCTGCTGTGTAAATAAAAGGGCCTCGTTTCTCCATGCTCTCCGGGGCATTTCCCATTCAAAACCACCACCCTAGCAGAATGTGTAGCAGTTGCAGAGGCTTCCAGTAGGTTTTCATTTTAGCAGAGCAAGCACTTGAAGGGTGCTGCATTGTTCTCTGAGCTTCCGTATTCATGCACAGAGAAGATAAAGCAGGCAGCTGTAATGCCCCATCCTTCTCTTGGCTTTTCTGCTAAGTCTCAATATAGCTAACAATCACTGGCAACGGCGGTGATTTTCTGGTATGAGAAGTCACTCATTAGGAATTGTCTGTTGCTGCCATCAACTAATTTATCACTGTACACCATCCATGAGAGGGTAATTACTGTACTGTTCTTGGTCTGCGCTAGCTTTGAACCACCAGCCCAGACCGAAAAGTTGTGTGTGCCATTACCAGCCGCATGAGTCAGCCAGGGCCTGGGCAACCATCTCTGGAAGCTCACTATCTGCTGTGTGCAATCTTATCAAGAGACCTGGGACTTTACCCTGTCTGCTGTTTAATTCATTGCTGAGGTTTGGGACGTTTATCTGTCTCTATGTTGTTTCTTTATCAAGACTTGCCCGCCAGCCAACTGAGATTCTGATGAATGAAAAGTAGTTAACTCTGCCTTTTCTAACTTTGTATTTTCTAACATTGTATAGGGCACCACACACTGAAGGAATACTGCACTCATGTAGCTTAACACCACAAGGAAACAGGTTTAGCTATTTTCACTGTTCTTGCGAACACTCTGAGGGAGATCTGGGGGCAGCTCAATTCACTCCTGGTGAGCTTTCTCTGGAACTGTTCAGTGAAGCCCATGTTCTCCCATGGTTTGCTGTGAATGCCTCCTCCAGCTCTGCTGGCTTGTGGCATGCACGTGGCTCACCTGCTGTGTGTTTGCATGCGGCAAGAGTGGCAACACAGGGTCTCTACCTTGGCATGAGTTGCTGAATTGGGCACTTCTATTCCAGAGATTCCAAACAAAGCCTAACTTTCTGCCCTGTTTTTGCTTAGCTTCCTGTAATGTTGACTAGTAAGGAGAGTGAGCCAACAAACTTTGCTACAAGGGGGAGCTGCCCAAAAATGATTGAGCAAAAATCTAAATCTCCGATCCCCCTGTGAACAATACATTTTACTTAGAGAGAGAAAGAAATAATACACACATCCCTGAGCCAGATGTTGTGATTTGATTTTGTCCAGGAGGAGAATGGAAATAAAATCTGAGACAGAAACATATCTGAATATTTCTAAATTCTAACAAAAACTGAACTGTAATGCAGTCAAAATGCTGTTTGCTGTTCAGAGTGCTTAGTTATCCATGTGCAGGTTCATTCTGACTTATCCAGAATGAGTATTTCTCTCTCAAGCACGTCAGAAAATTTTCTCTCTGCATGATTAAAGAAGATCTCGTGAGGCCCTGTGTTACTAACATAGCAGAACTGGGAGTAGTACTGGTATCAGTTCTAGCCAAAGAACTTGCTACAGCCATGTCCAGTCTTCCTTTATGTTTAAAAAAAAAGCTACATTCTAAAAACGGGAAATAACAAGTCTGCTTTCCTCTGCAGAGCTCAGCACTAATTAAAGCGTTCTTAATTTGGCTTGATTTAATTCACTTCAAAAATGAACTTATATGAACCAAAGTAACACCACTGTAATTCTGAGTAAGACTATCCACACAGGGATTTGAGGACTTTAATGAATTCACCTTGAATTCGTGTCTTTTTGGTTTGGGATAATTTTCTCAAGTGTGACAAGTCTCTGCACAGAGAAGAGAAGCCGTCGAGCTGTGCCAAAAGTAGAAGACTGCAGCCATTTATTGTAATTTGGGCTATCCAGTGCTGGCTGTAAGGAGGTTATGAAACCTTCAGGAGCCAGAAGGAATGGAGAAAGTGAGAGGTTTTTCTTCTGAACCTGGATTCCTGTTGGTACCAGTGTGGTGACACCGGCACAGCTGCACGCAGTCAGCACAGGTTGTGCCCAGCCCCATGCCTGCATGCAGCACAGATGCCCACACTACACGACTGCAACTGCTACTTGGCAGTCTTGCAGCCTGCCCTCATCCCAGACTAGAGCTGTTCTGTTTTGGGAACCCACTGTAAGGAATCAGAATCACAGAATCACAGAATGGCCGGGGTTGGAAGGGACCTCAAGGGTCATTAACCCCCCTGCCACATGCAGGGCCACCAACCTCCTCATTTAATGCTAGACCAGGCTGCCCAGGGCCCCATCCAATCTGGCCTTGAACACCTCCAGGGATGGGGCATCCACAACCTCTCTGGGCAGCCTGTTCCAGCACCTCACCACTCTCTCTGTAAAGAATTTCCCCCTGACATCCAACCTAAATTTCCGCTCCCTCAACTTAAAACCATTTCTCCTCATCCCGCAGTTATCTATCCTTTCAAAGAGTTGATTCCCCTCCCCTCTGTAGGCTCCCTTTAGGTACTGAAATGCTGCAATGAGGTCACCCTGCAGCCTTCTTTTCTCCAGGCTGAACAAGCCCAGCTCCCTCAGCCTGTCCTCATAGGGGAGGTGCTCCAGTCCCCTGATCGTCTTCGGGCCCTCCTCTGGACCCTCTCCAACAGCTCCCTGTCTTTTTTGTACTGGGGGCTCCATACTTGGATGCAGAATCTGCTTTAGCAGGGGGGTTTCAACCTCTACAATCTTGTGATCCTGTGAAGTCTCTCTGTCACATGTCCAGCAGTTCTCAGTCTGTAAAACTAAGCCCAGTTCACCAAGGTCATGAATTCTATGGGGCTGTCCCAAGGCACTGTGCTGCACTGGGGCTCTGTGAGCATTGCTCTGCTGAGAACACAGAGCCTTACAAGTCAAGGTATTTGCATGTGTCTTTGCGTAAGGCTCAGGACAAGTGTGTGGGTCCTGAGGGAAGGGGAAGCACCAGCTCTAAGTGCTGCTCTTTGGGGTTTGAAATGTCCACTCTTCATAAGCTGATTACTGAATCATGCAGTCCATATGATGTTTTCTCAAAGACCCAGTAAAAATGTTCGGTGTTTGGCCCTAAATATTCAGCCTCTTTTCAGGCTTTATTTTTTCCCTAGGCTTTGTAGAACCACCACTACACCTTATTTGTGAAAACTTTATGGGACTTAGAGAAAATGCTCACTGACTGCTAAGCGTGCTCGTCTACTTTTTAACATCTCACATCATGCAGCAGTAGTAACACTACTTGACATATCTTGGAAAGGTTTTCTCAGGAAAGCAGTTGTCCTAATGGAACATGTCACTTTCTTTAAAGTTCTGAGAAGTAATGGTTGCAGGCTGTCCCAAAACAGTGACTGGTTGCTTGTAAATCTTCTTTAACCCTTTTCGCTTTAGTTGGCTAATTGACATAATCAGGTTAAACTAAGAGCAATTGTTACTAACCTGTATTTAGCTTATATTTTATTAGTTCTTTTTGAGGCTTGATGAAGGGAATGTGTGCCTGAAGCTTCTTTTTCCAGCAACGTCAGTTGATCTAGTGAAATGCATAGCCTCACCCTACAAATCTTGATCCTCTTTTATAAAATGTTTATTCATAGACCTTTAAAGTAGAGTGTTCCTGACATGAGAATTTGCTTGTGGGTAAGGAAGGAGACTGGCAGATGAGGTAAGAAAGAGTCCCTACACAGCACAGAGCCCATCGGCCTCTGTAGGAAGGCTTTGTATAATGTGGGAAGAGGAAAGTGGCAGATGCTTCCCCAGTCCTGCAATGTACCCACCTCTCTCTGATTTTAGTGCAAGGATGGATCTATTTCCTAATCAATCCCATGCAGTATGGAAGTCAAATTATGCTTGTGCTAAGTTTGCTTATTAAAAATTATTGGTGAGTTGATGGCTGAGTCAAAGTCAGTCCTCTTGTCCGCATGCATCTGCCTCAGGAGTAAAGCAGCTATAAAAACTGATGCAGGATGCTCCAGTTGGCCTATGTAAATCATGTGCTGATTTGCCTTGTGTGGCACACGTGTGGCACACATCCTGTCCTGCTTTCCCAGAGGTTTCCTGTTCAGGCTTTTGTAGCAATCCTGTTGCTGCTTTCCACAACCGTAATCAAACAAATGCTCCGTAGATTAAAAATTGGAGACGTGTCACCAGTGGTCTTTTTTAGTCACATCTGGGATCTGTCATCGACCAAATCTGGGCTGTTTAATTGGCCAGAATTTTTTCTTGACTCTCAAAAGCCTTTTTTATATATCATCATCCAAAAGAAATGAATGAGTGCTACAACCCCCTTCTCTTGGAAGATAACACAAAAGGCTCTGGGGAGCATGACTGTATCAGTTAGTCAGGACAAAGTGCGAGGCTGTATATGTAGCTGACAGCAGCGCGGTGTTAACTCGTGTGCTGTCCTTGGCCATGCCTTTACAGCCCTGCTTTGGGACCAATTTGGGTCCATTGAGTCAAGCCACATGATGGTCTGCTGCTGGGTTCAGCTGTTGTGCAATCAAATCTATCTAAATAGGTCGTGCCACTACCCGTGATAAGATAAAGGCATCTGAGGGTCCTGATGGTCCTGGGCACTTGGCCTGTGCGGGATAGCTTTGTGAAATTGCCATCTCACACTGCAAAAGCCATGTGTGGGAGAAAAGCTTGCGAGGAGCCCCTGGGAGCTGCTATGCAGCGTGGCCTCACACCTCCACTTGCTGCTGCTCCTTTAAGCCACGTCTGGTCCCAAGCCTTGTTGTAGCCCTGAACCGAGCAGCACTGTGGAACAAAGAGCCTGAAAACAAGGACAGCTCTGAGAGCAAGTTTCATAACTGTCTCCTGCTGGGAAAGGCAGTCCCAAGTTGGTAAACTCTGCCAGCCAGAGCCAGCATCTTTTGTCCATTTGGACTGAGGACAAGAGCAAGCCAGGCTCTCCTGGAGGGAAGGTTTCGCAGGTCCTCTGATGTTGCTGCTTGCTTAGGCTGAGTTTAAGCTCAGCGTGATGTACAGAGTGTGAACAAAAGGAACGGATGCACACATTTGTTCCTCTCTTGGGAGCCTGTGTTTCTCTGCACTTATGTTGTCTTTAACCAAAGAGATAATGCACGCTAAGGCTGGGCAGTCTTTCTTCACTGTTAGTGTAAGCATACACCTTAGCTTGGATTCCTGCAGGCAGAGGGCAGCTGGGTCCTGGAGTTCTACTGAGAGTAAAGGGGGGTTGTGTGGGAGCGGCTCTGCTGCTCTTGCCCTCTGCTGCAGCACTCAGTGGGCTCCTGACAGCTTCCCCCACTCTGTCTGGTGCTGTGTGGCACTCCAGGCTCCGGGTCTTCCTGTTTGCTCACTCACTGGCTTTGGATGCATCTGGCCCCAGCACTCACCATTCTTTGCTCATTCAGGATCGTTCACCTCTGACAGAATCCCTCTCTCTGTACTCCTGAGCCTGCCTCATCCCATTTTGCTTCATTTTCCTCTTATAGAATTGCCCATTTCCAGGTTCCGACTGTTTCAAACTGTCCCTCTGCAGCCATTATCTGTCAGTCCTGTCTCTCCTGACCGTATCTTGCCTTTCCCTGCTCCTTTCCTCACTCTCATTCCATTTTCCAGCTCATTCCCATCCCAATTTTCTCGTGGCACACACAGGGCACCACTGACAGTCCAGTTGTCCACAGGCTGTTCCCTGTGCTCTCTGGCTCCTGTCTTCTCTGCTCTCAGGGCAGTCACTGCTCCCGAGGAGTGCCCAAGTCCGGCTGAAAGAATAAGATGCTCAACTGCAAAAAAAAGAGCAACAGTGGGTTTTTTGCTAATCTCAGTTGCAAAGCAGACAAATTGTGGTTGAAATGTCTCTGTAGCAAATTCAGTGGGGAATTCCATCTCTAAGAGGCGAAACCACCCATGTAAAAGCTGTTGAAGTGCCCAGATGTGTTTGCTGTGTGGCTTGCATCCCCTGAAATACCCAGCATGGGCTCTTCAGACACAGCACGTGCAGCTTCCAGATGTACAGCTGTCCGAACCCAGTGTGTGAACTTGGAGTTGATTTATTTAATTCTTCTTTATAATACACTTAACTTGATACCAGCTAAAAGAAATAATTTGGCAACGACATCATTAAACAGTTTAATAAGGAGTGGATGACTCATTCTGTTTGAACAAATGGATTATTTTGCAATCAGAAGTACAAATGTTAACCAGCTTTATTTTTAGTTGGAAATGTCAAGAGGTCAGAAACAATTAAAACAACTGTAAGATGGGAGTCCCCGGAGTGTGTGTTCTCTTGGATTTACACCTTACTAAAATTGCTTTTATTGCAGCTTAGCGACTTAGCAACATTTTTCTGATAAGATAATGGGAAGTGACTATGTAGGCACATTTACTGGTTAGGAGAGATTAAGTCAAACAGAAATGGAACATACTTTTCATTTCAACAGAACAAGAGCTGGAAAACTGAGAGGATCTGCTTTTTCCTTACATGATTTAAAACAGTGATGGTCCTTTAAAAGGAATTCTGACCTGTGCAGGAATTTCTTATCAGCTCAAAATTCAATGTTTGAATATCAGCTACAAGCTACTTTGTGTTGCAGTTCCTCCTTTGAAAGTGTATTGTATCTAGAGAAGATGTGATTTGTTGCACACAGCAGCAAACTGCAGCTCAGCACCAGGACTGCTCCAAGAGCAGGCACCTCAGGTGTCAGCAGGCACTGCTGTCCCAGCAAGCTGGGCACTGGCAAGGGTACAGGCAAGGCCTGGGGCAACGTACCTTTTCCTGCTCCTGGTATCAGAGGGTGGGGATGCACAGGGACTGTGCAGCCTCACTCACCCGGCCCTGGGCACGTGCAGGAGCACCACCAAACTCACTTGCAGGCCGCTGCCTCCTGAGGTTCTGGTGCTTGCTCTGTGTTCTGCTCTTGTATCAGCAACTCAGTTGGAAACACGCCAGTTGCTCCCATGGCCATCGCTGCCCAAAGTGCTTCTCTTCTCCAGCTGGAATACCTCACTGGTAACTGCGTGTTCTCTGTGACAGGTCCGGATTGAAGATGATATTGCGGTGACAGCCAGCGGGATGGAGTTGCTGACGTGCGTCCCACGTACTGTGGAAGAAATAGAGGCTTTCATGGCAGAAGGCCAAGGCAGTGCCAAGTCATTTGGCTCCTTGTCCAGCCAAAAGGAGTAAGCTTCAGGGTGATGCTGAATGTCCCACGCTGATCAGTCTTCGTTCTGATTTAATACTGCAGCATATAAAATAACATGCATCCAATTCTTCATAGTGAGAAGAGGGCAGGCTATTAGCTGGATTGATTCATTAATTAAAAATGAAAGTAGAAGGCTTCAGCACTGGATATCCATATACCTCCAACGTCGCTGCTTTGCAGGCAGCAGTTGACATTACAAGTGCCACCCGAATAACCTTGCTACAGCAATGATTTCTTCCAGTTAAATCTGAATTTTGATGATAGAGACTCTTTAAAATACAGGTGATCTGAATGCTGCCAGCAGTTCTAACAACCTAAGTCGTTTATTAAGCTTTATCACAAGTATTGCAAAAAAGAGAAAAAAATCAGCTCTTCTCAGTGGACACAATGACACTTAAATTTTTCTTATGGATCTTATATCAGTGACAATGGAGTAAGCAGAATGAAATTTGTATTAAAATTCATCCTTGGCATCATTTTTGTTTACAACTTGTGTTCATTAGATTCTCCTGCTGCCATTTCTGCTTCTTTACCTGACCTTTCTGCCAATTTGTGCTCTGGAAACACTGACTCTTCGTTAGCCTGACTTCTGCTCTGGTTACAGGGTACACTGATCCTGCACACAGCCTGGTGCTTATTAAATTTGTTCATCTGTTTGTTCCTTAAAATTGTAGATTGCTGTGGTGTTCAGAAGCCTTAAAACCTGCAAGAAGGAAACGTCTTTGTTCCAGGGCTCCGGGTCAGTCAGAGCTGTGCTCTGCTAAACAATCGAGTTGCTTCAAACCATCTGTTGTTAGCAGCTTCAGAATTAAATCATGTAAATTTTATATGGATAGACCACAAACACATTGACAATGATCACAAAATGACTTTCCATTCAAGCAAGATTTAAATTACCCAGAGAATCCTTTCTTTTACCGTAGGTGAAGCCTGCGGGAGAACAAATGCTCTACTTGCATCATAAAATAGTCCTGGGTGCTCTGACTACATAAAAGTAGTGTTGTTTACTGAACACGTCATGTTTACGTCTGTTGCCGATGAACACATCAAAAGCACAGTGTTGTGGCCTTATGCCCCTTGGCTCTGACCAGCTGGAGGTCTGAAGTTCTTTCAGAAATGATGAATGTGTTGCTCTTTCTACTGACTGCACTGAGCTGTGCGACACAAACCCGCTCTTCCTTTCTAGCCGCTTGGTGACCCGTTGCCAAATAGGGAACTTCACGTGGTGAAGACCAAGGAATTGCACTGTGAAATAATCCAGGGGCTTCACTCCTTCTGTTCAATGTCACTTTGCTGAATAAGGAACCTATGTGCATTTTTTTTAAAGGTTGCTGGCCACAGTCTATAAGAGGTGAATGCAGGAGGTCTTGAGATGGGAAGGGATGCGAAGGGGCAGATGCAAGGTCAGTAGCTGTGGTGTGCAGCAGTGCTCCTGCTGAGCTTCATGGTGCAAAAGCTCCTGCTCCTCAATACACAGTGTGTGCAGAGTGCCATACTGTGTGTTGGCAGCTGTGCAGGTGCCAAACACCACAACCTGCAGGCACGCTCCAGACTCATCTGTCTCTGAACGCTGCAAGGTTTTCCAGCACTGGGCCGTGCCTGCAGCCTCAGCCCACTACCCTCTGAGTCCAAGCGCAGCTGAAGCATGCTCTGAACGCACCCAGACCACTCGCTGCTCTGGGCACTGAAACCTGCAGTCGCTTTGGTTCAATAGCAGTTACTGTGTTTTACAGTAACACTTCACAGATTAAAAAAAAAAAAAAGAGTTTTGGAATTGCTTCAACTAAGTTGTAATCCTAGCGCAGTTAATAGGCCTTTCCCTGCTATGATTAATGCTGGCGCACGGCGGCGGTGCTCCTGCAGAACAGGTCTGGCTCTGGGTGCTGTGCAGGCAGGCTGTGCCCCAGCACGCAGGGTGCAGGGGGAGCGCTGCCCGGCAGTGCTGCTGGGGGTTCTGCGGGACCAGGAGCGCTGCCCTCCACAGCCAGGGACTGAACTCAACCACTGCGGATTGTCCCCTTCCTTCCAGTGCTCTGTTTTGCAGTTCTGGATAATTTCTACCCACTTACGCAAAAAGCAAGTTAGTTTTGTTTTGTTTTTTTCATTAGCATCAGGGAGGGGAGTAAGTCTTTTAAAATGGCAGAATGGTATTTAATATGCTTTAAATGTGTGCATTGGGGAGGGAATACAGGTTGTGACAAACTTTCCTTATGACTAAATTAGTATTTCTTAGGCTGTTAGCTGTATTTTCCCAAATGCCTTTCTTTCCCCTCGGTGCAAACAGACTCAGATAGAGCTGCACCAAAATAACAGGAGTGCCCAGTGTTGAGCAAGCTTACATGTTTAAAAAGGTCCAAGTTCTGAATTGATAGATTTAAAGCTTCAGCGCCCCGGGCTGGATGCATGTGGGGTGTATCTCTGTGCAGTGACACTGCTGCAGCTACACGTGTGGTGAGTGGGGCAGAGCCTCCTGCTGCTCGGGGAGGTCGGAGTAAGAGAGTTCTTTCATTGTAAGAAAGTGGGAATAACGTTTCATGGGGAAATGTATGGTGCTTTTTCTTGTGACAGGCTCTGTGTTCTGTCACAGACTATAGCTGCTATTAAAAAAAAAAATGGACCAAAAGGAAAACTTTTACAGACCAATGCTTAATCTTTTTTGAGGAGGTGTTCATTCCAATTTTTCCTTAGGAAGAAGAGGGATATTCCAAGTTCACTGTGAGAGTTCTCCTGTGCAGAATGTGGGTAAAACCCCCCATGCCTCTGCTCCCTGGGGCCAAGCTGCTCTTCTGGCAGGAGGCTCAGAATAAGTGGTTGCAAGGAAGGCGTGAACCTAACTCACACTGAGGATAGATTGAAAATAATAACTCATCAGTCGCACACAGTCTGCACGCAAACAAAGCAGCTGCTAAGCTGGAAAAGTCATTGTGCAAACAAGTAACTTGTAACTTTGTGGTTTTGTTTCATGCAAGAAGGAAGTGGCATTGGTGCTGTCAGGTGGAGAAGTGACCTGCTGGAGCACCAGGAGTTCCTGAGTCTCCATCAGGCGGTTCTACTTGCTCTCAAGAGACTAAAGAAATTCTCCCGGAGGCAGCCTGTGTACAGCAAGGTTGGAAAAACATCACAGATTTGGGGCCCCTCTTTGGATTATCAGGAGAGGAACGCACACCGTGCTGTCAAACCATCAACAGGGCAACACGGCCACGTAGTTCCAACACAGAGTAAACAGAGGGAAGGGATGGGGCTCCTGCCAGAGCTGGCACCCATCTAAGAAATGTGATGCAGTAAGGTTATTTTCATCCTTATACAAAACCCTTGTACAAGGGTTGTCCTCTGCCAGCCCCTCCCTCATTACCTTTTAATTGCAGTATACATTCAGGAAAGGATTTTTTTTTTTTTTTTTTTTTTTTTTTTTTTTTGGGGGGGGGGGGGGGGGTGAGAGAGAGAAATGGGGAATTTAGTCCAAACTGTAATTAGTTTCTCATTCTCTTCCCACTGAATAGAAACTTAAGTGGAGGACAAGAATTTGTTAAAGGATAAGAATAAGTTGAAGGAGGGAAGATTTAGGTTGGATATCAGGGGGAAGTTCTTTAGTATGAGAGTAGTGAGGTGCTGGAACAGGCTGCCCAGAGAGGTTGTGGAGGTGTTCACGGCCAGGTTGGACAGGGCCCAGTGCAGCCTGGTCTAGTATGAGATATGGAGGTTGGGGCCCTGCCTACAGCAGAGGTGTTGGAGCTTAATGATCCTTGAGGTCCCTTCCAACCCAAGCCATTCTATGATTCCACGAATGGAAACTGCTGTACTGATTTCTCAGACAGCTGCTTGAGGTGGTCATCTCTGTATCTGAAGGAAAGAGAAAATGGACAGGAAAAATAAGGCCAGCATTGGAGGCAAAATGTTTTTATTAGTTTCTGATATTTCAATCTTATCTAATTAAGCTGCAGCTAGAACCAAAAAAACAGATCTTTGTAAAAAGACTACCATAGTCCAAAACAATCCATAAAAAACTGCACCTAATTGCCTTCGTATTAAAAATTGAAATTCAGAAAGAACTTTTAAAGGCTTTATTTTCTAACAGCATCTTCATAGAGATAATATCCAAGGTTTTTTTCCTAAGTACAGGTACAAGGCAAACAAGCATCCTACAAAATATGGGAAAAAGGTAGTGTAGGAGGGAAATTAAGACAGTGTAATAATCCACTAGCCAGACACACAGGTTAAATGTAACACAACCATACCATCAATGAAATACTTAAAAATGAAAATAAATTAAGGTTATGCCAAAGTTCCTGCTTTACTTTTGCTGTTAAAATCCTCAATATATAGTACATACCACTGCATTATGGATCATGGCAAAAACTTATCACTAGCATTTAAAAAACTGCTATAGAAAAACTTCTGTGGAAATAAGACTGAAGATACTCCTTCACACAACTGTGACGGCTATAGAAATTCTGCTGAATCAGGTGTTCAAATGAGGGCCATTAGTTTTAAAATCACTGTGCATTTCTGTACAGGCTTGGCTGCAAATCTGAATGGCTGTGAGAATGGACATGAACATAAGTGAGCTGAGATCCACACATTCTTGCTGTTCAGATGCTGCCCTACCCCTTTTGTTGCTCAGCCAAGCTGTGTATTTTGTTCTCCCTGATACCCGCACCCCAGCAGGAATGCAGTTTTGCAGAGCATAGGTTGCTGGTAGCATTTTTACATTTTCTGGAAACCAAAATCTTGTTCTCCTAACGCCCCACGGTCACTGTGCAAGCCAGGTAAACATGAACACAGGCATAAAAGGCCTTGTGCTGCTTGGTTCAGACCACCTGTGGAAGTGCCTGTAAAGATCATTAAAGAATGTTGCTGTTTTTTTAGAAAACATCTTGAAGTACCCCAGCTTGCTATTACTGTGCCCTGCCCATTAACTGTAAGCAGATAGGAAAAACCTAAGTGGTGCTTTGCAGGAATTGCTCTGTAGGTAGAAAAGCAGTTCACCAAACAGGACAACAAACTCTCTACGGCCCTTGCAGTTTGTAATATGTAATGGAGAAAAGAAAGGGCTTAAATGCACTAAAAGGTATTTAAAGGAATTCACCCAATTATGACTTTCTGATACTAATGTGAACCATCCTGATGAATTTTTCCCGTTATGCTAAATGTAAGAAGGTAAGTGTACATCTGTGAAATGCTATTTTTGTAATAGTAAGCTCCTTGCTGGCTAAGGATTTAGATCTGCACTTATTAGACAATTCTTCTAGAAGAGAAAAATATTTAACGCCTTTGAAGAAATACCCTAAGCAGTTTCTGGTTTAACTGTATCAAATCTTCGGTGTTAAACCTAAAAAGATCCACACACAATGATGGTTAAAAGAACCCCTCATTTGCTCAGTTACTGCACGGGTGGTGCGGACAGGCTGCACCTCCAGAGTTCATCCCATGGCAGTGACTACTGCCCACTGTTTTCTGGATTTGTTGTGGTGCTTTCAGTGCCAACAGGTTGCACATTGTCTGCGAGACTGTGTGCGTGCTCAAGGAATAAGTCTTTCAGTACGCTCAGCTCCTTGGTCAGGAGCTTAATTTTCGCCTCTAAACGTTCATTTTCTTCTTTGAGCTGGGTGACCCTTTGCAGCGTGTCTTGTGCTTTCTGTTTGCTTTTTAACCGGCTCTTTTTCACTGCCATGTTGTTTCGCTCTCTGCGCTGACGATACTCATCGCTGTTTCTATCCACAAAGGAATTTTTCTTTCCCTGCTTGCTCGGAGGCACAGCTTTGCCTCCACCACCAGGACTAACGGGAACCAGCTGGGGAACCTGCTGCAAACCACTGCTGTGCGCCTGGGTGTGAATCACGCTTACTCCGTTCGCATCTGTAGCGGTGTTCTGCGGGGATGTCTTGCTCATTTGGACGGGCTCTTCTTTGACACAACAATATTCGAAGATTGAAAACTCTTTTCTAGATCGTGTTTCCAGCAGGTCTTCACATGGGTTAAGGGCAAGGTGAACCCTGAAGGAAAAACAAATGCTGTTAAACGTGCTATGTTCGGCTACAGTCTTACACATCAGTGCCTTTGGCAGAAGGTACTGATGGCACATCTGGCAGCAACACACCAAAACTATGCTGGAAGTGGAAAAGCTGCCAACTGCTGGGACATTTCAGAAGCCTCTCGAACATATTTGGATTGGAAGGGACTGTTACTGGGTCATCCAGTCAAACTGTTTGCATTGTTCACTGGATTTACTCAGTTATTCCAAAGCCATCCCTGATGGATGGGTGTCTAGCTTAGCCTTGAAAAATCTCGTTTCACAACCTCTGTCTTGGCAACTAGTTCCACTGTCTAACTTTTCTCCCAGTTATATAATTTTCTTAATTTTCAGACTGAATTCTTTCTTCTGCAGCTTAAACCCATTAACAGCCTGACTCTTGACCAACAGGAGTACTTGATCCTTGTCCTCTCCAAACCATCCTTCTGGGTGTATGCACATTCCTTGGTGGTCTCTGCTTTATTCTAGAGACAGACCACCTTCCCTTGAACATCTCACAACATCTTCCAGTGCTTTCACCAGCTGTAAGATTGTTTTACTTGTTTTTGAAGATGGATCCCAAACTGATGGTTGTTTTAAGGTCTCCGCAGTACTCAGTGCAAAAATGTACAAGAAGAGGTAGTGCGTGCTGTGAAGGCTGTGACTGAACGACACAAAAGGAAACCCTCAGCCACAAACAAGGTAAGACCAGCCAAGCTTTTAACACTGCTTTGAGGGCAGGTGGGACAGGAAAGAAGGGTGAGAGCAACGTGAGAATCACTGCGCTTGAAAGACAGGGGACTGTAGCCACCTACAAGGAGACATGGGCCACAGCTGAGCACACTTTCCTCTGCTGTGGCTCTCACAGCACTCACTGTCCATGCTGCTCCCCTGCAGGCAGACAGCCTGAGGCACAGACATCCTCTCACCTGGGGCTCAGCCTGCTCCCAACCCTGGTGGTACAAGACTCCACTGCCACCGCACCCCCAGGAGGACCCATTTGGAAAGAGCAGCTGAGGTCAGCAGAACACAAGGTGAGCTGTGCAGTGCCCAACCCAGCCTTACATCTGACAGCACAGGAGGCTGCAGCCCTGTGTGGCAATGCTCAGCAATATTCAGGTGCTCCTCAGCTACATGCTGCTCCTGTATATGTTTTCCACCACAGCTTGAGTGCCACTTTACATTCTGCTGGGTTATCATTAATGAGATTAAAATGTTACTGTCAATTGCACATTTTCTTTCGCAATCTGAGGAAGCCTGAACTGAATGCAGCTGTACAGTATGGCTCAGTAAGACTCACAGCAGAGCCCATTCGTTTGGCTTCAGTGTTATTCAAAATTAACATTCTGTTGCCAAGAATTATTTTCCTTTAAAGCAAGTGAAAGAGGTGTGTGAGTTGTGTGAGTATAACCACACCCCTCAAGAAATTTTCATATTTCATATTTTCATATTTCAGGACAGAAAGATGTCAGGGCAGACGTCGGACAGCATGGCCTTCAGTCCCCTCCCTTTCAGCATGGCAGTGCTCTCCTGGGCAGCCGAGCTAGGTCAGCACTGGAGAAATGCTACATCTACCAGCTGTGTTGTGTCCACTGCGGAGGAACAGGCAGAACTGCCCTGAAAGCATCACGCCTCACCAACATCTGACAAGTTCCTTCACAGCACAGGTTCTTCTTGCTCTTCTCTCTATGCTATCAAAACTATTTAATATTGTTCTAACATATGCATAAGATCTCTATCTGATGCCCCTGCAATTCAAAGGAAAAAATGATGTGTTCCATTAAACTGACATGTAATGGGATAGTTCTCAGTGAAGGAGAATGTGGGTTGAGCAGAGAAACAGAACCCAAGTGTCACATCTCCCAGGATGCTGTTAGTCCTGATGCACAGAGCACTTTGCAACAGGTCTCCCCCAGTTCCTGACCCCTGGAGCTGCCCCATGCTGTGTCAACTGTTTCTTCAGTGGGAAACGCTCTCATCCGGTGCTCACGTGGGAGATGCGATACACGGCTCCTGTCCTGCTCCAATACTGGGTACTGTAGGGCTTCTTCAGGGGCTGCCACCAGGAGGTTTGAGGGCATGGGATACTCAGAAGGGGCTGTGGCAAAGCACCGTGCACCTGGGGAAGGCTGTGAGCAGACGGCTGCCAGGGCTCACTGCTCAGGTGCGTGCCACACTGACACATTAGCATGACACGACAGGCAGCAGCTCCCTGGCATCCCGTTCCCACGCAGCTTCTAGCTGGCACGGGGCAGCTCCGGGCTGGTTCTGCTCAGCACTGCTGCTGCTCCAGCAGCCGGAGCTGCCCGGTTCCATTGCAGCTGCCGGCTGCCACCCACCACCACCCAGCGCACACAATAGCGGCACTCGGGGCTCCGCTGGCCGCAGCTCCCTGGGGATTTGGAGTCCCAGACACGTCAGGCCCTTCATTAGCTTTGCTTTCTCCCCCAGATTTGAAATTTCCAAACGTTTCCCTTGGCAAAAAAAAGGAAAAAAAAAAAGTTTTAATCTGTTAAATAAATCTGGGTGGTTGGTTCGTTGCTCCACAACTCGCTGTGGGCTGCACGGCTGCTCCGTCACTGCCGCCACAGCCGGCAGCGGGACGCCGCTCGCCTTCCCTCGGAGCGCCAGCAGCCACGCGCTCAGGACAGCCGCGTAACGCCCGAACCGCCTGCCACGAGCCCGGCCAGCGCCGTGGGGACGCGGAGCATCCGCGGCTGCAGCGGCCGCTTCTAAAGGTGAACCGAGTCCTCAACTGCGAACTTTTCGGATCTCGACGCGTTCGGCACTCGGCCCCGGGGCGCCGCGGCGGCCACGTTCCGTCGGGGCCCCGCAGCTCCCGGCGCAGCGGCGCGGGGCCGGCCCTCCGCGTTGACATCAGCGCCGCCGCCCCGCCCGCTCCCCCCCCCCCCCCGCCCCTCCCGCCTCGGCGCCCGCTGCCCCGGGGCGGCTCCCGGCCCTCCCCCGCCGCCCCGCGGGGCTCGCAGCCCGGGGGCCGCCCGGCCGCGCTCCTCCCCTGCCCGCGCGGGGCGCCCGGCCGCGCCAAGCCGTGACTTCACCGGGGGGGAGGAGAGGCGCGGGCCGGGGCCGCCCGCCGATTGCATCATGCGCTCCCACGCGCGGGGCCGCCGCGCCACCGGCGGACGGGCGCGCGGCGGGGGCGGCCCCTACGGCCCGGCACGGCGCCCCCCGCGCGGCGGCGCTTACCTGTGGCGGCGCGGGTGGCGGCGGAGGGGAGGGGCGCGGCCGGGCCCGAGCCTCCTCGTTCACGCGCGGAGCGCGGCCGAGCGGCGATTGCGAAACCCGCCCCGCGCCGCCCCGCCCCGCACGCCGATCGCCGCCCGCCCTCCCGCCGGGGTGATGCAACGCCCGCCCTGATTGGCAGTCCCCGCGGCCAATCGCGCGCCCTCGCACTTAAAGGGCGCGGCCGCGTTTGTGCGGGGACTTTGCGGGCCGTGGGCGGTGTGCGGCGGCGCGGGCGCCGCCTCGGTGCGGAGAGCGCCGCCTCGGTGCGGCTGTGCCCCGCCCCGCCGTTGGGGGGCGCTCGCGCGGCCCGGCCCCGGGCGCCATTTTCTCGCCGAGGCCTCCGGGGCGGGCGGCACCGCCTTCCCGCGTACCTCGGGCCGAGGGGACGGAGCTGAAAGTACGGCACACCCCTGGATGTCTGAGATTACGTTTGTTTGCAAATATCGCAAAAAGATGAAAGCTGTGAGCGGGCCGTCGGTGCTTTCCTGCTCCCTGGCTCACACCCCGGGCTCTGAGGGCAGCGCGCATCTCCCCCCCTGCGCCCTGTGGAGAATGAGCCCCGTTTGCAGAGCGGTTCTGAGGGTTACTGTGGGCAAACAGCCTTTCGCTGCTCACTGCCGTTGGGTGCTGCTTCCTTGTCAGTCTCTGGTGTTTAATATCTCACATGTTTTTCTGTTTCCCAGTTGAAACGGTTCTGTTTTCTCTGGCAATGATTCATCCGTCTGTAACTAGAGCAAAAATTCCAGGTAAGCGTTAAGCATTATCCGGTCCTGAAATAGTTCCCTGTGTGCTCTTAAAGTGCTCCCGTGGCGTTTCAGAGTGCTTTGCTGCTATTCGTTCGTTCTTCTTCTTCGAAGAAAGATGAAGAAAATAAAATACAAACTCATTCTCGTGTAGCCTGAGCGTTCTAAACATTAAAGCCCAGGTAATTCTGTGCGCACTGGGGCTCCGGTGCCTGGCTGGCATCCTGTCCTGGTGCGGGAAAACTCACACAGTGTGCTTGCAGGAGTGTCTGCAGGAGAAATCCCCCCAGTGCAAGTGGGATGCGAGGGAAAGTCTAGAAAGTAATCACAAAAACATAAGGAGTGCTGCTGTAAAGGCATGGTACTGAAATACATGTCTTAGCTGCTGGCCGTCACATTAGGTCACGTGAGCCACGCGTTGGCTCTGGAGCTCAGTGTCAGGAGCAGGGCTGTAGCCCTCTGCACGCCAAGTCCAGGTGTGTTCCTGTAGCAGCAGTCCACCTATAAGACTGTCTGATTTTGTGGTGGTTGTATACTTTCACATGCATAGCCCAGTCTTGAAGGACTGGTCCCTAAAAAGTAACACCACCAACAATAACAAAACCACAAGTTTTCAGCATCTTTAAGTAACACACAGTAAATCACAGCTCAAGACAGAAACAGAAACTATGTGTGGGAACTGGAGGCAAAGATGTAGGGGGCAAAGGAACCTGTTGAGGTAAAAGTTCCTGTTTGGTGCTTGGTCAGTACGTTCACTTGATGCTTACCAAAAAGGTTTTCTGCAGCCTTATGCTCAGTGTGTGAAAACTGCTTTATTTATCCATCTTATTTGTTGTCCTATTCCAGTGTTTATGGTTGTTACCTCTGTGTTCATGGACAGTTATATCTTTGTCCTAAAATAAAAACCATATAAATGTACTGGACTACAACCTATTCTTCTTTTTTCTCCTGTAAGCATTCAGTTACCTGCGTTCCCTTCCCTCGTGGATAGCCTTCACTGGACTTTTTACTTCAAATTTGCACATTTCTATTAAACATCTACCTTTAACACATGATTTGGCTGCAGTTTTTTCCTCTATCTTGTCTTTAGAATTCTTGGTGAGAATTCTCTTTGTTGAGTTTTAGAAGAGAGGAAATTGTTTATACTTTTTAAATATATATGTATATAAATTGGTCCCTTGGACTATTTGTAAAGTGTGTCTGTGGACAGGTGCACTAAATGGTATTGAAACTTTCTGTCCTGTCTGTACAGATCATCCAGAAGCTGAAGAGATGCAGGTCTGTAGTCCACCCCTGCCAGCCATTTAGTGTTCTGGTTTAATCATTCAAAGAGTGCTAAGCCATGACAGAAGAGTGAGCAAACAGTTAAAAAGCCGCAGTAGCAGTCTCTTGCTGCCTGTTTTGACATGGAAAAAAAGGAAAAGAGAAGTTTCTAACCTTGTCATTGTCGGTCTTCTGAGAAATTTTTTTCTTACTAACTGCTGCTCCCATTCTCACAGTTGTGAGAAACTGGGCAGAAAGACTCTGGAATATGATCTGGAATATGAATTCTTTATGATCACAAAGTAGATGGCATTGTTTTTGGGAATATCCCAGTAATACAAAGCCTGTAGTAGGAGTTTTTCCTATTATTTTTTTATTATTTCTTAATAGCTCTTGCATTTTCATGTTACAATGTTTGTTTTTTGCCTTCAGGACTGACCTCCACCAAGATCAAAATGCTACTGTTAGAAATGTCACACAATCCAATTTGATAATTTAAATATCGTAGAAACTTGACTGTTAATAGTTGATTTGTCAAAGGTAGCCTTTTTGAATAGGTGAAGAGAAGGGAGAGGAAGCATTGCTTAGTAGTGGTGATCACTATTTCAGGGCTGCACTGCTAATTCTAGCACTGACTCACTCTAGTCTTGGAAAGTTACAGTGCTTTTGTTCTAGAAAATACTAAGTAAAGAAAGCAGCCATTCTATTCTAATAGCAAACATCCATTTTATTGTAACACTGCCTGGAGAGGAAGAATCCAGTGCTTTTGTTCTTTCTCTCTATGCTGCTAATAATTCTTACAAGAAAGTATTTCCAGTTGCTAGTTCAGCATCTTCCAACACTGCTTCCTCTATGTCTAGTTATCAAAATACCAAGAATGCAATGACTGTTTTTAGGCTGCCACTAAACAGTATTGTTTTTTACTTTCATGTTTATGCAGAATGTTAGAAAAAGTGAAGCTAAGTAGCTAAAGGTGAATAAAAACAAAGTAGAAAAATAAACTGAAAGGGAAATACTATGTATCGTGTGTATGTGTATATATAAAATCTGGTTCTAAAGAGGCTTGTTAGAACTAAACAAGTCTGAGCGAGAATTAATGGCCCACACCTGGGAAAAAGAGGTGAATACTCAGGCATCCAGGTTTAGTAACTGCCACACCTGTCCTATATTCCCAAAAGCATAAATGAGTTCTGCAAGGATTTAGATAGCTTAGCTTTTGAATGCACGGTGCCATGGCTCTTTTCCAAGGCATCATCAGTCACCGCATGAAAATCCCCACCCTTAATTACCAGGGCATTATTTGTCATGGGGCATACTCTAATGAAGAACTTCACTTCATTTGTATGATATCAAGAAGAGTAAATAGTTTTGGGGATGACTTCTTCCCTGACTTTAAAATGGTTCTTTGCAACAGAACCATAAAGCAGCTTTCCAGAAAAATCACTAAAATGAGAGAGGCATAACACAGTGTTATCTTCAGTCCCATGGTATTGGGTAAAGGAGGACCAAACTTCTTTCTTATCCATGGTTTTGTTATTCCTTGCAACCTATATGATCTCTATGCCACAAAAAGCACAATGAGCAGCTGCCTGGAAAGAAAAAAAGAAACTGAGAGTTTGGCACCTGGACAGCGGAGAAGGGGTATGGCCCACCTGATTGTTCACCCTGTGCCACTTCTGTTCATTTAAATGAATAGACAGCTACTTATCTGTGCTTGTATGATAGAAACTATGCAAGAGGGAAAAAAAAATGAGAAAGTGTACTGCTGAGTACAGAACGTCTGTCATTGAGCTGCTGCTACTAATATCTAGGAGAATTATGTGCTAGATTATCAGTGACAGTGGTATTTTTGTCAGGCAGGTCCAGCGTATCTCATATCCCCAGGAGAAAATAAAGGAAGTATGCAGTGTCATCATCCTTCCAGAAAGTCACTTCTCCCAGTTTGGTGAGTTAGCTGACAGAAAGGCTTTTTCTTTTCCTATATCTTAAAAAGGAAGCAAGTTCAACTGAAACAGTGAGGCACAGCTCCCTGCTCTTTGGCTGTGCATACTCCCTAACAAACCATAGACTCTTAGAGAAACAAAGCAATTACATTTACACATGCAGGCACCTGGATATCTCTGTCACTCTGAATTTACCAGATACAACCCAGCATTCGGTTTCTATTGAATATAAGCACTGCAGCCAAAACTGTAGAAAAATACCTCTTGGGTAACATGTCCCAGAACAACAATGTCATTGGAGAAGGGCTCTTCTGATTTCTCTCCTCTTGACTGTAAGTAGATCAGATTTCCTTCTGATAGGCAGAAGTTTTACATCCCTTCGTCACTAGCCTGTCCATCAAGGTCTGGTTTCTGTACCTCATCAGCCATGAAAACAAACTCAGCAAATCTTTGTATAGGAAATTTGTTTTTGATCTGATTTGTTTAAACATCATGTGGGGTTTTCCTACACAATTTTTTTGGTCAGAAGGACTTACACAGTTAAGATACGAATGGAAATTATTGGGAATCTTGCATGAGGAAGGAATTCGGGATCAACAATATTGCAGTGATGTTGGTGATTCATAGGGGAATATCCTATGTGTGAAAAAAGTAGCATGCAAAGAGTAGTAGATGGAAACACAAAACACTTCATAATACATTGAACCATATCTTGCAGATGTCCAGTGGTGCACGTGCACTGGCAGTTGACACTTAAATGCCAACAGTTACTTGGCAGAGACTGAAGCTTACTTTCCTAGAGGACACCTGAAGACTATTTCCAAACATGCCCAGTTAGTTGTTGAATGGATGCATCATAAGGAGGACTTTACCAAAGTGTGCGCAGTCACAGAATCACAGAATTGTAGGGGCTTGAAGGGACCTCTAGAGGTCATTGAGTCCAACCCCCTGCAAAGCAGGCACCCTACAGCAGGCTGCACAGATAGGCATCCAGGCAGGTCTTGAATATCTCCAGAAAAGGAGACTCCATCACCCCTCTGGACAGCCTGTTCCAGTGTTCCATCACCCTCACTATGAAGAAAGTCACAGAATCTTTACAGCTCAATAGAGAATATGGTAACATTCATAATCATTTGCCTAGGCTTTTGAGGCCCTTCTTCAGAGTACAGGCATTGCTTTGAAGTCACATACAGTCTCATTTGGCAGTTGGAGAAAAGGACTTTGTCTACCAGGAAATGAAATTATAAAGTGCATTGTTTATGTGTACTTTTACCTTACATCATCCTTTTCCTGTTGTTAAAAGCCCTTTGACATTAGGGGATTCTACAGGTGGGACAGTACTAAGGATTGCAAAGCACATGCTCATGCCGTCCTTCCTTTAAAGAAAAGTGAGGACAGGATGAGAGCATATGTGTACTCCTAGCAGGGACACAAGCATGGGCAGCCAGTCCAAGAGAGCTCCAGGCAGAAGAGACAGCCCTGCTTTGACTAAGTGGGATGTTGTTCTGTGCTGGTGCTGTAAATAACAGGAAAGTCTTGGGCACAAATTTCAATGCTTGGAGCGCAACAGGCTTATAACAAAGTATTTAATTTGCCTAAACATTGTCTTGATGGGGGAACATTTATCAGTCAGTACTTTTTGGCATCAACAGAGAATACTGCAGCACACTGTGAAGCAGTCTTTATGTCTCTGGATTTCATCATGTGAAGGGGCACCAGCTGTGGCTATAAGTTGAGTGGGGAGTTACAGGCAGCTCTGAGATACTTCACGTTATAGCAGCATTGGTAGCTGAGCTGGGGGAAAGCTAAAAAGTATGCAAGCTTTTATTTAGTATTTGAGTGTTTTTAAAAAGATTTCTAAGTGGACTTTCAGTAGGCTTAAAATTTGATATGTGCTGCATGTTCTGCTACTCCATCACCAGATGGATTTCCTGGCCTTGATAAAATATGTACACCCAAGGATTTACAAGTGTTCCAGTCCTACAAGGGAGACTGAATAACTCCAAGCCCATTGAGAAAAAGAGGCCAAGGGGCACTGGAGCAAAGTCTGGTTTCCTGAAGACTGAGTTTTCAGTTGATGTGTCAGGAGATTAGAGCTCCACCTCAAGCATTTCCCACCATTTGCAGAGTTAGCTTTTCTCACAAAATAGGCACCTATATTTGTCTTTCATGAAATGCAAGCACTGTGGAATCAGCCGCTGAGCCTGCAGCTCTGTGCAAGGGGCAGTTCTGGTGAGGACACCTATGGCATTCTTTACTTAAATAAATGGAATCAAGCACCTCAAACTTTTATCAGTGACATGCTGAGCTGGGTAGCTAACATTTATATCAGTTTTTTAATAAAGGAGAAAACTCATTCCGTGTAGTGAGGAGTCTGGAGACACTGCTGAAGATGACACGATCTCTTGATGCCTTAAGTTGAACATAAATGATTCGTAAGGCTGACAGGGCTCTGCAGACATTGCAAATAGGCAGAAACATGGTTCTGTACAATGAAATCCAGTACTGTAGCACCTGACACACTTGAAAATGTTGCATGAATTCTTGTTAGAACAACACAGTTCATAAGATGAATAATTTGGATTGTTTACCTGCTTTTAGAGAATATAGGATTTTTATAAGATTGAATTATAAGGAATGTACAATTTATTCTAATAGTTATATATATAATTTGCAACAAATTAGCATCTGGCTTAATTGTTTAGTCCTGAAAGAAGTATTTAGAGTGAATAATTTGGATTCTAAACACTTTTGTCCATTTTCAATATTTAATTACAGCAGTAGGAGGAAAAAAAGTCATACATTTTTTGCAATATGGGGACCTGGTTGGAAAACTGTTTCCTTTTCACTTAAACACAAGTAGTTTGTAAGGTCTTTCTGTCTGGAATAAGGTACCTCTCAGCCCTGGCCTCTTGCTAAATTAATGGTTTTGATTATACTTAGCTCCACTATTAAGTGTATGAATCAGTTGCACATGTAATACACATGGCATTGTTGGTGCTCCTACTTGAAAAGTAGTGCCTTTTCAGCATTGTTTTATGGGCATTTAGATATGAAAACTTCCTGCAAACTATGCATTGTCACTATGTTTTTACTTTCTGAAATATTTTTATTAACAATAAAAACCATTTTTATGCTTCTGTAAAATGAATGGAAAACATGATGGCTTCCATCAGAAATCCTCTGGCTTTATTCATATGAATTTTGTTAATATTTATTTATTTAATAGTTACTTGAAGCACTCAGTAGCTCAGCTGATAATCATAACAATTTGTTCAAAGCACTTTGAGGTAGCTTGTTTTCCTTAAAATGCCCTTCCTGCCTCCTGAGTTCAGTTTCCAGATTTTCATGGGACTGTGACTGTGACCCACTCAGGAGCAACATACTGATCTTGGGACTGACCTGGCTTGTGATTAACTCTTACTGCACTTAAGATAAAGAAATGTTCTGCATAAAGCAAAAGATTCCCATTTGGACAGAAAATGTCAATGTAAGGGTCTTGTGGAATTCATGCAGTTGTGAATAGTGTCTCATTTTTACTAAAGGGATTGCTCTGGTGAATGTGATTGTGTGTAACCTCTCTTTCTGCAAAGGCTTGGAAGGCAGAGTAGATGTTATCTCAGCAGGTAGGAGTGCCAGCTCCTTTCACTGGATGCTTCAAGTGACCTTTGGAATCCCCGCAGGGAATGAAGGGCCATATCTCACATTGCCTGGCTGGCTGTCCCACCAGCATGCTGCATGGGCAGTACTGAGGTGAAATCACTTTGTAGCAGGCTCTGCATGCCACACATGGGAACTTGAGCACCATATTTCAGCCTGTAAGTGAAAGCTGCCTCTTCAGTCACATCTTTGTGCAACGAGTCGAAGTTCTGATCCAGAAGTATCTCTATTATTAGTTTGGAACTGATAACAGAACTGCAGTAATTGTGAGGCTGAGATTACCTCTGCCTGTTTCCTTCCTCCATGCCTGTTGTTTCCTGTGTGCTTAGTGTTCCTTTGATCATGGTTAGGGCTCACTTGTGATGTCACCAAGTCACTCTTCGAACTTTGTGAAGCTTCCTTGTGAGTCCCTCCCCTCTCAGTGCCTTTGACATTTTTCATTTAGTGGGGCAGCTCCTGCTTAGATTACTCATGCTTAGATTACTCATTAATCCCTGGGCTGCAGCAGTATAATTGGAGAAGGCTGAGCGTAGCTCAACAGGGAGGTCAGACTTTCAGACAGCATCCACACTGAGCAGTAAAGCTGCTTTCTGCTAGTATGGTCTCGATGCGTTTTTAAACATCACGTTTTAAAATCTGAGTCAAAAGTGGTTCCAATCCTTTATGCCATTGAAGTCAGAGCTTCATTAGACTAATAGCAGAAGGGTGCATGCACCAAAGTTGTGTGTTATATCCAATCCTTGTGCTGCTCTCATCCAGCTCAAATCTGCCACAGTCAGCAGCATGTCTGTCCATGGCAGGACAACAGGGTCTTTCATAACCCTACGACACTACAGAATTTAACTTTGTGCCAGATCACTCCTCCAGTTTCATTTATATTCCTGTAACAGTGTCACCTAAAAGGGAACAAAGTTAATTTAAAGAATGAGAACACAGACAGGTCAGTGTGTGTCAGGGACTCCATTCTGTAACAGTGTCTCACATACTAAAGTACATAACTAAGAAATGACACAGCTTATTTTGAGCCAAAGTTCTGTACATAGCTCATGCAGGCACTTAATATCTAAGTTAAATGCCTGAAGTTGTTGTCCCGTGTACAGAGAGAGGTAAGAAGCTGGGGTCTGTTTGTCTGGGTTTGTCAGGAGTTTAAATCTCCTTTTTTTTTATTATGTCCTGGACAACGCCATGTGAAGTAATCAACCATATACTAACAGTTAAAATATTCAGAGAGATTTTGAGAACTTTCTGCCCCTTAAAGCAGAGCTGGGATCTGAGTTTGGATGATGGTGCTCATTGCCCTGTTACTGTTCTGCTGCAGCATGTGTCTGTTAGCTCAGGTCCATGCCAGTTCTGACTCGGGGCCGTGAGCCTTCCATTCAGTGCACAGGAGCTAGGAAAGGTATGAGCCATATTTCCTTTATGCTCCATTAAGCATTCAATGGCAAAAATAAGAAAGAAAAGAATGTCATTTTCTTGACAATATACTTCAACATAATAGATAGTGTTAATTTGTGTTTTTTGTTTGTTTGTTTGTTTTTTATAAGAAAAAAATAGCAGGAAAATATGTGTAAAAGAAAGCATTTCATGTGAGGGAAATTTTTGCATGCTCATTGTTTGTGATGTTAGCACAGGACATGTGGGAGAAGATATGCTGAGCTTGGCTACTCATTTCTTGTGTGGCCTTGGCAAATCATTCCCTCTTCCAGCTCTGTAGCTGAGAAATAGAGCAACAGTGCTGCTCCACCTCCCAGGGAGATGTAATCATGAATGAATAAAGGATCCTGAGCTATCGATGATAGAAACCACTGAAGTTCATAAGGTAGACAAAAGATTAGAAAGTTAAATTCAGGAGGGAAAGGAAGGAAGGATGTTGTTTAGTCTGAGGTAGAAGAGCAGAGAGAGAATGGGCAACTTGTGGGTAGGCCAAGTACTGAGTAATGTGGTAAGTGATGTGTATCAGTAAAAGAACTGTAAATGTGATTTGGTGAATTCTTGAGATAAAGGTGATGCTGTGGTAATGCAGAAGAGACCGCTGCGGTGAGATGAGGTGCGGTACTATCACGTCCTCCTTTTCTATGTCTGTGGCATTTGAGCTGTGTTCTGCAGGGGACAGAACTAAATCTGGTATCTGAAAAGCATTCAGAATATTCTTGGGCAACACAAATGTGGTCACTGAAATACAATCCTAATTGTAAAAGGAAAACTAACCATTTAGTGGCTCACTAACTGGGTACAAAATATGAGCAGGTTTCACAGCCTGGCTGTACATGGTTACAGGTGACAGGTAGGAAAGGGGGCAGGCTATGAGCCACATGTGGATGGAAGCAGGCAGTAGGCAGGCTGATTGAGTGAAGAGATGCTCCCAAGCAGCGAGCATGGTAATTGCAGCAGTGCTGAGCTCTTGGAAGAGGAGCCAGAAGTTAGCTGAGCACAAGGACAGCAAGGGTAGAGGATGTGTTCACAGAGACTGTGATGATATAATATGAAAAGGGAAATGATATGGAAAGGGAACAGGAAGGTTAGCATGGATTTGATTTCATCCACCTTGCAGTTGCAAACACTCTTCCTCCAAAGAAAAAGAGCTGTAGCGATAAGTAATTAAACCAGCTGGCATTGAAACAAACTCTGCACATAAAATGGTCATCAGTCCCCAGCTGCTGTTCCCAGGTGAAAGGAAGGCCCTGGCTGACTTGTTGTGCTGCACATTGCTCTACCGGCCTGCAAGGCTTCAGCATGTACAGCTTCTCCTTTGAAAATTGTCATGCATGGCAGCCTTGCCATGTGCAGATCATGTTTTCCCTCTCTGGGACAGAAAACAGAGGAGAATGGTGAAGTTCATGTTTCATTGCACCTCGAGAAGTAAAGGTGGTACATTGTCAGCTCCTCATCACATACAAAACTGCTGCCCATCCCTGCCTGCTCCCCGGGTGCACCCGTGGCACAGCACTGTCCCCAGCTGAGGACTGTGCCCCCATTCCTGCCCTCCTGCCCCCAGTGCACACCCTGGCCCTGTTAGATCTGCTTTCTTTCCTCTGTCTGGAACAGAGGAGGGGCTGGCACTGGTGCCAGGAAGAGGTTTGCATGCAGTCAGGACATTCTGGCAGTAGCAGTGACATGTTCTCAGTTAACAAGGTGGTAAAATAAACTTGTAGAGACACTTTGGTTCTTTTCTGGGCTGCCACATGCCAGGTTTTGTGTGCGATTCCATGCTGATGGATCAGAGCAGAGCACTATGCCTGCACCCTGCAAACGGTGCAGGGGCTGAGGTCAGGAAACATTCAGAGCACCCGCTTTTGTGGTGCAATTAAAAACAGTCCCAAAATCACTTCAGAATTTAGCAAGGATATTTAATTCCTCCATCGCTGTGATTTTCTCTTGTTTCCTTCCCTACCAACAGAAACCAGTACGGCCAACTTTGTGTGACGGCTCTCAGCAGTGTTCAGGGTTTTGGAGTTCTTTCCCAGCCCTCCCTGGTGCGATCTGCTGTGCGATGGAAGAACAGCACCCTCAAGAGTTGACGGCCGTGCTGCTCCAGGGCTCCACAGCACTGGGCAGGCACCGTTCCTCCTTTTGTTAAACACAGTGGCACATGTGGCCGAGGCAACGAGACATAAACGTTTCTTTTGCCATCACATGTGCAGTGTTTGGCATTGGTTGGTGTGGGTGTGGAAATCTGTGCCTGTCCGAGGGATGGCAGCTGCTGAGCATGGCATTTGCCTTAGGAGAAGAGGCATTCAAGAAAGAATTGCCCTATTTATTTAAGTCTGGGAAACTTGTTTTATACCATCTTAAAAGAATTTGAACAGGAATTAATATTTTTGTGCAAAAAGAGATTATTTAGAAGTACTTCACTGAGATAAAAGGGGTCTATGTAAAAAATACTGAGCAAACCAGTCCTTAAATTGCGGGGACTTGTTCGTTAATTACAGTAATTAGGAATGGAATCTGATCCTAAACTTTCTGATTTGCTTTGAATTTCTCTTAATGTGTGGTTAGACCTTAATTTTCAGAATGATTCTAAAATGTGAGACTACAGAGGCATCAGTCTTATTCAGTGTCAAACTGAGTTCTGTTCTCCCGCTGCTGCCTGCAGTGTGGACCTTTTGCTGTCGGTGTGCATGGCCAGTTCCTGCCCGCTGCCTTCAGAGCACGATGTGGCTGCAGGAAGCGCAGCATGGCCAGCACCGGCTGTTGGGACAACTGGGTCCTACGGCATCAGCAAGTCTTGGCCAGCATCTCCCCCTCTCCTGCAAATGGCTTTGCTGGGGCAGAGCCTGCAGGATCTGCACAGCCAGATGTGGCAGGGTTGACCAGAGAGTTTGTAGAGTCTTTGTCTGCTTCCATGGAGATATTCAAGACCCCATGGACACCTACCTGTGTGACCTGCTGTACGGAACCTGTGTGGCAGGGGTTGGACTCCATGATCTTTTCAGGTCCCTCCCAGCCCCTGTGGTTTTCTGTGATTCTGTGAGTTCTGCCCACACTGAAGCATTTCTGACACAGGATAGGGGATTTTCCTCTCTATCATAACTTTGGAGTTCTTCCATATGCCTGCTTGATCAGGCAGTGTGTATCCTTTCTACCCAGTGTTACGTGCTGAAACCAAGGTATATCAAAATAAGAAAATACCATATATAAAAAGCAGTTAGGATTTATCTTTTTTTTTTTTTTTTTTCTGTTGACACTGACAGGTGAAAGGTACGTTCACAGAATCATAGAATCAGTGTGTTCTGTATTCTTTATCAACATCTACCACCAAACATGCTCTCCTGTAAGGACAGCTCAGTGCAGAAGACTGTGCTGGCTGCTGGCCTCGTGCCTGTGTGGGGAGCAGAGGCTCATGTGTGTGACCCCAAACGTGGCTCGTGGTTTATGGTGGTTTTATTCTTAAGGCTTTGCTAGTCACTGTGAATTGCAAGGAATTCTGAGCAAGCGATTTGATATCATAAGCTTCTGGTTCATTCAGCCATCCAGGACTACGAAATGCAGCAATTCTTTCTATAGCCAAAGATATATTGGGGTTTT
Organism: Chrysolophus pictus; assembly: GCA_037305975.1. Classification (NCBI taxonomy): domain Eukaryota; kingdom Metazoa; phylum Chordata; class Aves; order Galliformes; family Phasianidae; genus Chrysolophus; species Chrysolophus pictus. The sequence goes on from CM074586.1 coordinate 9,828,239, forward strand.
CTCTGCCGATCTCCCTCTCGCCATTGTCTACACCTGCTTCACCGGCCTCGGTGCGTCCTTCCATCCCCTGTGCTGTTTTCTGAGCGACCCGGGCCAGCGGATCTAGGGGTCGGCAGGTACGGCCGGGTGGGGAGGCGGCAGTTCCGTGCCCCGAATCCGTCCCTGGCGGGGAGCGCGGGCTCCTCGGACCGCGGCTCTCCCAGCGGCTGCCCAAAGGGGACTCGGAGCCGAGCCCGGCGTTTCGCCTTCCGAGCGGCACGCTGCCGCACTCCCGGGAGCCGGTCCGTGCCGACACAGCCCGAGATTGCGGTGTTTGCATTCGGGGAAATCCGTGATTAAATTTACCTGCCCGATTCGCGCCGCGGGACGGGACGGGACGGGAAGGGACGGGACGGGACAGGACAGGACGGAGGGGCAGCCCCGCGCGTTCATCCCCCCACCGCCAGCGCACGATGGAAGCCGCGGATCAGCGGCAGCGCTTTCCCGGCCCCGTCCCGCAACGCGGAGCCCCGCAGCCCCGCCCCGCCGGGCGCGCTCTCGGCCGGGTCCTAGCGCCGCTCGGGGCCGCGCTCTGCGGGTCCCCACGGGGCTCAGCTGATGAACCCCGCGCGTCGAACCGGGCCGAGCTCCGGTACCTCCGCCTCGGGCCCCGCGGGCGGGCACGGCGTCCCGTCCGGCCCAGCGTCCGCGAGTTCGCGCGTGATGGTAAACTTCGGGGCCGTTCCCAGTGGAACGGGACCGGGCGCTCCGGGCTCCGAGCCCCCAGAGCTCCGCGGGCGGGCAGGCGGGCGGGCGGAGCGCAGGGTTCCGCGCGGGGCTCGGTGAGAGCGGAGCTCCCGGGGGAGGGCGGACGGCCGGGCCGGGGCGCTAAGACCCGGGGCGCGGTGGTCAGAGGTTCCCAGCAGGACACTAGAGGGCGATCCCTGGCCCTGCTGCGGGGGTGTATATATACGGCACGCAGGACCGAGGCAACCCACTAAGAACGGGGCAGGCAGGCAGGCGGCGAGCGGGGCTCGGGCGGGCTGGGGCGGGGGACGGGCTCCGGGCTCCGGGCGCGCCGAGCGGAGCCGCGCCGAGCTGAGCCGAGCCGGGCTGAGCCGAGCCGGGGGAGCGCGGGGTGCTGCGGGCTTGGCAGAGCCGCCGCCGCCCCGTCCGAACCCTGGATTGCCGGAGCCCTTCACCATGCCCGGCAGGCTGTAGGTGCTTCATGGAGCAAGCCAACTTCTACGAGGTCGATTCCCGGCCCCCGATGAGCAGCGGCCAGCACCATCAGCTCCAGACTCCCCTGCCCGGCAGCGCCTACGGCTACAGAGAGGCTCCCTCGGCGGCGGCACCTGCTGCGGGCGGCGCGGAGCTCGGCGACATCTGCGAGAACGAGCACTCCATCGACATCAGCGCTTACATCGACCCCGCCGCCTTCAACGACGAGTTCCTGGCCGACCTCTTCCAGCACAGCAAGCAGCAGGAGAAGCACAAGGCCGTCCTGGCCGGGGATTTCGATTTCCACGGCATGCACGGGGCCGGCGCGGCCGCCTCGGCGCCGGGGCACCACCCGCAGCACCAGCAGCAGCCGCTGTTCGGCTGCGCGGCTGGCTACATGGACGGCAAGCTCGACCCGCTCTACGAGCGCATCGCCGCGCCGGGGCTGCGGCCGCTGGTCATCAAGCAGGAGCCCCGCGAGGAGGAGGAGGTGAAGGCGGCGGCCCTGGCGGCCCTCTACCCGCACCCGCAGCAGCACCCGTCCCACCTGCAGTACCAGATCGCCCACTGCGCGCAGACCACCGTGCACCTGCAGCCCGGGCACCCCACGCCGCCCCCCACGCCCGTGCCCAGCCCGCACCATCCGCACCACCCGCACCCCCCGGGCGCGCTGCCCGCCGCCCCCGGCGCCCTCAAGATGATGCCCGCCGACCACCGCGGCAAATCCAAAAAGACAGTGGACAAGAACAGCAACGAGTACCGCGTGCGCCGGGAGCGCAACAACATCGCGGTGCGCAAGAGCCGGGACAAGGCCAAGCAGCGCAACGTAGAGACGCAGCAGAAGGTGCTGGAGCTCACCACCGACAACGAGCGGCTGCGGAAGCGGGTGGAGCAGCTCAGCCGGGAGCTGGAGACTCTGCGGGGCATCTTCAGGCAGCTGCCCGAAAGCTCGCTGGTGAAGGCCATGGGCAGCTGCGCCTAGCCGGGCCCTTCCGCTGCTCCGTGCGCTCCGAGCGGTGCCGGAGCGAGCTCAGATTGCGGGGGGTGGGCTTTTTTTTTTTGCTTTTTTTTTTTTTTTTCCCAACAGTAATGACCAATAAAAGAAGCCAGGCAGCTGTAGTATTACCAGGTCGGTGCCTTAGGGTTGACACACGAATAAGCTGAAAAACGTGGTGGGTTTTGTCAGGAAAAAGGCGAGGGGAAGGAAGAGATAAAAAAGCCCACGTGTCTACACAGGGTAAATGACAATAATAATAGTAATAAAGCACATAGAGCAGCCCAGATGTGCCTTAAAGCTGCCTGCAGGAGCTCTGTGCCCGCAGCCTGCCGAGGAAGGAGCGCGGGGACGTGCGGGCTGCGGGGCCGGCGCGGGGACGGCGGCGGGTGCGGAGCGGCAGCGGCGCCGGGACCGCCCCGGGCGGCAGCGGGACGGGACAGCCCGAGAGACGGACATCGGGACCGGCAGACAGCCCGGCCCGGCAGCCGGACAGTAGGGCCGAGGGCGGCCCGGCGGAGCTCCCCGCGCCGACAGGAAGAGCGGCAGCGATTCGTACTGTATGTCACGACATGGCGAAGCACAAGTGAATAAATACCTATCGATGCGGGTATTTACTACGAACTCTCAGCGTATTTTGCTTTCTCCCAGGACATTCAGCTCCTCTCCGTGTCTCTGTCCGCCCAAGCTGTGCCTCGTGTAATGTGAAAGCCTTTCCGTGTATACTAGCTACACTATTTTTATTGCGTTACTTAGATCTTTGCCATCACACCACTTTCTTATCTGGTGACAGAGACTATGCCCTCGTGCTGCAACGTTATTTTATTATTTGTGTGGGTGGGTGGGTGAGTGCGAGCTGCGCTGCTGCGGGCGGCCGCGGCCCCGCTCCGGGCCCGGGGAGCGCTGCGCGGGGCTCAGCCCGCGGGAGGCGGCCCCGTCCCGCCCGGGGACAGAGCCGGGGGCAGCGGGAGGGCAGCGCGGGTGCGTGCGGGGCGCGTGTGCGGCGTGCGTGTGGGGTGGGAACGTGGACGTATATGCACACACATCGGTGTTTTGTTTTTGTTTCTTTTTTTAATTTGGGAGGGGACCGCATATACAGTTTTGTCGGATAGTCCTGGTTACATTCATAATAAACAGCATATACTCTGCCATCACCGCCCGCTGCGTGTTCCACTGCTTGTCCCGGGGCCGGGCAGCTCCGAGCCCCTCTCGGCACCGTTCGCCCCCTTCGCGCGGCGCCTTCAGGAGGCGGCGGTCCGCGCCGCGCCGCGTGCAGGTGCGATCCCCCTCGGCGCTGCGGGGCCGGGGCGGAGGAGGCGCCCGGGTGGGACGCGGATGGCGTCGGGACACGCGGAGACGCCGCGCGGCCGCTCGCGGTGCCGGGCCCCGCCCCTCCCCCGGGGAGTTTCGCCCCGGCCGGGCACACAGACGCCGCTCCGGGGCTCGGCACGACACGACCCCCCTGCGGGGCAACGGCTACCGCGAGGCCAGCTGCGACCGCCGGCCCGAGAGGGCGGCTCCGCCCCGCCTCGGAGCGCCCGGGGTCGGGTTCGGGGCCGTAGCGCGAGGGGAGGCGGCGCGAGCAGCGGCTGCGATAGGGCGCCGGGGCCCCGCCCGGCGGCCGCCAGCGGAGGGAGCGCGGCCGGGTCGGGCCGTGGGGCCGCGCCGCCCGCGCCAGGCACGGAGGAGCTCGGGGCGGAAGGCCGTCCCCGAAGTGGAGCGATGCCGGAGCGACGCTCGACGGCGCGGTGCGCGGTTGGAGAGGTCCCGACGTTCCCCGCTTTCCGCCGGTCCCGCCGCCCCGGCGGTTCGCGGCTCCCTCGGCCGCGAGGAGCGGCGCCTCACGTGGGCGGGGCGCGCGCCGTGGCGGGGCGGAGAAGCGCTCCGCGGGGACGCACGCGGCACGCCAGGCGCGAGGCAGGGGGGAGGTGGCCGGGATCGCGGCCAGCACCGAGCCCGCCATGTTGCGGGGCGGCCGTCATCGAGCCGTGCGGGCCGAGCCGCGCCGTCCCGGCGGTACCGAGCGCTCGGGCTCCTCTCGGCGGGACGCGCTGCGGGTACGCTCCGACTGCGCTAAGCGAAGGTAAGGCCCGGCCTACACCGCGCATCGTGGCGGCGCGGGGCGCGGGAGGGAGCGCGGCGGGATGAAGGATTTTTACTTCTCGGTTAGATTCACGTTACTGTGCGGGCGCCGGGCAAAAATACGGACGTTCGGTCGCGTTCCTCCCCCCGCCCCGCAGAGCCGTGCCGCTGCTGGCCACGTGCTGCGCTGCGCGGTGCCGCGCGCGTGGCACGGAGTACCGTGGAGGCTCCGTTACCCGCAGCAGAAGGCGCCGGCGATGCCCGCCTTAACACCGCGCTAGGGCGAGCGGCGTTGGCTCCGCAGGGCTGCCAGCCCGCGTCCTTCCCGGCGCTCGTGTCCCGGTGTGGCCGTGCAGGCCTTCCTCACCCGGCCTGCGCCGCGACGCTCGGGCTGGGACACGAGGGCCGGGACGGAAGGCGGGCGGTGAGGTGGAGCGGGGCGGGGGCGGGGAGAGAGCAGCTGCGTGCTCGCAGTGTGCGCGGGGGTGAGGTTGCTCGTGGCCGTAGTGAGGTCTGGGCCAGGGTGGGGGTGGAACGACAAGGTTTTTCAGTGTTTTATTTTCTTCCACGCAACGGGGGAATTACCCCAGTCAAACTTGCCCTCTGCACCTGCTTTGAGTGATTAGAGGTCAGGAGGCAGTTTTTGGAGTACCCTGCAGTAATTTCCCTGGTGGAAGGGGAGCAGTGGGAGTTGCTTTGCTGTTAGGTGGAACCAGTGCTTCTCCATGCTGTGTGCTTGCCGAGTTTGACCCAGTTCAGTGGTGAAAACGATGAAAATTTAATTGAGTAGGAGGTTGAGGGACAGACCCACTCTTGGTGTAATAGATTAGGCCGAAATAATGTTTCTTGCCTGGTTTGGGCTTCTCTTCCTTCCCTAGTAATGAAATCCTCATTTATACAAGTGAAGTCATGTACAAATGCACACCATGCACACAGCATGAAATTTCTGTGTCCGTGTGCTTTGCTACACCATATCTGAGATAAGGCATTTTAAAGCCACGACAGCGCTTAATAATAGTTATTCCACAGGAAACTTCAGAAGAGTGCAAATGTCTGTCCAGATAATTCTTGCAGTCCCTGCCTCATTTGGGGTAGTCCTTGGTACCTCATATATTGACTGGATCTAAAAAGTCAGACCTTACCCCAAAGGTGTTACAGTTTTGGTGGAAAATCAGCACGTGTTCGTAGTTTACTGAGTATGTCCAGAGTGGCTCGCTTCTCTGTAGGGAGCCTGAAATAAAAAGCAGCTCTATGGAATAGGGATTTTTGTAAGGCTAGCTCTACAATCTGTTTTTTCCTTGAGCTGGATAAAGGCAGCATGTCCACAGCACACCGCCTGCCCGGTGCTTTGCTGGAGGCTTGGTGACCTCGCCCTCAGTGCAGGAGCAATGGGCTGGTGTCCTGAGGAGCGTGTGGCTGGGAGTCTGTAATTGGAAGGGAATCCTCACAAAAGGAAATCTGATTCATTTACTCTAAATATTTAACTGCAATTTTCTTACTTTAACACCATCCTATTTTACTGCACTATTGCATCTTGCCTCCAAAATTAATAGTTAACCGCTGAGAAAGACAGGTCTGGCAGAATGGAAATCAGGCATTATATTATCCCATGAGTCATGTGCGTACAGAGAACCAAACAAGTGTCAGCCAATGGCTTTGAGCCCAAAATATGTCAAAGAGGAGATGCGTATCTTCATTTATATTAAGTAGATAGAAAGCGTGTTGCTGTTCCCATTAAGCTGGTTGGAGCCCTGCCACCGGCTGCGGTGGGAACAGGATGGGCCCATGCAGCAGGAGCTGGCTCTGGCTACCTGCACTCACCGTAGTTTCTGTGCGGTAGGGGCAGCTTCTATTCTAACGGTTGTTCCTAGTTAGCAAGGGGTTTGGAGACCTGCCCTGGTCTGGATGTGATTCCTTTCTTTGTCAGATGAATTGATTTCTCCTTTCAAGTACGAGGATGCGCCATAGTCGGCAGCAGCCCGGCCTTTCAGAGTGCAGAGCGCTGGGAGTGGGGAGGGAGTGACTGATGGGAGGGATCAGCACAGCTCATTTCCTCAGCAGGGTTTTTGTGATTTGTAACTACATTTTTAAAAGCCGCATTTAGCAACTGACCCTGCTTTATGCATTCAGACCACTTTATTTGGCAGAATCTCAGTGGAATCAGGGGAAGTCTTTACTGAAATAATGTCTCAAAGGTGTGACCTGTCCCTCAGGGAGAGGAGTTGATACGAATAGCAGTGATACGCCCCGACCAGACTGGGAGATCAGGGCTGCTGCTGAGCCGCTGCTGGTCAGTGGGTATCACAGCTTTCACGTTCAGCCGTGTGCTCATCTGCTGCATACATGTTTTGTTTTTGTTGTGTTGTCGTTATATGCTAGGTCTTAATTCTCCTTTGTGGGGCAGAATTCAGTTTCATGTGGGGATTGGAGGCCTGGAAACGTATACTCACTAACTTCAGAAAAATCGTTTTCACACTTTTATTGATGTGCCAGTTCAGTTAAAATACTATTGACAGAGTTGGGCTGAAATGAGTATTTGATGTTGACTCATAATTGTACAAATTAGGATTAAGCCTTCTCATAAAGTAGTATAAAATCTGGAAGTCTGTGTGCAAGTGCTGCTTGCTTCGTTCCAGTCAGCAGCCCTCCTCTGTTTACTGGAACTCAGACTCAGTACCAAAAGAATGGGGCTGCCAGCGTTCTCATACTGGCATCCTCAGCAGTTTTTTGATCTGCAGTTGGTTACAGGATTGGCTTGTTTGCAGTGAAACAGGTGAGGGGGGATTGCTTCTGAGTGCAGTGGAAGTAAGGTTTAGAGTCCCTAGTTTTGATTTTAAGAACGGGTTATTTGGCTCACTAAGTGAAGCAGGGTTATAGCAAAAGTATTGGCAGTATTTATTTCAAAATGTCATAGTGCAATTACCACATGAAAGCACCAAGTTTTTATTGTTAGTGGACATGTAGGTCATGTAAATACAGCTCTGGCTGTACTGCTTTTTGTTTACATTGTGGGCAACAACATTTGCAAATATCGCATCAAGAATTCCGAGCTCATACAACTAATTTAAAAACAGCCTTTGCTAAGGCAGATTCCAAGTGAATGAGAAGTGAATGAGAGCTGCAACAATGTGTGGGTCATTCCATAATCTGTGGATGTCATTTGTGCTTTTGGTTATCTTTTGTAACTTGATGGCTGAATGGCGTTGGAAACTGAATTTTTACCTACCAGTAACGTTAACTAGCTTCTTAAAGCTTGTTTGCATGTGAATGATTTCCTTAAAATTATAACCAGTGACAGAGGTTTGGTGACCTTGTTGGTGTTGGCAGCGCTGTGCAGGAGCTGGGTATGTCTGCAGAGCTCCATCTGTGACCTGAAATAGCCCTGCGAGAGCTCGTGGGCCACACTGAGGGTTTTTGTATGCTTTTTGCAGCAGGTGATGTTTGCTCTTCTCTTTCTGCAGCTGTAGGAGAAAAATTCAAATAATGAGAACGTTTTAGGGCTCGTGTTAGCAGTGGGTATTTTGGTATTTGTGTTCCATGCTTGTCACTGACGGTGTTCCTTGAAGGCTTGCACACTGCGGAGCCGGACGCCGCCTCTGTGGATTGCAGTTGTCCTCTCACTGCCATCACTGCGCACTGTTGGATGCTGAGGGAGGCTCCCTGGCCATGCTGCTGCTGGGGAGGAGCTCTTGGTGCTGCTGGTTCTGTGAGCCGTGGTGGGACTGAGGTGGGAGCTCTGCTGCCGGCTCTGGTCTGAGACCTGCAGCGTTCAGAAGAAAATGGGATATACCGAGGGGAGGTTAGGAAAGAGAAAGGGCAGACAGCAGCTGTTGAGGTGTAGGGGAGAGAAGATTCAGAGTTGATGCTGCTGGCAGTAGACTTAGCTGGAGTGGGATCAAGCCTCCAAAGGAGGGGGATCCGGGCCAGGAGACAGCCAGAGGTACAACAGCTTCTGTTTGAGGGCCCAACACTTGCGTAGGGCTCCAGCCAGAGCCTGATGGGTGCAGTGTGATGGCAGGCAGGCAGTAGGCATGCTGAGGTTGCTATTTTGTTAGCTTTCATGCTATATAACATCATCTGTTTATTTAGAAAAGCATGTTTTTCACCCCAGACAGAGTCATTTCCCGTGAAAAGCAAAGCTCTCTTGCTGGGAGGACTGCTGGGTTCTGTGAAACACGAGAGCGACCAGAAAAGTTACAGAAAATTTTGAAACACGGGGGAATCCTTCCCTGCATTTCTTCCGTCGCCCACATACCTCCCAGAATGCCAGTGTGATGGGAGAGCAGGGCAAGGATACAGTTCGTGTCTGGGCCGTGTGCACGTCCTGGGCAGGTGTTTGTGATGTGCAGTGTGGGCTGTACCCCCACCAACACGTGCAGCTGCTGGCACGTACCACCGAAGTGTGGCACATCAGCTTTTATAGACAATTTGTTAGTTAGAGTTTGAAATGCAAAGCTACTTCTGATCTTAGAGTAGCAAACTTGCCCTGTAAGCAACTTTTCTAGATTTCACGTATGACTGCATTAGTAGAGTCTATAATCTGTTGGCAGTTACGGCTGCTGGAGCTTTGCAATTTCGTTAATTTTATGTGCTAATAAATGGTTCATGGGCAGCTCCCTCTTACGAACCAAGGCAGTAGTACTGACTAAAGAATCAAGAGACTTAACGAAAGAGAAGGAAATGTGGAGATCTTTTTGTTCGACGTCATCTTCTGCTCTTCTAGCTTAGTGCACTTGAGTGAGGTTTTCAAGTTTTTCGTTATGTTTGTGCTTTTTAATAAAAACACACTGATTCTCATGAGGCTGGGGAGACATCATTTGCCTCAAGAACTGTAGTCAGGTTGTAAGTTGTCGATACTGCAGTGTCATCCTGCTGGCAGGGCTGAGCTGATGGCTGTGAATTGGCCAGCATGGATCTAGGTGCAGTGCTGCGGATACCCCAGGGCTCTGAGCCTCCAGCTGGTCAGCATCACACAGTTGTGAGCAGTGGGTGATGAGAAACACCTGTGAGGGGAGCACTCTCATCCCAGGTGTGTTGGGTCCTGGCAGGCAGGGGCTGGGTGTGTGTGCCAGGCACCAGACAGGCAGAGGGCAACAAGCCCGGGCTACCTTAACTGCAAACGAGTGACTCAGCTGTTTCTGCAGAGTTTGGAGTTTCAGCAGAATATTTCTTTTTCCGCTATGCTGACAGCTTTTCCACCCACGTATTGCAAACGTGGCTTTGTGCCATGAAGGTATTTTAGGATTATAAAGCGTAGTGTAAATTTTTGGAGTTGCATATGAAAAAAGGTGCCTTCTGGATCTCGAAATATGTAGGTTGTATGTAGACTGGGGGAGTAAGGGAGTTCTTTGTAAACCCTGAGGCTTGGAGGAGATAGATCCTCATCTGTCAATCACCTGTTTTTATTTATTCCACTGAAGACCAGGCAGTGTTTTCAGACGACCTGTATCTACAGAAATAGAATACTCTGAAATCCCCCAGAGTTTTGGCAGAGCTTTTATTGTGGGCAGTTACTCATTCACACACCTGGTACGTACTGTTGGTCCTGTTATTGTAAGGCATTCCCAAACAGTCCTGCAGGGAAAATAAACTGCAGAGAGATATACAGGAAATTAACCATAATAAAACGCAAAAGGTTTCTTAATCTGTCAAGTGTATTGCAGTATTCAGTGAGTTACTGTACTCAGCTGAAGATGAAATTGGTCGGAGTGTGCCTGTGATGTTACTGCAGCTCGTTGAGCCACATGCAGATACACCCAGTGCGCCCAGCCGGTCCTTTGCCCGTCCTTGCTGTGAGGCTGTGCTCCTTGCTGTTGGTCTGGGACCTCTGCGTGGATCAGCATGGCAGGACTGATTGAGGAGGAGGACAGCCAGGAGCTGGGGTTGTGCTCGGTCATTTCTGTGCTCAGGCAGCCAGCTGTGGAATCCAAAGGTTTGCTCTGTTGTCACAAATTTTTTATGCCACAAATGCTGATGTGGCAGCAAAAGCCACTATCGAGGGCCTCACCACATCATGGGAATGGAGAAGAGAAAGAGCAGAAATCCAGAGAAATGCTGTTAGTGACCAGTAACCGCCAGGGCATGGCAGATGGCTCTTGTGAAGCCGGCAAGGCCGTGACTTCTCTAGACTCCCTGTCAGCTGGAGGGGCAGTAATTCATCGGTGATGTCTGCAGCAGTCCTCAGTTCGCTTTGCTGGTTGGATTTTGGGGTTTGGGTGTCTGTTTTGTTTTGGTCTTTTAAGAAGTTACTTCCAAAGAAAAGATATAATAGAATATGACAGCATATATTAAGCATAAAAGCATTATGTTCCTGTGGGAGCTGTTGGAGGAGAAGCAGCCGAGCCGCTGAAATGCAACCCCACCGCTGCCATGAGTGCCCGCCAGCAGGTCAGATCTCTGCGGTCATGCTGGGCGGATCTTGGGGAACCAAAGGGACAAGTGACTTTTGTCCCTGGCCAGCAAGAAGCCACTAGGCACAGAGACAAGCTCTCCCTGTTTCACCCTCAGGCTGCCAGCGGGCCAGGAAACAAGTCCTCCCAGCACCTTACGCTGCGTGCTGTCACGCTGTCTGTGTCACAGCAGGGCAGCCTCCACCACAGCTCCTTCAGTGTCACAAGGAAGGGGAACAGTCCTGCTCCATTGCTGAAGCACTGGTTGGCAGCCTTTGTCTCTGTAGGCTGAGAATGGGGATTCGTGAGCCTGAAATTCAAAGTGAAGCTGGTGGATGTGAGTGCCATGGGAACCAGAGCAAGCTGGAGGTTTACACGGATCCCCGCAGGGTTAGGGCTGCCGAGTTTCATATGGTGCTAGAAAAAAAACAGTGTCTCTGGAATAAAAATCTGTCTGTGTCTCGAGGCAGCTGTGGGCACCTCCAGCCAGCACCTGATTCACTCGCGAACAGTTACCTGTGAGGCATCTCAGCTGGCAGACACTTGTCCGAGGCGCCGGAGGCTGCATGGGCTGTTTTCAGTTTAATCTATTTTTAATGTGGCGCCTTATTCCAAACTGCTGAGTTCTCACATTTCCAAGCCGTCGTGGTAATAGGATTGTGCAGCCTTATTGGCTAGAGTTTTCCACCCCCAGTGCCAAAAGTTAGGCTCCTAAATCCATATTTAAATGCCTAAATGAGGCTGACGAATCCTGCAGGAGTCAGTAGGAACTGGACGTGGTCTGCACCTTGGAAAATAACCAGGCCATTGGGTGTGTGAACAACGCCTTGCTGTAGGCACCCAGATGTTGTGTTTTTATCCAGAATGGCGATGTGTGTCAGTGTGAAGGAGGGAGGTGAGATTAGTGCAAACAGGAGCTTTGTTGAGAATTTGGAAATGGGATACACTGAGAATCGTAGCAAGTGCCCATCCCTTGCGTTGGCTTCATGTCTGCACTACTTCCGTACCCACGATCTAACACTGCATATTTTTACTCTGCTACCTTCTTCTGCTATTTCTATTTGTGGCACCCTGCTAGACTTGTTTCCAAGCCAATCCAAAATTCTTCTGAAACTCCCTTTGCTAACAGCAGCATGAAAGCAGAACTCCGCAGTGGCTGCAGCAGCTATGGCAGGGGTTTGCTTTTAGCTGAGTGGTGTTGGTCACTTCAGCCTTTTGAGTTGGACTGAAAATGGGAATGCTATCTGCCAAGAGAAGCAGCTTGTAGAAGTTGTATGATGTTGCTTTTTTCATGGCAGACCTGAAAAATTCTGTACGTGAAACTTCCAGGCGGCACTTGAAATATGTGCTCTGATTGCTTTGTGTGGAAGGCTTGTTTTTTGTGTTAATACTGCAGGGTAACACATAAGACCATGGAAGTACAGTGTGCTTTCATTCAGATGAGGCAGAATTTATTTAGCTTGAAAGCTAAGTAGTACTGCAGTATGAAAGTGTCAGTTCAGTTTTTATCCTATTTTCTACAGAGGAGGAATAAACTGTTTCCAGAGTCTCACCAGAAGATAAAATTCCCTTGGTTAGTCAATGGCAATGTGCTGGAGACTTAGAAAACTTCAGCAAACCACATTCTTTCGTCCAGAGAGCACGGGTGGAGTGGAGGAACCTTTTTCTGGTGGCTTTGGGTACCCCATTACCCTGACCCATCATAGTGCTAGCTGACTGCTGGCCCAGGAGCACCAGGGATGAACACTGGGCGCAGTGCTGTGCAGCCTTAAGAGCCAGATCCTGATGTCAAGAGCAGAGCTTATGTGCTGAGGCTTCCCAAACAGTGTGTTTGATGTCTAGAGGACAGCCGGAAAATGCAGCTGTTTCTGCGATCTCCTTCCACTCTCAGTTCCCTTGTCATCTCATCTGAAAACAGCAACTTCATGCATGCTTCATGCTTGTGTCTTTTGAGGGCTTCCAGGGTCTCCCCAGGGACAGAGCCAGCAATTCTGCTGAAACAAGAGAGTGCTGCTCCCTCCTTCTGGCTGGTGTCAATCTTCTAAGTCACTATCATTTATTTTAGAGCATTCACTGGGGAAGCGAGTGACCTGGGTTCAGTGCGTTCCTCAATCTGCTCATCTCTCACTTCCCATGAGACAGTCTGAAAGCCAGCCTCCAGTTATTCTGGGTGAAACCCTTCAGCATGAAACCATGCCTCCCAGTAATGGGGCGTTTCTGCTTCCTGTCCCACTGTTGGTCAGCAGCTTGTTTCAGAGTGAAGTGATCAGGGCTTCTTGTTGTGAGGAACCTCAGGGTACAGTTGTCTCGCTGGGAGCTGGATTGCCAGACCCCACTCCTGGGCATTCAGAGAAGACATCCCTCTATCTTTGTGTACCTGTGAATGAGAGTGGAAAAACGCAGCTCCTTGGAGATGCTGTGCTGGTGTGGGAGCAGAAAGCTTGCATGTGAATCAGAGAGAGACCACAGAGTGCAGGTGACTGAGGGGGAGGAACCTTGCTGAAACTGGAATTCAGTGCCTAAGTCAGGCTTATGAACTGTCTAGTTTTAGGTATTTGATTGGTGGTAACTCCTTGAAGCTTGTCTCTGCTTTTGGATCTGCACCCAAGGATCCTAGTGGATCAGCCAGGATCTCTACTGCTGCTCTGATAAACGTTTGCAAGGTTTATTAAATGTGCTCTCTGACGTTCTTTTGTGGAGACAGTAATTTGACAGTCATCACGTGAGAAACTCCGAATTTGCCATCTGGCCTGGCAAGACTCAGTTCTTCTCACCATTAATTAAACTGACGTTACTGCACGCTTTTATGATGGTGGTTATGATCTGTCCTGCGATAACACCAGGGCTGGTTCTGAGGCATGCACAGCACCTTCCACTCGCATGACGTTTGTGGGTGGTGCAGCCGAGCACCTCTGGACTTCAGTGTCATCTCTAATAACTGAGTTTCAGGGCCCCACTCAGGCACCTTCCCCTGGAGCGGGTTCTTCTGGTTCTGAGGGGATGGTTTCACAAGTAGGAAGACATAGCTAGGGGGGAAGAAGGGGGCAGCTGCTTGGCTGTAATAGAGTTGTATAACATGCCCTGACAGGAGATCTTACTGACCACAGCTTCGCCCTGCTTGGTGAGACTGTGACCATTAATGGGAAAGTAGATTGGCAGCAACAGATAGAGCAGGGAGCAAAAAGAGAGGAAGGAAGTGAAATAGGACGACTGCCGAAGACAGCTGCAAAAAGCAGGTAGGTACATCGTGGTGGCAGCTGGAGTGTGGAAGAAGGAAACTAAGCTTCTTTGGTAATGAGACAGAAGGTGTCTGTATCCTATCTGGAATGGACATGTGTGGTGCCCAGCAATTTAACCTGTTTGTAATCCCCCTTCAGACCCAGCTCCAGGTGCTGGAGTGTTTCCTGTCTTCAGTGGTCTCCAAACTGTGACTTGGCAAATGGACTGAGACTGGTAGGTTTGAAAAATGCTGGAGTACGAGGCTTGGGAGAAGTCATTCCCAGCACTAACTCTTGCCATTTTTCTCTTCCCTGTCAGAGCCTTGAATGCTCAACTGCTCAGAGTTAACTCAGCAGCTTCAAGAGATTCAATAATATTTGTTTTTACCCAAATCCCTCGAAGTCTGAGGGAATGGAGACAGAATCAGTTTACTGAGATGAAAAGCCAAGAAAAGTAAATCATCCTTGGGTCAGGGTGAGCTCTCATTTGAAGAGGCCACAGATGGCAGGGATGTTCATGAATCAGCAGTTTCACAGACCTCTGCCCATTCAGGGAGTAATGCGTGTAAACAAACATGAAAACGGCACAGAGCCGCAGAGCTTTCCAGATCCTTCCTGTTCCTTCCATGCAGTCGAGGGGGCCCTCCTCAGAGGAACCAGACAGAAGAAATGAGCTGCTGCCTTGGACTCTGGGCTTGTCCCAGGGTGGTCATCCTATGCCTGCTTCAGCTGTGTGAGAGCCAGAGGCTAGAGTGACGGCAGGATGTCCCCTCTTCTCCCATTCGTGCAGCCAGGTACGCTCTTGAGTATGGGAGGCAGCTGCTGAGTAGCCTGGTGGCAGGCGTTTGGAGTTATCTGAGATGAAGGGAAGGAAGGAGAGGTGAGGTAAGGACGTGAGCTATTGCACCACTGCACTGCTGCAGGTACAGAACAGCTCCTGTACATGTGTGCTTTGTGAGGTGGGCCTGCCCCTGGTGTGCTCCTACTCTTTGATTCATGCACTGGATCCACGTGCTGCTGAGGCTGGGACCTTAGAAGCCCCACAGAGCTCTAGCCTGTCTGGTGTTAGGGACGTTCTTCCTGCAATTATTTGATGTTTGTCAAATGTTATGCCAGAGGGCTGTGCTGAGGGCCCCCACTTTGGTAGGTCTGTGTTTGTATTCTAGGGCCTGCTGGCCAAGAGATGCAGTGTTCCTTCCATGCTGCCCAAGTGTCGGCCTGGGCGGTGCTTCTACCAGAAGATAACATGTAAGTGATGAGAACTGGCAGTCAGTGACTGTGCCTGAATTGTATTCGAGACTTTGTCATGGGTTGAACCATGACAGACTTTTTGTGAATAGTCTATTTGGGATGAAACACAGCCCAAATCTTCAAACCGTTGTGTGGGATGGCAGCTGTGAGACTTCTGTTGAAGCTGCTAGGCATCACACAACCAAAAACTTCTGAGTGTGCTTCTACTGAGGTTCTGAGACAAAGGGAGGTGAGGGGAAAATGGACTCTGCCGTTCCCTCAGGAGCAACACCTCACAACATGTCAAACCTAGCAATTGCATGTAAGGAGCAATTACAGTGAATTCACAGGAGATGTACAGGGGCATCTAAGGCATTGGGATTTATTATCAGTAAATCAGATACTTCAAGTTCATTGCGAAGTTGGAGAACATCTAACTGTGTAAAGGATCTGAGGGAATTGGATGAGGTGAATTTTGTGACTGTGAAGTTAGACAATTAAGTTGTCATCCGTGTTTCCAGATAATAGAGAAGATCCTCTGAGAAAGACATTTCCCTGAGAAGTAACTATCTCATATAGTAATGGATAATCAAGAAAGCAGCTGTGTTTTTAAAAAACATATATCCACCAAATGATTACAAGTTGGTATGCTTAAGGAGGGAAGAAATGTGCAATTTTTTGGTGTTATTCTTTTGAGGGTTTCTTGTGCTGGTGTCCACACTCTGGCAACATTATCTTAACCTACTTCAACTGTCAGTGGTAGAAGATAGTAGCTGGGGGTGGCCGAGTGCAAAGTGAGATCTGCCACAGCGCAGTGGCAGTGCAGACGTGCTGGGGGTGGCTGTGACCTGGGACCCAGCAGCTGGGGGTGAGCGCCTGGAGGAGGATGTTTCTGACTGGTGCTACCTAGAGAAAAAGCAGCCTGCTGGTGAGATTCAGGAGTGTGAAGCACCTTAGGGCATCAGGGTTTAGAAAGGGGTAGAAGAACATGGGACAGAAATGAGCAGTACAGAGCAATGACATACTTGATGAAAAGCCAGCCTTACTGAGTGAGCACAGTCACAGAATGAAAAGCTGCCCACTGGGCAGATACCAGTGATTGTACCATAAGCAGGAAAATGGCATCAATCTAGACACAGTGCTTTTTGTGACTCTTAAGGCATTGATGGATGAAGACTTAATGAAGAGAAGCTTCCTTTTTCTTATGTTTTGACATCTTTCAGGCTTAAACATGAACTAACTACCATTATCCTAATTTTACAGATGGGGACAGACAGGTTATGTGACATGCTCCAGGTCACATGAGCTGTGTGTGTCAGAGTGAGAAACAGCACCTGGATCTCTCAATTGTGAAGCTGTTGCTTTTGGCACTGCGTCATCCTGACTGCAAACAAAACACTGAGATTGACTTTGCCTGTGTCCTTCTTATGCCTACAAATGGTAAGGTTTTTGAACAAATCAAAGAAAGCAAAAAGAGTCACTCCTCCAGTTTGTATGTCCAATCCTCTCTATGCAGTGGCATAATGTACCCTAGAGGAGCCTGTAATTAATACAAGTAATTACCCCTTGCTGCAAAGACTCTGCAACATCACTGGTTAAGAATCTAGATGAAACTTTCACCTTGTTTACTGAGTGCTTCATGCTGTGTGATTCAAAGTGGATTGGGATGATATCTGCAGGAAAAATTAACTTAGAACCAAGATGAACACTGCAGACGTCTTGGTGCCATTGTCTTGACTTGGCCACCACTTGAGCTTTAATAGAAATAGAGAGAAGGCAGGGAAATAATTAGGTTGGAAATAGAGTTAGCTGTTGCAAAGGAGTGTTTGTCATAGTTTGCCTTCTTCACTCAAAAAGGTTTAATATAAAAGGATTGGATGTTGGTGACGTTGGCATAGGAGCATGTTTAGGTTCTAGGCGTGTTCTTGGTCTTCAGCTGCACTGAAGATTGTCAGGACTGGAATTTTCCAAAGAGCCCAAGGGACCATTATTCCCAATGCAAAAGATGCCTGGAGCGCATCCCAGTCTAAGGCCAAGTCTCAGTGGCAGAACTATCCTTTGGATTCCAGTTCCCAAACCTGCTACCGCTCCAGATGCGTACTGTGGGCTGCTGCTTTTAACCTGGTAGTGTTGCCAGAGGCAGCGGGCACCTAACATTTCATGACACCAGAGAAACACCCATTAATTGAAACTCCTCAGGCAAACAGCTGCTTCTGCTTGCTGTGGCTCTATTTTCAGCTCTTAGCTCTGAAGTGAAGCTGACAATTTTTGCTGGTTTCTCAGACCTCCTATTGAGTTTTTCTAATTAATATTTTTGAACTACTTAGATGTTCTCAAGTCTATGGTGATCCAGAGAATTATTATTACTGCTGGTATTATTAAGGCTAATAATGCTGCTAATAACCTCAGTGAGCTTGGCAGAATTCAGTTTGACTGAACTCCTTGCCGCAGATGAAGAAAGCTAACTTTGGTAATGTGAGGGGTACGTGACTGAGTTACCAGTACCTGCTGTTTACAGGGGGCAGGAAGAGTATATTTGTTCAAATGAAAAAGGTCAAGGCAGAGGCCCATTTGCTGTTTGTTAATAAGTAATCTGAAGTACAACACAGCTTTACTGTAACAAATTGGCCTAGCTTAGCTGTCCTTCCATCACCATTATATCCAACACAATTCTAGACAAAAATGCTGGTTTAGAAATAATCCACGTTCTCACAGAACTTTATTTTCAACATCTGTGCAGAGGATTTGTATCTGGGGATCCGCAGCAGCAGCAGCAAAAGAACCTTCCATTTTTTGCCAGTGCTTGTGTCTCGGAAACTGAGCAAAGGATGAAATACTAGATAGAGCACTATTTGTCTCCTGGGAAATTCTCCCCTAGACTTGGTCAGACCTGTGCATCTTCCCTTTGGAAGTATGCCAGTCCAGAGCTGTGGTGGTAGCTGGCCTGCTTACTGCACCCTGCGAAGGTACTGATGTAACCTACAAAACCACCTATGTCACCTCAGAGCCTGGCCTAAAATTCATACATGGGTGTCTGAGAGTATCCTTCCAAGGGGCTGAGCACGTGTGCACTGCAACCTCTGCCTTGTCATGGGCTTTTGCCAAAAAAGGTGGTTGTTGTCCAAGCAACAGTTGTCCTGATTATTTCCCAAAATACCACTTGGTATTTTGGGAAAGGGCTGGGTTCTGTCCTTTGTGGTTCACTTACTGAGCACAGGCAGGATTCATTAGAAAAGGTTTTCCTATTCACGAGACACTTAAAGTGCTTATCAAAAAAAAGCAATACTTGTGCCAGCTGCCAGCTAACCACAGATTCTCATTTGTAACTCTTAATGTTCGTGTCCTTCAGCTGCACCAGCCTGAGGCACGTTAGATGTCACACAGCTATTCCCTGAAATAGAGCTTGTGATGTGCACACTGCAAGAGCAGGTACCGCCAACACCCAGCTAGCAAGGCACTGTCACCACACACCCACAGCACAGGGTTGTGAGGGGCTTTGCCACATACACAGGTATTTCTTGAAGGAAGGTAGCTGGGGTGCACACACAAGTGCACATACGCATGAGGTCACCTTTGGAAACAGGAACTATGCAGATTGCAAACTGCAGTTTCTGACTTCCTGAAATGCGATTTCAGGAGGCAGTGATCCTTTAACAAATCAACAGCCCGGTTCTAAATGCCTGTTAACTGAGGTGGGAGGGAACAAGCTTGGTGAGGGAAGATTTTCTCTACAGAGCAGGTGACATCTGCTTGTGAGCTCAGCATCTGTCTGATACCAGAGCCGTATCAAAGTCTTCTTCAGCTCCTGGGCCTGCCCCCATGGGAGGCAGTGGTGAGGAGGGGCTTTCTGCAGTCATTCTGCAGTGAGCAGAGGACTGAGGCTGTGTAGCAGCTGTGGAAGTGAGGAAGATGAGGAGCATACAGGGAAGAACACTTGGGAGATTGTAGGGTCTTTGTAGTGGGATGGAAAGAGGATTTCTGCAACTTGAGTGTTCAGATGCATCGGGAAATGGGGTCAGTGGCTGTTGGCTGCCAGGGAAGAGGTATTTTGGATGCTCCTTCTGTTTGCCTGACTGTTCTGAGATACTGAGAAAAGGGGAAGGAAGAAGGGGGGAACAGACATTGCCCGGGGAAGCTGGCATGGCTGGTGCTGCCCTGTGTGTCTGTACCTGTGTGACTGGCTGCAGCTGGATGGTTGGCAAGCAGTACAGTTCGCAGAGATTCTTGAATTCATCTGATGTGCTGAGGATGTTTATCCCAGAACACCTGGTGTGGGCAGCAGGGATTGTAATGGAATTGATACCTACTTTTATGTAGTCTGGTTGAGCTGAGAATCTGAGCAAATACCTTTTAGCTAAAGCAAGGCTAGGAGGAAGGTGGCATGAAGTCCTAGATCTCGTGCTGCTACGCTGCTCTGAAGGAACATGTGGCCTTGCTGTATGTCACATGTCCTGGCAGGGAGAGCAGCAAGCATTACTAACTGGCAGCCCTTGCAGAATGGTGATGCCACATGAAAATACACGTGTTCATTACTCATGAGATACATATTTGTTGCCCATCCCCACCTTCCCACAGAATTATACACCCAGGGTGGTGGAGCTTTCTGTGCCTGTCCCTGGATGTGTTGCTGTTTCCTCTTGCTGCTCTTTGTTTGGGGTAACATCTGTTGTTTCTGTTGTAGTGAGTTTCAGGAGTCATTAGCAACAGTGATACACTGCACTATTCCTCCAAAGACCAGTCAGGATTTTGCTTCTTCCCCTAATATCAATGGGAAAGCTGGTGTATCTGGTACTAAAGTAATGTGATTAGCTAGAAAACGCTAAGTATTCCCTGAACCTAATCCTGAGCATTAGTTATCAACCCCCATCAGTCTCGATGATACCATGATGGTGAATTTCTGGATTATGCAGTCTTTCATGGATACATGAGAGGCGCATAATGGAAAGCTGCAAACAGCACTACAGTCACACTCTGTTCTAACCAGCAGCCAGCCACGATGCCTGGGAAATTGTGCAGGTGGTTTCAGAAAATGTTAAGTAGTCTATTATCACTGAGAAGGGGGGAAAAAAAACTCTTGGGAGATTTCCCCCATGACCATCTGTTAATTTTCTCCTGAAGCCATTAGTGATTTCCACTGAATAGCATGTTTAGTGCCCTGCAAACAGTGCTGTGGATCAGAGCACTGTATTGCTGCTGCTGGACCATGCAGCCTTCCCCATCAGGAATTAGCACACCGACATGCTTCCTCAGCATGCACCTCAGCACTTCGCATCCCTGGCAGTCGTCAGCCTCAGACACAATTCTTCTGTTCTCCCATAAGCCCTGGGCTTTGCTGCACCTCTGGTAGGGAGCACCTGTCATTCACCTGCCAGCCTTCTTCCATGCAGCTCCTGTAGCCTGTTCTGACCTAACAGAGGCCTTGCTCAAAAGCTGCCATATCTGCATTCATTTAGCGGTGCTCAGGTGCTTAGCTACAGCCCCAGGTCACTGTAGTACTTCATGCTGTCTTAGAGATGAAATGCTGAAAATGCTCATGGTCTGCAGTCCTCTTTGCACTTCTGTTTTGGCCAATAGACACATGCGGCACAGTAAAAATAACCACCAACCTTTGTGACAACTGTCAGCACGCTGTGTGCGCCCTGCAGCTCCCATAGGCTCTGTAGCTAATGGTGGTCCTGGGGCTCTACCCAGCAGGGACAGCATCTCTGCCTTGTGCCAAGCTGTGGAGGACATGAGATTGTTAGAGCAGTGGCCATACGGCATGGCTGGCAGCTGCCTCTGCTTTTAGCTGGGAGTTTCTCGTGTTGCCCGGGGTAGGGAATGCAGTGGCAATCCAAACGTGAGTGGTGGTGGAAACCCAGTGGATTCGTTTGGACCAAATTACGCAGTTGAGAAGAGTTTTCAAAGCTTTCTTTCCAGGTTCTTCTGTGATACCAGCATAAAGAACAGACCTATTCACATTGCCCCCAGATTGTGGCCTGGGGGCAATGTGAACAGGTCTGTTCTTTATGCTGGTACCTGAGAGCAATTGCTAGAAGTGACTTGGCTCTTTTCTGTGTTTCGTGTGTGTGTGTACTGGGTGTGCTGAGTGGTTTCCAAAGGAACTTTCTGAGCACTGAAGCAAATGGGGAAACTGGCTGTGAAACAGTTGCTGCAGTAAGTGAAACTTAGAAGCAACTTTTGCTTTGTGTGCAAAATAGGGTGTTCTCCAGGCGTTTTTTGTGCATTTGGGCTTGTGTGGTGTTTCTTCAAAGAAATGTTATCATTTGTGCATTTTTACAATAAATAATTATTGAAAAAATCTTTGTTGGAGCAATGCAAATGGACACAGAGAGCATTTTGCTATTTAATAATTACCTGAATACAGTTGTTTGTTCTTTGGAAGAAGCCAAGCTTTTTCCCTCCTCCTAAATTAAGAGACGTGCACCGAAGTGTGTCAGGGGGAGAGCCTTACCCAGGAGGGAGTTAGCGCGGCGCTGGGGTAAGTAGGACTTTGCTTCTGAAGCAATAGCAGCAGTACAGATTTTCTCACTGGTGTTTATGCCTTAGCACGTGCTACCTCACCAACCTCCTCATTTGTTGCTCCGAGACCTGAGTGCCCAGGCTGAGTAACTTCCTGATGTAACCATTTGCACATACAAACTTTTGAAGTTATACCCAGGAGTGCTTTGATGTCTCAGTATTAAGCTCTGTGCTTTTTGATTTGTAGTGCCCACCTGCCAGCTTCAGAGCCAGCAGTCCACACCATGTGCCCAAGGCAAGCCTGATGCTTCCGCACGACGTCCAAAACTATCAGTGTTGGGATCAGAGAGACTAATTGGAAAACTTAAATTTTTTTAAGTCTGCCAGCCCAACAGCTCCTCCGGAAGGTGAGTACAGACAGCCTTTCTGTCACAGCAAACATATTTAATCTGAAACATCGATTGCTGGCAACCAGAAAGTGACAAATTGGGTTGCTGTTGTCCTTGGGGTCACTGTTCCCACCTTCCATCTCTTGCAGAGCATCCAGATGACACAGCAGGGAGCGAGGCACTGCTTGCCTGCACTCAGCAATGTGCTGTTGAATCACTGGGCCACAAAGCAAGTGCATGCGAGGGAGCATGGCTGCCTTTCCTACTGGTTTGAGCATTCGCATGGGAGTTTGAGAGTCTGGACTCTGCTCCCAGGACTGTTTATGCATTTTACGTGGAACAGTCACCAGGTAACATATAATCCCCAATCAAAGCCCTGAGGGGGTTCAGGCAAAGCAACGCCCAGTTTTTGGATCCTGATCAGAGTTAGGTGTGAAATGGGCTGAGCTGCTTGGCCCTGTCAAGACTGGGGCAGTTCTGGGCATGCATGAAGGTGGAACTCTAGATAGCTGAAGAACTTGAGAGTATTAAAAAAAAGCTAGAGATTGAAAGGGACAGACAGTCGGAAGAATCTGGGAGCTGCAGCGGGCTGTATATGTGGGCATTTCAAAGTGCAGATCTAGGATAAAGACTCATGTGCTCCAATGATGAAGTCCTCTTACAGGGAAACAATTGTTCTCACAGATTTCTGAAGTAGAAACTTATTTACATAACCATTTTTTTAATGTCCTATCCTAGTCACTGCATTTGCTTGGATTTCTTTCCACTAGGCTGCATGTGCTGAGCTGCACAATGGTGGCTGCCATATGAATAGCTTGTTATTCTTACCAAGCGTGACAACTGCTGTAGCAAAATCAAGAGCAACCTGCTCTAATGTAAACTGATTTCAGATTGCCCCTGGCAGTCCCAGCTACCTCATCTAACCTCTTTTTTTGCCAGTTTTTTTCTTCCTTTTTTTTTTTTTTCCTTCTCCCCACTGAAGACACACCCAGTGCTTTCTTGTAAGGCGTTTTATCACACTGGCTTTTCCATCAGCATCCACAACACACAGAGAAGCTTCTCTGGTATTGCCCTTGATATATCTAAAGCCTCTTGGATTCTCCATCAGATGCAGAATGCAGCTGCCAGCTGTCTCCTGGGGAGAGCTCTGCAGCGGTCACTGGTTGTACCCAAGAATACCTAGCTGCAGAGCACCATAGATGTGTGCCTGGCTCTTGAGACTGTTGCATTTTTGCCCACCTGTGTTTGGAACACCCAGGGCTCAAGAAGTTCAAACAAAGGCTTATTCAGAGGGATGTCTGTGTCAGGTGGGAAGCAGTTGTTTTGCTAAGAGAGTGGGGGCAGTGAGAGATGGGCTGGGGGCAGGGAGTATTGTGGAAGAAGCAATCGTAGCTGCCAGATTGGTGTGTATGATGGGTGTGATATAAATTGCTACCTATAAATTAATACCACAACAGCATTTTAATGAAGTGTTTTCTAGTAGCACTTGTCCAGGCTGGTTGTGTTATGCTAAGGCTGGAGAGGTATCTCCAAGCAAGCTTCTTGGCTAAACCTTCATAAACATGGTCTCACCCAAGATCTAACTATGATTTGTTTGGATAAGAGGTTTTGCTTGTTTGTTTCTGGACATGCTTTCAAATACATATGGGTTCTTACTTTTATTTATTTATTTTTTGCTTCTTGGTCCGGGTTTTGTGTTGGTATCACAGACCCTAACTGGTGCAGAGATTAGGGCTAAGCCTGTTGCTTTTTCTGGGCATTCATTGTGGTTCTGACAGCAAGTGCCTGGGTCAGCTGCGGTTTTTCAAGGGACATCTGGGGCTGTGACTCACTGTGGTGACCTGTGTCTCTGCTGAGCCTGGGAGGTAAAAATACCCTTGCACACCAGTGTCTTTTGGGAAGTTCTCTGTCTTTAGCTTCTCCTGGTGTGCCGGCACACCTGGCACTGCAGCCCATGCTGCTGGAAGGCACAGCCTCACGGATTCCCCACATTTGCAGTGTGATTCTGCAAAAACCCAGCAACCATTTCTCATGGCAGCTAGTAGATTTTCTGAGCCTTTGGCAGCCTGGGTTGCTGCATATAAATGTGCATGTATATGTGGTAGGATGCGGATACTGAAGTAGGTGTTGCATTTGGAGGCCATATGTTATACACTGCTTTTACAACATTTCAGGCCAAAACAATTGTTTTATTAGAAAATCTCACAACATGTTCAGTTACCACCACAAGAATGTATGAGAGCTGCATAAATCCAAAATAAAGCCCAGAAATAGTCTTTCTCATGCTGATTCTGAAGTGAGGAGGTTTTGACCTTAAAGACAGACCTCTTTTTTTGCTCAGGTTGAAGATCAGAGAGTGGAAGTTCAGTTCTTTGATCCTCAAAGATAAAATCTCAGAACTGAAGTCTCTTGACTGTCTGGACTTGTGATGTATGCACTGAATTCATTCATATTACAAATAAGTAATAACTGGCAGGTGATGCTGTGGAGATAACAGCTTCATTCTTTTCGAGGAATCTGTAACTAACTCCAGCCAGGTCTCCCAGATCAACAGCTGTTAAAAAAAAATTAAAAAATAATCAAATAATTTTGGTTGGAAAGAGCATCCAGAGGGCTGCAGCCAACTTCCTCAAAGGGGCAGGGCTAACTTCAGCATGATCCTAGGCTACTTAGGGCTTTGTTGTTAAATGTTGGAAGTCTCCATGGGTGGAGATTTTACAGACCTCTTTGGGCACCTATTTCAGTGCATGTGGGCTTTCATTTTGAATCATTTCTCCAGTTATATTCAATGGAATTTCTCCTACTTCAGCTTGTGGTCATTGCCCTTGTACTGTACACTGCTGATGAGCATCTGGTTCCATTATCTCCTGTGCAACGAGGGTGCAATTGGCCACTGACTCGTGATGAGCATTTTGTCCACAGGGACCCCAGGTGCTTTTTTCATTGAAGTTCCTTGCTAACCACTCAGCTCCCATCCTCTGCTGTTGCACAGATTAATTCTGTATCGCGTGCAGATTTTGTCTTTCTCTTTGATATATTTGAGATTTCTGTCAGGTTAGTCTGCTGAAGAACATGTGAATGGCTGTCCTCTCCTCCAGCATAATGATCTACACCCTGAATGCAGTGTCATGTGCAAACATGCAGAGCATGCGTTGCACCCTTTCATGCAGGATGCTAGTGAAGACAGGCTCTAGTGTTGTCCCTTGAAGAATGCCATTTCTTAATGCCAATTAATTTAAAGTCTAGTTGTTGACCATTATTGCCTTTTGAGCTTCATGTGCTTCTTCTAGGCATGCTGTGGACCATCCATCAAGTCTGTACCACCCCAGTTTGTTTTGGACAGGAGACAATGTTACAGGCTATGCTAAAACCAAAGTAAGTGACATCCACAACATCCCTAACTTGTTCATCCAGCACGTCATTTTAGCACAGAAGACAACCATGTTGGCCACATACAGTTTGACCTTAGTAAATCCACGCTGCCTGTTTTGAGTTGCATTCTTGTCCATGTGTTTGGAAATGGCTTCCAAATGGATTTGTTTGGTAATATTCCCAGATAAAAAATGTACTGATACCTTAAAAATTACATCTAGTTCTTTGCTAATGCTTAGACTAATCCCTTTCAGAAGAAGCCAGTTGATTACATGTGTGGAGTTTGTGACACCTACAGCATGAGCCTGATGTGCTGGTTGAGGGAATTTTTGGTAGGGAGCGGCTGAGCAGGTCAAATTCAGAAGGAACCTAGGCAGGACACGCCTACTACTCCTCTGTTGGGAGTCCCTTTTTTCCCAGCCTGGCCACCATGAGTGACCATCCTACTGTTGTTGCTATGGCTTTTGTGTTACCATAAGGCAGTTCTAAACGGAAGAAACAGGAAACAAGGAGGAACCAGATCAACAGATGGTAGAGCATGGTATTGTCTGACCCAAGTGCCAACCCAGCAGGGATTTGACTGGTTTTGAAAGAGGAAGAAATAAGAAAGAATGGGTAAGGTTAGTTGTTTGGAGAGTTGGGTGCAGGCCTGGTCATTTCTAGAGAGCATGGGTATTTCAGTCAACAGGAAGGGTCAGGCACTTGCCAAAATACACACTAGCACAATGGCCTATAGCAGGTTGAATTCACAGAAGACGGTTGAGTTTCACTAGGTATGACTCTGGCAAAGCCTTTTTCCTGCTCTGGCCCCGCAGTCCAACCTGGTGACTTTCCAACCATTTTCTTTCTTACTTTCTATCATCATACTTATCTAGCTATTGTAGTTCAGGCCCTTGTGAACCAATCTGGCATGCCCTTGGGTGGCTTGAAGCTCTCTCCTTGTGACAGATAACAGCACTTGCTCCCAGCCAACGTGACACCTCTGAAGTCTTCTGAATCACTCCTTTTGTATGGAAAACTCTTGGTAATGCTAGTCAGAACAGTGGCTGGCAGGAGTCACTGGTGTGTTCACAGCTGGAAAGTTTGGCAGACCAGGTACGTCCTCTGTGACTGGAACTAGAGCAGGTAATTGCAATTGAGGAAAGAGGCAGGAAGGTGCAGTGGTGGGAGGCAACGAGCCTGAGTGCATGAACACTTGGGCAGGCAGCAGTGCACATGGCTTGCTAATTAGACAAAATATATGTAATCCTGTCATCTTTTACTGTACCAATATTAATTGATTGAGCAGCTGAATTTCTGCCTCATTTGCAATCTTCTTACCTAGCGCATTAGAAAACTTGCAGCAGTGGCACACAGAAAAGCGAATAGGACATTGGTGTAGTGATAAGCCTGCTGTGAGTGTGCAAGTCCATGTGCATCTCTGGAGACACAGAATCAGGTATGTATGGCTAAGGTTTATATTGCTCTGCACGGCTGGCTGAGGTTTGAAGGTCTGAAGGTAAGTGTGTGTGTACCTGCATGCTGGAGTGCAGTCCCTCATGCGCTAATGAAATCTGACTTGCTAGGTCACCCTCCTGCTTCATTTGCAGTGACACAATATCATTTAAAGTTGTTTGCTTATTACAGAGATAATATCACAAGGTGTGGTGCCCTGATGGGAGCCTAGCAAGAAAGTAACACTCATTCACCCACCCACCTTTGGCAGATTGTCTGAGGGTCCCTCATTGGCTTCGTGACGGAAAGCGGTTGATTCACCTCCACCCAGCGGTAATTACGTGTTGCTGCCTACTGGAAGTTCCCATGTTTGGCATTGGACTGGTAAGCCTACAACTCATTGTTGAGATTCACTGCAGAGTAAAACCATCACTCTTGAAGCCTTTGTTTTATATTCAGCCTAGTAAGTTACTTAGTACATTGTATCATTTACTTGTGAATTTTATATCATCATTAAAATGCTCCTAGGTGCTGTTACCCTGGTATATTTCACAGCAGCTATTTACATGCAGCCTTCCCATCAAACAGGGAAGCAGTTCTGGTAGCAGAAATTTTAATGATGTTCTTTTGTTGCCTTTCAGAACAGTGTCTTTTTTTTTTTTTTTCTTTTACTGCAGCTCCTACTGCATACAGAACAGCTCCTTCCAGAAGGGCTTTGCCAGCCCCCAAAAGCTGATCATTTCAGCCCCTGAGCTTTAAGACACAATTGCTCCCTTGTCAGTGCAGTTCTTACCAAAGTAGGCTGGCTTGGCAGGTCTCCACTTCTTCTTTGTTTAAGTTTGTTTATTTTTATATCAGAAAGGTAGTAAAATTGACAGAAGAGGTTTATTCAGACTCTAACTGTACAGTTTACCACACACACAAAATAAAACATCCAGCACACTTCATTTTAATTTATGGCATCAATGCCAAGCTGTTAAAATACCAGAGTTAGTCCACTTCTCCCTGTCTTGACCGTTTGAAACCTTTTGTGCATCAGTGTGCCATGCTGAATTTTCTGTTCTGCATCCTCCATTTTTCAGGACGTTGTTGATATAAAGTGGGAAGACTTAACTGAAGCGAGCCCAAGCTCATAGGGTCCCAGTCCCCAGCATGCAGGGCTTTCCCTGGGACAGAGGTGTGGGACTCTAGGGCACTTTTGGCAGCTTGGCTGATGGGGCCTCTGTTGGGTGGAGTCCACTGAATGGTTCAGGTGTCTTCTCACTCAGGTTCTGAGTGTCCTGTCACTATAGGGAGAAGTTCCCAAAACAGCATCAGAACCCACGTTAACCTCTTCGGGGTCAGGCTTCCATTTGGCTGAGCCCTGTGTCCTGGGGCACCCGGAGCTGCTGTGCTGAGTAACCTGTTTCATGAAGTGAGCACTAAATCCAGAGGCCTTACTCAACCAGTGGGTTCTCATGTATGTATTAGATTTAGTATCCAAATGATCCTATAAACACAGCTATGGAACAGGAGCTGCAATCTATTTAGCAAGGTCTGTTTCCATGTATGTTCATCAGTGAGTTGGGATCAGAGTGGGTGTAGGTCCTGGGGATGGATGACTGGAGTTAGCAAAGAAGAAAGAGGTGTGGGTGGATGGAGTAACATTTCAAAAGAGAAGGTGAATTCACAACTCCACTTTTTCTAGCTAGTCTACAACAGTACTGCAGCTGTAATGATACATGGGGTCTGGAAGAGGGAATAAATTGTCTCCTAATGCCCAGTTTAGTGGAGGAAATAGAACAGCAACTGCAATGCAGGCAGGAAGAATCAATTCACTCAGTATTATTTGTTAACATATGAGCTTCCCTACCTCCTTCCCTACCTCTGTAGGCATTGTAATAGCAGTGTCATCTGATATAGGCCTGCAGCATGTCAACTAATGGGCACACTGTTGCTGGGGAGGTTCTCAGACAAGGTCAGCTACAACCTGACCATATACTGAAATCCTGGCTATAAAAGCAGCTTTATTTCTGACCTGAGTGCTGGGACTGTCCAGCTTCCAGTCCCACATGTGTCTTTTGGTGCCTGCCTTCCAATTGTGAGGCTCTGCTTCTCCCCTGGGTAGTACCCAGGCCAGAGTCTGCTCCGTGAAAGGGAATAAGTCAAGTTGCTACGCTCTGCTAACAGGAGTCACTTACCAGTGTCGCATGAAGGCTGGGATCCACGGGTTTGTCTAAGAGCCCGTCATGTTCAGTGCTACTGAAAGCCAGTGGGATGGGCTGCCCAAATCCCTTTGGTGCTGATGCAACCTGTTTAGCTTTCTTTAGCCATGTCTGCATGTGTCCACCACCAGCATTTCTGAGTGTCTGTGCCTGTGTGCTCTGCAGTGCCTCCCCTTAGAAACAGCTAAAGGACATTACCTCCCGTGCTTGATGGGATGCAGTCTCTGCTCAGCAGTGGGTACAACCAGAAACCAGGCTTTGGGAGCCTGAGTCTTGTGCATGACAGCCCAGTTCTGCTGCTCGCCCTCCTTTGGGTGAAGTGACCCTGCTTTGGCGGGTCATACACCCACACCTCCAAGCTGTCCCAAAACTAAGTGGTGTGTCATCACCTTTGTGCTCCTCCCAGCTGAGCAGAGATTGGATTTCACGTCCCCTTCTTGTATCAGAATTGTCAGTCTCAGCACAGACTACATATATTTTTTTAATTTGTACATTAGGAGAATTTTGCATCATAAAATGCTGTAATGTAATAGTCATGTAATTGATGACTGGAAGCACTCAGATCACTGGCTCTCAGTGCAGTAAATAGAAAGCAGCAAGGTTCTGCTGTTCATTTCCAAACAGGTGAGTGGGAGCTCTGAGAGCAGGAGCGATTAGTGTGTCTGCAGGTCTGGTTTCTCCTTTCCCTGAAGTGAAGGTGGGCGTTAGTCTGAGGTGTGCATCATCCACATCATGCCTGATCTAAGATTTGCCAATGTGTGCTCATTGCTTTCTACTCTTTAGCAATCAAACAGAAACTTTTCAGCTGGTACCTACTGGGTGACAGACAAGGTTTGAGAAATAACCTTTCAGTCACTATTGCAATATTGTGAAAATGTTCTTAGGTGATAAGACAGCTGCATCATGTGAGGACAACCCATTATCTCAGCACAACCTGTATTCCCCAGTATGGCTCATTTTTTGTTACTAAAAATGTGGAGCAGTGCTCTGGATGGTCATGTATAACCTGCATGAGAAATGTACCAGATGGACGTGAAACTTACATTAGCATGTTTCCCTGTTCTAGAACCCTTTAAGTTTAGTCCTGCTTAAACAGCATTGCTGATAAAGGCTACACTGCTTGGGAATGGGACTGGATCATTAATGCTATATGATAAAAAGGTCTTGTGCTGCCAGTACTGTGATTGCTCAGGACACAGCTGGCACTCTAGTTACTTTCTGAAGCTGTGTTTAAGTTTCAGAATTTGTATTATTTGCCACATGAAACAGTGTAAAAATGAACATAGCGATATGTAACAGACAAAGGTATCTTCCCATTGAAGCAGTGTTGAGTCATTATGCATTACCACCAAAGGAACAAACCAAGTTTTATCAACAACAGTTGGCAGTATTTCTATTACATGGCATTAACCGATTTTCTAAAAAATGCCTGTTAATTATGGTATTCAGCCCTTGCAGGCAGTTCTATTTTACAGGTGCAATCCAGTATCCAGCCGCCAGCTGAAGACTGTAGCCTTTCATTGTCGCCAAACAGTCATAGAATCATAGGATGGCTTAGGTCGGAGGAGACCTTAAAGATCATCTAGTTCCAACCCACTTGGCATAGGCAGAGCTGCCACCATCAGATCAGGCTGCCCAGGGCCCCATACAACCTGGCCTTGAATGCCTCCAGTGATGGCACATGCACAGCTTCTCCAGGCAGCCTGTGCCAGTGTCTCACCACAGAATCACACAATCGTAGGGGTTGGAAGGGACCTCCAGAGATCATCGAGTCCAACCCCCTGCCAAAGCAGGCTCCCTACACCAGGTCGCACAGGTAGGCGTCCAGGTGGGTCTTGAATATCTCCAGAGAAGGAGACTCCACAACCCCCCTGGGCAGCCTGTTCCAGTGCTCCGTCACCCTCACGTAAAGAAGTTCTTGCGTGCATTTGTGCGGAACTTCCTATGCTGCAGTTTCTGGCTGTTTCCCCTTGTCCTGTCTCTACACGCTGTTGAAAAGAGTCTAGCCTTGCCACTCTGCCTCCCACACCTGAGTAAAGATTTTCTTTCTAACATCTGACCTAAATCTCCCCTCTTTTAGATTAAAGCCATTCTCCTTTGCCATCTGTCAGACCGTGTAAAATGTCGATTTCCCCCTCCTGCTTGTGAGCTCCCTTCTGGAAAGCCACAGTGAGCCTTTTCTTAAGGTAAGACCATTTCTTAACCTGATTCCTTTCTGGGGAAGTCACTGTTAACACTGTTGGTTTTTTTTAATTTTTATTTTTGTTTGTGTTGGTTGTTTGGTTTTAATCCTGACACTGCCAAGTAACATTCAGAAGAGATGCCTTACTCACTGCTACCTCTGGGCAGCTTGTCTGGCTGGCACACAGCCTGCCAGCTTGGGGCAGCTGCTGAGCTCCAGTATGGCACAGCACTTGTGGCTGGGCTGTTGGGCAGCCAGCCTGGCTCCAGAGGCCGGGTGAGCTGCCATCCTTACTGCAGCCCTAACACCAGCAGCAAACTGCAGGTCCTGGGGCAGAGAGGTTGCACAGTGCTGTGTCTGCGTTGCAGCACCCAGTGACATCAGCCCAGGCTTCTGAGCTGCACTGTGCATCCCTTGAACACTGAACCCCCATGATACATAGGGCAGTGGGGCTGGTGCGTTGCATGCTGCTGCAGCCATATCCTGCTGCTCTTCAGCTGCTCTCCGGAGGTGTCTGCATGGCTCCCAGTACGTCTGGAAGGCGTCACGTCATGCCACCAAGCTTTATCTTCTGGCTACACAAACATGTCCTAGAATGCACAGAGCAGGAGCACATAAGGATAAATCTTCTGGAGGTAACCGTAACTGTGACTGAAAAAAGTGACATTTGTTTTGTACTTATCACTTTGTCTAGCAGTAATTATTATTGCTAGTGTTAGTGCTTCAATTGCAGTATTACCTGAGGCTGCCTAGCCAGCCTGGGCTCCATTGTATTTGGCACAAACACATCCACACTCCTCCAAAAAACTCTCAGATCAGAATGCAAGTGACTTAGGATGGCAGAGAGTAGGGATAAAACCAAATGGATACAATTAGCCTAGGCACATCTTAGTCATTCTCTTGGTACAATTATGAAATGGACAAAGGTAGCGCCAAATAACCTCAAATGCCCTTCTAGCTATAATTAATTATATTGCATAATAATAGTGTCAGTTTAAACATTGTTTAAAACCAATGCTTTGCTCAAAATTACAGCCACACTTAGATCTTGCACAACAGACAAACACATAGCAGTGTCTTGACTTCCATTTTCTATTTCATTGTGTCATCGGTGCATAGGAAAAGCTCTTGACCAAAGAGCAGTCAGTGATACAGCGGTAAATAGAAGTGGGCAGATTCATCTGTCTGTGGTATATGAGGAGCAGGTAAATATTAGAAGTGCCCATAGTAGAAGCAGGTACAAAGGGAGTGCCCTTTGCCTGCATTTATCCTTGACTACACCACTTAGAAGAGTTGCATAATTGATACAATTGAACCACATCAGGCTCCTACTTATAGAACATAATGAAATGGTTTTCAGCATTGTGGATCATGCTACATGGATGATTGCAATATATACATCCAGGCAGAATAAATAAAACCATTTCCCTAAGGTATTATGTCTCTTCACCTTCTCTGTTTGCACCAGGACTTAATTCTGAGAGCAGTTCTTTGGCGCAGCACGTAACCCTGTGCTGCTGCTGCACGCTGGTGCAGAGCAGAGGGCCTTCCCTAACGCTGAGGGTTTGCAGTTCCCATGCAGTACATGAAGTGCTGTCAGAGACTGGTGGAGTTTAGGGGGCACACATATACACACCACAGACTATGCAGCAAAGACCCCTGCATCACACTTAAGTTTTTCCTGTTTTCAAACACCTGTTAACCTGCATGTGACAGAAATGTGGCTTGCCTGTAGGAAGTACACTATTTGGTAGTGATGGAAATGGGAGCGAGGCACAGAGTGGTTCCTGGATAAACAAACAACACAGGGGAGCTTCCACCCCTCTTCCCCCTCCCCCAGTCTGAATAATTGCTCATTACTGGGTCTTACTCTGTGGCTGTGTCATCCAGGGATGACTGTGGGCTACAACAGAAGCACGAGCATCGAGTGGGACTGAGAAAGAATGCCCATAGGAGTTACATAGAATATAGTGCTGTGCTATTATTTTCTCTCTTCTTTTTTTGTTGTTGTTGCTTTGACAGCAAAACTATAGCTCATTTAGAAGTATTCCTCTCACTGGATGCTTTGCCCATTGTTACATGGTGTTCTACTACTCCTATTGCATCATTTGAACTTGGCCTTTACTTATGATGCTACATTGTTTTCTGTATACACTTTATAATTAGAGCTACTAATTGCAAGCTTGCCTGTTGCCTTTAGTTGCTTTTCAAGAGCATTACTTGCAAAAAAATCACAGTTACGCAGTTCTTTTCAATTGTTCAGCAAGTATTTTCATAAATAGAAGAGAAACCAGGACTGTGTTTTTAACTTAGCAGTTTTTTGGCTTTAGCTGGTGTGCAGAAATACACGAACCACAAAATGGAGTCTTTTCAGAAGCTGTTGAAGTTCACATCATCCTCCTTTTTCTTCTGAATAATAAAAAAAAACACATTAGGTATACTGAGGTTGTTCCCACCAGCTGTTACCTTTGACTTTAATTGGTGGGGTTTTTTTGACATGTAGAACTGCTGCCTAAATGTCATATTGTCATCTTTGTGATACGT
The DNA here is from genome assembly GCA_037305975.1 of Chrysolophus pictus. Lineage (NCBI taxonomy): Eukaryota > Metazoa > Chordata > Aves > Galliformes > Phasianidae > Chrysolophus > Chrysolophus pictus. The sequence continues at coordinate 9,861,939 of CM074586.1, forward strand.
TTGGGAAACAGCACACAGAAAGTATCCATGCAGTGTAATTGTTCTGCAAGAAAACTAGTCATTTCCATACACATGCTGCAGACTTGAACACAATGGTCCCATTTTATCATTTGTTATTTCAAACTTTGCTGATGATTCAGTGGTGTTATTCTGGTAAAAATTGGAGTAAAGCAGTGAATCAGCTCACTAGCTCTGCTTCACGCTATCTAAAATGAGGATCCACCTACAGGTAAAGTACTATCACTCCATGAGTATCTCATGGACTGCAAACTGTCCTGGCTTGTCAGGTCTTCATCGGAAAAGGATTGCATGGGTTCAAAACCAAAGCGCACGCTGACTGCCGCTTTAGTCAGTGGGAGCACTTGTGAACAAGATGAGCTGGTTTTGGCTTTTCTAATGACAAATCACTCCAATACTGGAGCATAGGATTACTTTTTTTTTAATGCCGATGCTTTCATTACCCATGTCTGCCATGGATGGAGAGAGCAGCACCTCCACTGCTTTTTGCCGCTTCCCCAGCAGGGCTGCAGGGCGTAGGGCAGTGCTGTGCTGGGAGTGGAGGAGCTGGGCGGCAGCGATGCTCTCCTGGCACCGCGCAGTGCTGGCGGTGGCTGCAGGGAGACACCTCCCACTGTGTTTGTGCAGCATTGGTGGTTAGATCTGCTGCTACAGCTGTTTCGTTGGCAGCCACCAGCTCAGCTTCACTATTACGCTTCAGTAAAGGCTCAGTGGAAATAATGCTGGAAAGCATATGTAGGTGAACTCAGCATGTTCTTTCAGTGTGAGCATGTCACGATTTACTAACCAGCCTCTATTCAAACTGCCAAGTATATTCCCTCTTCCTTATGTCATTCCAGTTGGTTCCTTTCCCAGAGTTGGTCTTAAAGGACATCCCACAGAAATCTGCTCTCAGCCAGTGCCTGCAGATGTAGCCCTCTCCTACTCGCACTTACCTCTCCTGGATCCTGGTAACGGATAGATTACTGGACAGAGCCCAGCTGTGTGATGGTGCTGGCACACTCAGCAGGAAGCAGCAGTTCTTGCTTTGAGCATCAGCTATCACAGAGGACCTGAGCAATGAACTGAGTGTGTAGATTTATTTGCAGGGTGAGGGATGATTAAGGTGAGGCACCTTTGACACACTGATGGACTGGGAGAAAGGGCTTTGCTGGATGCCTGATGACCGCCCATGGGATACAGTCTTTTGTTTCCACCACATGGTAAGAGCATCGCCTCAGGAGTGTCCCTGCTGCTGCCCACACCCAGCAAAGCCTCAGGCCTAGCGTGCTCAGAGCTCTGCTCCCAAACTCACAGTGCAAGCAGTGTCACACAGGCTGCAGTCCTCAGTGTGTGACATCAGCACCAATGGCACTGCTGGCCACCATGGATTAGGCATGAGCTTCTTCACCCTGCCAAAGGCCCCTTTGGGTTCTTCAACACAGGTGACAGCAGGTGAAGGCTGACACCGCCTGCTGCTGTTCAGCTTGAAGGAGCTGATGGTGTCAGGCTGCAGGGGCAGCTGGGTGACACCATGTAAAGAGCAGCAAGTTGCTGGCCATCCTAGCAGAGGGGGGAGGGAGGCCATGACCTGCTGCTCCCCACTGCAGGCACAGCCTTGGTGGCAAAGTTTGGCTGCAGCAGATGAGAGATAAGCCCTGTCTGTAATCACAGCACACAGCCTCCAGGAAAGAAGCGAAGGCTCCATTCTGCTGTGGCACCCAGCCCCTACCTGCACAGAGCAGTTGTCACTGCCAAGGAGACACCAGGTGAACTCAGGAAAAGTGAAACATCGTGAGAAAAAACGGGGAATGAACCAGAGAGACAGAATCTTACAATAACACCAGTGTAAACACAGGCCTAGTTTTTATCTTGTGCAGAGAGATTGTTTTTGAGAACAAATGCAGAGTGAAATGAATTCATAAGCCTCTGTACCAGGTGCAATCATTAGTCAGTAAATGAATTACACATAATTATCTGCTTTGTATTTAATTCACTTGGCTTCCAGTTTCTTACTCTTCGTACAGTGAAACTCTCTATCTCTCTCACACAAACACACTCTCCATGAGCAAGGAGGTTTTGGAGGGCTGCCATCATCCTGACTCATGAATCAGACTCCATGATTTGAATGATATTTATCTAAGCCTGCAAACAAAGAAGATGGCTATGTGTCCAATGAGAGAATAATTATTGTTATTATGTTTATAGAGCAACAAAGTTGGGAGTTAGGACCCCGGGGGAAAGGTGGCAGGAAGGGCGAGCTGGGCAGAGGCAGGAGGCTGTAGGCAGTGTTTCAGTGCAGGGATGTGCCAGGGCCTTAGCAGGACTCCCCGCTTCTGAGTCACCTCTGCCAGGCATCGCTCAGCAGCCACGGCAGGCAGCAAGGTGATGTCTGCTTCCGTGGGATGCTGCCAGGGCTTTGGCAGCGGCTGAAAGCTTGGGGTTGGCTCAGAGCACCTCAAGCAGGTCCATCACCAAGGGGACAGAGGACAGGGATGTGCCTGTGTGACACATCCAGAAAGGGAAAGAAACCCATAACAGGGAAAACCAACCTTTGCAGGTAGCACAGCTGCTGCCACAGCAGGTCGCTGAGACACAAAGATGTCCCTTGTCATGGCAGTGGGCTCACCTTGCTTTGTGACTTCAGTGCAAGCATGTGCAGAGGAGCACTGCTCACTGCATGGGAGAGCTCTGGATGCTGTGACAGCAGCAGTGCCATGTGCGAGCCAGGTCAGTGCTCTGTGCACCTATGGCAGTGCTGGAGGAGACTGCCTGTTGGGCAGCCAGTAAGCTTGGGAGAACAGGTGACTTGAATCCTGTATTTCTAAAGTGCCATTAAAGCTTCATCTCGCCCTGTGACACCCCCTGAGGTTACAGGGACCCACCCCTGCCAGGAAAGGCATCTGATGTGTGTGCGCCTGTGCCTCCGCTCTGTCAGGCCCATGGAACAGGCATGGTCCCACCCATGTTCACAGCTGATCACAGGTGATGGTGACTGGGGGCTCTCCTTTGGGTTGGCACCACCAAGCAGCCCCTGCCCAGCACAGCCATGGCTCTTTCTGCAGAGCCCAGAGATGAATACCAGACTGGAAGTGCCTTGGTTTGTGATTAAGTGCCACCCATCATAAAGGCAAGTGGCCCTTCTGTTGAGAGAATCAGAAATGTAAGTACCATTTACCTCCATTAACTCAGCTTTAGATGGTAAAGCTGGAGTCACCTTGCAGCCATCTCTAATCCCCTTTAGGTTACAACACACAGGGAGGCAGCAGCACAGACAGCCAGGTGAGGACACCTGGCAATGCAGCAAATGTAGAACAAATCCCACATGGGGAACAAACCATCCTGCTCTTGTTCTGCAAAGATTGGTGTGAAATGCTTCCAAATTTTGCCCCGGTTATTGGGAAGGGGATGAAACCATTAAGTACTTGATAATCAGTGCTGCAAAAAATGCCACTAAAAATGGAAACTAACTAACTTGATGCTACTCCAATCAAACCACTTATGGAAACAAGTTTCATCTTGCTAGATATTTTAGCTGATGAATAAATTCATGTTAATATCCCAGGAAGAAACACGGAAAGGCTTTGACCAATGAAGTACTGCCAGTGCAATGGTACGAAATGATCCTCTGGATCACAGAGCATTCCTTGGGGGTCATGTCTTGCAAGCGCTGGCTTTTTTAAACTGCAGTAAATCTTCCTTACTTAATTCCCTTTTCAGAATAACTTAAATTTTCTGGAGTAGGTTGATAGAAAATATCTATGTGGTAACATTAACAGCCCAGAGGGAAAAAAAAAACGTTTTTTTATAGGAGAGCAATCAAAATATTGCTGAGACAGGACTGGCCACAAGGGAAGAAACAGTGGTTTCTGGACTTTTGGTAAAGCCCAGGAGTCCTGCACCAGGACTTCCTCCATTTCACAGAACTGCTGCGTGGCCCTGGGAACGGCTCCCAAAATATGTTTGTTTATCAGTTGGCCTAGTAAAAATATTACTGCTCCCCACACATTTTGTCTACAAAGCATCTGAATGCCCTTGAGTGGAGGAGGTGAAGGAGGAGGAGAAATAGCCCAGCACTGGTCTCCGTAAATAATGCTGCATAGGCAGCAGTTCCTGCATCTCTCACCCCCTCTCACTGATGCACAAAGGCTTTATATTATTGTTAGAAGGAAAACATCAGGCAATACCCAACCTGAGATGGCAAGCAGTCCCCTACTTACAGTCTCAGAGAAATAATGCCATGAAGCATGAGACCAACAACGCCACAAATACTTCTCTCTGAGCAGGTTGACAGAAAGCAGCAGTGAGGCCATAACCTGCTGCTTTGTCATAGATCACTGCATCCAGCAACCTGCTCCTGCGCACCTTGGGGCTGTTGCTGGACGTAATACGCCTTCAACTTTTCTTAACATTGCAACACAGATGGCAGTTGGCTTTGTACATCCGAACACAGTCGTACTGTCACATGGACCACAAGACCACAGAGCAGCCATGTTCCTCACTGTCAAACCCAAGGAGGTTTCTGAAAAACATTGCTCTGCAGTTCCTGCTCTGATGGCAGAGAGCAGCCGTGGGGCCAGCAGTGGCCTAAATATTGCACAGCGTGGGCACAGCAAGTTCAGGGCTGCCTGTAGCTGCCTGTAGAGATGCACTTTTTCAGCACTCTATGTGCACTGACCATCAGATCCCTTCTAGTGTGAGTACTGTCAATTATGGTCCAGGATCACTAAGGAAATATAAATTTCAAATTCCTAGAGGAATTTTTCCCAATTCGCAAGCTGTTCAATGTTAACAAAGTTATACGTTGGAGTCAGTGACAAAAGAGCACAGGTTCAGCAGCAGAGATGTGAGATAAGTCCTACAGCTGCTGGACTTGTTGAGTTACTCCAGTGAAGCCAGACAAGTAATTTACAGAGTATTTTAATAGTCTGTGCTTGTGGGGATTGTACTAATTTTTCATGAAGATACTGAAGTAATTTACAATAGGAATATTGTTTACCAGCCCTGGGAAGGTTGCATCGCAGAGCTATGTGTGCTTTGGATGGCTTAGAAGGGGATGGGGCGAAGGAGTGGAAAGAACCACATCCTCCTCTTGATCACAAATCACTCGTGTTTGTACCTGAAAGACCATAAATGTCTGTTTGCAGTGTCCTGGCACGCAGCCTGGGAACTTCCATTAAAAGATGTAGCTCCACCGCACTGCAACTCCCAGTGCCAGACATGGCATCTTCAGCATGCAGAGAAAAGCTTTGACATCGTGACTGGCAAAAGAAAAAGCCTGATTAATCTGGCAGTAGAGTTCACCATTGCTTTCCCATAGGGCTGCCGAGGTATTTCTCCTCTGACGTTGCAGCACACCCTGGCTCCCAGCTGTTACATGATTCCATTTTGTCCTGTTGCACCAGCCTCGCTTTAGGACAAATACATGAATTTGTGTTTTGGTGATGTGAGGCAATCTAACCCTGACCTTGTGTGGTGCTTCACACAGACATAACGCATCCTCTGAAGCCAGGGGGAGCATGACTAACAGCTAATGGCAGGGCAGGTCATGTCCTCCATGTCCTGGGCACAGGAGGCACCTGCTTGCTCACAGCCCAACCTTCCCAACCTCCTGTTTGCAGTGAAGGAGTCAGGACCTGGGCTCCCACTGCACCTCTGTGGTGGGACCGGGCTCTGAGTCATACAGTGTCCCTCAGTGCCGCTCATGGGCACAGCTGTGAAATCCAAGCTTTTCTGAAGAACCCACTCCTGCCCATGCTTTCTGCCATCCCATGCCAAAGAAATGCCAACTAAACCCATTTACAATTGTTTTGCTTGACATATGGGTCCCAGATATGGAGAAATTGCCAAAAGAAGTCCCTTTCTGTTGGGTGTGGGTATGCACTGTTGAGCTTGGCTCTACAGGAGGGAAAGGACAAAAGGACAGCCAGAGAGAGGAGAAAAGCTGGGCTGGGAGGGAGAGGCAGAGGAAGATTTTGCGTGCGCCTGGGAAGGAAACAATGGGACAAGGGGAAGGAATTAAAAGAACCACATCCTTCTCTGCATCACACCCCTGCAGTTTGAGTTACTCATGCTGGACCAACCCATAGCGCCTAACATCGCTCCCCTGTGAGTGCTGTGGTAAGCTCTGTCCTGTCAGATGTGCCCATGCACCATGAGGGAAGCAGCACTCATGGCACAGCAGATCAAGCCTCTCTCCATCACAGTGACATTCTGACATGTCTTCGTTCTCATTAGCCTATCCCAAGTGCATGCACCTAATCCAGTCCCACAGTCTGGAACATAAGCCAAAGCACGTTCCTCCCTCCCTTCCACCTCTGACCCCATGGCCAAGCCAACCCTGACCCCACAGACGTGCTCTCCAAAGCTCTCAGCAGCTCTTCCAGCTAGGATGTCCTTCTCACACACTCCATTGCCCTGCAGCTCCTATTAGGGAAGAGGTACACAAGGGAGGGACAAAGACAAGGTGGTGTTTTCTTGTACCCTCTTGTTGCTCTCTCCTCTCAGCCCTGCCTGCTCCTCAAAGCTCAACACTCTGCTCATGAACTGCACATCTAATTAATGACAATCTTGGTCCTTTTTTCATTATTCCTATATTCCATAATACAGTCATACTATTTGTGATATTCACCTTTCTACACTATTTGTATATTCAAAGCATTTGCAACCATTTGCTGCTAAAGTACAGCTTTACCACTTCCAGAAGCAGTGCAAAGTAAAGGGGGGGATGTCAACCCTGCCTCCCAGATGGACCCACCAATACAGAGAGAACAACAGGGATTATCAGCAGCACCCTCAGCATTTGAATGTCCAGTAGCAAGTCTTTTGTTCAGAAATAGGCCTCAATTTACCATTCCCTTCAATCAAAGGGTATCTGAAAGCGAAAGGCTCCAGCCCTCTTGTCATTTCTGTGTGCCTCCTTTGGACCTGTTCTAACATCTATGTGTCTCCTGAGGCACATCACTCATCACAGATCTCCTGGACACTGAGCCACTGACCACAACTCCCCAGATGTGGCCTTCCAGTCAATTCTTTTTCCACAAAACAGTCCATTCAAACCCCTGTCTCCAATACAGAGACAAAGATGTTATGTGGGCCGTGTCTAAAGCCTTACAGAATTTCAGGAAGATGACATGAATTGCTGCTTCCCGTTTTGGAGAGAGAACTATACATGCTTCCAACTCTAGCCATTCTATGATTCTATGCCCAATTTTCCTGCCTCCAGAGATTGCAGAGGAGTTTTATTCCTCACTCATTGCACCCACAAAAGCCATGGATTGACATTTTAGGATAAGCCTAAGCCAAGCTGAAGCCACCATCCTCTCAGCTCTCAAAGTCCTACGGCTCCGAGGTCACACCTTAATAAATAGCACTGCTACTTTGAGAGCTTTTGTTGCTGAAAACAGGACCAGTACAAGGGGACAGGTTACACACTTGGAAGCATGCAGAGTCCTTCAGGATTTATTTGTTCACTCCAGAGAGAAAGTGAGTCATGAGAAACCTTAAGGTGGAGCTCTCAAAACAAGGAGTGTATAAATGATTAGCAAGGGAAGGTCAGCACCAGTCCTTCAAGTCTGAGCGTGTCCCACTGTCGATGTGCATAAATAATACCAGCTGGATGCTTGTGGCTGTAGGAGAACGGCTATCGCACTTCCAGTCCCTTACACGACTCTGGCTCTTATCATCAGAGACGCTGATCTCAGTTTTCTTATAAAAATAAAGTGGCTGATAAATGGAATTCAATCAACAGGTCTAGTTTCAAGTCAAAACTGCATGCTTGACAAAAGCCAAGATTAAAAAATTTTTAAAAAGCTTTTACTACATGGAGATTCAAACACAGTGATGGGAGATGGACCTCAGTTCCACTTGCTCTCATGCAACAATACAATTAATCATCTTGTCAGATAAAATCCGATTGCAAAACCTATATTAGCACACTGATGCAAATGAATAAAAAAACATTCTCTGTTTTCTTCATACAACAGGCTGAATTTAGAGCATTTGCAGAGAAGAAAATGATCAGTCACTTTCTCCAGTGAACATAAGTGATGGTGATTCACTCAGAGATACCTGACAAGACCACTGGCATCTTTTTTTTTTTTCCCAAGACAAACTCTTACATTACAGAGACGCTCTGTGGGTTACACACAAACACCCGAATACATTATCTCTAGATCCACTGATACAAAGCGGTACTGCGTGACGCAGCACCTAACTACTGAGTGCAGCTGAAAGCTTGGAGGGGCTGGTACTTTCACCACTAACAGTCGTACATCACAATGGGGGAATCCTGGCCAGTTCTGTATTTTATTATCCAACTGTGACAAAATCTCTGACGGAGACAATGAGCACCTTTTCCACTGAGCTTTCCTTCAGATCCTCTCTATGAAGTTGCTAACCAAGGATTGAAGTCGGACAGGTGAGCTGCAACATAGGGACTGGCCAAGTCCTGAGTGGTGCAGAGCAACAGAAACTTCTATGGAGTATAAAGGTATAAAACCACATACCTTTATCTGGTCTTATGCTAAAACACAGAGGTAATTTCACAGACATCTGCATCAGTTGCACAGCATCAGGTGAAAAAGTAGTTTTTTCACCTTATTTCTATTTAGAAATTCAAGAGCACAACCCTACCATAACCCAGCAGTTAGAAGCAATGCCAAGAAAAGCTATTTACAAACAACAGACAACATGGTCACCCGCCTGTCCTTCCTCACAGAACTTCTCTTGTTCATTTTGCTTTCACCCATATTCTAAGACCCCTTGTGCCCTACATGCAAGTAGATACTTGGCTGAAAGTAAAGGATGTGACAAAGAGAAAAGAGACCATAGAGATGCTAACTGAACCCAGCAGCCTGCGGGGAACAAGGTGGACCCCGCACTGTGGGATGGAGACAGGCTAGAAATGAGCATGGATGTGTTTGTGGCTCCTGTCCCAGCTGAAGAGGACAAGTGACAACTGCAGGAAGCCAGTACAAAACCTGAATGCTGACCAGTGTCTCCTCAGCCCTACTTTGCCCCCAGGCAGAGGATGGCAGGGCAGGGGACACTCCTGCTCTCCAACTCCTGAAACAGAGGACAAGAAGGATGTAGTTCCTATGTGTTCAGGTAAAGGAGCATATCTGGGCCAAGTTTCATACATGCATGCTTCCCAGTCTGAGTGCCATCTCCCTTACCAACAGTACCTTGCACCACTGCTTTCTGTCTGGTGTAGTTCACACCTCCTCCGGTGACTCTCTGGTGCTGGCGCAGTGTGCCTCGCTGCTGGGTCACTGACCTGAAGAATTAAAACATGATTTTGAAGTTTAACAAAGTTTAACATTGTCCAGAACTGTACAAAGTTCGGTGAGGTCAATCTTTTTTTTTTTTTCCTGTCTACATACAGCTATAGCTATGTGCGTCTCAACATAATGCATTTCTGGGTGTGGTCCATACATCACTTTACCTTGAGAATCTTACAACATTTGACAAATATTAACAGTGGAGTATAGAATCCTTACTCTGAGCCATTCTTACCTCTCAGGATAGCTGCAGGGCAGACGTACTTTGTTCTGCACAGAAGAACAAGTGCTCACATAAATTCATTTTGCCTAGAACTGTGTGATTCTTGTGCATTTCTGTAGCATAGTGAGTGCTGATATGGGCAGGCAGGAACGAAGGAATGACATGCAGTCTGTCTCTGTCTTTTCTTCTTTGGGAGGTGTTACAGAGGCTGCCCTTTTCAAAGTGTTTGCCAGTGGAATTAAGCCTACATCCATCCTATGTAACAAAAGAATGAAACGACACAGTAAAAGCTACAAACTAATCAGAGGTTTGGCAGTCACTTTAGATCACAGAAAAAATGTCTTGATTCACATACACTTAAATGAATAAATAACCAAATTAACTACTTAAGCAGTGCTATCATTCTTTGTCAGTGTGATCCTCAGGCTTATGCAAAGTGTGTGAATGCTCTCCATGCAGTGCAGACAAGCATTTCAGAGGGAAGATGCATTACTCAGGTTTCTTTACAATGAACTGTACCGAAAAAGGATGTTAAGCCTGTAAGCTCAGAATTGCCTTGCCTTCATCATGCAAGCACATTGCTGAGACATGGCTAGCTGACAGCACAAGCTTATTCTGAGAAAGTCATAACAAAAGACATGTATTTATTCCTTTTAAAAGAAATGAGGAATAACCCTGAAAGCTGACCAAGCTCTTTCCTTCTGTCCCCTTTGTTATTTTCCAGTATCTCTGGGCCTGAGTCAAAACCACAGCTGTCCATCTAGCTTTCCCACTGACTTCTGTGGGGTTGGGATGGGGCTTGCATGTTATCTGGCCTCAGTGCTGTCCAGAGCTTGTCATCTTATATCGCAGGCTCCCAGAAAGACAGAGCAGCAGACCCCAGACAATGTGAGGTAAGAATACAGATTAAGGCCACCTGGCACAGGTAACTGTTTTGACACAAACAGCAGTGAGGCATGGCTTCAAAATCCAAATAAAGGAGTGATGCCTTAGCACAATATCCTGTGTTTGAAGAGAACCAAGCACAGCAGATGTGGAGGCTTTGGGCAGTGTGATTTAATAATAGTATGAAGAAGAAATAGAACTGTGGCTGAATTTGATGTTTGACTACAGTTCTTGTCCTCTCAATTTTGCTAATATACATTACTGCTCTGTTTTTTTCTGGGAAAATAGGGACATATGTGGGAGGTATCTCCCTCCTTTCTACTTGGACATGCAGTCTTTTGAGGTGTCGTCTACTAGGGATCTAGGCACAAATTTTGTGTTAACCAGGATGGCACAGAGAACATCACTGTCATTCCTAAGCTTGCTAGTAGAGCTATCTGAGCTTGCTGTGTCCTGCACCAGGAGACATCATTGGTCTTTGCAGACCAGCAGACTTCTGTTCTCCTGTCCCCCGCGTTCCCTCCTAACCTGTACAAAGTATGTGAAGCACAAGGAAGAAAAGTCAACATTTGTTCAGTACAACTTTGCACATGGGATGGAACAGCACATGGCACCCAGAGTACATAAAAACAGCTCTCCTTACACAGAGTGGGTTTTGACTAAAGAAGTAGAACCAGGAAGGAAATGGTTAAAATCAAAGGAAAAAGGCACAGTCTAATAACCACAATAAACAGCTACTGACCATGCAGTAATGCAGTGGTTTCCATAAACCCAGGCACTTTGCAAGAAATTGCTGGCCCCATCCCCTGCTATCTTCTCAAGCATGCAAGCATGAAGGATGTTCATTTAGGTAGGAAAATATGAGTACTCCTTTATTCACACCTAGGAAGAAAATTTCTTCTGCTGGCGACTAACCCCATCAAATACCAGAAGCCTCACCTCAACCACAGCATGCAGGCCTGCAGTCATGGAGGAGAGTGCTCCCACAGCTGAGCATCCCACTCCTCTACATATTGTGATGATCACCCTCCCACTTTGCAGACTTTTTCTGCTGTTCCTGAAGGGTTTTTTCAGGGAAAGAGTAGAATTTCCAAAAATCACATTTTTCAGGCTAGTCCATTATAATGGGTGATAATTTTCATCATCATTTTTAAAGGGATGGTTCAGTGGTCCTTTGAGAATTTGAGTGTCCGTTGTTTTTGCTGTTTGGACAAGACAGGCTATAACCATGTGCTTTAAAAATAAATAAGTTGTTAATATCCTGCTGGCCTTAAATAGAGGTTCTGGCATATGCACCTTCCCTTTGGGATTTCTCAGATCTGAGCTCCATCATTTGGCAGCATTGCAAAGTGTGCCACATTTTCCCTTCACACAAATCCTCACACAATTTTTTTGGAGTGCAGTAAAGGTGTAACAAAACTCTAACTGGACAGACTGAGCTCTGAGAAACAAAGCCACCAAAAGAGTGGCTCCATAAGGGAAATACTGTTGTCACAAGTGGACATGAGCATCACCACAGGTAGGATGATGAACCTGAGGGCTCAGCTCCCTGTTGGGACAGTGGAATAAACGCATTGCATGAGTTTTCAATTCAAAGAGCAATAAACCTTTTTCCAGTCAACCCCAGCATGCACCTAACTACTTATCCTGCATATTGATAATTAATCTGCTCTGTTATCCTCATAACCTTCCTGTTTTGGCTGTTTTCTCTTTTGTTTTGTAAACTCAAATCTGCTAAATAATGCAATCAGCCTTCTCCTCTCCAATCACTGTCATTTTGTCCTACAGTGCTCAATGTCACTTAATAAAGTGACAAGAAATAACGCACTGACTGCGATGTATATTGCTTGCGTTCGTCTTCATCGCAACAATGAGTCATTATTCAGAGTATGTTTATGTAATATCATAAATACCAATCTCTGGTATTTATGCAGCATAGTATTTACTTGGGCAAGTTGCCACATGCACTAAAGAAGTAAACAAAGAGCCATTCTTTGGAGGGTTAAAAAAGTCTTAAAACGAATCCAATTTTCCTTCATAAGGCACTCCTTGTTATTTTACCTAAAGTGGCTCTTTAAGATATACAGTATGATAAAACACACAATTCCTGGGAGACGTAATTATGGTTCCTAAGAGACTGGTGAATAAACAATCAGGAAAAGAGTGTTTGTTTTCCCTAGGTTTTTCTTAACTATTAATGGAAGGCATTAAAAAAAAATGGGGAGGAATGTGTTGGGTCGATAAACGGTAAGAAAAGCTGAGGAGCACACTTCACTGAACACACAGGGTTTCTGCCTTAAAAGCAGTACTATTTTATTGGATGGTAAATAATCCTATTTTGCAAACGTGTTTGCGGTGGGTGTAAATACCACAGTGCACTCTTTGTTATATTTACTGTACTGCGTACATCAATGGCACAGCGCGTGTTCCAAAGTAAAGAGCTCGCCTTGTCTCACGTTACCTTTAAGCATTAACACAAACAACTTCCTTCGAATCAAGGTGACAGAACCTCCTGCATCGTACGAAATGTTCTATCTGACACAAATTCCTCAGAGCGGCGGGGGCCCCGTCTGGCACAGCGCCGAGCCATGGCAACTACTTCTCTAGCAAATCAGGGACTGCAGTCAGCCCAGCACAGACACGGACACTGGCAACATGGAAGATGGCTAAAGCAGAATCAGCAGTTCAAGAAAACCTTCTTGCAACCTACATATATCAGAACACAATCAAAGAGGACAATGTTGAGTAACATCGGCCTACATGAAGTCACTCAGTGATCTATCACTTAAAAACACACTCTCCCAATGGCACTGGTCATTTCTCTACATCAGTTCCCTCTCCTGTAAATCAAATTGATGGAACCAAGTCATTCTGTTAGTGAGCAAGTGATGGGCTATGGAGTGCCCTCACTGAAGCACAGCTTCGCACTGCAGGGCCTGGGCATGCCCCAGCTCCTGTCACTGCAGCTTCTAACCTTGTGTTAGAAATACCGCATTCCTTTAGCAGAGACAAATGGAGACCTTACCTTCCTCCTGTGGCAAGTGGGTGTCAGAGCAATAGATCACACCTGCTGTAGTTCATGTTCATTTCTGATCCACTTATTTCCTTCCAAAATAAAAAAAAAAGACCGCAAAAGTCACAAAGGAGCCTATTTTCCTCAAGAAGTTCTGAAGTAAATGCTGATGCCATTGGCAGGCTGAAGAGCACACATGGGCTATGGGCTAGTAACTACATGATGGGAGATATTTTGTCTCTTTTTATCTATTCTGCTCGTATAGATTTGCAAAAATGGTGACAGAAGAAACGTATGCACAGGATGAATCTGGTCAAGCTAGTACTTGTTCCTGTCTTTAGGATTTATTAGAGAAGTGAATAAACATACTTGTTGTGGTAATTAACCCCACATAAATCACAAATCCTGTCTTTATAGGGTTTTGTTTGTGCTGCTGTCATTAAGAGCTATTCAGTGTTTCCAAACTGGAGGCAGGCCCGAGGTGAAACCTCAGCAAGCAAAGGGAGAGGATGGGGGACAAAGCAGGGAGACCCCTCATCACTGGGCTGCTTCCTTGAGGCTCCAGCAACAAAACCCACCAAGCCTGAGCACCTCTGGGCAGTCTCAGCTTGGTAACTATATTTTTGTCATCTAAGAAAAATAGATTTGACCACCAGGCTCTCAACCACCAGGCCCTGATCGTGTGAGGCCCTTTCCCCTCACCCACACAGAGCTCAGGATCTGTCCAGCCCAGTGTGTGGCACATGTGGATACTGCAGTACAAATTGTTCATGCCAGACTGGGCTGTTAGCTGCTTCTCAGCCTCTCAATGGTCCCTTCAATGGTCTGCAGAAATCCTGCCGTTGATTTCAGCAGGCATGGGATCAGGGTTAGACCTCCCAGACCAGCCGTGCATGGATGCACGGTGGCAGTGCTAACTCTGCCCTCAGGAACAGCCCCTTATCTCCTTCTTTGCTGGGACCATCCTGCCCTGTGCCTTCCAGCAAACACCACTGGTAAAAGAAGCCTCTCTCCATAAGGAAATGCCTTCCCTTCTGCAACAAAGCCCTCAAATTAATTAGCGGTGTTGTGATGCCTTCGAAGAAGGTCTGAAGTGACACTGTAATGCTGACTGAGTGGAGTCTGGCAAGTTGCTAGACCTCTTGCTGACATCTGCCATACAGAGCATGCAAATGATCGAGGTTAAGTAATAGCAATGAGGAACAAGACAGTTTTTACACACACAGTTTTGATCGCTTCAGTAAGGAGTGGTCGATCAAAGATGCCTCTCAGTTCAGGACACTTCTTACTGGAGGAAGATTACCCAGTGAATAATCTGGAGCCGCCCAGCTAGGAGCCTGCTGGAGGATGAAAATATAATGAGCTCTTCATAGGTCAGTAATGCTTGTGAGACAACAACGCTTTTCCACTCGTGCTATGAACCCATCCTGTCTTCAGGCTACACTAGTGAAAAAATGATCACCCAACAAAGAGAGCACAACACAGTGAAATTGAAAACACATTTAGCAATTTGCATACCTTGCATGCCATAGAACACCCCCAAATCCTGGTGGAAATGTGCATAATGTGCCAGACATCTTGAACCCAGGAACTCCCCTCCCCATAATCCCCTGGGACTAAAAAGTTTCTGATTGTACTCCAGCTTCCCCATAAAAGCTTCATTGTTACAGCAGCCCAGCCTTTACCAGGAGTCATGGCATCGGGCCACAGCCTCCAGGGACACTCTCAAGCTGCACAAAACAAGTTTTTCCAAACAGTTTAAGTATTTCCCAGCCCAGACTCTCACATTCTAGTTGTTTGTGCAGGGACAGTAACCCACCAAGCCCTGCCTAAAATACTGGTTGTTTAAACTCCACAGAGACATTTTTACTAACATTCCTTACTGCCGTAACCTCTTGACCATTTTAAACTACTATTAACGGGCAGACTCCATATGCCTAATGTCAAGGAGTCATCCCTGCTTCAAAAAAAGCAGCAATTGGACAATAGATACGATTGCTGCTTCCTAAGCGCCGCTGCTGCAGCTGGAAACGTCTTTGTTCAACTGGACTTTGCAGCAGAGACAGCATCAATGAGGCAGCACTCAGTTGCAATAAGGGTTTGTGATGGAAGTGGGGACATTGACTGGGTGAAAGATGGTGGGCGCAGGGAGGTGATGTGGTTAAGGGGAGCTGTGCCTGCTGGAGCCCTGTGTGTCCCTGCAGGGCTGAGGCTTCGCTCTGGTCAGAGCCTTGATATCCCATATCTTCCCCTCTGTTCCTGCTCTAACCAAGCTAATCAGGGCACTCGTTTGCTAAATTAGTACTAATTAGTGAAATGCTAATTAAAAAAAGGTCTGACTAATTCACAGCTTCTGTTTGTCACGGACTCTCAGTACTTTGGAGGCACCAGCGTGTGCCCAACATGCAGCCAGAGCCAGGCATGGGTCAGAGCTCCGCCGTCCCCATGGGAGCAAAGCACCGCTCTGAGTCACCGCTCAGCCATGCAGTGTGTGGTGGGTTTTAACACAGAGCCCTTCAGAAGGTGGCTTTTAGGTGGCTCACTCTGCAAAGACAACAAAACAAACTGAAGAGGAATTTTTGGAGTGCTCAGCACCAGGCCCTGTGCCTGCCAGAAGACCAGCAGCCCTCAGTGAGCTGCTGCATGCTAGTGAGCGCCAAGGGACAAAACCTTTGTACAGGTGTCTGAACTCTCTGCTGTTTGAGGAAATAAAAGGCTTTAAGTATGCTCATGAATTCAGCTAGTGGCGTGGTCAAGGGCCCCCAGTCTGTCAGCACATTATGCCCTTAGGCTCTGGGCAGGGATAAAAGCTGCATGGACAGAAAGCTGCCCTCATGTCCTCTCCAGCGGAGCAGCTTCAGCCAGCAAGCATGTAGCACAGCGTCACCCAATACCTTGGTAAGGCCTTTGGCTCAGTTTGGTCTAATTTGCTAACACATGCACCATAATTACAGGGCTTGTGTTTAGGCATATCTCAAGAGTTCCTTGTACATGTAATAAGAGAACCTCATTCATCTGGATCCCATGAGGGAAGACCAGCCCTACACCATCCAGGGCCAAAGCCCTTCACACAGGTGCCACTGAAAGCTATTGGGAATCAGTTGCAGATCAAACCTGATGTTTTTTTGCAAAGTTCTCTCTTTGTTCTTTGCACTTTCTGGCAGCCCTTATGGTGCCTGCTGGCAAGGCAGGGACACAGGCAGGCTCCTCACAGAGCCCTGTGTCTCTCCAGCTTCCCAGTGCAGTTCTTCTTCCCTTCTTGCCCAAGCTGGGGACACCCTGGTGAGTCTGAAGGTACCAAACTGGGGGGTGCTCCTGAATGACAATCACTGCTCCGCTGATGGGTGCACAACAGAAGGAAGGAGATTTGACTGTTTACACGTGGCTCCTTGCCAGCGTAACTACATTGCTTAGAGTTGCACTGCCTTTCTTTAGCTTTAATAGCTACAGACCAGCATAGCTTTCTTTGCAAAAATTTAAATGGAGGCCAATTCCAAGTGTGGAAATTGATCCTTTGCCTTCTGTGTGCCCAATGGCAACATCTTCTGTTGTTTAATGAGCTCCGTCTTGCATACTGCATGGAATAGGTTGAGCCTCAGAAGTGCTTCCTGTTGTTGTATCAATCCTTGGCCAGGTAATGCAGCTGGGCAGCTTCTCCTGGCACTGCCCTCAGCTTGGGATGAAGCTTTTCTCTCACTCCATGGCAGTTCTTCACTGAAGCTGTCCTTGCTCCAGCCTCAGCAACACTCACTGCTTTTAAACACTGATCATCAGAGCTGTTTCTCACGCTTTCAGATGATGTCTCAGAATAGATGATAACTAACTGATAGAAAAAGAAGTTCATGGCATTTACTTGCCCTAGAAATATGTCTCACATTAATGAAATATTCTGAGAGAAAGCCTCTGGGTTTGCTCCCTAACCAGGGCTGCACCTGATGGAGCAGGACAGTGGGGCTGTGTCATGCGATTACAGCTTAGCAGGCTCTAGGAATAAGCCTGTGCAAGGCTGTGAGGGCTCAGCACCAGGGGGCTAGGTTTGGAACAAGCGCTGCAATGGTTCCTTTCGGTAATATGGTGAATTCCTGCCTTAAAGTGGAGCTATCGTATAGGGGCACAAAGTGATGGTACAAACTCTGCAGTGGTTAGTCCTTGTTGAAGCTGAAGTGCTGCAGCGTTACCAGGAAGGTTGGTGCCTTTTTCTGGATGCTTTTGTAGAGATTCTGACAATGGCTTAAGACATGAAATGCATTAATTTCTCAAGAGAAATTTTTAGTTCCCAAAGAACTGAAATATTTTGAGCTCTTGCACTGAATTGTTGGCTCTGTCTGAAAACGAAACCATGCAGCTGCCCAGACCACCATGTTGCCACCAGAGCATAGACATGGCTATGAGTGCAGGCCCTGCCAAGGCCAAGGCCCATCTCCATGCTCCCACTGACAGATCCCAGCTACAGCTCTGCACTGGTCTATCTGACTTTGATTTTTTTCTGCAACCTCTGGCAGGTCTTCAACGCATTCAGTTCTTTATATTCGAGCAATCAATCCCACATGCAAGCAATTAGGTTTAGACATATTTCGGTGACCATAGTATTGTACACACGTTCTATCAACTTTTCAACAACAGAGGGTGGCTCCTACATGTCACTTTCTAGTGGGGAGCATGCTGACTGCAGTTCAGACATATCCCAAAGAGAAAAACATATTCTAGAATTATACTGAGCCCAAATGTGCCACTTGCAGACAACATTCTGGCTTTGTGTACCTACAACAGGGACCCAAACACTGTCCCTCCTCAGTGCAGCACACAGGGCAAGAATCTCACTAGACCTGCATGACCAGGTTTGCCATCCAATAACCTCATTGCCTGCCACTGTCATTGCTTGTGACACACACCAAGTACGTTTTGATTCTCAGAAGCAAAGAGACAGCAGCATTCACAAAGTCCCTTTCCCTTATTCTGTGCCCCTAAGGAGAGATGGGAGCACAGACAGTACGGGTGGGCATTTGCCTTCACTGCCTCTGCACTGAACGCAGTTTGGTTCTCAAGGCTCCTCATTCCCTGGCTGCTGTGCTGACATATCACGTTCTGGCCATTATTTATCGTATTATCTAAAAGTCCTCCTTGGGAAATCTTCAGCTGGAGACACATCTTCCTGTTATTCATGGTGGGGAAGGCCTATTGATCTGCATTACTGACCTATACAGGGATTCTGGATGTGCACTGACAGTTTACTCTGTCAGACATAAGGCTTTAAAGGAATAACCATAAATAATTACTTGGCACAGGTTCCACAAGGCAGGCTGGATGCCTGTCCCAAATCTGGGTTAGCACACGGGCTGTGGGGCTCCCTGACCAAATGAAAAACAGCACGATGAGGCAAAATACAGGTAATCAAGGTGGGATGGCAAGCATCACAGCTGTTATCCCCAGGAATGTACTCACAACTTTGTTTCCCTAAGCAGGGTAAGAGACTGCAGTCCCTGAGATCACCCCCAGAAAGAAGCACCTTTTCAACATGCTGTGGGTGTCCAGCACCTCACAGCACCAAGCCTGCAGTTATCAATTAATGCACCAAAGCCAAAAAGAAATTACAAAGAAAAACAGCACAGAATGAAAATGCAGGAAATAGCTTCTACTTGGGCATGAATGAAAACTGAAACACAGTTCTCTTCAGATAACCCTGGAACAACAAAAATGTTCCAAAATTCAGCACAGGCATTGAAAGCACATCACTAGTGTCTCCTTTGAGCTCTGGAATACAGGCTATTGACACTAGTATTTGTTAAAGAATCCTAGAATCTCTTCACCATGGACTTTGCCCCGCTAGGGACTGACAAGGAGCTCAATTCCTCATGTGGAATTCCACATTTCCATTCAATGTGCTGATGCCACTGAGCAGCTTGTTTGTTTGCTCTGCTGCCAGGGAGAAGACTTCTGGTGCCAGTGGCCTGTGGCATCAAGAGCAGCTTCACGTCAACTGTCCCACATCTTCAGAGCTTCAGAGCTCTCCTCAGAAACTGAGTTCTTTTCTCTCACATAAGTGGGGACTTTCTGATCCTCACCACAGCACAAACACGTAATGAGAAGCCCATATGTGGCATATTATAGATCATGGTTCTGGAGCTAGAATATTTACAGAGCTTTTGCATTACAGTTGTTGTAGTGCAAGGCGTCTGGATAACACGGCGATAGGAAGTTTAATGGACTTTAGATGGGAAATTAATGGAGCATCTTTCCTTCAAAAATGTATTTCTGTCAGAATCACAACACTTTGAGGAATTATTACTGCTATCCAGAGTATTTGGAGGAAGATATGCCAACAAGTTTTGGAATAAAGCATTTAGATTTTTGATTTTACATAATATATGCATTTTTAAAAGTTGTAATAATCCAAATAAGCCAAAACTATTTATTTTTGTGGAATTTTCCTTTGTGGAGAATTTCAACATTTTGAGGTTTTGTTCTGAATTGGAATGAAAACAAATTTCAAAATCTCAAAATTGTCTGTGAAACACAATTTCCATTCTCTGGCCAGCTCAAGTTTCAGGCTAGAACATGTATAATAGCTCCCCTGCAGGGAATCCCTTTAGGAAAAAAAGTCTCTGAATGAATTCAGTGGTGCAAACATACCATTTTCAGGATCTGCCTATTTTTCCAAGTAGGTAGCGGTACCACTGAGAACTTCCCCAAGTCACTACACGAGAAGCCTGCACACATTCTTGAAAAACCTATTTCTGAAAGACACTGCTAACTTCGCAGAATTGATGGTGGCTGTTTTCTGGTAGTGCTATTAGTCATTCAGTCACATTTGTCACAAAGATCACAGACCAGACCTCATAATTATGTTTTTGTCCTACCTTTGTTGGACTGTCTTGAACAGCTTTATATTACATTTTCAAGGTAGATGCTGTGTATTCAGATTAAAATATTTAATAGAACAGGATTATGTTCTGGGACATCTAATGGATTTAAATATTTATAGCCTTAGCAAACATTGCTGCCCCAAAATAAAATAAAAAAATCATACATTACAAACATTCAGGCTTGTGGAAAGATCAAAAACCCACATTAGGACAAATTAATTATTAGAGACTTTGATGGAGATCTACTCCAAATGCTATTGTCAGGAGAGTTACTTCAGATTTAGAGTGACATAAATGAGATTTTAGGCCAGTCTGCTCACAACAGCTTTATCACAAAAGTATGAAGAAGTTTAATACCTATATGAATTAACACAGTAAAGTTAATCATGCGCTCTATTAAAAACAAACCCTGCATGCCATGTTTGTGTTTACTGCCTTTCTCTAGCCGTGTTTTACTGCAAGAGAGTTTGTGCTTGCTGTTCTTGGTGTGTGCTCAGCACTGTGCTGATGTGTTCTGGAGAGTGTCTCTGCTCCTCCAGTAAGCAAAGGCTCTGTGTCAAGGTGAAAACTGAACTAAACACACATTTGCAGACAAAGTTTGTTTATAACTCCAGACTCTGCTGGGGCAGTTACACAGCAGTTTCACTAAACAAACAAGTAGAAAGCAGGGCAATGTCCAAACACTGGAGTGCAGCTTATTTAAATTGCATGAATAGTTGTCAGAGGAGCAAAGCTGTGAGTGAAACACGCTGTCTCTGCAATAAATAAAAGTGCATGAAAGGCGGAAGATCAGACTCATGCCCAGATATGACTGTAGGCTGGCCTTGTCTTTCACCAAGATGCCTCCAACCAACTATCTCAGCATAACACAGGAAGTCATTGAGAGCCCATTTGGAACTTGACATATTTGTTGCAGAATCAGCAACATAAATCTTTCAATCCACCTTGAGTTGCTGTATTGTAAGGTGTGTGTTAAATCACACACAACAGGATGCACCATCTGAAGAGCTAGCTACAGAAGGGAAAACAAACCAGAATGGCATGGTAAATCTATCAAGGAAGGACAGAGAGAAGTCCTACTGGTTGGATTGGTATCATAGCTGTCCCTTTCCCATGCCTCACTTCAGGAAGATATTTTCTGCCATTGCACCCTATTGAGCTGTCTGATCACCTTGTGTATACAAACCACCTCCTTTGCTGAACTGCCCATGCATCTCTTAATGCAGTTCTCTTTAGAAACCCTTTAGATGCAGAAGTGCCAAAGTGCCACTATCTCCCATTTTATATAGGCAATTAAGATCTAACAGACTGCCAAAATTCAAGTAGACTTGTCTTCAGCTGACACTTCCCCTTCAAATTTTCTTCTAGAAAGACTGAATGCTTGTTTGGATTTGGAGAATAATATTTCCATCCACTTATCTTTCAAACTCCTGCATATCCTCTATTGAACATACACATATCAAAATGAGCAATCAGTCATCTGATGCAGATAAATTCATCACGACACACAAAAGTTCATAAATTTGTTATGGGCCTCTATGATGTAACCACAGCCTTTTGACATAGTACCCCATCTTTCCTTCCATTCTAGAAAGTGTGTGAAAAACATGCCCATCTGATTAGATACCTAATTTCAATGTTAAATGATCCCAATATAAATATATTCCCTCCTTGATTCTATTGCCCAAGAACTGTGGCAACATGCTTCCTGCTCAGAGCCCAGCTTTGCCATGGCACTGCCCCATCACACCCCAGGTACCAGCACTGCTGCCACTGCTCAGCTCAGCTCTTGAACTTCTGGAAGAGGAAAACACTGTTTCACTCGGAAGTGGAAAGGAAAGGGTCTATCAGGGAGCCAGCTCCCTGCCAAGTATGACCTTGCAGCAGTTCTCATATATTTGATAGTAATTCACCAGCAAATTCATTACCTAAAGTCTTAGTTGCTTTCCTCTGTAAAGTACCACCATTTTAGAATTATTCTTTAATTTTTACTCACGAAGGCTCTTCTCTTTCCAGTATGCCCCTTCTCCCTTGCTTGGAAAAGATGCTGCAGTTGTTCTTTTGCATTTTCGCTCTCCATCACTGTTTGTGAAGCACTCTGTTAGTTTCGGTCTGCTCTGTCTGTAGCACGCAGTTCCTTTGACATGAGCAAATGTAAACCAGGGTCATTTGCCTTGGAACATGCCAAACTGAAACAAAAATAAAGATTTTCAAAATTAACACAATTGTGCGGATTTATTCTAAGGAAGTGGGCAGAGAATTGGTCCCAGGAAGACTGTAATACAGGAATCTCTAGATTCCTAGACAAAACCTGTCTAAGGGAGTTTGTGGTCAACACTTGAAACAAACAGTTGGCCCTCCCATCAGCTCTTACAACATGGCAGAGCTCCATGTGGCCAGCACGAAGCGCTGCTCTGCGGCTGCTGCTGGCAGCGCGGCATGGGAAGGTGCGGTAACGTATTAATGCACACCGCAAGCAGAAACCACTGCTGCTTGTGATTCTACCTCAAGTACTTCTTTTTTTTTTTTTTTTTTTTTTTCAATTCAGTATGTAAACATGGGAGCAAACAGGCAGAATGGTTTAAAAAGCAGCAATTATGGCTGAAACACTAGAAAGGAGAAGGAGATATTGCTAGGCTGAGCAGAAGTGAGAGGGAGGCAGCTCTGGAGGGACAAGGGAATTGTGCAGGGAGCCACAGAAATATTTGTCTAGATGCCACAGAAGAAAATGAAGAAAAGCATGCTTTATAATTAATATCACAACGATCTTGTATCACTAAGATCTAGCAAGCTGGGAAAATATTTCCTTCGGGGAAGTTCTGGACTTTAAAATCTAGCAGAGATATTCTCATAGCTAAAGGATAAACACACAGAGTAATTAAAATAGTATTAGATTCCCCTCACGCAAATTGTATAGATGAAAAAGCAGCAGCACTTTTACAGCAGCGAGGATTACACAGGACTGAGAATGCTGTGAGAAAAACCCGAATGCCGTCCCATAGGCAGCCAGCTGCAGGCTGACACAGCACACCGTCAGTGGGAAATAATGGCAGAAGTTAAATGGGTCAGTGCAGAAGCAATAAGGAAGTAAAAGAAACACAAAATCAGTAATGCTTATCACTTTCTGCCGTCCAGTTCCTTTTACAGTGTGGAAATAGCTGGTTTGCAGCACCACAGTGCAAGAAGAGCCTACCAGAAGCTTTAATGCACCTTTCTAAGCAGACGATCACAATCACTACATTAACAAATCTGTTTTATTGGTAGTAGCTGCAGCAGCAATGGTTGCTGTGTTACAGTAGCACTGAGTGTCACAAACTGCCTGCCCAGGCCCAGAGCACATTGCACCCTACACTGAGCGCACAGTCACAGATGGAAGAGTTTAAAACCTTGATCTTATTTGCTTGTGAAAATTTGATTTGATTTAAAATTTGCTCCATTCCAGCAAAGATCTGTGTGTGTGCTTTTCTCTACCACTGTGAGGAACGTGACTGGTCACCATGTGGAAAGCTAAGCAGATGCAGGATAAGAATCAGAAAGCACACGGAGGAGATGGGCAACAGAGAATATCAGCGTCCCTGAAGTTCTTATTTTCCTTCACCTCTTTGTAAAGAGAAGCTTTATTTAATGCCAACCTCCTCTGTTCTCCGAAAACATGAGCAAAGACCCAGAGCAGGCTTAGATTGCCTTAAAACTTCAGAGATTTAAAAATGGCAATCCAGTTTGGCTTCTCATCATTTGGCATCTGGTTTCTGAGCCTCACAGTGCATTTGGATAACATTTTCAGGCTTTTCCCTGCAACTGGAGAATTAGAAATTTATTGTTTAAAAAAAAAAAAAAAGTGAGATAGTAATGTGATCATGTGCTTCCAGGAGCTGAGACTTGAAGAAAAAGCCCACCCCAGACTCACAATAAAATCGTGAGAATTGAAAACACCAGCCTTAAGAAGCTCATCCAAGATTTCTGCTGTGCATGTGGAAAACCAGGGTGTTGTCAGGACTAGTTAGCTAATGTTATAAAGCCTTCAGAAGAAAAACGTTAGTTATTATTTAGGAGGAAATCGAAGTGCAAAGTGTTTTACATATAAATCTGCACTTTAGAAGGACAGCATTAGAACGCAAGATTGAGCTCTGAAGGATAATAGAGAGGTTTTAAACACAGCCATAACTTATTCTGCATGAAAATGACTCAGCAGTGCCTCAACCAAGCTGAAAACAGGACCTCTGGAAGCGATTAGGAGTGGGCTGCCTCCCCTCCTGCCTCTCCTCATCTGCTTGGGACAGGAGCAGTGAAGCTCTGTGCCCAGCCAACTGTTCATCTTTCTCCTAGGAGCAGAGCAAAAGATGGTGGCACAGCTCTGCTAGCCCTGGCGGGTAACACTGTGCAGAGCAGAATGACATGAAATGCATGGTGTGAGAATCCTCGTATTCGTTGTTATTTTGGCGGTGTCAGACCAGCTGTACCTGGCTGTGTGCACTGAAGCCGCCCACTGGCAGTCAGAGCCTGGTTTGGAGCACCTGGTTTCAGGCAGAACAATCCAGTTTGCTCAGCATAGACCACGCAGCAGAATCGGGGGGGGAGGACAACAAGGAGATTTACTTTAAAGATGACTCCTGAACCAAGTCAACCCACTGCCACCGGCTCACCCACCGCTCCATGTGACAGGCATAAGCAATGTCAGCTCTTGGCCTTCTGAGAACCATTGATTTTAGGCCAGGTATTTTTCAACTTAATCCACTTGTGGGTCCATAAAAAGATATTGCTAAGAGGGTGAGGACTCCATTAAACCACGTGCAAGCCTGCTGATAAAGGGTTTTGCTTTTCCTTTGCACCTTTTACAGTCAAAATCCCACCCTTCTGCAGGCATCCAGAGCTGAGAATCACTGGTTTCAGTTTTTTGGACCAGATTTGGAACGGAGCAGCTGAGCTCTGTTCAGTTTGGTGGCAATAGAATAATTCACACATGTTGAAACATTCATCTCCTGGCTTCAGCTGCTTGGAGATGGACCTGTCTTACACGCCACAAGCTGCTTGGAACCCACTGGTCTCCCCTCCTACAGATGAGACGAAGGGAGTGCTGTTACTTTGTTAGGAGAACTTAAAACAAACAAGCCGCCACCAACTGCAGTCCATGTATATGGTTATGATTTTAAATTGCAAACAGGAGGCTACTTGGCTTTGCATGGTAAGCATTGTCTGGCAGCGGATGGGCTCCTCTGATCTCCCTGAGCCTTGGATTGCTGCTGTGAGATTGTGTCACAACCAGTCATTAATTATTTCATCAAAAGCTTATTTTTCTCATTTCCTCATCATTATTTCCACCTAGTTTCTTATGAATTGAATCCAGTTATTGGCAAGGCTTGTTTCTCCCAAGCAGAGAAAAGTATTGACCTTAGAAAAAATGTTCTGTTGATAAATGTTGCTCACGTGCATATGTATGCACACACCAAGTAGAAATTACTGTATATGCGTACAAATGCTGCTCTGCCCTCCTTGGCCTCCCACTTGCTCTGGATGCAGATTCCCCTTATTTCTACTTGATAGTAGATGGAAACCGAGCCTTTCTCTGAGGAAAAGCAGAAAAGAGGTGAGCAGCACTGTTACCTCCTCAGGAGACAATTATTTTTTAAAAAGTGTCGCAGTATTCTTGGAAAAAGTGAGATCCCTCCTGGTAGACAAAACAGGATAGCTCCGGCACTACTCATGGGAGATAATTACAGCCTCAAGAGAGTCATGAAGACCAAGCCCAAGGAAGCAGGGAGGAGCGAGGCAGCCAGAACGGCTAGAGCAGGGGCTCAGCAAGATGTCACCAGCCACCGAGATGTGAGCCAAGGGAGAGAAACAACAGCTCCACCAAGGCCTCCCTGCCCCCAGAGACAAGAGCAGTCTCACAAGAACGCTGTGGCTGACAGCCCAAAGCGCGGAAGCTCCAGGGTTGCAGTGGGTCAGGGGTGAGGGCAGTGCCCCAGGAGAAGTCCCCAGGCAGCCGCGCAGCCCAGCTGCTCAGCTCAAACAGCAACAGCAGCTGTGAGATGGAGAGCTGTGCTGCCATCCTGCTGAAGCCTGGGCAGGAGATGGGAGCACCAGCAGTGACTTGCTGAACCTCTGTACAGCCGTCTTGGTGAAGAGCCAGGTGTTTTGGGAATACACGGAGTGTTCTCCTCATGAGATGTTCAGTATGTAATGCAAAAAGCATTGAGGAATGCCAGCAAGGTCCCTCCTGTGCCTGACTCAGCAACACGCTGTACTAAGCGCAGTTTGTCCTACAGCTTCTGCTAAAAAACGACTCACCACAAGGACTCCAACTCTTTCACAACACGAGGGGCACAAGAACATGACAGTCACCACACTGAGCCAGGCCAAAGGTCCATCTAACTCCTGTCTCCAATAGTGGCAAAAGCAAAATGCCTGGGGAGAAGTATGAACACAGGGTAAGCACATACAGCTTTTCCCCTGAGTGTTCTCCAGCCCCCAGCCATCTCCAGATTAGGAATTTCTGCAGCCAAGGATGGGTTTTGTGTGCTCAGAACTCTGTAAACTGCTCTGAGTCGCATCGTTCAAAAGTCTTTGTGTTTCCCCAAATCTCCGTGCTCTTTCAAGATGTATTCTTTCTGATCTCTTATTACTTGTCCTTTCGATAGCTGAACATTTGCCTGTCTACACCATCCATCTAAATTTTCCACTCTTTGTCTTATGTTCTCCCCTTTCCATCCCTCAAACTTTACCACATTAACCAAAGAAGATGTCTAAAGTTCAACTAACCTGCAGAGCCTGTCCATCACTGGAAAGTTGACTCTTCCATGCTACAATCTGCTGCAGAACCTTTTGGTCCCAGGCTTCACATACTGTCCTCTGTCTCCCCACCTGCACTTTTTCTTCCTGACTCATCTTTTTGCAGTTCTCTGTCCAGGGCTGGTGACATGTTTTCCAGTGGTTGCTCCAAAATTTCAGTGGATTACTATAATTTCCCCCTCAAAATTGGGTCATTTGTATCAGCCTTGTATATGAGAAGTGATTAATCTATTAAAAAATAGCACCAGAAGGTGCTATTACCTTGTGTAACCAAGGTTGGGCCATGCAGTACACTCCTGAACTATGTGGATCAAATGTACACCTGATTTCTGGAAAAATGTGCAAGAGACAAAAACCTTAGCTCTTTCTGGAAATTCCCATGCAATATTTTTTTGTCTCCTGAGAAAGACTCATTAAACTGTCTGCAAGCCTTCACCGGAGAAAGACCTCCATCTAAGGGGCCCAGTTTTAGTAACTCAGCACTGACAGCACAGAGGCATGTCCACAAGATCTGCACCACGTAACTCATTCCCAGAAGCAGCAAGTCATCCTCAGTGCTACGACAATCAGGGAGGAGCCCATGTAAGAGATTGCAGCTGTCCCTTTTGAGAAGGCAGTGTCCAGACTTCATCCTGGACTTCCCCAGAGATGAATCACCTCTCCAAGAAAACTGTTCCCATGAGTGCAGTGGGTTCAAAGAACAGCTCTTGCACCCATGCCAATGAGTCAAGCTTCTGCTCTCTATGCTTTCTGTTGGATTGTCAACAACATGGACACAGAGACAGCTGCTTTTCTATCTGAGGAATAAAACCGGCAGATCTTCCTTACTTGCAATATAGAGACTGTGATTTCTTAGAGGCAGGGACCACAGTTTTTTCTGGAACATCTAACACAACAAGGTTGTGTCCTGGCTAATAGCCAAGACATCTGTTCCCATATGAATATTAATGCTACACCTCAGCATGCACCCTCTCATAGTTGTCAAGGCTGTAATTCACAACACACGTCTCACCAAGAGATTTTCCTGCGCAGCGCTCCAAAACCCTAACAAGCTTTGAGCAGATGACAGAGCAGTCTGGCAAGCTGGCAATCATGACAAAAAATGGACATTTCTGCAGAAAAGAAACCCAGTGATTTATACAATGTCTTCTGGAACAGCAATACATTATGGAAAATCTACATAATTGCACTCTACATGATGCCATCTACTTTGTACAGCCCACTGTGCTGGAATATGTGCGCTGATCACCTAATGTACACTGGGCTCCATTTAAAACACATTAGTACTACTTGGTGCATCTTCTCACACTTGGTAGACAGGAATAAGCACGTACACGTGCTCTGCTATCCCCCCCCGTGCACATGAGGGGGTGACACAGCAGCACTGTGTACCAGTCACCACAAATCTGAGACTCAGCATGATAGAAGTTATCTCCTTTTGGAAGTAATGTCACTACACAGAGTGTCCTGATTTAATTTTCAAGAATGTGGTTTAATGGTAAGGTAATTGGTCTATTTAAGCCTTTACATTGAAATATTCCTGGACCAGCCTGTCTCACTCAGATGAACTGTTGTTGCAGTAAGCTTATGCCAGCAGCTTGTCTCAAAATCCCTTTTGGTCTCAGCCCCTTTGCTACAGTTGCACACTCTGCTGCTGTTCCCCTAAGGTGTACTTCAGACGTTCTTGAGCTCCAGCTTGGAGCCCTTAGCTGCCGCTGAAAAGCACAGCAAAGGCATGACTTAAAGGAGTCCACGAGTGCCCCTCTCCCACAGCATGAGGCACCTCCTCAGCCCCTCTGCATTAGCACCACTCATAATGAACTTTTGGGTTTTCATATTAAAAAGCAACTCTCCTTCTCTCTTGCATGCCTGTCAGGCGGACTCAAATGGCAGCTCCAGCACTGATGGCAGGAAGCAGAAGGGAGATACAAAAATTAGTGAAAAGTTAGAGTACTTGGGAAGTGTGCAGAAACCAGAAAGCCAAAGGAACCTCACTGCACCAGTGCAGTTTTTGAAGTAACTCATTTGAAAGCAAATAGGGAATAATATGTTTAAACTGAGACAGAATTACACAATTAGCTGGGGCTGGGATACTACCCAGTTGATAGAGTCAGCGATAGAAGAAATCCTTAGCCATGCATCAAGAGAGGACCAGACATATTTTTGGAAACAAAGCAAACCAAGGCATAAAGACACTGGCCAAGGTTAAATGAGCTGGAAAAGAAAGTGATTTATATGCCCTGGGCTGATAAGGGCAGGTCTTGCTGGGCTTTCAGGGCAGTCTTCTCCCATTTGTTACTGTTCCTACACTGTGTGCACGTTCAGTTCATGCTGATGAGATTAAATGTAATAGCTTTGGAAGTGTGAAGCCGTGATTGCTTTGAAACTCTCAGTCAATGAGATGAATCCAGATTGCCTTTCTCAAAGCCAGCGGGAAACGTTGGACTTAAACCAGTTTGGCAAAAATCAGTATTCAGCCTTCGATAACATAAGAGAGTAAGAGAGTATTGCTCAGCTTAAGCAAAGGTAGCAAATTTGGACTGTTGGGAATATACTATTCATATCAGAGAAGGGGTATTCTTTCTTTCCCCAACATTAAATAGTTTTCTGATGCAATATTCAGTGGCAACCAAAGTACATACGGGCTGAAAAGCATGCTGAGGTTTTACAGCTCCCATTGATTCAGCATCTCTGATATTCGTATGCACAGTCCCAAAAGGAAAATAAAAAAGAGGCAGCCTGGAGACGAGACCTGGCTCACCTGTAAATGTGCCTGTTGAAGCATGTGTATCATGTTCACTGCTACCACCTATTATGTGAAAACTGAAATCCTTGATTCAAGGGGAGGGAGGAGGCGTTTGGGGGGTGTCTTCCCTCTAGATTCTGTAACAAGTTACGTCAGGCTTTCTCAGAAGCTAATCTGTGGCTCTCAGGCCAGCACAGTTTGTTGCCAATGACAATTTGTTTCTCATCAGTAGGTCACAGGGATCAGGTGGGGGCAGAGGGAGTGCTTGTATCAGCCCAATGAGATGAGGCAGAGCTCTGTCTCCTTCCCCCTTGGTTGGCTTCTCCCTATTCTCAGTTTGAGGGTGTGAGTGGGAGGGAAGTAGTCCTTTGCACAACAAAACCCAAACGTGCTCAAAGGCAGTATATGGCCACTCCTGGCTAGCAGCTGTAGTGCTTCCTGGACAGTTGAGTGGTTCTGTAAAGTCAGGAGATGAAAAGACTGTGTAACACATGGGTTGTTTACTGACGGCTAGACTGATGAGATAGCCACCATCATACTTCTGATGATGATACCGCATTGGTCTCCCTGCAGCCACTGTGGGGCACAGCAGCTCAGGCACCACCTCTCACCTCCTGATCACTGTCCTGACGCACAGGGTCTAAGGGCAGAGGGCACTGCAGTAAGGGAGGTGGGTGCCAGAGCACTGCGCCAGAGTTGCTGGCCTCACTTTGGGTGTGTGGTATGGGCTCACTCTGCGTGCTGACCTGGTGGCAGCCCCCTCTGCTGGGTGGGCAGCTCTACAAGGACAGCTGAAATGAATGCAGGAGCTATTTTGCCGGAAATCAGTATCAGACAAGAGGAAACTACTGTTGCAAAATGTGGTGTAGGATGTGAAATCTACATCCTGGCCCACGGAGTCAAAAAAAGAGAAGACAGGTGCAAGTTGCAAAGGATGGGTCTCCTATCATCAGTATGGGAGCCTGGCTATGTTGCAAACACACTGGGGCTGGAGGACCAGATACAGCGTAGCTCTGAGGCAGTCTAAGAACAACTTTGCCACTAGACTTGCACAGAATAATCTTTCCCAGGCTCTCTCCAGAGCCTGAGAGAGTTTGTCCCGATTTGTTCTGATTGGGTTTGGATCAAACCCAGAAAGTATGAAGGTTTCAACAGAAGATCATTGAGACCAGAATATCTTGAACAACCCTAAAGCCAAGCTGATAAAGGATCTTTTATGACACAGTCTTCGTTTTATAAATTAAGCAAGAGATATGACGAGATAGCAGATTAAAGAAGATAAGCCCTCTGCTGTCCTCCTTCGGAACATGATACTGATCACACCAAGCTCCAACTGGCTTTAGCTCAAGGCACTCAGACTCTGCAGGGTTAAAGCCTAAGATAAAGTGTGTGGGGAAACATCATGAACTGAATATAGATCTCCCGGCTGTGGTCATGATTCCTGAATGATAAACACCACTTCCCTCACAATGAAACACCAAGTAGATAATAAAAGTCTTAAATAAAACTATTACAATAAAACAGAATTAAATAAAACAGCTTGCAATCTGGGACTGGAGAGAGGAGAGCAGAAACTTGAAGCATCACGAAGGCATATCAATAGATAATGGCTGAAGAAAGTTCGTACACAGACCCAGAAGCAAAGTTTGCTACCACCACTGCAGCTCTAGTCTATGAAGCCAACCACATAGAATTATAGCCGTGTTCCCTGTGTGTATTTGCAATTTAGAAACGAATCTTCCCCCTCAACTGCAGAGTTGCTGCTCACCTTCCACTGCAGCATGCAGGTATCAGGGTGTGCACTCTGGCAATGGCAGCAGAGAGCATCACTTCTGCCATCTGTAATCAAGGTCTGAGCTGCTCAAGATTTCACTCACCAAGATTTTCTTGTGCTTACAGTGTCTCTGAGAGATAAACAGGAGTTCCAGACACTAAAAACTCATGATTTGTTCCTCTCTCATCATCCAGACACACCTATCTTCCACAGCATCCTCCTGCAAGAAGTTCAGCTACCTGCAAATTTACAGCTGGACTCAGTCACCTAGGATGACAATTTGGGGTACACGTCCCTCATATGTTAGTCCTCAACAGTAACAGCAGCAAGAGCACAGCAGTCTCCAGTGCAGATACAACTATAGCAGCTGTGGGAAGCAGAGACCTGACCTTCAATACTACAGCCTGCTTCTCCCCCATTACATCCCTTTGAATCCCACCTGGGATTTCTATCAACCACACTTACAACTCAAAAACCATCCAGTTAGTTTGAAATTAAAACTCTCCATCCAACCTCTGACCCTTCCATTCTTACCTATGTTGTTCCTCAGGAAGACTTTCTCCATGATTTCCATAGGCCTCCTGATCATCTCAAACTACATAAACATTTCCTTGCTTTACTCACTTGGCTGCATTTATAAAATTCCAAACCCATAATGTCTTTCTCAGGTGAAGTCACGAAGTTTCTGAGCAGCCTGTCTCAGTGGATGACTGCTGCAGCGGCTCCCTGATCAATTCCTTTTATCTTCATGATCTTGACACATGTGAAAGATGCAGCTATGCGAGGCATTGGCAGTGCTCCCAGCTGGGGAGATCTCAGCACCTGGCTGAAGAAATTCTGCACTTCCTAACTTGTTCTTACTTTTCATTCGTCTTGGAAGAAACACCTATGTATAATAAGGTACATTTCCCTCTCTATCTTAAAACAAAACCAACCAACAACAGACACAAAGTGGCTTCTGGCCAGGGCTTTCTTCAAAACATCTGCTCTGCAGGCTCTGTGCCCTGTGAAACCAGACTGTGAAGAAGGTAATGAAGAAGGAAAGGAAGAGGAAGTAAAATCACCTGTGGCTTTGCTTCTGAAGAACTGGATGGTTACATTAGGCTTGGTTTAGCCTGGCTTTGAGCACAGGTGTTAACTAAATAAAATGGGTTGCTTTTCTGATCTGTAGCCTAAAGATTTAGGGCAAGAAACATGTTACCTCACAGGAAGGAGACGATTACAAGTGCATTCGAGAAGTATACTGTTCTCTTCTATTTGCTACATTTTGAATTTACAGACCATGCAGCATAAACATGGTTTTGTCATCACTACTCCTACAGGTACAGCTGATGCGAACTTGAAAATGTCAAGAATTAACACACACAAGATATTAACTGCCAAGCATTTCAGAGATTACTCTGTGCATCACTAAACCTTAGCACTAAATCCTCTTATACCACCTAAAGAATAGATCTTTTTTTTGTTGTTTTTTAAATTTACTGTGTTGTCTACTTGGCCACCAGCTGCTGCTATCTGACTGCTGTGGTTGGTAACCGTAAATGTGGGGGCCATTTTGAAACCAAAAGAGATTAAAGACAAGAAGAGGAAGTCCAACAACTTGAAGATGCTATCATCAATCCACAGCTGGCCAGGAACAGGAAGCAAGCAGGGATGGCATACATAACATACTGCCTCTATGGCACAGAGACCAACAAAAACTAAAGGCTGTAGAAACAGTACCAATTATTTCTGAGTATAAGCTGTCACCTGTGAATGAGGAGCACTTATTTAGGACATGGGTTCTTTCCTGGTGCAGCTCATGCACAATCTTTCTGACAGCACCAATGCTTTTATAGCTGGTTTAGAAATGGGTCACAATGCAGACTGAAATATAATGAACTGAAGTGGAAACTGAGGATTGGATTTTGTTCCCATGAGTGTAAGAACTTTGTATGGACCACAGATATTCAGGTCCTGAATGTTTTCATCGCCAGTCTAATTGTAGCAAATGAAAACAAGACACAGCTGCTCAGACACAGTTTGCAGGAAAATATAACATTATCATCACCTCGGGAGCTCGCATGTGAGAGAAAAGCTGCCATTCAGAGAAAGGCCATTTCAGGCCAAACATGAAACAGCCAGATGTGGGAAGGCACAGCAGTCCTCAAGAACCAGCCTGGGTGCTCTCAACCACAGAGCAGCAGCTTCAGCAGAGCTGTTTTTGGTCTGAGGCAGGGCTCTGCTCAGCACTCACAGGAGTGCATCTGCTGGTGCTGCATCCGCTCGGATGCAGACTGGCACCATTTGGCTGCAGCCGCTCCTGCACCTGCACCACAGTGCAGTGGCCATCAGCAGCATGCCACGCTGTCCCTGCTGCAGCCATGTGGAGTGGAGGATCACAAAGAATCAGTGATATTTTCCAACTCCTTGTGCACCCTTAAGGCTAGTGTAAATGAGAAGAGCTCTCCAACCTGGGAGGAGCAGAGCACTCAGGCTGGTGCCAGACAAAGGACAGTGAAAGGAAAGCATTACGTCCCGACTTGCAGCTGGCAGAATTTGGCCAGCCCCAGGGACCTGACCCACAGCTCATTAAACGCTTCAGAGTGCAGCCTGAATCTCCTTTTATATTTTTTTAATGCCACAAAGTAAATTGTACCTGTAATACATTTGCATGTGTAGCTAGCATCAGATTGCGTTAAGGTACAGAAACTTTTAAAGCACAGAAACGCCCATTGTAAGAGTGCTGTCATTAATGACACTGCACTCGTACTCATTTAGAGCGGAGTTCAGCACGAAGCCTACAGAGCATCACTGCAGAGAAATCAAAGTGGGCACATTCAGCCTAAGTGTTAATACTCCGTATCTCCACCAGCAAGGTAATTACAGTAATCCTTTAATTACTGGCACTGGGAGAGTTTGAGGAAAACCTGCCTGGCAAACAAGCTCACCCTATAAAAACAGAAGCTTACAGGCCAGAGAAAAGCTGGAAAGATTCAAGTGAGTAAACAGAGGATGGGGAAAGTTATAAAATCAGTGAGAGTAAAAGATAATCAAAGGGGAGATATGTAAAAAAAAAAACAACAGCATCCACACGTTAAAGATTACTTTCTTGTCTTTACCACTTGCTTCCCACAGCCCTTCCTGGCAGAAGTACAGGATCCATTGCACTACATGAGGATATATGAGGTCCCTCACTACCCCAGCACTTCTTCCTCCACACATCAACTTGATGGGAGAGCAAGGACAGAAGAGCAAGGACACGCAGAAGTGCAAGAAGGACACCCCAAAACTCATGCTGGCTGCACTGCAGCCCTTTGCTGTACCCACTAGCTCCTACTGCTTTCTGCACAGCCAACTCGCAGCACGCAGTGCATGCAGTGCTGTCCCAATCGGCGTTAGGTGCTAACAGGAAGCCCAGAAGGACTAGATAAAAACCGAAAGGAAACAAACAGCACCAGATGTAGTGCATTTCACCGAGGACCAGGCTGTCTGAGGAGCCCGCCCCAGGCGAGGGGCTGTGCTGCCTCAAAAGCAGAGCGAGGAGCGCTGGCTGAGTCACCACTGCTTCCTGTTCTCCCCGTTCTGCGATGGGGCAATGCAGGCCAGCCAGCCTGCTCCCCTCGTGGGGCACCTTGCTGCTCCGGGCTGCAGAGCAGGAAGGGAGAGCGTGGAGCAGCAGTGTGCTGCCGGACACAGAGCGGGCAGCCGCTCTCCGAGGCTGCCGTCAGCCTGGGCTGTGTGGGTACCCTGGGTATCACATGCAGTGAGTATGTGATATGAGTCACAGCCAAGGCAAACTCCCACTACTTGGCTTGGTCAGAGGAGAAGACGGGTCTCAGATTCACTCTCAACACATTAATTTGCTTGGAAAGATTTTAAAAATGGGGATTCTCTATCAATTTGGTGTCTCAGGATACTGGGGTGCTTTGCTTGCATTGGAGTTTCCTTCCTTGGTCTGTAAAAGAGCTGCCTACAGCCTCTAACTTCAACGGGACGTGGGTCTGTGTGCTCTTCATCAGAGCTCCAAACGTGGCAATGGGGAATGCACCATGCTGAACTGCACAGAAAACAAGTTCCCAACTCAGACCTCACAGATAGCACATTCAGCATGATTTACTAATAGCAAATCACAACTGCAACATATCATACATGCTACTCAAACTACAAGCCACCCCTGAATTACTAACATAAATTCGTTAAAATAGAGTAAAATACATTGAGCAAAGTGCTGAACAAACTGCCATAGCAAACTTTCCTCAAAAGGATGGTGCTCATTCTTCATTTTCACAGCCTTTGCCTCTCTTTATATGCCTGTTCTTTGATCCTGGATCATATCAACTCATCCAAAAATTCACATGCAGCTCTGCCTTAGTTTTAGTTGCTAGAGGCACACGCAAGACCACAATTACACCACACCAAGTGGGAGACCTCTGTAACACAAGGGGATCTGATAAAGATTTAGGTGGGTATGTGTTTTACGAAGAACAACTGCCATGGTACATACCACCAGTTCAGATTTCAGATCAGCAGACTAATTGTATTGTCCAGGGAGTCCATTTCTGAGAGGATTTACTTGGGGAACACAGAAATGAATGCAATCCTGGTAGAAATTTCCAGTATTCATTAGATCAAAACGTGGTTCTGGCATCTTTTGTGACTTACGCTTTGAGAGCAGAGTTGCATGCAATGTTTTGCTGCAAGCTGCCTCGTTCTGTGATTATAAAAATGCAAACAAACACTTTCAGAATTGTTCTCAGATTTGCCCTTCCAACAGCAAATACCAGGCCAAGTTTATCAGCCCTACTGGCTTTGGTAGAGATGCCCCCAGACTAAATTTGGCTTGCTGACCTTTGTGCCTCTTTAAATTTGGAGTAAATGTTAGTAGTTGTGAAGATGACGGACTGCGCCAGACAGAGCAGGCACGTGCTGTGCAAGTTTCCCCACAAAAGTTCTGCTGATACAACACAATCCTGACCTGCAAAACCTCTGCTGCTCTACAGTCTGGATTTCTTAAAGAGAAATTGTTACTAATGTGATGCTAAATCCAATTGTTCTGTGACAATGAGCACATCTCTCTGAGGAATTAGACCAAACATATTTCATGGGCGATCCAAAGCAGCCTTGAATTCTGCTGTGGGTCTAAATGAAAGAAAAAAAAAAAAGAAAGAAAGAAAAAAGAAGGAAAAAAACCCCTAATTAAATCTGCAGGGGGAAAAGAAGCCAGAAGCCAGATTTTCAGACTTCACCAAAGACTGCTCCAAATCTTGGCAAACTCATGGAAAATTGAGCAAGCCTCACCTTGCTAACAGCTTTCTGGAATGCTCCAGTAATCTGGCCAAAGAGTCTCAAAAATGTGATAAAAGTGAACTATTTTCATTAAAGTTCATTAAAAGTGTGCCTATTGCAGTGTATCTCGCAGTCCTGGGAGACACCGACAAAACTGCTGGAACAGATTCTGCCACTTTTTGTGCCCTTGTTGTGCTCTTGGTCTTTGACTTGCCCTCAAGTTCAATTATGAAGTGATTCTATATAATGAATGGACTAGGGAATTGCATATATATGATTTCCCTAATTGTCCGTTGCATGCTGTAGTTGATCACGCAATAACAATGAATCCATTATAATTAAATCTGGGAATTATTAATTGGTTCCATTTACATTTATTGTCATCTTCCATAGGAGCTGCAGGAATCTGTTGTCTCTAATGAACTTGAGCTAGAAATCCTGGCGACTGTTTGAAGTCACACAAGACAGAGATTTACTCGTGGTAGGTAGTTTCCAGCACTGCTTGCAGTGCACCAGTATTCCTAGTGAAGATTAAGTCATTAATTTTGGGCATGAATAAAGGCTGAAATGCACATTGTAATCATTAGGTCTGTTTGGCTTTTTACTGTCAAAAATTAAGAACCTTAACTTGTTTACTGCCTAACTATAGATCGGTTTGTGTGGAGATGTTTATAATGAAATTCAGCAGCAAGGGAGCAATATAAAAACCGAGGAACTGGAACCGATCTTAGGAATAGAAGTTCAGTATTGTCCTAATAATTACGCTGGCAGCTGTATTTGCATGGAACCATGCTTTTTCTGTAGTACTCAATTAAGGTTATTCAGCTGCCTTGATGTGTTTAGAAACAAAACCACTGGCATCCAAATAAGGCTAATAACAAAAATGCAATGATGTTTCCCATTTCCAGCAAAGGGTAAGAGAACAGATGTTCCTTATGTTGCCATGTTTCACCAGCACAGGGGGGAGCTGAGAAAGTTTGCAATTCAGAGTGACAGTGCCATTAAACTAATGTAGTACAGAATGTGCACGATGGAGGCATGCAGCTCTGAACAATCTGTTCGGGCCCAAAGGAAAGGATGGGAGAACTGGAATTGACCTTTCAGGTTAAAAAGGAAAAACAAATCAACAAAAAATTCCTCTGGCCTCTCTTCCTATCTTGCATAGAGCAATCTGCTATCAGATGTGACTGCTGATGGTATTCCAGGCTTATTTTTTGTCTGGACGCCCCAATCTGTGCTATGGAAATCTGAGATTCAGAGGGGAACAGCTGCTTCCCACAGTGCCCCGGGCTGATGTGCGGGCATTGTGCAGGGCTGCACGGACAGGCTGTGCTGCTGCAGCTGCGAGTGCAAGGCGACAAAGGAGGGCAGCTGGGGTGTCAGACAGCTACCTCGGGCACAGTGATCTCCTGAGCTCAGACAACGTGGTCAGCCCATTCTAGGATGTGGCATCATCTCAGAGCAGGATGGACTGACACAAGGTGGCAGTACTCTCAGAAAATTGCCTCAGCTTCTCCTTCAGGATTTCTCCCAACCAGAATAGCCACTGATGGCTGTTACCCTGTCACCTCACCATGACATGGCCACGGCACAGCCACCGTGCTTCCAGCCACCATGCCCACAAGTCTCGTTGGTGCACATGTGCCCGCAGTGCTAGCTGGAAGGGCTGATGTCTGTCACCATGACATGAGGGACCTTCACAAGGTGTGACTGTTCTGAAGACCTGAGTCTGTGGGAATGTCAGAGTAGGCCAGACCAATAGGTTCAGGTTCAGTGACTGCACAGGATGAGGCAGTGGACTTCACTGTCAAACCTAGTGGATATTTGCAAAATATCCATTACATAAAGACACAAACAAAACCCGAGGTATGAGACACGCCTGATTCAGACCTTGGGCACATCACTTCCTGCCCTCGTGTGCCAAAGCTCCTACAGATCTGGGCATCGCCATGCAGAGCAGGAGGAGAAGCCCAGAGGGACAGTGAACCTCTAACACTCCCAGGGAGCAACCCAGCCCTGCTAGAGCCCTCCTCTAGCCAGCCCCCAGCAAGGAGAGCCCAGACTCACAGTAATTCCCTGGAAGAGCTGAGCAAAGGCACGAGAAGATACATTCCCCTGGGCAGATCTCCCCTCCTGAACTCAAGCCTTCCTGATATTCTGGAGACCTAAGCTCAAGAGAAAAGTATTGTAAGAAACCTGTTAACACATTCTAGGGAGGGGGAGCAGTGAACAACAGGCTGCATAGACATTTCTGCCAGCCTTGGGTTAAGAGTTCAGGCGCCGTGCTGGGGCAGACTGGGAGCTGGGGTGGGAAGGCTGCTGGAAGACACACAATATCAAGCAAAGGGTACATCTACAGCGAGGCAGATGAGATCACGGCCACCAGCAGAGAAGGAGACACACAGAAACCAGTGGGCGCCAAAGTAAAGCATCAAATGGATCCAATATTGGTTTTCCTTTCTGTGCAAACTCCCTGGGAAGGCTGCAGGCTCCTAGGCAGGCAGGTTGTACCTCGGGCTGCCCTGTGTGAGCCCACTGCCTCTGGGGGTTGGAAACGGTGCTGGGCACCTCTCTGGTAGCTGTAGGTCCTCAGCGCCCTGCAGGATCAGAACCTTTGACAGATTTGGAGTATTTTCACTGACCTTCATCCAAATATGCCTTGTCTTGTTCACTATGCCAAAGTAAATAAATAAATAGACCAACAAGCAGAAATGCCTTTACCGGACATTATTCTGGGCTGATTGGTTGTGAAACTTTACTCAAAACCCCAAAACCACAAAAACTGCCAGTTTTCCAAGCCCTGTGTTTTTCATAGCTCTCATAGCATTCTGAATAGTTTGCATTATTTCAAACATAGAATAAATATACATTTAAACTGGTTGGATTATTGACACAGCAAAAGAGAAGAAAAAAAAAAAAAAGGCACTTAACTCCTTGTTCTGTTTCTTTTTCCCATAAAGTGAAATAAGAATTAGCACTGCTGAATTCTGCTTTGGACTTTCACATTCACACATGTAGATGCCAACAACAGCCAGTGCCTGCAAATGCATTTGTATAAAATCCATTTAATAGAAGTACTAAAATTAAAAACAAATAAAAAATCACCACTTATGTCTCTGTGCAATTTACCCAGAGAAAGGATATCGTAATGGTCCCTGGCACTTGCACAGTTTTTATTCTTTGTGTTACACACCACATTCTCTAATGTTAGTACATCATCATACTTCAGCAGAGCTCCATAAAACACCACAGGCTGCGGTTGCCCCTGTTTTACAACAGGGCTGGAGAAAGCCCAGGTAAGCTGACCAGAGCAGTGATAGGAGCCACGAGCATCTGCTCTCTGCTCTGTTCTTGTTCAGGAGGGTGTTTGGTGGCCACAGAATGAACTTGTGAGGCCAAAGTCCTGCAACAGCACCCTGTTGGGGCACAGTTCTGTGTTGCTGCCCCAGCTGTGCCTGGCCCATCCAGGCTGTGTGCTCACCCCTGCCCAGGGTCATTCACAGCCTTAGGGGAGAAGAGGCATGATGGAGCTCCCAGTCCTCTATTGGAAAATTAGGCACAGAAGGCAATTTCTCCATTATTCCTTCAGAAACTCTGTTGTATTTCATAGAGTCATAGTTCCATAAATTCAACATGCTGCTGAGCAGTCACGAAAGGCTAGCTAAGGACAGGAGGACAGATGTCTGGGAAGGAAAACCAGTCTGTTATATTTGGAGATTGTACTCCCATGAGTAACCTTATACAGTTATTCAAATACAAATGTCTGAGTAGCTAAACTGTCATATGTGATTAAATCTCAGCAACAAATTATGTTAATATTGCTACTTCAAGAACACAAATTAATTAAAAAGTTACAAAATATAGGCATGGAAATTCACGTTGTCTAGAACCTGTATAGACAGTTTCCCTTTACATACAATAGCTGGATTAATTACAGAAGTTGCAAGAAAATGAGAACCCTCGTCAATTAAGGTATTAGAGACATGAAGGCTCACTCTCTTTCACTCTTGTAAAAATGTATTTATAAGGGAATATTTACAGTACTGTGTCCATACTTCTTATACTAATTGCAACTTCGAGTTTGTTAAAATTGAAGAGTTGTAAAATCAGTTTAAATTTCAGCACTTTCTTTTTCTTAGTTTTTGTGTTGCTCTGTGGAAATAGGCAACGTAAACTGATCAATATTTTTCAGCTTTGCATTTGTTTCTAATCTGTTCCACCCACTATCCCAAACAATTCTCTTAAGAGATGGAAAGTCAGTGGCACTTTGGTAATTGCTCAGAACAGGAATTTACTTTAGCACTACCTGGATGGTAATATGCTTTCCCAAAATGGGGACTTGGTCTGAGTTTCACTTCTACTGAAAAAATGCTTTCTTTACAGCAGTAATAATTGAACTGTGGAAAGAAAGCAAATGCAAACAGCTTTAGTTAAGCTTCAGTTGTTGCTTTTTAAATAGCAACAGAAGAAATCCCTTTCAATTTCAGTTACATTCTGAGCCTAAAACTTTCCCAGCCTTCACAAAAACGCCCACCCTTTTTCTGGGACAAGAAGAGGCTGCAAAGTCCTTCAGACACAACCCCAGCACATGAGCACTTCTGTGGGGAGCAGGGCCCAGGGTTCCAAGCTTTCCTGAAGCTCACAGCTTTCTGCACAGGTGCTTCTTTCTCACCGTGTGAGACAAGGGCCTCTAATAGCACTCCAAATCAAGTGAAACTGCAGTGAAGGAGCAGCCAGGGCTGCTCTCCATTGAAGAGCCAAATGCCTTCAGGACTGCCTGGGTTTAATACAGAGCATGCAACCCAGAGCCTTTTATTACTTTGTTCTTTTGAGCTGAAGAGGGAGAGATGCCATTTTTCTTTTTATGCTCCTGCAACG
This sequence comes from Chrysolophus pictus, assembly GCA_037305975.1. Lineage (NCBI taxonomy): Eukaryota > Metazoa > Chordata > Aves > Galliformes > Phasianidae > Chrysolophus > Chrysolophus pictus. The sequence goes on from CM074586.1 coordinate 9,903,656, forward strand.
TAGTCACCTATTGAAGTTATGGTTGTGCTCATTTCTGGAATTTGTAATGGACAGTAATTGTGCCTATAATAGTAAAATTGCTCTCAGCTAGGCTTTGGCTTTGCTGTGATGCATTCCCTACTGTCACCCAAATCTTGGGATAATAATGAGGCTGAGCTTCTTTTATCACGGACAATAAAAACTGAACACACAGTACTGCAGAGAAACAAAGTGGAACACTTCCCACTGGAGTATCAGAACGTAATGCATATGAATTAACAACAAAAAAAAGTACTTGGTGATTAATTTGAGCATTAATTAAACCCTGTATTAAGATACTTCTATATAGTGCTGGAAATTAATGCTAGGTCTTGGCTTCTCCCCGATTTCATTGAGAAATTACAGCAGTTCAACAGCTCTGGAAAACATCACATGCCTTAAAGGAGATCTGCAATGCATTAGCAAGTGTCATGATGCTTTAAGCAAAGCAATTGCTCCAGAACCATTTCTGATTAAGAGTCTGGTAGCAGATTATTCACCAAATATGTAGAAAGCATAAGAGACATATGCCCAAATGTGCTTCAGTCCTTATTTCTAGAGATGAGATTATTAATTTCTGCATCTTTATAGCAACTTTACTAACACTAATCTTCATTTCAGCTGCAAAATTTTTGGACCCAGAATTTAGGATGACTACAATTGGAAGTCTGGCTAAGTCTAGGCTGAAAATTGGAGTCTTTGCAGCTTTTCTGATATGAACTAATGGTTTTTAATTGTGCTTTTCCATGAATTGAAATAAGAGCATGGGTTAGCTAGGAGTTGACTGCATTTTTTAAAAAAGTTTGGACATATTCATCAAAGCCTGGGTGCAACCATCAGCACATGGTACTACACCTACAAAGAGTAGAGAGTAGTGATTCTTGAGCACTAACACAAGCAAGCAAAATGGTCTGCTCTAAAAGCAAAACACTGCCTACCTCTCTCAATGTGATACTAACTTCAGCCCTTAGCAATCATCAAACCATTAAAAAATAGCTGAAAATAAGTTTTGGCACTGTTTCCCCCTGTTCTGGTCGTAGCAACTGTAAAAGGGATTTCTAACACCCTCCGCCTCACCTGGAATTCGTAGCACTTCTTCTCTTGCCATAATATGCCAGTGCCCTCCTTTCCCCAGAGCATTTCAAGAATGAATATGTCATATATAATTCTCATCTAAGACTATTACAATAGGTTATAATAGAAACAATGGTGAAATGGCTTTGAAATAATGATGGATGGTGCATGTGGCACACGAATGTGTACTTCATCACTGAGTGCCTTGTGGATGCTCTCAGTCTCTGAGGCAAATCTTGCTTGTAGTCCATTCTTATTCTTTTCAGTGGTGAGACCTCTTCTGCTAATCCATGATCCCTCTCAACCCATGTCACTCTTCTTCTGTATTTTATGGTAGTTCTGTTTCCCAATTCTGCCTCCAGCCATTTTTACCCCACGTTCAAAAATAGGAAGGATCCTGACATGGGTCTGCTGCTGTTACTCCATGGCTATGTCTGAGCTTCCTATCATGGCGTGTCCCAACAGCATAACATGCACGTTGCAACAGCAAGGAGCTGTGGCTTATGGCCAATCAACTGTTACACTACCGCACTATGCTGCTTCTGCGTTCCCCTGTGAGGAAACCTTGCAGAGGCCCTAAACCATGTTTCATAACAATTTCTGGTTTTACATGTCAGACTCATCTTCCTTGCATCTTTCCCTGCACAAGTTCCCCTTGGGACTCCTCAGGAGATGCTGGTGTGGGCAGCAGAAAAATGGGCTCTTCATTACCATTGATTGCTCACTGAGCATGTTAAGGGGACAGTGTAGGGGAACTGATGGGAGCTGGGTGCCCAATTTTTTTCAACAGGGAATCAGTTCAAAGCCTGGTGAAAGTGCCTGCACAACCTCCCAGATTTCCTCATAGGAATTTATAGTCAAAACATACAAATCAGCTTGGGCTGTGTCACAGAATCATAGAATCGTTAAGGCTGGAAAAGACCTCAAAGATCACCAAGTCCAGCAGTCGACCCATCACCACTATGCCCGCTAAACCTTGTCCTTAAGTGACACATCTACCCTTCTCTTGAAAACCTCCTGGGATGGTGACTTTACCACTTCCTTGGGCAGCTTGTTGCAGTGCGTTACCACTCTTTCTGAGAAGAAATTTTTCCTAACGTTCAGCCTGTGCTAAGAGCAGGCTCTCCTTGGAAAACCAGTGGCTGAATGCAAGGGTTCTACCTTTGGCTTTCCAGGAGCCTTGAAAATAAGATCTTTTTATACTAGTAAATACCGAAGGAATTGAATCATAACAGAATTTTGTTCAAATACATTGCTACCTTGTAAGCAAAAACCAGGTAGTAACAGACTTCTAACATAGAGAAAGCTAAGAGGGAATCAGCCTCGGTAAAGCAGAAAGAAACTGGGAAACCATATTTTACAAAGGCCATATCTATTTATCGTCTGGTCATATCAAAACACCTTAACATTCTTTATTTATTCTTGTTATTAGTTATGAAAAATTTGGTAACAGGATCTAAAACATGCTACCAAATTATGGATAGCATGCTATACAACCCACAATAACATCACAGGAACATATCTACATTTCATAGATGAAAAAACTGGGAGAAAAATGTGGCCTTTACCTCTGCCCGGGCTCAGCACAGCGTGTGGCCAGGCCAGCTGTGAGCAGTGCTGGGCTGAGGTAAGCCCCACACTGACCAGGCATTGAGCAGGTATTCAGACGTCCTCATTTACAATGCACGCTGTAGCCTATAATCATAATAATCCTGTAAGGCAGTGTTCCGTGGCTGCCAAAGACCAATTATAAAACTGGAAATATTACTTTTTTTCTTCTCCCCAAATCAAGCCTGAGGCAAGAAGTGTTTCTTTGCCAGATTCTTTCAGCTCTCTGTGGATTAGCTTCCCAGACTGGGGTAACCAGATGCTTTATACATGTATACAGGCAACGAAGGTGTGGCCTATGGTTTTCAGTGTTTCAACTTGCCAAATATCTTCAAGGCTTTGGAGACTACGAACTGTTGACCACTGCTGAGCAGCAATGGAAAACCCTATCAGAAGTCCTTCATGTGCTAAGTCTTGTTTTGCTTTGAGTTACTTGCAGCCCTGGCTTGCACTGCTGGGCTGGCTAACACAGCAGCAGGGCAGGAGCTGGGCCATGCTCTTCTGCTCCTTGCTACGGTGCTGGTGAAAACCGTCGAGCTGAAGTGAGATTCAGACTAAGAAGAAATACCAGCCCAGCACCCTAATGCAGAACTGCTTTCACATTCATCTTCAAAGTGCCACACTATGCTCTGAAATTCATTTCACTACAAAACAGCAGGGAAATTCAGTGCCCTGAAATAAAATACATGTTGAGCTGCAAATGCTTCCTCTGTGCAGCACACCACAACAATAAAATGTCAGAAATATTTAAGAGTCACCAAGGTAGATATATTATTCACACAAAAGGATGCCCTCAGCAACACTGTGAGTTCCTTACAAAGCCAAGCACAAGGTAAGAGTCAAAGAGAACAGAGACTTAGGAAAGAAAGAGCAAGAAGCTAACATCTCCTGCAACATGTGGGCTCAAGCTATGGGTAGAAAGTGGGGCACATGATGTGGTAGATAGTTGGCTTTGAGCAATGGCCCAATCCTCTTTGAGCCACTGCTGCTGAGCACAAAGTACCTGGCAGCACAGCGTATTTTGCTGCATCCCATGACTGAAGGGGTTTCTGTAGACACCTTCAGCATTTGGAGCCAGCAACTGGGGCTCTTCTGGTCCTCCAGGACACTGGAAGACCATTAGGACCTGGAAGGAGTTCATCCTACGGCTTTAGTCTCCAGTCTCTTGTTTGTTATTTATTATTGTTTTTATTACAGTAGCCTCAAATGGCCCAAACATACAAGGGTACCACAGGGTTCAGCCTTGATGAAAAGCAGATGGAGAGCCAGACCCTGCCTCCAGTAATAAAATGCAGAAAGCTGATGTAGCAATGCAACAAAGCTTTTGTGTGGTTTCCTTCTCATTGCCCCTGTCTCTTGCTCTCTAGGGGACAGAGGAGACAGAGTCCCAGTACTGCCCTGCAACATTAGTATTAAGGGAACCTATTTTCAATGGAGTAGAAACCAAATGCAGCACCTGCCTCCTTTGGCCAGACCCAGAGCCTAACAGCCCTGTCACATTCAGCAGTTTCTAGAATTACCAAAGGGTCCCGTGATGTCCACAGGATTGCTGTACGTGAACATATAAAATGAGAGGCATAAAGATCTGGCTCTAATCATTGTTTAGCCACAACTTTCATAGATACTGCTGTTTGTGCTGGGTTTTAAGCTTTGCATTTCAGCCATTTTGGAGGATGGAAATTTTCACCAAAACTCTGTTCACAACAAGGTAGCCCAGTTTGCGCTAGGGAATGTGTAAAATGTCCCTCTCCCACCCACAGAAGTGGCTGAGGAGATCTTGCTCAACTGCTGCACAACAGAAGCTGTACTCAAGAAGTCTCAGCAATAGAAGTAAAGTTCAGGAAATTAGGAGCCTGCTAAAAGCAAGGATTATAATGGAAAATTTTTGCAACCCTAACTCTTGCTGTTTTTAGAGAGATAAGCAGAGGATAGCCAAATTGAAACCTAGCTAAAACATCTGGACTAATTCTTCTGCAAAATGCCCGTACAACTTTTATTAAGCACAAAGCCAGTGCCCACAGCGGCCCAATGCAGCATAAAAGCAATGTGGGGCTACTGACTCAAGCCACCTCCAGAACCAGTAACACCGCTTCCTTCAGTGTTTACATTATACCAAGAGGTTTCCCATTCAAATTCAGATCAGAGCCAACCCTATTTAGCTGGTTAATTCAGGGGAGATTATATCAGAGAAAATCTGACTTAATACTGATTTTAATAACATATCCAAGCCTCTTTTTACTTTGGACAGAGGCAGAGACGGTCCTAAGTAAAACATTTTTTTTTTTTAAATTACCAGTGTTAATAACATAAATACAGAAGTGACAAATACATTTGTAATTGCACAGCTAGTTTGTGGTATTGGCATAGCAGAAAATGTTTCAAGCCTGTAATACTGTCAGTAAGAATTACTTTAGGTAACGACTTGGGATCAGTTACTTCCTCTAAAATTGGAAATTGCTGAAATTACTCCAATTACAAGAGCTCTCTGGGAACAGTACATACACATAACACTTGTCCTCTGTGCTATTTGGGAATATTTTAACTAATAGCAAATTATGGAACATCCATAGCTGACTATCATTATTTCAGAGAGAGCTTTTAATCTAAATTTGATTAAAAGACCATTTTTGTTTCCCACGTTTTAAGAATACAGCAGATGTGGAGCTGAATGCCGTTATGTTTGCTAATAGATGCAGGACACATGGTAGTGTGGTATTAATAAAGGTTTGGGCCAAGATTTTCAAAAATAGGAGCTTAATTTTGAGATTCCACCATCCATATTTAGTGCTGGAAATGAACAACCTTTTTTCACAGAGCTCCAGCAGCTCCTATTGAAATCAGTGGGTGTCAGAGCTTTTGGAAGTTGAACCACTCATTCAAGAATCCCAAGGGTGAGTTAGGAGCCAAATTTTCATCTCCTCTTGTTTAAAAATCTGGGGATGAGATTGTGTGTAGCAAAATTTCCATTCACTTCAATGAAACAAAGATTTTTTCTCTGATCTGTTTTTTGAGAAAGCCAGGTTATCCTGAGAGCCACAAGCAGAAATGAGTTATGCAAGTCATTCCCACTCAACAGAAGCTTGAGGTCATCCCAGAGATACCAGGAATTTTATAGAGTTACTACTGCTATTTTAGATTTCTTTTTGTATGGACTTGTCATGTATGTTAGTGCATCTGTTGCTTTTTGTTTTCCTGTGTTCTGAACATTATTATACACATTGAAGCAAATGACAGTTTTCACCTGCGGGAAGACATGCTCGGGATCAATACTGTGCATACAACAAAATGGGAAAATGCAGTACATTGCAGAGACTTCCCCTTCCTAGATCGACAGCTGCAAAGACTGCTGTATCAAGGGCACTGTGAGGGGCTGGCAATGAAGTCTGCATGGCCTCAGAGTGCAACCCATTTTTCTCTCATTACTATCATTGAACGCTTCTCCGGAAAGCATTCCTCAGTTATCACAGATGTGAAGAGGGCTTCTCTACAGCAGAAGGGCAGGAGGAGGGAGATGCAGCACCCAGAGCTGGGCTCTGCCCCTTGCTCAGCCTCTTCTCTTTGCGCTCACAAGAATCCCCACCATCCAGGTCTCGTCCCGGAGCTGCTGCTGGCAGCCAGACCACACTGCGATCACGGCATGTTTTAGACACATAAGGACATAAGTCCTTATGGCTGTGAAACTCTGGAAGGCTGGGGCAGATTCACTCCCTGCCTATGTCATCAAAACCGGAGCTACACCCAGCGAGGCCAGCAGCAAGCCCTTTGGCTCCAGCTGGGGTGAATCATGCCAGCGTGGAACCTGATTCTTTAGGGGAGATAACATTGTAGCTCAAGTTTTTAATAAACAAGGCTGGGCTTGAGCTTCCTCTGGGTAAAACCACACAGGGCCTCTTTCAGTTTCAGGAGGTGAGAATCAAAACAATACTCTGCCTCCAAACAAAAGCTTGCTTTTATCAATTTCCAGGATTTTCCTAATGCCAATGTTGTGGTTCTCATTTTTCCACAAAAACACTGCTAATAATGGAGCCATCTCTTGAAAAGCTCCACGATTTATAGCAACTGGCAGCATGTTCAATATGTAATTGTTTTTTTGGATCAATCACAATCTTATTATTCGCCAGTCTCCCCCACCAAGATAAATTTGAAGGAAATCATTCTGCTGACACTTCCCTGATAATTTTGGCAATTTCAACCTTTACATTTAGCAGCTGCGCTGAGCATATACCTTAAGGGTGTGAAACCCAAGGGCTTCCAGTTAAGAGTTAAAGAGTTAATTGCTGGCACTGAACAAAGACCATTCACTACCATAAGCCCTGACTTTGTCCAACTGGTATTACAGTAAAATATTGAAGCAACACTGTCAACAAGTTCAAGCAAAGATTTCATAGAATTATCTGAATAGGTAACAAACATTAGCATGTCATCAGCTGAGAGAGAAATTTTATACTGCTTCTAACAAGAAATATGTTGCATCCCTTGAACTTCTTCTCTGGGTCCTGTAGCGATTGCTTTCAAATCATGAATTATCTGCACTTTGGGACTGGTCAAGGTTTTGAGCTATCTGGCTGAGTTTACAAAGTACCCCTGCTTAGTGTTAGCTGGATTTATTTCTTTTAGTGAGAATTCAACTGGTCTGGCTGAATATCAAGTGCTGAATAACTCTTTCTATTCTTGAAATTCTAATCTTTGGGAAAAAAGTACATTGTAATCAAAAATCCCATTTACCCAATCATGCTAGATTACTATTGATGCTGTCAGCAGTTGCTAATGGTGACAAACTATTATTTTAGCAGAGTAGCTCCACATATCCAAGCAGACCTGATAAAAACACTGCAACCATTTGCCTATTTTTACTGAAAATGAACACAAACTTGACAAGAAAACACAGAAATAAAGGTTAGACAGGACCAGAACCCCTGGTGTTCTGTAGGACTGGATGTGCCAAAAGCTCACACCATCATGTGCCATGCAGTGCATGCTCAGAGCTCTGTGGATGCTCTTGTGCAGCCCAATGGTTGGCCATCCTTGGTCTGCTGGGTAAGCAGGTGCAGGCCCACATAGCCTGCTGGGAATATTGGATCTTGGGCAAGTCATCTCTGGGAGGGACATACTGTACAGATCACTGAGAAAAGTAACAGGTGAGTCAAAACAGGGGTTAACCTCTCCTGAATGTCTAAACACACTGCACTGAACAGCTATGTTCAACCTGGTCCACTGAGATTTCACAGCATCCTTTCCTGCCTTACTGCTTAATGCTATCTGGCCACTTTGTAACCTCTTTTCAGCTGTGCAATTATACAACCAGCAAGGAACATCTGGTTTTTGTTAAATTTGAAACATGTCTCATCAGTGGTTGAATGAGGGGATAAGCTGGTGAGCAGCTCTGGAAGGACTCCTCACATAGCAGCAGGGCATCAGCTTTGCACTGATAGCTCTGGCAGCACAGGAAGCATTCTGCTGCAGCCATGGTGGTCATAATGGCACGTTGTTGGCATTTTTTGGTTGGTATTTATTGATATAACTCAGCAACAAGGAGGCTACGTGAGAGAGCCCCCTCCTTACAATGGAATGTTCCACAAGCAGGAAAATTCACGTCAGCCAACCTGAATCCTCAGCACTGCTGGAGAGCAGGAGGCTTGCAGAACAGATTGCACTCTGCAAAGTGTCTGCAGAGTGGTGAGGAGGAGAACATGTCCTCATTTTGAATGATCTGCTCCTTTCTGAGTAGAGCTTGGATCTGTTTGTGTCTGTGGGTTTTTTGCTGGCTAAATTAAAGCTACCGCTACCTTTAGGTACTCTACAGAAATAATACAGGAGCAATTGAAACTAATGGACAATTAAAGAGAACAAGGAATATGATACCCATGAATATATTTGGCCTAGAAACTGAAGACGAGAGGATAAGTACCAGAATAGGATTCCAGTGAGAAAAGCAGGAAGCAGCAGCTCATCTCAGATGTGAGTGGTCTTGGAAGGTAGAGTTGCCTGCAGAAGCTGGAAACCAGAACTGAAAAGCTTCCACACCCTTATTTCCTACAGGAAATGGAAAACAGGCCCTCCATATTATGAGTAGTAGTCGTGAAAATTCATTTTGCCATACTTGAGATGAAATATCATTTATAGCTTTTCCTTTTTTAATGGAAAGTTCTCTATAAAGACCGATTTTTTTTCCACAACAGTTTAACTGAAGAGCAGTTTTCCATGCAAACACTGTAGGCAGGCAGTTTGGAATAACAGAAGAAACTCAGGGCCATTCCCTTACCTTGCTAAAAGAATCACAAAGCCATCTTCTCTTTTGTCATCTATCTAACAAGTCAACGTGAGAATCTGGGGTTCCATTACTTGAAAACTTCTCAGAGATGAAATCACTGAAACACTCTGTTCAGTGTATAAGTAACACTGCCGCAAATCACTCCCAACAAAGTGCCAGTAATTGCTGTTAAGATTTAGGTAGATCTTTCACAAAATGTCACACTTCAGGAATTAGTAGTTAAAAACACAGTTTATATTTCAAGACCAAATACAGAGCAGAAATTAATCTCTACCCATATTGTTATCCATTTAAGCGAGTGATGACAGGTACTGTATAAACATCAAAATGTGTGATAAACGGAGTTGGTTTTAATTCAGCGATCTGACTGGAACAATGATTGCACTGAAAGGTATTTTGAGAACCAGATGAAGGCAGGGAGCTGCCTGGCTAGAGCCAGCCTTGCTCACTGTTCCTGTGCGTGCTGCTCCATGGCACCAATGCTGCAGCCATAAGGTACCCCTGACTTGTTACACACAGGTGCTTGCTTCAGCACATTGCACCGGCTGGCAGCTAAATCCTATTTGTGAATGAAAACACTCACCGAGATCCTCTCATGTCAGGTATTTTTCCTCCGTTACATGTCCCATGCTAATTATAGAATTATCTGAAGGGCTTTCTAAGTGATAATGACTGTAGAACACAGTTCAGTGTTGCAATTACATTTCCTCTTTCTATCCTGTGAGGCTAAAGATTAACTGATTTCATCCTAACATGCCAGTTTTTTGATAACTTCATAATGTTTCCTAATCTCTGACTAACTTCCAACTGATGAGTTAACTACAGTAAAATAGGTAACACAAAACCAACTTGAAGAACTTCTTTTCAGCAAAAGCAGGGAGTGTGAAAGAAATAATTCTGTTCAGCTGTGATTCACTGAGATACTGAACTAAGTTCTGGACTAGCTGTGGCTATGGGAATGCTTTACATCATTTTCTGTGATTCCTAACATTATTCGAGCCTTAAAACTTTCTTCCCAACATTTTTGAAATTGAACATCGTACTGAGGAAAAATACTGATAAGAAAAATTACAAAATATTAGGGATTAGACATCTAAATAAAACCCCAAATGCCATTTTCCTTAATAATTTGCAACACACCCCCAACATTTGGTTGTCTCAGGTTTGGGACACGCACTTCCAGCATTTTGGTGTCTTCCCAAAGAGAACACTGAGCAGGTCTGCAGCTCCCCAGACCAGCTGCGTGCTGTAGACACTCGCTCTGGGAATGTGCATGTTGGCCCAATTCTCTTCATGGGTTTTGTCTCCATTCCAGGAGAATTAGACAGCACCACTGAGCCTGCATTGATTACCCCATTGTTCTGCACAGCGGCAGTTAGTCTGATGCCTCAGGGAAACGTTGGAAATGTGGTGCGAGTACCGTAAGTCGTTCTGAGCATGGAAAGTAAATCTGAACCCAAAAGAACTGGTCTTAGTGAGAAGTAGCTGGTGCATGTGATATAGATTCTGTCCTTAGGCTATCGGGGTCCCTGCTTTGCTGTGCAAAGCATGGAGCAGGGATGCAGACCCAGCTCAAAGGTAGAGGAACTCTTGTGGATGCAGCTGAGAAGGTAAAATGTGTTCACTGGATGATTTCAGACAATTACGGTGAGTGGCGTCCCATGAAAGGGGTGGCAGAGAACACTGCTGTAAGCCCTGCACTTGGAAGATACATTCTCAGCAGACTAACATTAGCAGTGCCCGGCATTGCCTTGCACTGCAGCATTCTCACTGAATCTGTCAGCCAGTTCCTGATAAAATGGGGAGTTAGCTGTGCCTGCGTTCTGCAGTATTGACTAAACTAGCTTTGACAAACATTCATTAATCCCATAACTGCCTTCCATGACAGATTAGAGCATGCCCTGATTTGACTTGCATTTACTGCTTAAGATCACACACTGACTCAGACACAAGTGGAATCCAGGAATCCTGCCTCCGTCTCCAGCATTACCCACCCAGGACTCAAGCTGGCAACTGATTTCATCAATCATTTCAGCATTTAGGGGGTGCCAGTCACCGGGCTGCAGGATCCAGGAGGCAGAGTTACCTCAGTGCTAAAGAACGGGAAGAACAGCATTCCCTGCACAGGGCTGTGGGTAACCCTGCACACATACAGGCTTCTTACAGAAACTTCTCCTCACCACTCTGCAACATCAGTCTTAAACAAAGGAGAAAGTCAGCTCTGTACACTGGGCATGGCTTGTTTCCTTGGTACGATCTCTAGAGATATTCCACTAACTCCACTGAGAGAGCACTCTGCATTTTTCCAGATGTGAAGCCTATTGTTTAGCTCAGGTAGGACCTATCACAGATAAAATGCTCAGGGCATAATTAAAGACTTTATTCAGATACGTGGGGGACGTGACACAAAGTTACACAGGCAATTTAAACTACAGCATTTCCTGTCTCTTCTGTGTTTGACTTTATAACTAAATACATTTTTCCTAATGTAACTTTTGTGTGTGCAGTAGCTCTATATGCACTGCTGAAAGGCTGCGTAGCCTTCTTCATTTGCCACAGGCTTGCTGCAAGTAACTGGCAAATATCTGTGTACAGCAAAGTAAGCTCCCTCCTGCAGTTCGGATGAGGAACGAGCGGTGTCAGGGCCGTGAATATTCACATGTCAGTCAAGGCACCAACCTTTGGCCTCAAATGACATAACTTCTGCCAGTGGCTCGCTGGTGACCGTGTCTGTTTGCACTTGCTGGAAGGCCTGAAGTCTGTCATTCTGTCCATATTCTACTTTTTAAAATGCTGTCTAATACAGAGACTCTGAATGCCTTCTAGGATAACTGAAATACACAGAAATATAATAAAATTCCCAAGCTGTGTGATTTTACCTGGGTCAAGACTGTAATATAGGGTCCATTGATTACTGACAAGAGTCTTAATTTCCAGGTTACTCTAACCAGTATTGTTGATTTCCTAAAAGTCAAGATGTTGCACAATCAGACACTTAATGATGTCCTGCAAGCAAAGATTTTATCAGCCATCTATACTCTGTTTGAAAAGTCTCAAGGATAAATCTGTCGTGCAGAATGTATAAAATTGCTTTCTGTTACCTTAAAAAAGGCAAAGGTTCTGCCAGACAGATGCAAATAATAGATTACCAGTTGGATGCTTTGGGGTTATTATCAATGCATCGTTGCTTTTAATTGATTGATCAGATAAGGAAAGTTAAGGGGTAGTTTTATAACAAATGGTAATTTCTTCCTCTCTTCTATGGGTGTGCTATAGGAAGCAATAGACCACAGAACATGGCTACCCCCTTTGATTTTACTGCAGATCTGGCCACAGGAAATGTTGCACATTTGGATCAAGCAGGATAAACAGCAAGGGCTTCCTCTTTCGTGAAATCATCTTTAAGCAGCACCCCTCCCCAGGAAAATAGGTTTTCCACTTTACATAATGCTGCAGCAGCAGTGGTTTGTTCCTAAGTTTTTTTTCTGGGTAGGTTATGAACTTTACGGCTCTGACCACAGATCAGTTATTTATCATAACAGGAAAGATGAGACCAAAGATATTTCCTAACCTTCTTCTTTGCAGATCTGAGAGAAGCAAACCAACAAACATTAACGCTTTATGTTCAACTGACAAAGATTATGCAGAAATATTTGCTCGTCCTCATACTTGATTGAATTCATCTGTAATTTTAAACAGCGAGAAGCAAATCCATATACACAGTCTAATTTAGATCTCTTCTCCAATCTGCTATAACTGATCTCTCAAAGGCAATTAAACAGGTACAAAGACAACAATTTCATTTAGAGACATACTAAAGAAGGTGGTAGAGAAAAATCTCATTTCTAAAGAAAACTCCTCCATTTTGATATTTAATGCAGATGTTCCTATGTATCCTGGCAACACATTAAATATAAGAAAAAATTATTTCATTTATTCCTGCCGACAGAAAGGATTTCCTCATCTAAAGTATTTGCCTCTTCAGCAGCAGGAGTCTGAAAACGCTGAACTCTAGTGGTAGATTCAACATATTTTTTATTTTGCAGGAAAAAAGTAATAACTGTAGGAAAGCACGTTCCTACATTATAAAGCCATATGACAAGATGCACATATCTGGGATTGCTCAAGTTACTGTACCACAAACCTAAAGAGTATTTCATACAGGACCAGATTGCAGCACTTAACCACAGGCCTGCCATGTGCTGGTGCAGGGCCGCACTGTGGGAAGGGGAGCTGGGGCAGGCACTAACCTCCACAGCACTAACCTCCACAGCACTAACCTCCACAGCACTAACCTCCAGGAGAGAACTCAGAGCAGACACCAACAAGCATGCCTGGGAGTAGAACTGTACTAAGGAATGAGGGACTGCTCACAGGTTGTGTTCCTGTGCTCCTGCTACCAAGGAGCAGAGGGAAGCCCTTCTTCTAACACTCCTCCACGCTGATGCACACAGCAATTGCTCCAGTTCACAACGAGCAGCTTGAGCCAGTACCTTCACTCAGTGCTTGTAAGTGTAAATGCCAGCTCCTGTTCTGCTTGCCCTATGTATAGGTAGCATTTTGCTACCAGCCCTGAAGACCTTGAGGTCTTGCTCCCAGCTTGCTCTTCTGCAGCACTGTGTCCATAGGCTCTTCTCAACCTGTCCTCTAATCAGTTTTTTAGGCATCTCCCTCTAGGATACTGGCCATCATAAAATTAATAGGAAAGGGAAACCACTACAGTCCTTCCCAACTCAGAAGACTGCCTTGGGAAGATCTTTTTTTATGAGGTGAGGGAATTTCCTTCAATCCAGCACACACAGGAGGTGAATGTCATTGCTTTCCCTCCAGAAGACGCGTCTGACCAAAAAGCGGTCTCAAGTCAAAAGGATTTAGCACTGGCTTCAGTTAAACTTTGGATCAGATTCCAAATGAATTATTTTTGTTTCCTTTTGACATCATTTGGATACTTCCTAGTTCACAGGAGCCTGAACACCCAAACAGGACTCAGCAAGTTGGAACTGCAAACCATACAAAGAAAGCCTGCAAGCCTGAATTTGCTGAGGCTTGCCTCAAACAGAAACGTGGGTGATCTACAGCTTATGGGGCGTAAACCGCAGACTGCTGGCTGTAAAGCACATACTCCCATTTCTCTATCCCTGTGCAGCCGCCAACAGACTTAAGAACAGAGGCACTGAAACATTATCTTGACTTAATTCAACACAATGCCCAACTCCACAAGATCCCCAACTATTTCCTTGCTGGAAACATTAACAAGAGAATATATGCAATTAGCACTATAAAAAAGCCTCTGAGTAGCAACAAGCAGATTCACCACTGTATCTCGAGTAAGATTAGCTCCTCCAGATCAAAAAGAAGTGTCCTTATCAGCCTACTACTAAACTTTGTGCCCTGTTTCTGGGGCCACAAAATTCATAAAGACTGTGGTCATACAACTGTGTTTCGAAAATCTCTCACGAGATAGGTAGGTAGGTAAATTGATAGATGAGCAGCAATTAAATCTGAACTCACTTATTTCTGAAATTACTGCATTTCCTCTGAAGACGAGTTTGGCTGTTATGTAAATATCTGCAATCTATTCAGTTTAATTCTTTGAAAGGAATTATAACTTGGTAAAGAAAATTTAATTGCTGCCCTTTGAATCAAGACCCTTCTGTTTAAGCAGAAATGTCATTCATAAGAACCATAGCATTGGTGGAAGAAAGACAAATCTATTGTCTAAGAAGCAGCAGCTATTTAAGTTCCATGATGATGGAGGAAACTGGAGGCAAAGAGGTGGCTGAGGGGCTTTTTTGAGTCACACAATGCCTCGAGCATTGCAGAATCGAGAAAATAATAGCAATCTGCTTAAGGGCTGTGTCTCTTTCAAACAGTGATGACTACTCTTCCAATCTCATTTTAGTTCTGCTGCTGTTATGGAAACTTTCCTTGTCCTCACCAGCTCAGTTATGTATCTCTGAGGCACTAATGACTCACAGCTGACACTTCCGGGGCTCAGCCTCTTTTGAAAGCATTTGCTTTCCTCGTAAGTTCTTTGGTCAAGTTTAAAATCTTACTTTCCAAGACTGAATGCATAATCCGAAGAAAGATTTGAGGGTTAATTAAGAAACATAAAAACAGCAATAACTCTTACAGCACTGCTACTTCTATCCTTGATATCTTTCTGAATAATGCCTTTTTATTTTTGAGAGGCACTCCAATACTCCAGTGATTACTGATGTAGGCAAAATACAAATAAAGAAGAAAAATTAAATTCAGATTCCCCTCTCCAACCTCTTGGTACCTCTTGTCTGCTCTGCTGAGACTAAGCTCTGCAAATAAGGAATATTGTTTTCCTCTCCTCATGAAAATTTGCTACAGGCATTCTTAGGGCTCAGGGCAAGGAGTATTTCTTCTGGTCTTCTGAAGCACTCTGAGGCATATGATCATTTAAACAGCTCTTGAAAAAAAGACTTACGCTACCAAGGATTAGATCCACAAAAGACCACTATAATGCTGACTTTCCAAAGCCCAGCATCTAACAGAACCTGCAACCCTGAGAACAGCACCCTGTACAATGTTTCCAGACGCAGACACCAAGGAAGGAAGGGCAAAATTGAAGGGAAAGCAACCATTTCAATTTGCCTACAGTAAATGACAAGAAAGATTCCTCAGTTAGACCCGAATTGAGTTGCACATTTTGCTCTAGAATGCAAAGATGCTTTGCTCACTGCCACATCCTCTCCTGCATGTTGGCATTGCACTGACACCAGCCCCTTCTCCCAGACCTGCTGGCGCAGCATGCGTTTCTCCCTTTGCTAGTTTGGTGGGCAGAGCATCTGTCTGAGATGTGGGAGGTGGGAGGCTCTCCTTCCTCTGGGGGTGCTGCCAGCAAGAACTGAAGCAGCCCAGGAGAGCCTGCTGGAAACTCAGGAGAAAATTGAAGGTCTTGGGGTGCATGGCACCACACATGTCCCTGAAGAGGTAGATCACACACACCAAGAGATGGGAAGCAACAGAAAGGTAAGGTAAGGAATACGCTCAGATGGAGGGGCAGCTCTGCACAGCTGAAATGTTTGTAGTTTGACTGTAGCCCACTGATTCAAAACTCATTTCTGACTCTTAATGAGGGTGAAAATTCTCTTTCAGCATTTTTACAATTATTAGGCCTCCAGGAGTTTTTACTGGAAATCACTGACAAGCTCCTGTCACAAGTATAGAATACTCAGTGTTCAATGGCAGAGTTTGGCTGACACTTTTATTATACTCCTGAGCCAAACAATCGACTACATTTTAGGCCAGATGACTCTCCTGTTGTACATCCATATATGCCTTACGGTACAGCTGTAAACAATAGTGAAAGCCTCTACAGGAAATTAGATTTGCAGATCTCTGCTTTTAGAGGTCGGGCAAATTAATTTGATTATTCAGTGCTGATCGGTCACTGATATATTTTGCATTATACATTCCTAGGGACCGAACCAAAGCGACACACAATATTAAATTCAAAGTCACGTTGTCACCAAATTTTAATATTACTTAATTTGAAACCTACTCTAGCAAATCACCAAACGTTCAGTTATGGTTTTTATGAGCTCCAATGCCAAGAAAATGCACTTCTTCACTAGGTCAGTCATACAGTGCAATGACAGAAAGAGTACCAACAACAACATGAGTTTCTTCCAACTAAAACTGTATGCTGTGAATGTTTTTATCAGCCGTGCTCACCCAACAGATGAAGCTGTCGGCATTACTCAGGCTAAATAACTACTCCTTTCTCATCATTTTGGAACGTATTTTCCATTTCAATTCATTTCTTTTTATCTGAACTCTAATGAGTTATTGAATGCAGCCCAGTGTCTTCTCCAAGGCATGCTGGCTGTCCAGTTTTGTTACTTCATGCAAAGGCTTTTATTTTTTCTCATAAGTTTATTAGCTTAAATGGAAACGTAAAGGGGAGAAGTAAGATATGTGAGGATTGGAAGCAAAATTCAGACAGGTTTTTTAAAATCTACTCTCATGCAAGCTAAACTCTTAGTGATGGCATGTATGCAGGAGTAGCAGACATCCTGCCTTGTACTTCCTATACTGTATTCATCTACACACACGTTTGTACTAGGTCAGTTAAACATACAACAATTTTTTAAAAGCTGGAATTTGATCCTCACCTAAGGCCCATTCCTAACTGATTTAGGCTAGCCCCAAAATAGCCTGCAGGCAGCCTTTTAAACAAAAAGTTAACAACAAATTTACATCTCATTTTCAATTCAGTTTCAATTGTGAAATCTTTACTTTCCATTTATTTTCACAGAGCTCCATTTCTGTCAAGATGAGGTGAGCTCCACAGGACAGGATTCTGTCTATGCCTCTGTAAAACTCAAACTGCAAATGGGCCAGGTGGAATTTGCCACTCCAGAAAAATGGACAGTGAAGATATGAAGATTGTCTTAGAGACAAAGAAGTCTTGCTAGACTTCAGGCTTTGCACTGGCCAGCTGCATCCTCAGGACAGTACATAACAAAAGCAAGTGAACAAGGAAGACCTAATGGGGTGTTTATTAGTGTATACACTGAAGATCACTATGCTTCTAATTGCTTCATCACAAAGAAGTAAGCTGAAGAAATAAAACATGGAATTTCCTTCTGTATTTTAAAACTACAATTTTTTTTTATTGCAAGGTGAGACCTAGCTCACAGATCCGACTAAGAAATGGTAAAGGGGACAAAAGCAACCAAGAGATGGACTAAAATATCCCACAGTACTTATGAAAGAAAACCATGCCGTGTTTTGTGTTTATGCAACAGAACAGTTTCTCAGCTCAGATTGTGAGTTACAGCAGTGATGGAATTTAAAAAGCATGTTATGCTTTTTTTTATGACCTGCTTCTTTATCCACAGCAGCCTGAAGTTACCTACTGCTCATATAAGCACCACCTTAAGTCTCCAAGAATAAATATTGCCATCAAACCTAATCAGTTCAGCTGAAAATGGATTGTCTGTGGATCCTGAAAGATCTCTGTCATTTTGGATGCAACCTTAAAAGGTCAATGTTGAATTACCTCCTAACTAAGGAAAAATGAAAACAAGGGCACTGGGAAAGACACAGCAAAGAATGGAGAAAAGAAAATTTGATAGATGTTGAACCTCACTATAGGTGTAACTGCTTGTGGCAAGAAAGGCCGTTTCACACTTATTAGGAGCTAAAGCAAAATTTTTAAAATAAAAGAGCAAGGTGCTTGCATCACTTCTCACTGCAGCATAGCAGCGCTACCTCAGTGCTCCCCACACTGCTGATCCAGTCCTGTAAGCTGGTCCTCAATCCACTCCCACTGTCAGGATCACAGAATTAGTGCAGCCAGCGGTAGGAAGGCGGGCACATAGCCAGCAGAAGAGATTCGATGGAAGGATCTCCATTTAGATTTTAAATTTAGATTTTAAAATAAAGCAACCTATGCTGTTGTAAAAGCATAGGGAGAACAGAGATTTAAGAATGGTGGGAAAAGGAGAGAAAGAAAATTACTGCCGTTCTGCTGGTGTTCCTGGGAATACTTCACTTATTCTACGTAACTAATGTGTATCCCAAGGTGTGGACTGAAGGAAAAGCTATTCTCACTCCATCAGTGAGATTGCATCATCATCTTGAAAACAGACCAGAATTCCTTCCTAGGAAACTTGCACTGGGATTTATTAATTCTCTCCCAAACTCAGATTATGATGAAGTTTACATGGGTTAAGCTGGCAAGAACATCATTTCTCATCTTTGAGAGCACAGGAGAGCTGTAAAGTGGGGATTTGTATGGAAAATTCAGCTGTGGTGGAAACGTGAAATTGTGCATATCTGCTGTCCCTGTGAGGGCTGAAAACAGCTGAAGACTGGCAGGCAGTAAAGAGAAAGAAGAGCAAATTCACACCTTGTGTCATCCTGAGAACTCCAGCATCACAATGAGCAGCCTGTGGAAAAGGCTATACGCGAAGTTTGGCTTCAGTGTAGTGATGCCCATATGAAAGATGCATCACTTACATCCTGGAGCTGGGTCAGGCTGTGGGTGCGATTCCCAGAGCTACCGTGCCACATTCCCCAGTGCCTGTCCCCTCAGAGCAACCCAAGCACAGGCTTTGCCACAGTGTTTGGCAGGGTGCATGCGCTGCAGAGACCTGCAGGACCAGGGAGCCATTTGGTGCAACACCCTATTCTTGATGGAAGGAAAAATCCTCAGTGTTATTCCAGCAGGTATACAGATCATTTCAGACAGGAGCTGAGATGCTGTCTATTGCTTTGCAGTGCCATATGCTGGGTCTTTATTTCCTTCTCTTTAGCTCACTTGGGCCAGGGTCAGCCAAAGTACAGCCTGCAGCTGCTCCCTTCTTTGATTATTGATGAGGATTAGGATTTATTTTTTATATAGAGCTCTGTAGGTGTGCAAGACATTTCACACAAATATACAAGGACAGGGCTCTGAAGAGTTCATACAGCCCAAACATGTCGCAGCACAGCTAGTGAAGACACACATATGATTAAAAGCTTATTGATGTAAGCTCCATGTGTATCTTGTTAGCTGGACAAATTGTAGGTTGCTTAGTGTGGCTGTTCTCACAATGAAAAGGGTCATTTTTATGCTAACATTTTAACCTTTCATTATAGGAGTCTGCTGTTTCAAAGCTGAGCTTACTGAACTCCTGTAAGCAAGGTTGGTGAGGTGATTTTCTTCAAAGACAGCTTATGGAAATGTTTAATTCAGATTAGCACTCACGAAATAAACATTATTGGATAAAGATGGCCCTTTGCTCTTGCTGCAGGACAAAGACCATGTATCTATAGCTTTGCCTACAGGAGGAAGTAGCCAGCTGTAAGGACACAAGACTTCTTTCCCAAACCTTCTGAGCCCTTTAGTTGCCCAAGAGTAGGTCGAGGGGCTGGATAAAGGGAATGACAGAAACTGCCCCAAAATGAAGAAAAATATTGCCCTAGTATTTAAAAAGAAAAAAAAAAAAAAAAGAAGGAAAAAAAGCTGTGCATCCTCACTCCATCCTCTATGCACCTGTACAGTACAGATGAAGAACTTATGTAAACTTTTTCATGGTTTTTGCTGAGCTGGTTTCCTAACATCCACTCATCTGTTTTATTACCTGTGCCTCACCATGACAAGGCTTTGGAAACAAAATGTGAATGAAGGGATCGTTCTCTTCATGCTTTAACAACGTGCACAAGTTTTAAATGGCAATGTTTTGTCAAGTTCTTATGTAAGCCAATTGCAATATCCTTTGAGTAGGTGTGCGTTGAAATGGGATAAGATCAGCATGTTACAAAGCTATTTGAACACATATCCTGAGAGGCACCCTGAAGAGGGATGTCAGGGTCACAGCAGCTCTGTTCTCAGCTGCAGTGCATGGCTGCTGCAAGGCAGGTCACTGAGGTTCTCCCCTACCTTAGAGGGTTCTGGCGAAGACACACAAATCCTTATTTTCAGAGTTAGTAGGTAATCTAGCTGGGAGCAAAACTCTGGAAAACAAGCTCAACACGTCCTATTTGTCCTCACAGATAGTAAGAAGGAGTTGTCACTTTCTAAAATTCTACTCTGAATGTACATAGAATTCAGCAGTGTGCAAAAGGAGGATTATGTGTTTAAGCCTTTAGCATGAATTTCAAAGTGAACTTTAATGGGCTTTGGGGATGAGCATGCTGTCAAAACAGAATTTACACTGGAGATGAGGAAAACATATAAGGTTCAATAAAGATGCCTTTTGCTGTTCACTGGAGAACGACTGCAGCTGACTGCAAGAAAACTTGAATGATGGAGACCAATACAAGTCCTCAGTGATACAATCCCCAAGACCGAGTGAGGCGTGCCAAGGTCGGAGGCTAACAATAAGCAGAAGAATTGACGCAGGAATACTGAGAACTAACTTGGCGTATCTGAGATCCACTGAACAAGCAATGCTTACCATCAGAGACTTCAAACATTACTGAAGAAATTTATTTGGCACCAGTTGTCTGAGGGGTCCCAGATTTGACAATATAACATAGCAGCATTTTAAGCCAACATGAAGCAAGAGGCATCCAAGAGGATAGCTGCATCTGAAGAATACAACTGGCAAGACTGGAGATAGAGCGTTCCACAGAGCTATCACTGCATGATACACAGTGCTGTCCGTGATGTTTCAGCAACACACTTCCTGACTGCCAGAGCCTTCGAGTCAGCAGTATTTACTGGAAAGGATACAAAAATGGATGCCTTGGGTAGAAGCAAATCTAGAAACCATCCTTTCAGCTAGTGAAAAAGGGCACTGATTAATGAGCTGGCATACACAGGCACACATTTTATTCCACCAGCTTTACAGGTTGGCTGAAAGCCCCCTACATTTTGCAAATCATGATTGCTCCTAAGGGAGTATCTCTGTCTGGTTAGTTTATTTGTTTGTATGTACATTCAGTAACTAAGGTCAGAAGTTTTATAGCAGCAACTGTCTCTGAACTGTTACTTGGCTTTGATTTTTTAGCCATGGCACTGAGAGTTTTATGCAATATTGTTAATAATAGAAATGCACTTTGTTTTACTTTAAACTAATTACAAATTTGCCTGATTTCACATATTTCATGTGCATGGGTAAAAGGCAATTGCTATACCCACATAAAATCTAAAGATTAAATTCTGTCTTTAACTATATAGATTTCACTGATGCCAACGAGGTCAGAACTCATCTGTAATAACGGTTTAGCCACAGCATTGTCTAAACATCTATTACTTGATGTGAAATCACGGTGGCACAAACATATTCTATAACCTTTAGAAATGACTGTCTTAATCTGAGCTGAATATGCGTTGAGAAGCACAACAAAGTTTGCACAAAGACGACCAATTCCAGGTTACAGAATTCATGTCACTAAATTAGATTGGCACAAGTCCTTTGGAACCCAATGTCCACAGCTGTACCTACACATTCAAAGCCATTCTTATTCCATTTGATTTCAAGCCCCCAGCACGGAGTTTGAGACAACAAGAGTGTTGCTCACCTAAGGTTTGGAGAAACACTTAATTGTGACATTTTGGCCTCCTTTGATTTTCTAAAGCAAATTTTTGTTAGACAAAAAAATTACTTGATGCTATCAATCACTTTATATTCAATACTCATATGCAGGACAAGTATGGTTTATCAGAACAGGGGAAAGAAACGATGCCATCTATTTAGGTGATCCTTCCTTTACAAATATTTAATAGCAGAACCTAAATGTGTTGACTGCCTACTAGTATTTTGTGGCAAATGTTCATAAAAAACCTTAACATGCAATACCTGCAGAAAAATGAGAGTCTCATGAGCAGGAAAACAGCTAAACTCACTGCGTGACTTGCAATAAACAGCACTGCAGAAGTACTGATGTGTAGCTTTACTTAAAAGCTAAGAGTGGAAAAGTAGCATTAAGCACCAAAGAAAACACCTTCAGTACAAACTGAGAAAAGGAGCAGCAACACAAGCATCTACAACAAAGGGCCCCTCTGGGCACTATGCCATCAACACCTCTGATTCCATTATCAGCAGACATTAACAAGAATTACAATGTTCAGGTTCCATTTTGAACTCCTGTTCATTAGAGTGTATAAACTTGTCCTTTTCCATTTTCTTCAAACTGAAAATTGGCAGAGGAGTGCTTGTGGGTGGGGAGTTTTTGGAAAGACTATTATTTTTGAAATTTAGTCTTTTCAAATTGTTCTAAATACAGCAGTGGGGAATATGCCCTGAGGAGCAACGCTGTTGCATGTCTCTCAAGGGAGGGGTATTGACAATTAGATATTGTCAGTTTCTTACTCAGTGCAAGAGGAAAACAAGCACACGCACTTCAGGCTAACTCATGGAAGGCCTCTGGCCCAGCTGAAATGATGAGTTCAGGGTGATGTTGTGAGGCCAGGAGACCGGGAAGTTGTCCACCAAGGGTTCCCAAGGGTGGTCTGTAGTCCTCTTGCAACACACAGAGCTTTTGTATGTGGCCTGAAGAGGATCTGGGAGCTGTGGCTGCCTTCCACAGAATCAGCTGATTGTCAAGGCTGCAGAGAGGTCTCCTCCAGCGGTTCTGGGATGGGGCAAATGTCTGGGTGCTTGGGATCTGTCAGCCACTGAGAGCCTGGACTAGACAGCCCCTCCAGAGCAGCCAGGCTTTGGCAAGTCTCACAGCTGTGTATTTCAGACCCTTGGCTATTCTTCCAACCCTTCCCAATGCTTCACATGACAGCAAGAATCCTCAGCAAGATCTAGCCCAGGAGTGCAATGCTGCTAGGATCGAGATGAATTTCTGCTTTCAAGAATAGCAGAAGCAGTGCATAGCCCAGCTCATGGTGTTAGAGCTGAGTACAGGTGGGGACAGCAAATTCCCACTCCAGGGCCAAACTGATGGGCAGACTGTCCCTAGGAGAGGTGCTCCAGAGGAATATAGGAAATTAAATCTGGGAGAGGAAAAGGAGGATCAAGTTTGATAATGAATGATAGAGTCAAGGCAACCTAAACACCAATTTGCAACAGTAATCCCCTGTTAACATTTTTCTGTGAAAGCTGTAATGCCTGCAGCTGCCTGTCCTTGCATAGTGGCACATCACCTGCTTCGTTCACCATCAAATCCCATAAGCTCCAAACACATTCTGCTTAGAAAGACCTTGGAGACATGGTAGAGAAACAACAGACCTTCCTTTCACTGGCATAGATCCCAACAAATCAAGTGTCTTCTTTGTTTCTTGTTTCACTCCTGCCTTCTTCTATACTCAGAAGGATGCTTTGGATAATGGCAAAAGCAATGAAAGCATTTGCCAGGTGTCTAACAGAGCAAAATATGTTGCTGTGAATTGCTGAGTTCAGTGAGTTGCACACAGTAAGATCTCAGCATTGCCTGTACATGGCAGGATGGTACAGTGGCCTTAGTTATGTTGAACTAAAAAGCTGAAGACTAGTTCAACAGGGAAAAACAAACAAACAGCCTCCAGATCATGCTCTTATTCCTTAGTTTCCACAGCAGCCTGCTTACAAAACCCCAAAATATTAATTCAGCTCCAACTCAGAAAGATGCCAGAAACCTAGAAGCTAATCATATAGAAAAAGGGCATGAAATTTAAAGTAGAAATTTTAACACACTTAATTTTCAAGTATAACATATACATGGATCTTACTGTATATTTTTGCTCATTTGGGTTGGACTACAGAGGATATCCCAAAGCATATTAATTTCTAGGCACTGTAAAGCACGATCCATCTACCCTGTTCTAAAAAAGACTCAGATCACGTACAAACTGAAAAGCTGGCAGCTGACCCTTTCAAACCTGAGAACAACTCCCTGTCTTCACACCTGTTAGTAGCTTGCTGCATTCAGTAGGTTTGCTAATACAAATTTGTAGGACTTTGATTCATTTGTTTGCCATTTCATAGTCCACTTAATTTATCAGCTACAAAGCAAATATAATACAATTACCTAACAAGAATATGTAAAAAGTAGACTGCGACATGCATCTGTATCTATGTTTCCTTCTGTGTTTCTCAGGAACTAATGCGATTACAAAGCTACTTTGATGGAGACACTTTTGCTGACTCCTTCACATAAGAGAAGTTACTGGCAGGCTCTTATCTCCTCTATCAAAGAGTGTTCCTGGAAGGAGGACAGTTCCGTGGCTAGAGATAATCCATCGTGGAATCTTCTGCACCTGCTGGGCTGCAGTATCCGCCCTCTTGGTCACATGTAAGTTATGGTGACAGAGATAGTCATTTCTGTCCTCTTGCAGATCAGCACACTCCACCCGATGGGGCAGAAGTGTGGCACTGGCAGTTTCCATCTGCCCAAACAGTGTGACAACCCCTTCAGAGTCTGCTCTGGAGTTTGGTGCTCTTCAATCACTTGCCTTGGAAACGTTTTCTTATAAACCCCGCAAGGAGGAGATAACCTGCCCATTTCTGGAAGTGTGCTTTCAACAGACGAAGTTAACAATGCCTACAGTGTAAAGACATTATAATCCTGTGGAGACAGGTTCTATGTTGGGGCCAGGAGCTAATTAGTGACAATCATTCCTATTTCATATTACTGACAATTCACTGCACTACTTTCCTCGTATAGCACTAGAAACATGATTTATTTCACAGCACACAAAGAGGACCTGTTCTAATCCTGGGAAAAATATAAATTTTGTGTCCCTTCCCACCGCCCATTTCTCCTCTCCTCTTGCCAGCATGCAGATAGGAGAAGTCTTTCACAGCAGTTGCTTGAACTACCTCACTCTAGATGTGGAAATCTGGACTTTTAGGATGTGACTTCCAGGATGACAATTGTCACATAAGGCACGCCATCAAACAAACAAAGGCATGGCTCATCAGCAGCTGCCCTTAGCCATTCTACTCCATTTGAATCATGAACTCAATACCCTGCCCTGAGGACCCTACAGATTTTGCCTGTAACGGCGAGCTCAGCTTGCAGCCTGACCTGCTTGAACATGACCAGAGAAAAGGGGTAGAGGTTGGGCATACTCTGTGTTAGATACCAAGTAGATAAGGTCTGAGGTCTCTTCACTCTTGTTCTTCCAATGGGTGAAACAAGTTGATGTGTGATAGTGAATACTCTGTACAGCTTGATGTTAGGGCAGGATATTTCAAAAGTCAGGTGGTACACAGCAGATACGAGCCAAGCAGATACAGTTTTGTGCAGCTGCTTCCTCGTCAGATGTCAGCATCCAAAACAACACTCAGAGTATGGCTGATTTAAAAAAGGTAGGGAAATAGTGTACATATTTCTTTAAATCTGGGCAAAAAGAAATAACTCTCTGAAACACACTTTTGCTTGGCTCCAAGGGCTGCCACCCTACTGCTTTAGCTATGTGGAAAGTCAGGGTGCTCCTTCTGTTCTAACATTTATTTTCTGCATCCTTGTTTTATTTTTAACAGCTTACAACAGAAAGAAACGCGTTATCGCATGACTGTCTAAAGTAAATAGTACATTGTGGTTTTGGGCTTGGACACTTGAATGTGTAACTTCCCAGCAACGAGCACTGTTCTCTCTGTAGGGCATTTCTGGTAACTCATCTCTCCTACTGAGAAATAAGGAAAACTGTCACCTAGCGAGTGAGACAGCTATTTCTTACAGCCCTTGCATTTGAAAGAAAGCAGAAAAATGACAACAAACTGCAATTATTATACAACACACAATGCTGCACAAAAAGCAGCAGTCTTACTGATTAACACCAGCACTGGGTCTCGGACAGTGGGATACAGACCTGACCTGCTAGAGGCTGTGGTGCTTCCTTGCCCACGTTATTTCATTTTCCTGCACTTCAGTTTCTCAGTCGGTGAAAATGAGTGCACTATAGTTTATTTTTAAGCATTTCAGCAACTGACACACTGTACCTCAAACTCCTTAAATGGTTACATCATTTTCACTGCTATGAAAAGTTTACTAAAACAGCATTTCAAAATCCCTCTGTATGTATTGTGATTTCTGTTCTCTAATCTGACTGTGGTTTGACTTCTGGCATTTGAAGTTCAGGTTTCAGTGGTTGTTTGGCTTCACACAATTGCTAATGAACACTGATTAATAGATTTGAATGGGCTGCAAAACCAGCGGGGACATAACCAAAGAAACTTTAATTACTGGCCTACACCTCAGTCGTGTAGGTCCTACTTATCAGTGGCTACCCCTTTGATAACATTATTAATAGCATGTAAATGTTAGCAAGTTCCTTTTCCAGATTCACCACTCGGACCACGTAGCAGAGAATTTTGGACTGAGACTGATGAAGAAGAAATGACTTGGCTATATATTTAGTTACTAAGCATTTCTAACAAAAACTGTACTTTTCATCCTTGCAAAAGATGCAATGTAGCCATGTTCAGCCCTTGTGTCATTTATTGATTATTACCAGGTTAATCAGAAGCTAATAGTCTGGTTTGTTAGCAAAAATGACCAGAACTTTGCAAATAATTTTTGTGACAAGCTTATTTTCTGCATGAATTGTCCTGCCAGTGACTTGGGGTTTCTTAGTCATCTTAATATTATCAAAGAAAGAAGCACAGCAAATAAACCTGATTTCTCTCCTCCGAGTTTCACCTCATTTTCTCAGCCTGCTGCTGCACTCAACCTGTTAGTGGGCTGTGAAACTGCAGTGAATGGCTGTAGAGCAGCTGAAGCCTGCAGTCTCAGGCTGTGAGGAGTCATGAAAGGCAAAGCGAGCAGCAGAAGATGATTGCAATATGGAGAGATATATGGCCAGCATTTTATTTAGCTAAACTCTAGCAAAGCTAGCCCAGAATTACCAGGAGCCTAGAGATGCTACAATTATAGTGCATACATTTTAACTGGCTAACGTCAAGGGATGTTCAATAGCACTGAGACAGCCCCATAGGCAGGTGCTTCCACTGTGCATGGGAAGAGCGATTCATATCATTCTGAGAGCTGATAAAGGCACTAAAAAACCACTTTGCCATGCAAATAAGGAATTGCAATGCTACTGGAGCAAAAAAATCTAATTCTTCAGCATCTGTTCACATGATTAACATCACTGATTATTCATGCGATCACCTGAGGAAAGACCAGATGGTTTATTCACTGGGTTTGAATCTCTGACTTTTAGCTTAAAAAATCTGCCCCTCTGAAATTAACTGGAGAAGTCATGCTGTTAGCAATGCAGTAATGCTACTAGGAGGTAAGCTGTACATCCTGTCTTCTGCAACTGGAAAGTCCGATGCATTGCAAAGATGTTACATACTTTTCCTCAAAGGAAACATGGTAATGTAGCTGAATTGAGCGAATTCATGTCAAGCGTTGGTCATTTTTCATGACCTCACTTCCCATTTTGCCTGGGACCTTGGGCTTTAAATGATGGGTCACTGACCTGCAGTCTGAAGGGAGACTGCTCCTCAGTATTGGCAGTATGGCATAAGCACTTATGAATCAGTCACCAAATCCGGGTTCATGTTATCCACTGCAAAAGCATTCCACACGCAGGGGTCAATTACACTAGCTCTAAAATCACACATGCAATGAGGGGGATAAAACTGCTGAATAAATCTTTTCTAACCGTTATTTTCTACTGCTCTACGATAAGCAGTTCTCTTGCTGCACCAGCTGTGGGGCACCTTATCTTTCAGCATGATTTCCTACTCTACCCATCGGCACTGCTTCCAGAGCTGTGACTTTCTCTGCTATAACTGATGCAATCCTACCATTATCTAACACGCTGATTTCAAGTCTGTATCAGACGTATAGCAACAAATTTGAAGCGAAATGTGAAAATTACGAAACTGCGAAGAATTATTTGAAAGTACTGTGTGAAAGTACTACTGAAAAATGGATCCTGCTGCTAAGCAAAGTAAAAAAGGAACGTTCCATTACTTGAATACTTCTGTTACCGAAATCAGGAGAGTGTCTTCCAGTAAAATCTGGTCAACTAAATGACTCACGTGACTTCCGAACTGACCATAGACTGCTTCTGAGCTCTGTGCACTCACAGGAGTTCTCGTGTCCAGGGTGGATCAGAAAAAAAGGAGAACTGAAAATGGCTGACTGTAAAGATGGCTACACACTGTACTTCCTTATTTATACCAAAATAAAATAGAAAACATTATTAACCATTTTGAACTTTAAATGATGCGACCCCTAGCACTAGGAACACCAGCAGAGAAGCACACAAGAACATGCCCTACATTCATGCTCATCCTGCGTGCTAACTGGGCACTGCACGCACACACAAATGACTTCTGCATACACATCTCCAGCTCACACACATCTCCCAGAGCAGGCACAGACAAGCCATGTGACCTCCACACAGACAGTCTGAGGCTTCCCACCATCCTGTTTACATTCAATTACTCTTGCTGCAATGTTTCCTGTTCCAAGTCCAGAACAAATGGAAGGTGATAGAAAAACATACATAGACATTGGAAAACCCAGGCCAACACTTTCAATTGATTGCTCCAGTGCTGATGCTCAGCCTTTAACACCTGACCTAAGCCTGCACTCGGGGCACGAGTGAGCCCGCTGGTTGCAAGGTGCCACCAGGAAAGGAGTCACACCAATTGCTCCCATTTCCAGGGATCTTGGAGTTCATGGGTTCTTAGCAATGGTCACCACTCAGAGCCATCTTACAGGTCTAGAATTTCAGCTCCAAAAATAGGCAAATATAAGAATAGCACTGATTGAGCAACGCCTAAGTGAAACTATCTTTAAAGACAGACAGCAACTGTGAGAGAAATACTGAGCTTTGAAATGGTGAAGGTTTCACAAAGGAAAACTTGCAGAATTTGCAACAAAGGAGGAAAGCTCTGGCCTCTGAGAGGAAGAATGTCATGTCTTTGAGGACAGAAGGTATTTGAAGGGTGATGTGCTTTGCTCCTGACTTTCTATGACGAGGAGAAAGATCACTGTAATGACTAATGCAAAAACTACAGAGGATCAGCCTCTTGCATGACAAGTTTCATAGATAACAAATCTCAAAATTAAGTGCAATTTTTCCTGTGAGGTAAGATTGACTGATTTCATTGGAACCACTGTGTTATGAATACAAGTAGATCTAAACCCACCAAAGAGAAACACTCTGTTCAGAATTTTTGTCCGTGCAGTTTTCAATACAGATTTAAATTCCTGCTCTTCTGAATGCCAATGGACATACTTAGGAGCAGCTTTAATAAGCAGCAGTTCACTTGCTGGTGGTACATAGCCAAAGTTCACTGTCTGCAGTCTGAGTGATGGTTCCCATTAGCCCAGTCCTTTGTGGGAGCTGAGGGTCAACATGAAAGTTCTGATTTCCTGAAAAATGATGTTGTCCCTCAAAATTCTGGAAGAAAAAAAATTTGAAAAAAGAAGTCTTTGCATTGCTATGCATCCTACAGAGGAAGAATGGCCCAAAAGAGTGGTTTGCCTTTCTCCCAAGAGATAACCTGGAATCTTGAGGACATCTTAGATGTGCAGTCCAGGGAATTCAGCTGCCAGAGGATAGTACCACAACAAATAGAGCTGGTACTAAGGGTGTTGCTTTCATTGCATCTCTCTTCCTGAAGCCTGTTCTACAACAAAAGTGTCTTTATGCTCACAAGACAGAGAAACCAAAAGCCAGAAATAATGCATACACTAGGGCTAGTGTAGAAGGAAACATACTCTGTGATTGGGAAGTTATAAATTATGGGAAAAGCAGAAGTGATTTTTTGTCTTCCAGAGGAGGAAAAAGGCAGTTAAAATTCACCTGCTAAGCACACATAGGGCCACACAACTTTCTCTTCCTGACCTTACTTAACTTCAAGGTTTTCATCATCTTGCTCAACCCTGCAATCGTCTATTGTAATAAGAGGCATAACAAACTCCTCTTCACAGCTAAAGTCATGCAGAGGGAAATTATAGTTTCATTTCTTTGGATAAACACTAGCAGATTGTTATCTTGGTACTGATTATGAACAACACCGTGAGCATGAAGGATAGGACTCAACGACCTTCCCATAAGCCATGCAGCATCACACGAAATGCTTCATCCAGACATGTCTTTGAAAAAGGACAAGCATGGCTAGAGCAAGGTCAGGGCTGAAGCACAGAACCAGAGCACAGCTGAGACCAAAGTACACCAACATCTCACAAAGACACACTGGTCTAATTAAAATGAGTTTAAAAATGATTCAGGAAGTGCTTTTAAGCCTAATTCAAAACCATCTAATACAATTCATTGGGCTACTTGACTACTTTAAGATTCACTGATAGGTGCAACTTCAAACTGTATGAAGAATATCTATAGCGTTACATCCATTTAATAAGTTGGACTTTTCAAGTTTAACTAGGAACAAGCTATAGCGAACAAGGGTCCCATGTACTCTAAAAGCTCACTTTTCCTCTCAGCCAGCTTCCTCTGCCTCACCTACTACAACATCTCTGTGCACAACTCAGGATGGCCATAGGGGGACTGGAATTTGGGAGTACAGCGCCTTCTCCCATACAGCTGGGTGCAGATGCTGACACTCCTTTGGAGGGAGTAGGGGAAAGGAGCTCTCCATGAGTTAGCCTCATGGAGAGGTTAAAAACTGCATTCAACTTTCTTAAGATAACTGGAAGGGGCATGTGGGGCTGCATTGCATTTTGCAGAGTATGTGATGGTGCTGGAGGCTGGAATTTCTGAACCAAGCTAGAGGGCTCTGCAGGGCATTAGAATGGGCACCCTACCTGGGTATGCCTACGTTCTGACAGTACAAGATTAAGGTGACGGGCTCTGCACAGGATGCTGCATATTCGGAGTCCTCAAGGGACATAAGAATGTTTGGAGGGCACAGGGTCACAAGCCAGTGTTCTGCTGCTGAGTGCTCTGCACAGCAGCATCTGGTTAAAAGCCAGAGGGTAAGAGAACATCTCAGCTGAGAGATGTGATGTCTTGGATCAGTATCAAGAGGGTGCTGTGTGTTGAAAGGAAAGCAGCCCAAGGCTAGCTCACCACCAGCCTCTGGGCTCTGAGGTATAATGTGATGCTTAAAGACAGCAGTGGCAGCCCTGCCACAGTTGCACACCCTAGGCTCAAGCTCAACATAGCTGCATACTGCACAGCAGTCATGTGCTTAGGGCAGTTGTGCGTGGGAGGAGAGCAATGAATCCGAATGTTTTCTCTCTCTGTGCTCTCTTTCCCCTCTGCCCCCAGAAACTGTGGCACTCTTGGCATGCTAGATGTAGCAAACAGCTGGCAGTGCTGTCCCCAGACTTGGTGACAACCACAGAGAACGTGCCTCTGAAAGCAGTCAGTGCAGTGCCCCTTGGGGGTGCTCAGAGCATGCAGTCACTGCGGCACCATCAGACAGTGTGCCATGGAGCAAAGAGTCAAGCTCCTTCCCTGTATGCCTGACACCACAGGCAGACCCATCTATCCCCACAAGTAAAGCAGCAGCATTGTGCAGACCCAAACCTGCTCATCAAAATTAAGCCTCTCTTTCCCCTCAATATGGAATGAAAGCAGCAAGGCCTACTTTGTAGAGAAATCAACTGAGGTCAACACAAGCAGCAAAAAAGCTTTTTTAGCTGACTTGTACTGCCCTTCTCTAGGAGCTCTGGCCACATTTAAAAGGCGTCTGTAGAAAGCTACAAGAGGAGCTGAAACACCTCTTTCCTGGCTCTTACCGTAAGGGAACAGAGAACCCAGCCCTTTTTCTCTGCACCTCCCTACTATTCTCCTCATAACAACTAAGCTCTTTCCCAATCGTTGGAAAATACAGCTCCAGATGCCTGATCTACACACATGGGCCCTGTCAATAGGGAGTGCAAGGAGATATCACATTTATTTCTGAATTGATTGAAAGACCAAAAGAAGCTGAGTCAAACAAATCCCTTGGCTTCCACACGCTCCACTCCCTTTGCTTTGGGGAGCTCCAGCAGGATGGGAGGGAAGATAACATTTGGCAACAGCAAAGTGGAGCTTGCAGGAGGAGAAATAGGGCTGTCCACCTCCCAGAAATTACTGTAAATCTGATCCTTAAAGATAGACTGGTGAGACTGGGATGAAGTGGAAAATCATCATGCCAGGAAGCCTTCATTTGCTAGCCAGAGAGCAGAAAAGCTGGTCACTGCCAGCGCATGCCTTCTACTTCGTTATCACTTCCTGCAGAGCTGCCCAATGGGAGGGTGAAGATTTAGTTAGCCCATGGCTTTCCCACAACCATATGCTGCATCCTTTGAAAGAACACTCTTGCTTTCAGCCTGGATAGTTTATCCTGACAGAGCACTGGTGTAACACCAGCACCGGAGCCCCGGCAGCCCCTGCAAACCCACAGCGAGGGATGTAGTCCAACACAATCCATGCTCTGATGGGCTGTGATGGTCCTGATTAGAGCAGCCCCCGAGATGCTGTAATCTCTTCTCTAATATTGCTCTAATCAGTACTGGGGCCAGCTTATAACCTGTCCTCAGAGCAGGGAGTTATAATTAATTGGCTATGGCTCTCCATAGGATCTGGGCACAGCTCAAATCCCAGCTTTTGCAGTTTAACTTGAGGCTAACATTTATCGAAGTTTAACATTGCTGTAATTAGTTTTTCCCCAGTGCAAATCAGGACTGTCAGTGCTGCATGCTAAATAGAAAAAATAGGGGGACAAAAGTACGTGAATTACTGTGAGTTTTGACTACTGTTCAGGCAAGTTTCAGCTGTGTGTTTACTTTGCCATGGTATGAAGGCCCTTCCTCAAAGAGGAACCTATAGAACTGAGGCCATACATAAATGAAACCCGAGTAATGTAGGAAAAGTACAGTATGTATTTCTCCCATAAAGTAACAGTAAATAATCTACTAAGTTAATGGTTCACTGATGCAACTCAGTTTAAGAGGTGGAAGAAAAAAACAGGGATGTTTTATCTGTGACCCTTGGCTTAGGTTTGAGATACAGCTTTAACTGAAGAGCAAAGGTTAACTGTAATAGAATATGTTGGCATTACTATAGCTTAAAAGCAACATTCTGATTTTTTTTTTTATTTTTTTTTTTTATTTTTTTTTTTTGTCGACATGAAGACAACTTCTTTAATGGTGGCAACAGCCATAAAATTCGATTGCAGAGAACTATTTGTGGAGTTTCTTCAGAGTGCCATTGAAGAAGACAACAGAAGGCAGAAAAAGAAAACTTGAGGCAGAGATTATATTAACTTAAACACTATAAGAGAAGCAGTACGGTCAGGAGAACTCTCTTTGATGTGGAAACATCTTTATAGACAGAGTGAAACATGGTAAAATTCATATCTTAAAAGTTGTGCCCAGGCAGAGCTTTTACTATGCGTTCAGTATTATCCTACCAGACAGCAAAGACGCAAGAAAAAAAAATAATTAGGCAAATAGTAGGAACTGTTTGAACAAATGCTGCCTTTGGGTAACACATACATACAAAGGAGAGCAGAACATAGCTCCTCAGCCAGGGGCCAGCCTTCCAAAATGCAGCTGGAGGGAAAATACATACATTTTCCCAGCTGAAAATCTAACAAACGGCACAAGACTGGAGGGTACTGCCATCGCTTTGTTTGGCTGACAACTGGTAATTCCCCAGGGGGCAGCAGGGGAGGGGAATTCAGAACTGGCAACTACGAACTACGAACGAGTCCCTGCTCTTGGCTGGTACCACAGTGCACCAACACCAAACTGGTCAGCCTGCACAGAAATAGCGTGAAATAAAATGACAGTGAGGGCAGCAAGAGACACTAACAAACACCAAAAAAATTAATTGAAAACAGTCATTCTCCACTGAGGGGAACTTTCATGTGGCTTTTCTGGCATTATCTTTTTGAAAACACTGGCGCTTTGCTATCCTTTTAACTTCTGGAGTTCTCACAAGACCTCTAAACCAGGTCTTTATTTATAATAGGAATTTTGAAACTATTTTTTGCATTCTTTTGGACTAGTTCAATTCTTGACCCCAATTACACTGAATAATGTGGTTATGACTAACATAAATATAGTTCCGTTATAAATCAGGACATGTTTGCCTGGAGACAGCCCTTTTTCTTCCCCTTGCTCATGTTCTGCAGCTGTCCAAATACATCCTCACACTCCCTGGAACCTGCAGCATAGTCCCACTGCCACAGCTGGTGGGAGCAGAGGTAATAGGCTGCAGGCATCCCCCCATTTGTGCCCAGCCAGCAAGACAACGCCTGCTCCAGTTTGTACTGTGATGCTGAAAGGCTGAAAGAAGATCCTGCTCCTGTGAGGGGCATTTGGTCTCCCTCCCAGGGATGAGTGCTGTCCGTGTCAGTTTGATAAAGATTCCTTAGCTGGCTGGTTGGCTCCCTAGGGCATAGTTCAGTCTTGGCTTATCTGGAGCAAACTTTCTATTGCATCTCTATGCAAAGAATAAGTGATTCCAGGAATTCAACTAAAACTGAGTATTCAAGGCTTTCCATGGTGAAGATTATTAAAAAGACAGCAATTGTCATTAGATATTAGTGATATCACAATTGATTAGAATAGGAAATAAAATTGTTACTAGTATTATCTCCTAGTGAATACTGATCTTAACTGTCATGCTGCTCTGGTACGTCAGTTACTTTATTGACACCAGAACAACCAGGGGAAACCATCACTTCCATCATCCTGTCTTCCCTATCAAACAGAAGACTTGTCAGGAATGTTTTATATTAATACAGATAGCAAGGGCTAAACAGTAGCTGAGCCAGAAAGAGGCAAAGAGACAGTGGAAGAGGCCATTTTTCAGCCTAAAGCTAAAAATACTGAGGTGGCCAACAGAATATGTGAACTCTGCCCCTGCTGCATCTACCAGCTCAGGTCTTTAGGTACAGTTCAATAATTATGAAGCGCAGCACAACAAAGTGCCCACTTGCCTTGACCTATGACTGTGTAGTATTTATGGCTCTTTTCCATATATTCCCTGCTCACAGATGTTGAACTTGGAAAATATTTACTCAGGGGCACATTCTGATTCATTAACACAAAGGAGGAGCTATTCCATGAATAATCCCACTGAAACTAAGTGAACTTTCAGCCTTAATGTCCAGCTCTGTGCCCTCTTTCACAAAAGGTTAATTGGGAGTAAAATACTAGAGGATTATTTTTATCCACTGAGGTTTTATTTCAAAATACTTCCATGCTTTCAGAACACTGAGTTTAGAAAGTTAGACTCCCATTAGAGTGCAGTACGTTGGCATGAAGCGAAAGTTTGCAGCTACACACGATCCCGGAAACTCTGCAATACATGCTGAAGTGCAGCATCATAGTTTTGCAATTAGATTCACATTCTAAAAAAGAACTGAGATAAACTAAGAAATAGTTCTGCTACAATATGGCGAAGAGCTACAAGAATTTAAATGAAATTTGCAGACAGCTGCTCCTGAACCTCTTTGCATCACCCTGGGCTTAGCTATAGGGAAAAGTTAGGCTGAAGTGAGAAAGTCATCATGTTTGCTTCAGAATACATCACAGTAAGCTACACTGCTGAAGTTCCTGCCATTACAGGAGAGGCCACCCCTTAGTCCAGTGGGAAGCCTCCATGCTCTTATGGCACTAAAGCCTAGCTCTGTGCTTTGTACGTGCTGACACTGAGTCAGCATCATGGTAGCTTCAAGCTGTACTGAGTGAGGGCTGCTGCAGTAATGGTTAGGTCTGGCCATAGCACCTCTGTCCTTCTATGAGCACTAATCCTTGCTGTGACTGCACAGAGACAGATCTTGGAGCTGATTCACCTGAAAACCAACCCAACACACACCCATTTCTTGGACCAGCCAGCCTGCATGCTCCATCAGCAGCAGTGCTGGAACAGAGCTGGGCAGCCCAGGCAGTGATGCTCTCTCAGCAGGAACCCACACTTGGGTAATCCCAGGGCAATCCCAGTGCTGCAGGCTGAGGCTCTGCTGTCACGCTAACCTCGTGCAGCAGCATTCAGCAGGAATAGAAGGCAGGACAGGTGCTGAGTGGATATCCGCACTGAATATATCTGATGTACATGGGTTCAAATGGAAAGTTAGGTTGCTTTTATATGCCGTTGTGAAACTCTCTCGAGCGTTTCATAAACAAACATTTGCATCTTGGACACCTTTTAACATTTCTTCAGACTGATGTTGAGCAAACTGGATACATATGTTTTCTTTGTAAAGTTTCCAAATACAGTTGCCTCAACACTTATCTAAATGTCACTGGGAATCTAAGCTAGGTAAAAGAGCTCAAGGCAGGGCCCTTTGGGTAAAACAATCTATCCAAAAGATTAGAGAAAATCTAGTATAATGCAATTTAAAATTTTGCAATGGCAGGCATTTCATACGTATCAATACTTCCATATCAATCACACAAACCATCACAGCATATACATGGGAAAAGCACAAGAGCTCCACACAGGAGCTGCAGCTGCTGCCATGCACAGCATGTGTGGGGACTGTGATGGAGCAGCACCTGCTAGCTGCCCCCTCAGCACCTGGGGCTTCACAGTGCACAGCTTCAGCCCATTTGCCAAAGAATCACTTCTCACCGATAACTGCCAGGCAAGCACTGCAGGAACCAGCAGGCTTTTTGGTTAGCAGAGGTGACTTCAGCTCAGCACAGAACTGTTCAAAACAGAGGGTTTATGTGGGGTTCTTCACTGTAATAGGTGGAACCCTGCAGTTCTACTGAAAGAGCCACAGTATTCTCTGCTTCCTTACTCTTGCACTTAGATCTTCACTTTCTCATGCAAGGAGCCTTTGAGGAGAGGTCAGAGCTGCAGTTGCATGATCCTGGGTCATTGCTATTCACATGTGAGGTGATTCGGGTTGTCCACAACGTGTCTGAAAATGTCAGTCCAAGTTATGGCAAACCTTTGCACAAACTGATGCTGCAAAATAATGAGGTGATTGCTCAGGGGTTTGTGCTTGGAACACAAGCCTTGGATTAGCTACAGAGGAGTAAATCTTGCTTCAATGGGCTTTAAGAGAATCGTATAGAAAGATTTATCCCCAACATTGCCTCTTGCAGGACATGCCTGGCACAAGCAGATTAAACCTGCAAGCACAAACAGTACCTTGCTTCTTGGTACTCCCTGGAATACCAACGCCCTCAAATCTCTTTTCTGTACACCACAGTGTGGTTCTGTGAGCACCCATCTGCAATCAGCAGTTAGCTATGGCCTTACACCCACCCAGCACAGCAGGGTTTGCTCTGTTGTCTTTTTTGTTGAAATGTGACTCTTCATAGCCCTTCCTTCTCTTGTGCAGATGCTGACCACAAGGAAAACCACAATGATAAAGCTGTTTTCTCCTATTAGTCCATTTTTGTAAACAGTTTTGAGTGCATGAGCATAGCTCCTTGATGAGAGCTAAGGAATGGAAATCTCCACTTCGGGTTGAAATGTTAACAAATAAACCTATGCTTCTTTAGCCTGAAAGATTGTTACCTAGGTAAAGCTGAATCCAGAGAAACCTTTGCAAAATAAAGGTGAATTTAGGTATAAAAGTAATGGAGAATCAGCTCCTAATTGCTCCCATATTTACACCGTCCTGTTGTTTGGTTGTTTTTTTCTTTCCTGCTCTGCTGGAGCATTTTTTTTATTTCATCCCCATTTTCTTTAATTTTGAGTTATTGACAGTCAGATAAAATGGTAAAATATAACCAATGTATCTGAAAAATAGGCCTGACTGACTCATTAGGCAGAGTCGAACTAACATATTTTTCAAATCACAACGTAGCCTAATTTTAAACCATTTTAATGCAATTTAAAAACGTTTCAGATTTTGGCAGAAAAAAAAAAAAAAAAAAGGCAGTAAGCAGTGGTAGAATAAAGATCCAGCTGGCAGGGAGATAGAAAGGAGAAAGCAATTTTGAGAAATGCATTGTAAATGGTAAGAAACTATCTACTATAATGAAAGCAAATGGATTTTAAATAACTCAGCTAAATTGTTTACGTATTTTTAAAATAAAAATAATTAACCATCTTCCAAAAACAAAACCTTCTTAAATACAATGTATTTACAGAGGCTCTTGAGTGGAAAAGCTGCTGCTTTGGCTTATAGAAAACACACAAAAATTCTTGCCTCTAAAACCACATACTAACGAATCTTGTGTTTTGTTCTCACATTGCTCTCCAAATAATATCTAGCAGCTTTCTGAAACATGGGTAATTAATTATTAGCTTTCTTAAATACAAAAAGATTGCAAAAAGCAAACCAAGAACACATCTTTTTCACCTGCCAATGCCACAGGCAATAGTTTGCACAGATCATCAGATGCACTGTCTTTACCAAAAGGAAATATATGGATGCTTCCAGAGGTACTTCTAACAGAAAAAATCCTCAGAAAAGAAATGGCCCACAACAAAACTGATACATAAACCCACAGAGTGGCAACAATGGTTATTTTGGGTAGCTGAATTCAACTAGGATGATCATCAGCTAGGATGCTGGTCCTGCAGAAACCTGCAATCGCTCAATTGCCATTGAAATCACGCAAAGAAAGTCTCTATTCACAGGATCATGGCTGGAGAGATGCAGATCATCTCTTTTCAACTGGGCAAATAGCTGTGAAGGAAAACCACTTGGGCATGTTGCCTTGTAAAACCTCTCTGTTGGAGGTTACAGGCTGGCTGCTGGCCATTCTTAACATCAGAACCTTCCCCCCAGGTTTGTCTCAGCATCTCATCACATAGGTATCCTCAGCCACTCTGCTCCCAGCTGAGGGGCTGAATGTCCACAGATGTGCTCAGAGGCCTCATGAACATAGGATGGAAGTTAGGTGGTGTGGAACCAGTCTAGGAGGTGTCTCTCATTAGCTACTCCTTACATTAGCTGTTACTGACAAGCGTCTCTCCCTCCTTTTCTTTCCTCACAGCAGTTTGCTCCAGCCAGCAGCAGGCTCAGTGTCAGCACACCCAGCTGGGGAGTGGAGCATGGCCATCCAGCCAGGCTCACAGCACACCAAAGCTCTGCACACAGCCTCTGCTTGGCACGTGGTGCAGCCTGAACCCCTCCAGCAGTGCGTCTGGTGCTTCAGCAGCACAACAATAAATAGTATCAGGAGATGCTTTTAGCTACTCAACTCTGCTCTCACTTCAATATACCACTTCAAAAATGGCCGTGATAAACACAAATAAAAAACTAGGAAAAAATGTATCAAAAAGTTCAAGAGATACAGCACTATAATTAACAAGATATTCATATTGTTTGATTTTTTTTTCTTCATGATTCTGCCAAAACCAACCTATAACCACAGCGTTCAATTTTTCAAGTATATTTGCCTGAGGCAAGGCAAATTTTTTCACCTACACACGTGGGCTTTTTCCAGGCATGTATGTGGCTGTTGTGAGCGCTATTATCCTTCATTAAAAGTGATAGATCTCCAAGATAAACAGGCACGGATTACCATTCCCCAGCTGAGTCTAGATCTATTACGTAAGTAATCACTCAGTTTCTATAGTTCAGCTTTACAAACATAAATTTATATATGCTTTCTCAATGTCTCTCATCACATTATAATTTCTTTTCTCTTTACCTGGAATCTCTTACTAAAAAAAAAAGTTTATCTTACTAAATACTAACCAAGTACTGCACATACATACATTAACATGTGGAGCATCAGTTCAGCAAAAACTAACTTAGTTCCAAAACAGAAAGCTTCTTAGAAAATACTCATTAAAAATCTCCAGGCGGAATTACATGTTCATGCAAGTTTGTTTTCCAAGTAAAGATAATGTAGGGTAGGTTGTTTTTTTTTTTAATTCATTGTGAAAAAAAAAATCAGCAGTCAAATGTTGTGGGAAAGCTTGTTTGAGGCGATGATGGGTTGCCTAGATATACTGGGATGCTTGTATACATCAGAATGAAAGAAGACTTGAAAAAAGAGGAGAACCATGTTGTCTGACATTAAATTGACTTAGTCAAAAATCAAATTTTCACAGTAGTGGTAATACTTTTGCTCAAGGAGCTAGATTTGAGCTCCAACACTCAGCTAACCTTTCAGCCAGCTCCTTACATTAGTTCTTGTGTAGCCTGAAAGCTTCAAGCAAAGCTGCTGAAATGGCCAGTAAGCACACTCACACCTCAGAGCACTGCAAGTAATTTCCATTTCCATGAATGAAATCAATGCACAGAGAGAGGACAGAGGGAGCCCGCAAGAAATACTATCTTCCTTTTATCTACAGCATAGAAACACTGCTCTACTACTTCTACATACTCACACACCAAGTGCTCTGGAGGCAACCTCTGGTCCATAAATGCAAATATTTTGTTTGAGCAGTCTATGTACAGTTTACAAGCAGCTGACTGGTTCTGCCTGCACACCCATCCACACAATTTGAAGTACATTCTTCTAATGTACAATGGCTCAGCTACGGCTCTGCCTCCAGATGTTCCCTTCCACAGTCACGACAAACGTCTGCTTCTCAGAGCCCTGGCCGAGTTCGCCACGTAGGGAATTCGGGCTGGCTGGAAAACAGCCATTCCATTTCACACAAAATAATTTCAGTGTTTGAAATCTGTCTTCAACACAATACAACATAAAAACAAATACCCAGGGAGACCAAGCCGCCTTGTATCCCCAACTCAACTGTCAGCATTAAGAGCATTCATTGGGCTGTGGAAGACTCAGGTTCAAGTCCCCACTCTGAACCAGGAAAACACTGACTTGAATCTGGATCTCCCACATCTCAGATGAGAGTCCTAACCACTAAACTTGGGTGGAGCTCTTCCTCCTGCTTTACCCCACCCTGGATCTGATGACATTTTTACTAGAAGACATATATTTGTGGAGAAAAAAAAATCAGGAATAGCAATGATATGAAAAAACATCTTCCGGATACCTAGACCCTGTTAGAGTCTAGATTTATTCATCCATTTTGAAAATGAGTAGGAACACGATGTTTACCCTTCTTTGAAGGACCTCACTGGCAAATACAAGGTAGGACTGTTCTGCAGTAGGGGAATAGGATTTGCCAAGTGAGGCAGAGGGAAATATATCCACTGCATATTTCAGAGTGCTCTACATGGCTTACTCAACAGCTGCCAGAGCAGGAAGACAAAGGAAGAGATGGTGCCAAAGGTTTCAACAGAATATACATCGCCCCAACACTCTCCCAGTCATAGAAAAGATACTGTAGAAGAAAGGAGAATGTCTACGGAGGCTTCCTTGATCATCCCGTAGGCACAGAGAGTAGGGTGAAGGATAAATTTAGTCTCTTCCCTCTCCTGCCAACTCCGTGAAGTGCAATCACAAGGGTGCACAGCGAGGTAGGTCAGGGGCTTTGCAGATGAAGATGCCAAGCACTTCAGCTGGTGAATTAGCCCAGAAGCCTCAGATCTCAGACAACAGCTAGTTCTTGTTACTTCCAGAGCAGAGGTCAAGCCCAACGAGTACCCTCCCACTCTGTGCTATGAAAACTGAGAAGGTTGCTGTAAAAAATGGCATCACTTACAACAAGGCTGCCTGCTTTTCTGTTCAGCAAGTATGAAATACAATAGAGTTTCATTGATTTTGTGGAGGAGGGAACTACAAAACTGCCTGAAAATTGCCCTAGCCTGCCCTTTGCTTGGCCAGGCTGAATCCCCTCTGAACTGCTTTGCTTAGGACTCACCCACTCGGCACACTGCTCATTATTTCCTTTTCCTGATGGGTCTTTTCAGTGTTACATAAATTGTGTACGTATGAAATTGTAGGCTCGTTGCTCCATGCACTCACAGGTCAAAGGAAAAAGAGGAGTAATTTTCCCAGAAGTTAATTCTACTTTTTTTCTTTTTATTTAATACGGACGTTTTTTGCAATGAAAGATGGGATTCTTCTTCAATTATTAACTGCTTTCTGGTAACTTATTATACAAGATAAAATTAAATGACTGTTTAACCTTGGGCCATTCACCAGCAATAGTCATTTTGTGTGACAGTTTCATTCTGAATTCTCTTCTAAGAGGAGGAAATCTTTTGATTTTAGGTACATATGTGTTTTATTTTTACAGTTTTATTGTTTGAATGATCAGGAAAAAACATGGGCAAATGCGAGATATGTTTCTCTGGATCAACTGGAGTTTGAATCAGATCCTAATAGCACTGAAATTCTTAAGCACAACACCAATTTCATGAATGTCAGGAATATGGGAAACACAGCAGATGCACATTAGTAATCATTTAAGAGGGAACCCTTTTCAGATTTTTTCATCTCAAAGCAATAAATACAATGAAAGACAAAATAATTAAAAATCTTGTCTAAGATTCCTGGCTTTACAGATACCTGATTTTGTTCTAACTAGTATGGAAATGAGTGTCATTAAAGAGTGATACATGTAAAAAGAAAATACATCTTCTGACACAAATATATTTGAAGAAATTCATAAAAATTAATTACCCCATGAACAGTGAAGAAAATAGACAAGCCTATCAGTCAGTACTCACAGGCAGCATACGAACTTGCGATGACCAAGTCAACCTTATTTTTGGTTGCAATTATTTTTTCTTCAATATATCAAATTAATATCTAACATTTCCCCTTGGATAATCCTTCTCCAGTCAGGTCATATCTACTGTCAGCAGATAAACATTATTTAGTTTTAATGTGACAAGAAAGACTGTAGTCTGGCATGGCACATGTTAACTACTTAACATGGAACAAACATGGCAGAGATCTTACAGCACACAACACTTAGTTTTACCTACCTCTGACCCAAATATTTAATTGGGGGATTATAATTAGATTCACT
The DNA here is from genome assembly GCA_037305975.1 of Chrysolophus pictus. Taxonomy (NCBI): domain Eukaryota; kingdom Metazoa; phylum Chordata; class Aves; order Galliformes; family Phasianidae; genus Chrysolophus; species Chrysolophus pictus. Next base: position 9,946,714 of record CM074586.1, read on the forward strand.
GTATCAAGGCCTTCCATCTCATATTCCCAGTACAAAGCACTGTCCTTTGTCCTATTTTTAACACGGGTGATGGAAAAGGATTCTAGTTAGTTCTATTCCCTAAACCACATAAGCTGTCCTTCCACAATAATCTCTTTATCAAACCACCACATTGTTTTCTTGCTAAATATGACAGACATAATATAAAACACTGGGGGCTTTGAGTTTCTTTCCAAAGTTCACAAGGTATGCTGGCTTGTGCATACATGCTTTAATGACAAGAGCTAAAAGCACTGAAGAAAAAAAAAAAAAGCAGCAGTATTGAAAGTGATCCAAGATGAGCAATACAATATTCAGTCTTACTAATTAGTGCAGAACATAGTTACAAAACTGCCAATATCATTAACACATTGCATGCAACTTTGCATAATAGACTGTAAACTAACCACATTGTAATTCCTGAGAAAAGATAAGCACATTTGGTAGATGAGGCTCCCAAAGAAATCTCCCTGGTCCCACCCAACTCCTCTATTTCCCCTGCCCTATCACATCATTGTTTGAATCTGATGAGCTATTGGACATGAATTTTAGAAGTGGCTGTTTTTTGGTGTTTGCTTTTTTTAAATGATGAAAAAATCTGATAGGATTCTGTGTGAAGATGAATGAATTTTCTGGATAAAGAATTAAAATCCAGGTCATGCTGGGTCACCAATCATCTTTGCACATGTAAAACTCATTTGTGTAGATAAGTGAAGATATAAGCTTAACAATCTCCTGCTTCCTTACAATTTGTATCATATTACTTACGTTAACCAAATTTGACAAGAGAAAGAGACTGTCATAAGTTAGAGAAAGCTTTACATATTTTAAAAATTCAAGAATATCAAGAGCTTTTTGGATGACAGCAAACCAAAGCTTATGGCTGGGCTAGCTCCTTCAGTGGTGGCTGCATCATCAATGTTGGCATCATAGCTCCTAGCCTGCCAGTGGATAAGCATCTCCCATGAGCTCTCATGCACCAGCACTCCCATGGCTGGCCTTCCCAGGTATTTAATCTACATGGACAACATTACTTACCACAGATGCAAGTCCCACCTCTCCAAAACCATATGCATGTTACCCTTTTGGTTTCACAGTTACCTATGTTTGAGGTCATATCTTAGAGCACTTTGGGCTGAGATGCTTTGGGACTCCCTCCCAGCCAGCTTCAGGACAACGTGCCTGTTGTCCAAGAACACTGCAGCAAAGGCACTGCAGAATTAACAACCCTTGAATGATACACGAATTCCAGCTCACGTTACAGGAAAATGAGTTAAAGTAGGCACACACACAGCAAAATTTGTGTTAAGTAAAGAAAATTCTATACGGATTCCCAATGGACTAAGTCACACATCCAGGCAAGACCCAGGCTGACTGTGCAAGTATTTATGCACCTTAACTGCACCTTGCAGGAGATGCCCCCTTTTCCTTAAACACATCCAAAAGACCTTTCACATCAGCGCATGCAAGCTGAAGCAAAAGCTGGGTGCCACCCACTTTCTCAGTTCTCATTAGATGCCAGAAAGCACTGTCCAAAAGCATTTTGTGTCTCTTCCTACCTCCTTTCTCTCTCTCACGCACGTTCTCTCCCCCTCACGCACTTTGCTTAGGAAGGTACTTTGTAATTTGCCCGCAAGGTCTTTTCCTAAACAATCTAAGATACAGAAACTCTTCAGTATGGTGTCCTTTTCCAAGTCCTCTTGCACATACTTAGTTGATATTTAAATACAATCAGTTGGAGTTGAGAATGTTGTCTGTAAACAATGTGAAGGGAGTGAAAGAGAGAGACAGTCAAGCCAAACAACTTGACACCCTGCCAGCCCAGCAGGCATCTGAAATGAGTTTTCAATTTCACATCAACATTTCTGTTCCAAGAAAAAAAGAGAACTTGCACTCTATTTAAAAACTGTTGCAATTCTATATGCTGCCTGAAAATGAGCGTACATCACCTTAACTCCTCACAATTTATAAGAGATGTGACCTATTGACACAAATTAGGATGCATTTCAAACTCTACCCATCTCTTCTTTCTGCCAGAAGGTTTCACGTGTTTAAGTGTACTGGAAGAGATTCAAACCCAGCCCTTTAACCTGGTGTATAATGTGCTTCAAAGTTACACATTTAATATGATGCCAAACCCTCGTAATTTTTTATCCTGGACCATATGCTTTCATCTTTCTAAGTGATGCATGCGAAGGTCTGACTCACTTATGAAATTCGATAGCTATCCAAGGATCTTGTCTATACCGATAAACATACAGTTAGAAAGTAACCATACCCCAATTTCATTTCCTCCACTGAAATTTCTTAGGTCGATGTTAAGCTAGGTAAACTCAGTGGGTTTCTGAAGACATTCATGCAAGACAGTTACAATTGTCTCTTTAAAGTTTAAAATTTACAAACATCTGACAAACCTTTTGTTATTATGTCCTCTACCTCTATACATTTTTCTTTTTGTCTATTCTTATAGACAAGTTTATCAAATGTATTCTCATGCTTTAAATAAAAATGTTTTTAAACAAAAACACCTCCGAAATAACATCTAAATAACACAACTCCAAACTCCTAATATGCTTTAACTACACACACACACACACACACAAAAAAAAAAAAAAAAAAAAAAAAAAAGTCTTCATAATTTAACAGGCATGAGAGTTTTCTGTCAGCTCTCCTGGCTGGCCAGACATTATCTGAACATTAGAAGCCACGTAGGTTTCAGCACACTGCTAAAGCCGGGCTGATAAGCCTTGTTAATGAGGCAGATATATTTGCTTGGGCTTAGTACTGCGCTAATATGTTTATACTCACACCCAGTCATCTCAGAGTACAAGTGAAAGAGCATGTGAGCTTTTCTTCTCAGATAGACATATCCATTGCATTCTACAAAAAAAGTATCTGTAACCTGCAGGCAACTATGCAATGAGATAAAAGCAATGCCTGTCAAAACACAGACTGAACATTCAGCATCCACAATTATTCCTACTGAAATAAGCTGAGCTATGAGTACATAAGATTGGCTCATCTTCAGGAGTACAGTTAATCCATGCACTATGTGCAATGCTATTCCACAGTCCGCAGAGAGTTCAGTCAAAGCATCTTTTCAGGTGGCTGTTAGGGACTTGAAAGTGATCCATGAACTCCACTCAACTTCACAGTTTAGAAATTTTATGATCCCGGAGTGGCACAAATTCTACAGAAAGCAGCTGGTTTTTCAGACAGGTTCTCCTCCTCTTTCACACTCTCCTTTTCTAAACTTCCTTTCTCGGGAACTAACAAACACTTCTCCCATCTGAACTTTTTGCATCTCAGGCTGACTCATGGTTTCTCTTTAAAGAAATACACTTCACTTAGTCCATGGTATGTAGTCAAAGAATCACAGAATATCCTGTGTTGGAAGGGACCCACAAGGATCACTCAGTCCAATTCCTGGCTCCATACAGGACCACCCAAACTCAAACCCTATATATAAGAGCACTGTCCAAACACTCCTTGAACTCCAGCAGTTTGGCCACTGTCCTGAGGAGCCTGTTCCATGCCTGAGCGCTTTCTTGTGACGAACCTTTTCCTAACACCCAGACTTATCCTCCCCAGTGTAATTCCATGCCATTCCCTCGGGTTCTAAACTCTTTGCACTGTCTAACCCAAGCCTCCTAAACTGAAAATGCAATTTCTCAGGTGCCATGAAGTATGGTAAATTCCTCACCTTTCTCACAGGTTATGTACTAAATAAAGATGCCAGAGAATCTAGACCCTACATTTATCCTTTAAGGCTCTGCTACAATGTGAGTATGCGACCAAAGCAGGCCAAGAATCACACAAAGATCTGCAAGCACTTGATTATCTTAATGAGTCTGCAAATGCCATCCTAGCAGAGATCAGATCTTTTACTTTAAAAAAGTAAGCAGGAGAAACACACAAACATACAAAATGACCTCTGTAAGCCCTGATTTCGGCCATCCTGTGACTCTGTAGCCCCTTTCCAGAGACAAGAAGATAATATCCACTGCTACCCACTGATAGAGCATAAAGTGACAAATAATAAGGATAATAATAAAGGAACGCACTGCCAATTTTTTCACATTTTAGAAGCATCGCTTAGGAAATCAATATCCTACTCAGTCATTATGAACTCTGAGCTGTCAGTCAGTAGTGGTCCCTGATGCCCCAAGTTGCCTACCTGGCACTTTTCTGTGGCACCAGTAATACAGTGTACCCTGTCTTAAATAGGAATCAATGAAATGGCATTGGCAGGGCAGCCAGAGCAGCATAATGGAGATATTGGTTTATCTGCCCAAAGAAAGAGCCTTCTTACACTCAGGGACTCTCAGCCTGTAGTTTCCAGTCAGATTAGGCTAGAGTGCAATATTTGAATTCCACAGGGAAGCCACAGCCAAACCAAGACTTCAAATTTGAACTTCTGACAAACACACAAATACAGAAAAAAACTGTCAGGTTTTAGGGAGACACAGAATAGAGATCCAGAGTTTCCTGTTGTAACATGAAGCATAACCAGGGCTCTTCCCCTGGACACGCTTTCTGTAATGTTTTTCCACCTCCGTTCTTCTGTTTGCCAAAGAGCTAAAGTCCTGAGGGACAACCCCTGCAACATTCCCCAAACCACAGGTTACAACAGCATCAGTACATCAACACATTCTCCAGTCTGGTTCACCCCTTCAGACATCCCACATTTTGCAGGATGTCAGTCATGTTAACACCAAAATATAGATCCTGTAAAGAAAGCCTGTGCCTTTCATAAACTTAAGGTTTTTTTTTACTAAAAATGGAGAACTATTTATATGAAAGAGAACGAGGAGTAGAATATTTTAAGGTTTTGTCTCTTTGACTGAAGCTCAACTCCACAGAATGCTTTCCCAGTTACAGCTACACCGGTTAGTTCCGTAATCACACTCACATTACCTCTTCCTCCTTCTGGTCACTTTATTCCAGCAGTATGGATGGAGTTTTATTTTTTATTTTAAATCTTTCCAACTACATAAAGTAAATATGTAAAATACAAACAGACAAACGAAGAAGCGTTTGAGAAGCAGTGCCCAGACGTGAAGCACGATGCACATCATTCCCTTAGTTTCTTTGCCCACTGGCTTCAACCTGAGCACTGTTTCTTTGTGGATGAGCTCCTCTCTGCTCTTGCACTGCAGATTTTCCCTAGCTGCCAGAGGAGAATCCTGCACAGGAGCTAAGGCCCTGCTGTCACAAACAGATGGGACCCCGCACTCACTTCTTCGGATGCTCTTATCCCATCTTACCTCAGAGTCACAGTACAGGCAGCACTTTCTACGAAGAGCAATATGCCCATTCTCAGGGTGGAAATAACATGGGGCTTTTCAATCAGTCCAAGACTGGGTCTGATCTGAATTGCCAAAGCTATGCTGAGGTTTCAGCTTAACCTATGAGGGTCACTCCAAGCATTCTGTTCCCTGCCTACCAGCCTCAGAGGTGCTGCCTGCACAGCACTGGATTTGGCAGTAATTCACATATAAGAGACTATCATCTTTGGGACAGGGATGTAGGGACCTTCATCCCCTCACTGTAACAGAGCAGTAATGCAGAGGCAGTTTTACAGTGATAGTGGCTTATCAACCAAATCCACAAGCGTATTTCTACATTATTAGGACTGTTCACATCCTGGGAGGACGCAGTCCACTATCAGCCAAGTACTGCACCAACAGCTCTGAGTCAGCTTCACCCCACACGCTGCCTCCCACCTCATTTTACAAACCGTTTACCAAGGACACTACCACCATCCTCCTGCTGCCATCACCGCAGAAGGCAGTGAGGTCACAGCCATGCTATAAAAGCAGGAGCAGCTGCAATCAGACCTGAGTTCAAACGACTGAACCACAACTTCCCCTCAACAGTACCATGGGGAAGATGAAGGTCCACAAGGTAGCTCAGCTGCCGTGCCATAACCTGGGAAGGGTTGGGATAGCTGCAGAGGTGGTGTGCACAGCTCCCCGGAGGGAAGGTGTGCCTGCAATCACTCACCAAGAGGTTCCAAACCAATTAAGAAGAGACGCTGACAGGCTATGATGCACTTTTTTTTTTACTTTTTTTTTTTTTTTTCCCCCTTCTCAAATCCTCAAAGGAAAACGCTGGGCCACATTATCAATGAACTTGTACCTCTTTTCCAAATTCATATGAAGGGAATTATACCAGGAAAAAAAAAAAAAAAAGATCTCCCCATGGACTGTTCATGAATCTTTATCACTGACAAGAGCCCATCCCACAGTTCTTGTTCACAGATGACTCCAAAGTTATCAGATCTGAGTAAAACTTGTCAAGCAAAACCATTTTCCCAGTACAAAATGGCATTCCACTGTAAACAGCTCTTTTCTCTAGCAGCACACACTGCGTCTTAAGTTAACATTCAGAGATGGGAACTCTCAGATCAAATCTTTCTGCGTTAATTTTTTAAATTTCACTTTGAACAGAATTTATTGTACAGAAATTTCCTGTTGTTTTTGTTTGTTTTTCCCAGGATGGACCAAAAAATACCAAACTTTCTAGTAGTTCTTAAAGCTATAGGTTACTCGTATGAACTTGTTAGAGGAAAAAAACACTAGGAAAAAGACAACACTATGACTGTGCTTGGTTTATGTTACAAGTTAATATGCTATTAAATGTTTAGGTCTTATTATGCACTTTAAAAATGTTAGTGCTTAATGTACTCTGATTAGAGCTTAACGAGCCCTTTAAAATGTAACAATGTTAAACCACCGAATCACACTGTGTCTAAGAAGTAAGAGGCTTAAAAAAAATCTTCTGTTCCTCACAACGTAACCCTTACATTAATAAAAACAAAATCCAGTCATAATGAGTTTATATCATATATCAGAATGTTTTGACATCCCTAATGACTGGGAGTTAAAAAGTTGGCTTAACTCTATGTGCTAGTGTGTGCTTGTTTGAGTGTAGGAGTTAAGGTTAGTGGTTTTTTGAAAGCCTTAAATAACAGAGATAATGGAGATGAACATCGTGTGTTTTTGCCATAACTGGTGTCTGGAATCTTATTGCCTAATTTAAAGGGCCAGTTATGTGATTGTGAATAATTGAGAAAATATCCATTTAGGCTCACAGATGTGATGCAGCGGGCAGAATACCGATGTAGTGACACTGCCAGAGAAATCTGGTCGATGCTGGTTAGCACGCACATCTGAGCAGTAAGGTGTGATTTTCAGAACAGGTATGAAGGTGTACCCATGGTAGTGTGGGGGACAACTGTACATGCAAATCAGGGCCAGGCTCTATGCAGTCCCACTCTGACACTGGTAGGCAAGCTCTTCCAGCAGTAGGCAGCTCTTGCAGTCACTCTCTCACAACACATACCTCCTACTACTATTCCTTATTTGAAAAGAAGCTCTTAAACAAAGGACACCTACTAAAAACTCCATTGTAACCTGGGAAACATTACACAGGGTAACAATGTCAGCTTTACAAAGATGCATGTGCTGAAAGCATTGCAACGTACAACTTTATAACATAGGGAGAAACTGTTTTGGTCTGTAAAACAATGGATACCTCCAGCAGTGGTCATCAGATGTCCTGAATCCAAAACTACTCAAAAAAATGCTGCTATGATAAACATGGTAGGCTTATTCTGTGTTCTGCTCTTCTAGTTCAAATGCGTGGTACTCCCTTGAGCTTGAACAATAACTTGGGCAAAATATATTACTTCAGTATATGCCTGGCTTTCTTGAAAACTGTAAATTTGGGTGACATCCAATCACAGCAAAACAAAACCACATGACTTATCTAGCTAATGACAGAGTGTGAACAGTGAATTCTAAAGTAATAGCCATGACAGATAGTTCTTGAGGTTGAAGTATGCTTGCATGTCCTACTCATCAAATAATTCCAAATAAATAATTCAGCAAAATGCTCAGTCTTCATGGATAATTAACAGAAAAAGTGGCCTAATTAGTCCAATAAACTGTTTGCTGCAATTAACTCTACTAAGTTTTAAAGGGCCATTCTTCATGGATACAATTTTCAAGAGGACTATTAAAGTATTACAGAGTATTTTCCACTGACGTGGGATGTGTTTTCAAGCTGACTGTCCCAAGTCAGAGCATTTCAAGACATTAAGAACAATCATAATTTTCTCATCGCAGATAGGTTATATTATCAACTCAACCCATGCACACCTTTGTGCTCACACACCATCCAATGATATTCAAGCCCACATTGTTTACTTACTCCTTGTTGAACTGGACCACAATTTTTTTGCTAGATAACATGCCACGCAGAATTTTTCTTGCTTTTGGTTTTACTTGTTTACTAACAACAGAATATTGAGAAACAACATGACAAAAGTTCAAAGGATTAAAAAGTTCTTTCCTTTTCTCTTGAACTTTCATGTTCTATTCATTTTAAATTTGTGGTAAATTGATTTTTTTTTAATTTTCCATATTAATTTCCCTATGTTCCTGTGTATTAAAATAACTAACAGAAAAATGATTCCATCTGCTCTGCACTCGGATGTTTATGCCTTCAGAGACACTAAGCTCTCTGCAGAGAGCAAAGAGTGCTTCAGAGCCATTCCTCTCAGTCCAAATTTTCTCCAGTCTCAAGCACCCAAAATCACAAGGTTAGATTAATTAATTATTATTAATCAAATTCACTGAGTAATCCAAACACAAAAAAGCTCAGTGCTTTAGCCTTCTTCCCGTTTTCTTTCCAGTGTCTGAACTTTTCTGATTTACACATGGCACTTTCTCAAAGTCTGCTTAACCACTACAGCATAAAATGTGAGAGAGAGAGAGAGAGCATGCAGTAGGGAGATAGAGAAAAAAACAGGGATGGAAAAGGAAGATGAAAAGGAAAGAGGGAAGGCAGTGCTGGAGCCCTGCATGGGCAGCACTGACAGGGAAGCCCAGTTTGGAGGTGTGTGCACAAAGTGCCCAGGCAGCAAGGGGCAGCCTCACACTTTCCCAACACTTGGGCCACAAGGCTCTGAGAGGTGCTCACGTGTCTGGGGGCAACGTTCACCAGGACAGGCTGTAGGCAGATGTTCTGCACAATTACCTGCACGTTTCCCTTCTGTGTGCCTGTAAAACACCCCAGCCCATCTCCCTTCTTTCTTTCTTGCTCTTCTCTAACTCATTAACTTACTTCAACAAATAGGGTCTGAGTATTTTCCCACCCTGCATCCCCCAGGCTACGTGTGCTACAGTGACTGCCAGCCAAGGAGAAGTTTGGCAGGGAGGGGTTTGGGAGGGGGCTCAGGGTGCAGCAGCACGGACACACTCTCCTGCCCAGGCTCTGCATGCTGCTTCCTAGATTCACAGGAGCTGGCATAGGCACTCTGCTGTGTGCACATCTCACCCTGCGCCTGGGTCACCAACCGAGGCTGGCAGCCAGCCACAGGCATAGGAGCTTGCTAACACTGCCCTGCTTGCCCATAATACGACAGAGAGCAGGGCTTGCTGCAATGGAGAAACTATTACATTCAGATCCTGTTAAGATTCCTTAATAGGCAAAAGGCAGAAGAGTGAGGGAAGAGAGCAAACAATATGTAACAGCATTTAAATTAAGTGCATTAACAATAAATAATCCCCTGTCAAGAATTTGTCATGTAATTGTATTTACTGCACTGAGCAGAGGTAACCAATGTTGTGAGAGGGTGGTTTTGCACTCCCAGGATGACTCTCCTTTGGGGACAGCATATGTGAACAATCAGTCAGACATGGGATATCAGCTGTGAAAAAGCTCCTCCTGCACAGCCTGCCAGTTGGGATGGCTAGAAAGTCAGCTCCCTCTCCTGGATGAAACCAGAAATTCAACATAACACTGAGCTTGTCTAAATCAAGGCTTGGGCGAGCTTTGGCATTTTTACAATTTTTCTTCATAATCCTGAAACCTCAGTCAAGGGAAATCTGTGCTTCCTGAAGAACTGAGGTGTGAATAAGGGTACAACACGTTACCTAAGCAGTGGCAAAAATCCCACTCCCACTTGCAGGGCATGTCAGGAATCCCCACCAAACACAAATCCGCAGAGCCAAGCAGAGTGACCTGCTGTCACTGAGTGCCAGGATCCACAGAAATATCACTGCAAAGCAGACCTCTCTAAACACTTCGTCCCTCAGGTCTTTTGCAAACATAAGGACTGCAGCCACGAGTAGGAATGTGGCCCAGGCAGAGTGCATGTAAGGGCAGCAGGACTCTGCCTGAACCAAGAATTCGAGAGCAAAGTCTGAGATGGAGTCAGAAACCAGACCATAACAAGAAATTTTACTAGGGTTTCCAGTGTGTTAATTGAGTGTCCCTTGCAAGAAGGTTAAGATATTGCACTATTTTCAGGCAGTTTCCAGACCACATGGAAACACAAAGCACTTTCATTTAGAGAATTGCAACTTCAGTTTGCAGCTCACAGAAGCTCAGAAAGCTGTAAGATACAACTAGAAGAAGAATGAACATGTAGGTGCCCACAGCTCACTTACCACAGCTGCAGACAAAATCAGTAGCAAAACAATTAAGTTCCTTTTTCAAAAAAAGTAGAGCTTACAATGACTATATAAAAACGCACATAAAAAGTTTATTTGAACTTGTTTTCCTGTCTAACTGTAGACTTCATTAACTTCCAGATATAATCCTTTAAGATCATATTGGACCTTTAACATGAGAAACTGAAATTTTGCCAAACTTTGAGTAGTACCCGTCAGAGATAAACATACACTATTTATGAGAAAACAAGGCAGAAAACCAAAAAACAAAATGAAATTATGCACACAGTACAAGTGGTCTGTCCAAACAGGAAGCCATTAGGATGAAAGCCCAGACTTTTCTACTCCTGTATCTCTACTTTCACTACAAAAAGAGCCATTCTGAAATGGAGATGTTTAAAACCAACAATGAGAAAGAGACATACGTGCAGGACAATTCAGCCCCTTCTCCATTGGAATCACCTCCCACAAGAGGCTCTTTCTTTCTACCAAAGTGTCAGCAGTGCTCCAGATCAGACACTCCAGTTAGGTGGCCAGAGCCTTTTAAGAGCAGTATTGCCAAAGAGCTTTAAGAGTAAGCATGGGAATGCCTGCCATAATAGGAGAGATTATCTACTACTGTATCTCACTAGTTGGGTAAGAAAAACAATCTTGTTATCCAAACTCCAAAGCTTTGGACTTGATAGTACTATTACAAGTAGATATTCACAGATACGCACAGAGCTGTCTCCAGGGGTGTTGGTGCTCTATAAACACTGAGCAAGCTAAGGTTACTCTGGTTCAGTGGCTCAGACAGGACTGACTCCTTAATAAAACTGTGAACCTCTCTGAGCTTTAATCCATAGTCCAGTTACAGCCTTTGGAGTCAGTCTGAATAACTCCCATTTCTCTGAGGTGTCAATGGGTGTGGGAGTCCCTCACTGACCTGCAGCCATTCTCAGCAAGTGTGAAGTACAGATGGGACAGGCAGCTCATGGCTGGTGCCTGCACTGCCCAGCTCCCCAGATCTCAGCCTGGAGACCTTCACAAGAGACAAGACATATACAAGCCATTTTAGTAAAAGTAAATCAAAATCCTACTTTACTCCAGGGCGTCTACTCAAAGAATTTCACTGCCAAAATTGTATCTTGCCACGTAGTTTTAAAAATGCTTCTTTTACAGCAAGCATGACAATATAAAATGCCATTAACAATAAAATATGAAATATATTCCAGATATTATTTTCAGGATAGCATATTGAAAGACTCTCATAAAACACTGTGTCATAATGCCACTCAAATTAGTAGCTGGGTTAATGCTAGTCAGCTAACATTAGCGTTAGATGAGATGTTATAAATGCACACACTCTGAAATAGCAAAACATCCCACACAGAACAGCCATCTTGCCCAGGAGAAGGTGCAGATTTTTCTGCCTCCTGAATGGAAAAACAACCGTAGATTTTGACTCTGGAGACCTGGCTGAAGTTTGGTTGCAGAAGGAGACCAAGTGAGTCATTGGAAGTCTTCCCACCTCCCTGCTCAAATTTCACAGGACTCATTTGCTTTGGGGGAAAAGGAGAATAAGGGGAGAAAAAGGGACAGTCAGGGCCGGCAGGAACCCTGACCACTGTGCAGGAATTGAGTCAGGAAAGGAAGACTAATGCCTAGATTATGAAGTACACAGACACAGAAGATACGTATACATACTGGAAACACTTGAAAGGTCCTGCAAACTAATGCACTATTCAGACTACAAACAGAGGCAATTCTTCGGCATGCTCTGGGAAAGTCATGTTTAACCATTCCAGTGAGTTCATAATTGCCACAATCAGTAATGATTGATTTCTCTTATTTTTTATATCAACTTTCATACTGTGCAGCCCAATAACAACTGAGTGGCTCTCCAGAATCTTTCTTACAGCATTACAAGTTCTGATTAACATTTGTGACGTGTTTATGTATCACAGACTGTCATCTATTTTGAGGCAAAAGAATGCTTCAGGTTGTTCTAAATTGTGTTCCCTGGCTCCATGCTGAGTGGGTGTCTGTAAAGGAATCTCAGGAACAGTCGAGCACAGAACCTCTCCCAGGACTCAAATTAATGACTTCTATGTCAGGATGAATCTAAGTTGCCAAAAATTATTTTGGCTTCTTTAACATGAGAATGAATATTCCCAAACCTTAGATTTGAAAAATCTGTACCTTAAATTCGGCCCTTTTTATGTCACAGTACGATGCAATCTGCCAGCATTTAAACAGTTTGTGATGAGTGCACAGTAGTAACGAGCAACACAACTAGCCTTTTATTCTGAGTATTCAGTATAAGAATTTACAAGCTTGTTTAATGTTCCAGGGTTGTAATATTACACATCTTGGAGATTCACTGTAATTCCTATTGATAGGAACAAAAAAAATATTTCTGAATGAAATATTGGATGTTAGCAAAGACTCTTACTTTCTGCTGCATAATCTGATTCACGTTTACCCTCACCGTTAATATTAGCAGTGACAGCTATGTTAAGAAATGCCTACAAAAAAAAGAAGCATCTTTACAACCTCTCAAATTCCTGCAGTTATTGTTGATCTCTTTTTAAAGTAACATGACTTAAAGTAAATGCAAACTGTTTATTTTTCACTCATGAAAAATGTATTTTTATGTTTGGTTTTCACAATTATTTAAAAAAAAAAAAAAAAAAGGAAGAAAGGAAATGATCTCCATTGTATCATAAACTCCCTCGATAGGTTCCTCGCCAATATTTTTGTTTCTAGTCCCCATGGAAACCAATACAATGGCTTTCATCTCTGTTTCTTAGAAGGGACTATTCCAGTTCCATCTTTCAGCCTCTGTAGATTGTCAGGAATTGCTGAGATGGTGCTCAATGACAGTATCCAAATAGGTGTCCAATTATATTGCTACATTAAAATATTTGTTTTAAAAAATTATGTTCACATTAGGAAGAACTTGTCAAAAATGACCAAAATCATACATTAATTTTGTCAGTTCAAATATAGTATTTACTTTAATTAAAGTTACTGAATGAATTACATACAATTAAACATTTAAAAACCAATGAACCATTGTAATTTCTCAATTTCTCTATTGCTTTATTTCTGAGCCCTCTTATTCCCATCTGATGCTGTAACAATACAGGGGGAAAAAGTAAGGGATGAAAAAGATGGAAAATTTCATACTTTAAATGACAGGGTTTTGTATTAACAAGTCCTAATTTTTAACCTATTTCAACTAATTCACAACTATCTTTTCTTTAAGAAAACTGCAGTCTTATCTTCTAATTAGCATCCCTGCAGATACCAGTACATGCAATGAGATGCAAGTCAAACACACTGCAGGCAGCCTTTCTCACTGCACAAAAGCATTGTGGAACAGTCAGAGGCCTATCCAGTGACTCAGGAAACTGCACTGTGTCATTAATCCAAAGTTCTATTTACGGGATCTGTGTAAAACAGCAGCCATTACTATGAGCTCATGCTCTGGCAGCTGTGGAAGAGCAGGAAAGCGCCTCCATGACTTAACTTAAGTAAGGGCACATAACACGGAGAGCGATGAAGGCAGCCTGTGTTCAACAAGTGAAGGTTCACTCAGGAAATCCAGCAGGTTCTTAGTCCTGCTTGGAGTCAGTCAAGAGTTAACAAGATTTTCTATATCAACTAAGTCAAATCAGAGTGTATGAGACTGCATTTCCTGCCAGGCTGTACACAATGAATACTTAGCGGTAAATTCATCTTAAAGAACAGCTTATATATCATCAGATTCTTTAGGTAGGTCAGATGTCTATGAATTTTTTTCCACATCATCTTCATTATTATGAAATCTGACAGTGAAAATATCTGAAGTTCCTCTTTTATGTGAGGTATATCTTGTACAGAAAGTGCTGCCTTCATTACATCTTGAATTCCCTTTATGTGACCTGCCACCTTAGCTTACAAGGCCAAAGATGGGCCAAGAAGTTGCGTTTTTGAAGGACTCGAGAGCTGACTTACAGAGGTCATAACATCCTTCTGTTTGTTCACGCTGACAGTGTTCAATTTACCTAACTTAATAGGTAGTTTTTGTTAAACTTTCTCATCCTGCACAGAGTGATTCTCTGACCCATGAGAGATATCAGTGCCACTGTGTTGATGTGCCCTTTCAGAATCTGTGGTGCATCATAATTTTTATTTTTTTCTGCACAAGCATCCTTAAGTAACACAAGTGTATTTGTATAAAGGATATGGCAAGAAGGGAAGTGAAAACTGAAACCTAAGATGAAATTTGAAGAGATAATTATAGCTAAAGAATTGATGTTTGATTACTGGACTTTACACCTGGGAGTGTACTATTGCACACATTAATATAATCTTGGCAGTGTGAGTGCACAAAAGAAAAAACATTGCTCTGCACAGATGTGAATCAGCAGAATAGTGTTTTCTCAATTGGGAAGTGGTTTAAACTTCCTCTTTCATCTCCTATTGTTTTTAGAAAATTGTCTTGTGATTATTCTTCAGCTACACAAACTAAACCACTCCCTGGATAGGCCCAGGGTATGCTTTGATTTCATTAACAATCTGAAACAAAAACCAAAGTTCCTAGCAATAGAATTAGATGCATACCAGAAGACATGACACCATCTCCTTGGCACCAGGGTTTTTGGTGATGGTGGTTTTTTTCCCCATCTCAAATAATGCTGAACTTTCATTAGAAGTAGGTAGCCAAGAAACAATCTCCTGGCTTGAAAAGAGAGATGCTGTCCCCCATTCTTCCCTTGGCAGCACATACTTAGGATGAGATGGAGCTAAGCCACCCTCTGCTACTCCTCTCACAAACCCCATTGTAGCAAACAGAAAATTATCATACCTATAAGCTACAGGTCTCTGTGCATTTCTGGGCTTCATTGTGCCTCATATCTATACAACCTGAAAGCTACAGGAACTCAAGATCTGGGCGTAACAAGACGCTTCTACAAAGACTCCCCACCACCCTCACGTACCCTTTGCATAAACTGCAGCTCCTGCCCTCAGCACCATACACAATATTGTCTGTCTTTGAACTGCAGCAAGGCCAGCGATGCACCCACTGAAGTGCCCAAACCCTCTTTCACTATCAGTTGGAACTAACAGAGAGAAGGAAAAAAAGAGGAAGAAAACTCGTCTCCTGTCAGTACTGACTTACAGAAACAACCAGCCTGAAAGTTGTTTCTCCTCACTGGCTTGAGATGAATTGCTACATTTTCACTTTCCTTCAGCGGTAGAATTAGAGATAGTTTTAACAAATGAAAAATGAGCACCTAGCTGGTGTCTGTGTCTTTACTGTACCTGATGTCTCTGTCCATGCCTCAAACTCTCCTCTTTATAGTCAGTGGATCAAAGCAGGATACTAGAAACATCCCAGGAGTAAGTCTATGAGTGCTAAGAGACTAAACTTCTCTTAGTTGAGGTTATCAATATATGAAAATTGCTCAATTAGTGCTTTCAGTTTACGTGTTTCAGAATTCATGGGCACCTGAGGTTTGATGTAAGGAGAGACAGACTGCAGTCCATGACACTAACCCTGCAGGAGCAGCTAAGGAGAAAATGGTAGAAGCCACAAAAAGTTGGAGATGGGAAGAGATCTGCAAGATAACATCCTTATCTGCCTGCATTTTCTCTCTTCACTCAACATCTGCTTCTGGTCATTGACAGTGACAAGCACGGGGAAGAGGAAGCTTTGGTCCGACTCAGAATGGCTTCTGTCACTGCTCTGTTCACGAGGGACATCAACACAAGTGTGGTTACTGATCTACTCCTGTTCTACTTCGAGAAGGAAGTGAGAGATGCTGAGAATGTGAACAAAGCAGACTTTCTTTCCCTGCTGATTTCCCATGAACATTGGCCCTGCGCAGCACAATACTACCAACGCTCCTACCAAAATCTCCTCATCCCTGACAGGAGATTCCTGTACTTGCTACAGGACGATGAGAAGAGCTCCAGAGCTTCTGTGGACTCCATCAACAGAAGGAAAGGGTCTGAGGCAGAATCTTCAGGGACCATAGGAATCACTAAAAATTATACAAATTACTTACATATTTTTTGCTCGTATTGAATTTAAAACTATTAACTGGTCACAAATCTTAGAGATTTACAGTTTTTAAACTGGAAAAAAGCTGGAATTTTAAACTAGAAAAGTTTCGCTCAGTCAGAAAAACACTTGAACAAAGTAAGGGAGAATTGATTTCATGGCTATTATCATCAAAGTAGTCAGCTGCATAGCATTCACATTTCATTGCAGAAGCAAGCAGATAAACAATCTCCTTCCATTGTTTGTAGTAATCATAGACTGCTAAATAATTTCATGTCATTATTTCAGTTGTGCAACAAATAAGGGAAACACCAAATGAAGTCCACGGCTCCTTTTGTGGTTTCATACTTGTATTTAAAATCTGACCTTTTTTTTTTTAATCCTGTTTAAGTCAGACCTATGATTTGTGCATTGTATACCTGAAAAATCTCAAAAGGACAGGCATACTGTTGCTAGAACAAAAGTATACCCCAAGCCCATTTTCCCCCAGAAGTTGTATTTATTTATATAAGGGTTTTATTATTCCAGTTATTCCAGTCCTCTGAATGCCACATAGGAGTGGATCCATGTAAAATGCATCATATCTAATGGCATTCTGATAATTAATAGAATTTAAACTTTCAAATATGTATGACTAAATAAGTTTGGAAACTCAAAAATAACACCCCCAAAAGAAAAGTAAGCTGCGTTATTCAGTAAAACTCTCACCTCATACCTGATAATTCCCTTTAAAATTGATTGAATGTTAGGATACCTATAAAGTCAATCAAGTTCATATATCTATTTATTAATGTTTGTGTTCTGATAGCATATGTTTTGAACTCTGTTTCAATATAAAAGAAAAACAACCCCAATCTACAGAAGTTAAGTAATGAAATGGATAGAATGGCTAACAGAGAGAAGTTCTGCTTGTTCACCTTCAACATCTACAACATTTTCAAAGAGATTCTTTGCTTTTTTATTCCCCAAAAACTCACAATAGTTGTGAGCTTAAAACCGAGGCGGTTTTTCCTTGCTCTCCAAACCTCAAATATAGACACAATTTTTAAAGAACAGTTTAAAGACAATTAAGGAAACAATTGGAATGTGGTTTTTATGCCAACTTCGTATTGTCAAATGGCATTAGGTAACTCACTGCTCAAGAGTACAGCACCTGAAAACCATGAGATGCAGGCTGCTGTGACTTGCATGTTCTCAGTGTGTACAAGATAAGCATGGAGAATAATTACATCTTTTAAAACAATTTTCAGTCCATCCTTAATTCACTGACATGTAACAAAATGCTCTGGTACACTAGCACGACCTGTGATAAGACAAGAGCTGCAACAGCTCAGCACCAAAGCTTGATAGATGTTAGCAGTTTAATTGCTTGAGCTAAATCTAAGATTTCTTTGCCTCTGTACAGTTGAGTGTATTCACATCTGTTGCTTTAACAGCACAAGAATCATTTTTCACTATAATAGACTTCAAGCAGGTCTGGGCAATTTGAACATCCCGTGTTGAAAGGGAAGATGACTTTATGACACCATTTTCTTATTAGCATAACAAATTTTTTTCTGCTGGTATTTCCCATAAACCATGCTGGAGAAGACAATAGAGGGAACTAGATGTTAACTGCATCCTCCCCACAGAGTCCACATCTAAGAACAATACTGTAGAGCCTCTGATAATACTACCACTACATGGCCAACACAGAGCCGGCAGATTGGATGCTAGCTAAATGCAGAACAGGATAGGCATGACAAGAAAGTGCTCTTCTTAGGTGAATTACACTTCTTAGCAGAGCTAGTTGGCCTACTCAGAATGCTTCCTTATCACTAAAGGAGTTTATTTGGAGATCTCAGGTGTTTTGGCCCAACCCTGAGGAACTTGTGTCCTAGTGACTTGATCCAAAGTGGAAACTTCAAAGGAAAGAGCAGAGTGAGAGGAATGAGTGGACAGACAGCTCAAAAGAGCTCACATACAGGGAAGAAATTAGCCTGGAAAAGGGAATATAAAGAGGACAAAGGAGAGATGCTGTAGAAACAAGAACATCACAAAAGAGCATGGTCAGCGATAGAGCCGAGGAGGGTGCATTTACTGGGAAATGCTGCTTTAGTCATCCCGAAACTGTTCAGTGGTTCATCTGGAGAGAATTAGCAGGAGAGAGGGGGAGCGGATTCACAAAACTGCCTGAGGAAGTGGCAGTGTCAGCCCTCCAGAACCAAAAGTTCGGCTGTCAGCACGCTTTTTCAGGTTGTGTGGGATCAGTTGTCTTCTCTGGCTGATGGCATTTGAACCAACATTTCCGGAAGTGCCTTGCCCTAGGGCATTCAGAAAGCTACACTGAGCAGGGAGGGAGCGACGCAGCAGTCTCTCATGTTAACACTGTATGAAATGTCACTCTGTGTGAAATACTTCTCTACAGCATTTGTGAAAGATGAGGGAGCGAGGAGAAAATTATTCCATTACCTGATTGTTGACAAGGTGGGATGAAGAGGTTGAAGTTGCTGAATAGTGGATATTTAAGATTTTTTGCAAAGTAGAACAACAACAAAAAGACAGATTGAGAGCAAACAAGATTCCAGATCATATCCTAGTGAAGGCAGCTCTGTGCTCACATAGATAATGTTGCTTACAGTCATCTTGAGCAGAATAGGAATGAATAGCACTTGTACTTCAAAGCAACTGTTTTAAGTGGTGCGGAGCTGAATAAAAACAAACTTACAGAAAACCTGCTTGAGGTGTTTGAAACAAAAGAGAAATTTCACCTTAGGTGTTTTTAATCTGGTAAAAAAAAAAAAATCTGTAATTTAGCAATTTACAGGATCTTTATGTATATAAAAGATACAGAATCTATATTATATAATTGTTATAATTGTATATATAATGATATATAGATAGACATAATTGTTTAGCTTGGTGACCAAGAAAAATGTTGATTTATTTCTCTGAAAAAGAGACAGAAACATGAACAGTGGTCTCATGGCTTTCTTACACAGGAAGTTCCAGGAGAATTCAGGCATCAGCAGTAGGCAAGATGCAAAGAAGTCAAAATCGAAGGCAAGAAACTGAAAAAGGAAAAATAAGATACAAAGAGGAAGAGCTAACCCCACCCTATTTTTTCTGGCACCAAAGGCATCCAGAGTACATGACATATGATTTCTTTCAATGTATTACAGAAGTAGGACGACTCACTTGATCTCTACCACACCTATTGCTTATCTACCATCTCCCACCTACATTTAAGATTCAGAATTATCAGAATTTAGATTTTCTCTCTTGGCTACTTTCTGTTGTCCCTCCCTCATTTCAGCGTGAACATGCTGGCGTTAACAAGGTTTGCTTTGATCCTGAACCAGATCTGAAGTTATCTGCACAAGCCCTACTCAAGCTGTGAGCATACCCTAAGGTTAAGCAGGTTCTTCAGCTCTGCTTATTCCCTCACAGCTGTATAAAAATGCTGTTCTTTTTTACAAAATAAAACAAAACTAGTTAGGCAGAAACAAGAATGATTTCATTCATTCACCTCATACTTAATCCATCCCCATTCAGCCTGATGGACACAAGCAGCCTAGGTAATTCGAGGGGACCAACAGGACAGCATGGATCTTGTTATCTTTAATTCTACAGAGTTGCTGTGCATAAAAGAAACTTAATAACCCTTCAGGACTTAAAATCATACATGATATAGACTACAGCAAGTATAAATTTAGCTCACGTGTTACTTTAAAACCATGTCTTGGCTTCCTTCATACCCAGTAGAAAACTGGGATTTTTCCAGTTATTTATCCCTAATGTATTTTAAAGTCCTCTTCTGAAACATAGCATAGAGTGGTCTAACAGCGCTTCATTAGCATGTTTAGTAATAACCACACAGCTGAAGAATGGTCTGAGCCCTTTGCAGTACACCATACCCCTGTTACTTCTGTGCTGACGCATGGGAAGTACAAAATTATGGAACACAAGAGTGCTGTTCTCTCATGATAGATTAAATAAGCCCAAAGTCATTGTGATTCATGAACTTGTTTTCTTTATGTATGTCAATAGGATTGCCTATCCTGTAATAACTGTGATTCCTGCGGTGCAAAGCATTATGCACAATTACTGCAAATCAACACAATCTTAATTATTAATCTTTTGTATTTGCATAGTTCTTTTCATCCAAAAGCAAGTTTTGTACAAAGCATACCATAGAAATACTGCAAGTTCTGGAATCTGGAGCAATGCCTCCCTGTGTACCAGGGAGCACTCAGAAGTTTGCTGTACGAGCTGCTGGCCCCTCACACCAGAACGAACCCTGCTACAAATGGGAAGGACCACAGGGCTTTTGAAATTCTCATACAAGTAGACAGGAGCTCTGCTTTGATATACAGGAAGCTGAAACTCTGGCATTTGACTTATTTGGAAGAAAATAAACTTTAGACATCTTACAAGTATTTTAATACAGAATGCTAGACATCACAGCTCATGCTTCAATGCTGCTGAAGAACACAAAAGTTTTGAAAACAACCAAATCAGCTGCAGACATTTCCCACTCTTTACCTTGTCACTTCTATGCTGTCTCTTTATGCTATGAAGAGTTTTATTTTTCCTCTTCTTGCTTATCTGTGCTGTTCCGCCATCTTCTGCTCAAATCCTTCCGCGCACAGCCTTGAGTAACACAACTCCAAGGAGGAAGTTACATTTAAAGACAATAGCTAAAATACACGTGGCTCATCATCTAATTATGTAGATCTCTCTCATTCATCCAGCTTATAGGGTCTGTAGAACAAGAATAGTTCCTTCTCTGTTTTTGACTCTTACAGGCCAAGTAGCTTGTTACCTTCTAGCAAATTCATTGTTAGGACTGTTAACAGCATCTCTACTTGGTATCCAAAAAATAACATGTATTGATCAACTAAAACACAGCAACATTGTGCAGCCTCTCCATTGTCACAGGCTCTTTAAAAGATTGCTGCAGATACTACAAGAACAAAATAGCCCTTAGAGATTTGTTTAAATACAAATCTCTGTCATAGCCAGAAAACAGGTCCTGCTCCAGCCAATGTTAGGATGCGTTATATCACATGTGGACACCACTGTGCCACTGCCATGAATCAGAGGTGTCACATACCAGTGCTGCTATTTACCTCTTTCCAGCAGTCAGCAGAAAAACTTCTGCCCAGACCAACTCCCACTTTCACACTACAGCCATGCCACAGCTGTATAATCAGACAATGGCAAAAACAAACACTGTCAGTGCTGTCTTTTCGCTCCTGTTTACATTTTAATGAACTACTCTAGTAATAACTTCCAGTTTCCTCCGTTTCCAGAAAGCCAGCACTCCATAAATATTGAGTTGTACTATTATCTGCTGATGTACCAGTTTTCTATAAACAGAGAAAATCCAGACTTATCACTGGGCCTAGCTGTCGAAAAAGGTTAGTGTAGCTAAAAAACAAAACAAGAATGTTGTTTACTTGTTAATGTTCCACTAATGAAAAAAAGCTGTTATGGTTTTGATTAATCTAGACCATACCGAACAGTTCTGGCGTAGCTTTCCTTGAGGAGTGACTATTGATTTCCTCTTCATTCTACACTTTGATACAACATATCTGGAATCCGGCCCAGGTTTCATAACTGCTACTATCTCCACATTAACAGCCTGTGCAAGATTAGAAATAGCTTTTGAAGATATATGCAATGGTGAGGCAATCCAAGAATTTTCTCCACTTCCACAGGTTGAGCTTTTACATCTGTCTGTGCAATAGCTTTTAAGGAATTAAAGGTGTTTTTAGGCATGATCAAACTCATCAACTGCAACTAATTAATTCTGCCATTATTTAATTTTCTAGTGCAATGTTCTCTTCCTTTCTCTGCCTGTATTTATAATACCTGGTGTAGACACAGTAATTACCAGATACTATGGGATGATGACTGCTTTATCAGCATGAGGTAGGGAGGGCCACGCAGTCTCAGAAATGGTAAAGTCAAGGGAGTAATACCAATGGCCTCAAGTAAGTGCCAGTGAAACCCTTCTACTACTCCCCTCCATCTCATGTCTCATATCCACTCCATATAAGTCTGTATTCTGTACAGACTTTCATTCTATTTATACACGCACAAGGCACAGGCATAGCTTGTCCAAAATATGTGGTTAGGCAAGGCAAGTATTTTTTGTCTATAAGGAGCAACATATTTGAAAGTCCATAGTAATTTACAAACAAACAAAAATATCAAGAATATTTTTAAAATACTCCATGTGGTATATTAATTACCTGCACATAGAATATCCCAATTTTGAAGGTACCCATAAGGATCAAAGAGTCCAACTCCGGACTCCACACAGGAGCACCCAAAAATCAGACCAAAATCCCTGAGTTCACCATCCAGATGCTTCTCGAACTCTGGCAAGTGCAGTACCATGACCACACATATGAAACATCATCAGAATGTATTCTGGTCATTTCTGGGAACACATAGGACAATTAACGACATGGTATTCATGCCTCAAATAAGTCTTCTTTGAACACTGGAATATTCTTTTGTTTGTTTGTTTGTTTCACTTCCTGAACAATCACAGAATAGCTACTTGAAAAAAAATTGAGGTCTGAAAGTCATAAACAGCTGGGTTAATAATGAAAACCGGGTTAATAACAACAAAAAAAAAACCTGCAATAAATAATAAGTTTGTCACTTTGAAATAAAATAAATTAGGAGCTGGCCTATTATCAAGCAAGGACTCAACACCAAAATCAAAGGCAACTGTATTTCCAGAATAGATCACAAAAGACTTTTCCCGCAGTTAAGAAAACATCAATGTCATATTAAAAATAATTAAAAAAAACTCCAGTCTCTCCTGTTTGATATATCCTTTGGAAGAGTATGTCTGTGCAAAGAAGGCCACTACGATAAAGGGGCAAAGATAAAGCCTTATGGAATGGAAACTACAAGAGCTGGACTGGTTAGCAAAAGCCAAGAAGGGATGAGATCAAGATCATTGTTTATGAGCACTGCTGCAGAAATAAGCACTAAAGAAGGAAAACCCATTTAAACATGTAAACAGTGTTTGTACACTGACAAATTAATATAAGCTGGCCTGGAATAATGTCAGCTGATAATCAAAATAACATTTCTAATGATCTTAGAATCAGACTTTGGAAAAGCCTTCAAATCAGAGCAGGAAAAGAAAAAAAATACTTGATTCAATGACCTTCAATACATTTACAAGGAGAAGCATATATACTAGTGTCCTTGCAGAAAAGACTTGGTGATTCTATCAGTTTGTCAATCTTGAGTATGCACTCATGACACAAAACAAAAGCCATGTTTATCAAAGGAAATAAATATTGGCAGAGGCCTACCAGACACTAATTATATTTCCCAGTTAAATTAAGCTTTCTTTAGTGTGTCAAAGCGTGGGTGGGAATTGTTAAAAAACCTCAGTGGCAGAGGTTTGAAAGCCCAGACGAGGCAAAGTGTGCTGTAGCCCCTACAGTTAGTTCCTGGCACTGGTTAGGGACCAGAGCAGGCACCTGGACCCCTTTGACTACCAGCTGCACTTTGCCTTGGACAACTAGCAAGTGACAGTGAGACCCAGTAATGCAGTACTGCAACTGCCTCCACTAAAGACAAAGATAAATACAGCTTGCTCCTCTGCAATCCCACCAAACGAGTCAGACAGACAGACCAGCTGACCAGCTTCTAGTCAATTGTGATGAAACTTACATTTACAATGTTTTAACTCATAGAAAAATAGAGATTATTTGTATGGCTTGAGTCAGAGTTTAAAAGTACCCATTTCATTGGTCACATTATTCTCACAAAAAGCTTCACATTCCAGTAATGCTTTCTTTTGATTAACTTTATCCTTAATAGGTTTAAAAAAAAAAAAAAAAAAACCTTCTTTATTTCGCCTCAAAGCCACAAAACTAAATGGTATCTGGCTCCATGTTGTTCTGTCTACATCACAGCCATCTATCAAACAGTTGTTCATGAGAAAAGCATCTGGAGTCTTCCCTTTATTTCTCTGCAACATTTAGGCTGGAAGGAAACAAAGAAACATTTACTTCCTGTTCTTGATCATGTATTACTGGTATTTTTACTTCTGCTATGATTACATTTAAGAATCAAAATATATTCATTTCAAGTGGTACAAATTAATGTTTCATTATGCCACAGCACTCAAGGAGCTAGAATTTGAGATTTGTGAAGGGAAGAGGAAGGTAAAGAAGGAGGGAGATAGGGAAAGGAACAATGTGAAGTCAAAATAAGAGCAAATGAAGCACTAGGTAAGGAGATTTCAGCAACATAAAAAGTCTCAGCTAGGAAAAGAACTGTTATTAAGGGATGTTGCAGATCACTATGAGGTAGAGTTCTTCAATACAGAGAACAGCAGGGGAGCGGAGAGATCTGGGTGCAATGAAGGTCTTCAGAGACCAGTTAGAGAAGGGTTTGGTTAGAGGTTTTAGGTAGAGTCAATTATATCCTGGAGAAGGGACAATGACAGAATGGACTTTTCAGCCCTATTTTTTTTATTTAATCATCCTAAGCAGTGTGTATAAGTTTTTTATTTTTTTCTTCAGCCCACAAAAGTAAGTAAGAGAGAAAGGGCAGCAAGTGTTCACTCAGCTCCCAGTGATCCTGAACAAAACAAGTAGCAAGGTTTGCTTCATAACCCTGAAAATACCAAGCTACATTCTGGATTTGGTGTCTGTCAAAGCTTGTTTTAGAAAAGCTATAGGCCTAATGGGAGCACAGACTGGGCTTTCCTATCCATGATCTAGTGTCCTGAAAAGCCAAAAACCCATGCTGAACTGAGCTACTGAGTGGTTTTCTATTGTGGAGAGCAAGGGTCGTGGGAATGGGCCATATTTCAATGAACACGTTTCCTGTTTTTAGCAATGAGATCTAATCTCGCGCACAAAGTAGACTATTGCTCCCTTGATGTGCAGTTGCATATATATGGAGTCATTTGGAAAAATAGAAAATCTGTTTCTTGCATTTTAACTAGATACTACAGTTATACAAAAATATTTCCTACATTACTGTTTCACACCAGTTTTATCGCTTCTGTGGACTCTCTTCTCATACCCACAGTAGTTCAGCCCAGATTCTTGATCCAGCCACTAGTATCTGGCACTTTTCCTATTTCAGCTCTGGTGCATACTCATCAGGACACACAGATATATAATAAGCGCATTATTCTCTAAAGAAATTGTCACAACCATGGATCAGAGGCTTCAGTTCTCAAATTCAGTAGAACACAAAATCTGCAAAACAACAGCGGATATCACAGTAAAGTGATAGTTTTAAAGAAAGCCAAGAAATGACTGAATCAGTATTGCTGACTCAACACTGGTGTCTACCTGGATAATTTTCTCTCCATCTTAAGCAGCAGCCCACACAGGTTCCGCTGCTGCTGCCAGTACCCAAGGCAGAAAAGGCCATCAGTGCAATCAGACCATCAGCATATGCACTGTACAGACACTCAGCTCAGTTTCTCAGTTTCCCACAGGCATAACCAAACACAAAGGAAGCAGAAATTTTAGATGGGCAAAACACATACCATGTATAATGCAGGTGATTAGCCAAGTTGTTAGGAATGTGGTACTGAAGTCTTTACACCAAGGTTAGATGTTTTGGTAACTAGAAGATAATGGTTTCCTGCAGGTATCACTTGATGGAAGTCTACAGCCTTGGCCGCACATGTCAAAGCATTCCATTCCAAACCAAAGAACTTGATTAATAAGGGCAGTAACACAGCAGGTAGGGGATGGAACAAATAGGCCACAGGCAAGAGCAACAATTAATAAATAATAGTCTGCAACACTCTCATACAGCACTTCACATGTTCAATGTGATAACTAATTAATCACAGCAACAACTTTGTACTCTTTGCTGCCATTCATCACCTTTAAAAATGTTAATTAATACACAGGCTGTACTTTGAGGAAAGATACTATGGCATTGGTTTTGATCAACGTTAAGTTGTTCTTCAATAGTACATCTTGTTGACTTTCTCACTGAAACACAAATGTGCAAATCTTCCTGGAAACAAATCTGAAAATATGTTTCTCCATTCAAACATAAGCTATTCCACTGTATTAGTGACAATATGGCACAATCCACCCCTTCATGTTGCACTTCAGTATAACCTCATATAACACAGCATGGTTGAAGTATAAGACGAGATTAACTTTTCAAAAGAAAATTGGATAACTGGTATTTTAGCCTGAACATCTGGCACATTTTTAGCTAAACTGTTTCCTTAAAAAGCTTTTGTTGTTTTACATTCACATACTACAAATGTTTCACTAACTTCAGCTCAACAGCTGAGACAGAAAGCTAATTTCTTTGCGTTGGTGACCAGACTGGAGCTGCCCAACACAACTGGATGTCTGCCTATTTTTATAATTATTCAAATTTCTTCATTTAGCACTGTAAATTCACATGACATTTCGTATACATTCAACCAATTTCTGGTCATACTATGAATCTCTTGGCTTCAAAGGGAGTGTGTGTATAAATGAGATGCAGGATTTAGCCAACATCCCCATAAAAACATCATAATGGATTATTCTTCACATTCTTAGAGTGTATTCTCATTGTACACACATCTCTGATTGAAGAGATACTGAAGCAAAACTTTTTGGGACTCCAGCGATCAGAGCTTGGAAAGGTCACCGAAATCCTCACAGTTACACAGGGTAAGTAGAGGACAGTTAATAACTGGAAAGATAATCCATCACAATATCTCTTCCCATCGTCTTAGAAATCTCAGAATAGTACATGCAGACAACTTTAAATTGGAACTGTTCGAAAGCCCTATATATATATACCACACTAATTAACTAAAAATGCCATCTTATGACATTCAGGTTATAAAATCCTTGCAAACACGTATTTTGCTAACAGATGTGCATATACACTTGGAAGACACTGGAAGGAAACGCTATAGAAAGGCAATACCAAACTAATCCCATCACTGAAATATTAAAATCATAGAAGGAGCTGTAATATTCTGCTATAAGCATTTATCATCTATTCCCTTATTCATGCCCTTAAAAAATACCAGCAGTGCAGGACAGAAACAGAACTAGCAATTCCTAACTTCTGAAATGAAAAGAATTCAGAGCAGAGCCAGGCCTCACCTTAAATAATGGGTGGAGGAGGAGAAAAGGAAAAAAAAAAAAGAGAAGAGTGCAAGAATTACATTGAACAGGTGTCTGCATAATGACAACATGAGTAGAACTAATAAGCTTAATTTCAGCTAGCTTTGAAGTCAGGTGCAGGCTATTAAGAGAAACTGTGGGTTGGCGTTCCTGGGAGCGTGTCTTCTAATAGTATTACACAAATAAGCAGCCATTTTTTCACAAATAAGCAGCCATTTCTTTACTTTTTGGATGGTCATAACAAGCTCAGGCTGAGAGTTTTCTTTCATCAATAAAGTGATTAAGATCATTCAAATCACCTTGTAAATCAATGCATTTTACATATGGCTCTGTGTAAGTGTGCACACGAGTAGCAATTGCTTCTAAATTATGCAAAGCATCAACCTCCGTTACATTTCCTCTAACTGGTTTGCAGCTTAACATATAGATGAAGTAAGCTGGAAAACAGATGAAAAACTTCTGCCCAGTGGCCAGTATCATGTTTCAATTAACCTAAAATACTCCACGCGCACACTTTGTAATGGCAGTAAAGAACTGGAAGGAGTCGGCCTGTTGTTTGGGTCATGAAGCAAGTAGGTCTTCTGCTGCTCCGAGATCAAGATGCATTTCAACTTCTTATCTTTTTACCTGTTCAGGGACTCTATGAACAACTCCCTAGCTACTACTTGTCTTAAAGGAGAAAGATGGCACATCACAGTGACACAGAGAACCTTCTGACATTGTCGTCTTGTGGGAGCTCACATGTGCTTTTCCATAAGGGAAGATCAATCTTCTTTCCACTGAGATAAAAGGAACGCAAGAATGAACGCAATTCATTAAACACTGATTAAGTGTGTTGATACAATATTTTCTTGAATTTTTAAAGGTGCACAAACAGCTGCCTCCTGAATTCAGCGAAACTCTGTCTTCACTTCACAGAATCTAATAGCTTCTTCCATTACTAAATCATTTAAACATTAAAACTGTGCTCTTCAGAAGTACATATGGCGCAGCTTGACACAGTAGATGTCTCTGTTAAAAGCTTCTATTCTTCCATATACCTTTAATTTCACTAGGAACGCTGAAACTTAAAGCACTGATTACATCAGTTTGTGACCCACTTTTTCTGGTTAGAGTTTTTTCTTTTAAACCCATAGTAGATACACATTGTCAAGGTCAGGGATATTAAAAGTGATTTGTTAGATGTAAAATACTGTTTATTATAGTCTAAAGAGCAAGCCAGCTTGAAATAATAAATTAGTGCCAGATGAAAAACTGCCAGAATTCTCTATTATACATGCCTTTCCCTGGAAGGGATCCCAGATTTTTTTTTGATAGGCTCTTTTAGTAAGGACTCCCTGACTTATGGAGTGTGAGCAAAAGCCATAGCTTATAAACAGGTCAGCAAGGAGCATTAAGGGCTCTGAAAACAACAGCAACAAACAAAACTTGTGTATAAACCAAGTTGTGTCTACAGCTTAAATGCTACAATACTGATGAACTGCAACAAATGGTAAGAAAAATTTATGGAGTTCACCCATGTAATTGCAACGGGTCAGATACTTGTACCAGTCAGAAATCCAAAGGGGGAAGAAATCTGAATTTCCCATCTTCCCCTCTACTGCATATTGTTCTGCGTTGTTTCATGAACAACATGTATCTAAAAAATATATAACTTCTCTGAATTATGCATTTCATCCTTCACATGAAATTATCTGATTTTGGGGGAACATATCTTGACGCTGTAAAAGAGCAAAACACTACTGATAACAGCTGGAAAGCTGGACTTTACTCTGCTTCTTGTCCAAAGGTAGATATTGCCAGGTATACAGCAAATTGTTATCTGTTTGTTACTACTCTGCAATTGAAAATTATATACTTAGAATTTATACACTTTTTTTTTTTTTTTTTAACTGCAAGACTAAAGAGAAACGAGTTCATGATTACTGAGTTCACCACTATATGCTGAGAAAGCAGGGTGGGACCATCGGTCACTGCAAGTCAGCGCTA
The DNA here is from genome assembly GCA_037305975.1 of Chrysolophus pictus. Lineage (NCBI taxonomy): Eukaryota > Metazoa > Chordata > Aves > Galliformes > Phasianidae > Chrysolophus > Chrysolophus pictus. Next base: position 9,976,353 of record CM074586.1, read on the forward strand.
ACAGCAGGGGCATAAGGAAGTGCTTAAAGCCAAGCAGCTGGCTGTTGCTGGGAACCTGGAGGGAAAAAGGAATGACTAGAAGTTTTAATTGTACATGTTGCAAATATCATGTAGTTCCAGGTCTGTTGGACTGCTGCTTCCTCACAGATAAGCCAAGAAGTGCCATCAAAAGCAGTCTGCCAGCAATAAAGCAACAAAGAGGCCCCTACCAGAATGGTCAATGCTGAAAATAAAAGTCATTTTATAAATGTTTACATGATGTAAGTTTGGAGTGTAGAGTCCAATAATTCTCACTGGCTCTTCTCTCTCACTTCCGTTCTTGGCAGCTAGATAACAAGTTCAGCCAAGCAACTTACTTAAAATGTACTGACATGAATCCCCATAGTGTAAATAACATATCTTACCTATGAAGGGTGATTATGTTCTCTTTATTCTTGAAAATAAAATCTTCCTAGGCTTTTCACGAAAATCAACTGTTTGCATTCCTTGCACAGTTTACAGTATAGTCTATAAACACAATACTGGGTATAGCTGTTAATAACCAGACGTTTGAAATGGGCCCAAATCTGAAACATGGAGCTGACACCCCAGAGCACAGAGGAAGTTGGAATCTGAACATTGCATCTCCAGTCTGTCTCTGTGGGAAATGAATTCACAAAGCAATAATATCATCATAAACAGCACTTAACGTGTTAGGGCTGATCCTGCCAACCCGTACTCCTCCAGAACAAAAACTCTTGGCAGGTCTTACGCACTGCTGAAGTCTCACTGAAACTCTCTAAAAGGGCCTTATGTGAGATTTAAGAACAAACCCATTGCCAAAGGGTAACATTAACCCTTCTTGCCAGTACCACTGACCTCAGTCATTGTGCTGGTGTAAGCAATGCATGACATGTAACAGTAGGTCAGGCCATACATCACCTCTGCAAAAACATCGGCCATATGATTTTTTGTCAAGCTACATTTTGGGGTTTTATTGCTAGTGATTTGTAAATAAGAGCAGATGAATCTCATGAGTACAAAGATTTAGCATAGGGCACATTTGAGTCACCTTCTGCAGCATCATAATCGCTGTTGTCTGTTCGCAGAATCAGAACCTCTTTTCTGACACTTTTTGCAGCTGACAGTCCAGTTCAGTCCAGCTGTGTGTTGGTCAGGGACTGGCCTGGAGGGTATTGTATAAGCTGAGAAGGAAACCAAAGCAAGTAAGTGCTGTGTTATTGAAGGAGGTGCGGACATGCTGAACATGTTGGAACAGTACAGCTTTGCTAGCTGAGATCTGTCCCCTGTCCTCTCACTACTGGCACTGGCTATAGTTTCATTCTCCAGCTGGCTAGATGAGTTATCTTCCACAACAGACTAGTATTATCCTCCCAAATACCCACACTGAGACTTTCACAGCTGAGATTTTCTTTTTTTCCCCCGTGACACATCCACAGACATTAAAGTTTTGTCTGTATCTGAATGCATTTTCTGAAGATGAATTCCTGCAGCAATTCTTTACATTTCGCCCTTCTACAGTCTTCAATGAAAGCATTAGAAATGAAATCTGGGCAAAGATTCCAGGCAGTAAAGATCATCTTCTGTGCGAAATACAAGTACATGTATACAAATACTGCGTATAGATAAGCCTACTTGTGTGGACAGGTACCGTAAGAGTACTTGCATAGACAGGTACACAAAGATGTATACAGTACACAATTTGCATAGTGTCACATAATGTTTGCATAAGAAATTCAGAGAGACATCAATTTATTTATTGCATGTACTATTCAACTACTGAATTTTTGATGTGTTACTTAAATCTGATGTCTAATTGAACTTTCGGCGATTTACCATGAAAGAGGAAAATATATTAAAACCATGGAAATTGCCTTAGCAACACTTAGTTACCACCTTCCAACCTAGGAAGGCTGAAAAACTGGAAAAAAAAAAACAAAGCAAAACAAACCCCATTGGCACACACTCTTTTCAGGTCGGAGGTATAGGATGCCAAGAAATAATAGTAAATTGCAGCTGCTCAAGAAAATCTACATTCTTCACATCAGCGCAAAAGAAAAAAATCACCAATACAGGTTGGGATCAACAGAAACCACATGATATGGGTTTCAGAGGTTGTTATTCTCACTTTGGCCTTCAATTTCAGACTCAAAATATTTGTGCACTGTCAGAAGTAATGGAAAACACTCACAGTTAAAGGAAGAAAAAGCCAGTGCTTAAATGGCATGGGATACGTTAGCACCAGAGCTTCAGAACATCCTTCTTGACACCAGCAGTCACAGGAGTGACTTGACAAAGCAGCTCTAAGGTGGAAATGCTAGCTGTAAAGAGCCTGAGAAGTTCTTCCTGCCTTAGCAACATCAGTAAATCATCCCCACAGTAATAGAAAGGTTCCAGGAGCAGGGCTTAGAGATGTCCTAGGTTGTCATGTATTCTCACCATCAGTGTTAGTTCTTCTGCTGTACGGCAGAATGAACATGTTTCAAGATCCCAACCCAACTCCTCTCTGGCGGTTCTTTTTTATTTCAATTACTCCCTCAAGTTGAACCCTGTAGAACCATCACCCTCTTCAGCTTCCACAGGAACAGAAGCGCCTGCTCTCCTTGTCATACTTGCTCTTCATCTGTGGCAGGTTAACAACCAGAAAGCCTTTAACTTGAACACAAGGTCAATGGGAGAGACACACTTTGTTTGATTGCTCAGGAACAAGACACTCATGGCTGACCCCTTTTCTCTTGACACATTTCTATCTGGGATTTGGAGAGCACATCACAGAACTCATAGCATTTGAAATGTGTTCTGCGGCTTACCTTAAGGTAACTGGAGCATAAGATTTTAAAGCTAAATTGAAACTAAACAACAAAAATATATACACCTCCAACTGAATAGCACATATTAGCGAGCATAGCTACGATTCACAGCAAGGAAGAAAAAGCAAAAAACCCACGTATCATTGTGGTTAAATAAACAGAAAATGAGCTTATTAAAATATATCTTCATTTACACACACACACACACAAGAGCAGAGCTGGAACCCTTTCCTAGCAGAACTATGGCAGTTGTCCATTAAAAGTGCTGCTGGAACACAACAATATAGCAGACTGGCTTGGAACTCATCCTCTGGCACAATGACTACTACACATGGATTTTGCTTCTACTACAAGACGAAATTCTCTGAAAAGCACCTTTTTAACTAGCTGCTGAGCCATTACACCTTCCTTTACATCCCTTCAGCAAAAAAGAGGCAACTTGGGATAAATACATAAATACTAGTTGTACAATCATATTGTTCATTATTTTTAATAATGCTACCTCCACCTAATTGCAATAATGTTTTCGTTTGTTGCTGCTGTCTGACAACCCCTGGCAAATTTCAAAATTAGGTCCTCTTTTCTACAATGATTGAGGAACTAAAATACTACAGCACTGTAATATTGTTACAGCTTCACAACACCTGAACTCTTACTACTCGTTCCCAAATAATTTCTCCCGAGCACAGAAGATGTTTTGATGGACTTTCTGAGCTTATACCTGAAATGAGATGATACCACAATATAAGACTTGCTTAGCATAGACATAGGCATTTTCACTCAGAAACCTAAAATACTCCAAACCAGAGGCAAATTGTTTAGCTTTTGCAAGAGGTCACACAGCAAACATACACAGGATCTGCAGAAGAGTTGGTGCTGGAACCCAGGTCTCCTCATGTTTCTGTTCCATGACTTATTCACTGGGACTACATTCCCCCCATTCTCTGGGCATCTTTCCACCTTTTTAATTAACCTCCAGTAGCAACCATTAACTTGCCTGGAATTACTAAAGAAAGGGGAACTGAAGGTCATGTTTGAGGAGATGGGATGGAAGCCCACCAGCAATCTACTATCAGGCTCACTCCTGGCAGGGAATATTGCCACGTGGTTCTTTCAAACCTTCTCTGGCAGCAGAAAAACACTGCAATGTAAAATACAGCCAGGAGTCATGAAGTCTAATGAAGAGCCAGAATGAATTCCTAGACGTTTTCCACCTCAGTCCCATTGATACAATGAAGTGATTCCCAACAAATACCACAATCATTCTGAGTGCCAGGGCATGAATCAGCACATTGGTCCTCTCTGACCAGAGATCCTCCAGTGGTTATCACACAGTTCTGCAAGGCCTTTGCTCTACTCAGATCTCCGGTTGCCAGCAAAATGAAACCTTCGTGTTTTATTTGTGTAGATCTGTCATAGCACCTCATTCAGGGTAGAGCAGTCTCATACTAACTTAGTTTGCACATTTCAGTCCTATGGAGGCTCAAATTAGTTCAGACACTACAAAAAAGATGTATTAAAATTTATCCTTAAGAACCAGTGGAACAACATTTACATGCTGTCCTGTACAGCAACATCTGCTTCTCTCAGGCTTCTGACAGCCACAGTTCAGTGACTGCACTGTCACCGTCTCTCATTTTTTACACATTTTATTTTGACATGAGACAACCCTACCAATATTCTGCTACTCAAGGTTTAGCAATAAGTCTTTTGAAGGTATAAGATATTTTATGTCCTATGCATGTTTTAAGGCAATTGAACTAAATCAAAGCAGTAGATACAAGCATTCTGAATAACAGACCTGTTTTATTTACAAAAATGCATAGGCATTCAAGGATTAAGTCTACAGAAAGATGCAGGCATTTTAAAATATGATTTAGGAAGAAGGTAGGTGTAATAGTACAAAACTGACACAAAAGTCTGACAATCTGGATATGCCTTAACTTTGGAGGAATCCTTCTGTTTTACCACATATTCTTGCTCCTTGAGCTCCACCTGGCACCCATGCTAGCCTGGATCAGGGTGCAGAAATTCAGTGCTTGTCCACCAAAACCTCTTGACTTTCCAGATGGTCTTGGCTATGCCTGACAGCAATCAGAAATAAGGCCTCACCCTTTCAAAACACAGAGAGCAGTGCACACTCTACTGAAGCGTGCTCAAGTATAAAAAGTAATTCAGAACTCATTAGACCAGAAGATGAAAAGGAGAAACCAAAATGAACCTATCTCCCTGGACAGGTGCCCTGAGAGTTTTCCTGGGAACTGTTTGTAATCGGGACCCTGATTCCTGGTGAATTCCTTTGTCACTAGCTGACAGATTCAATCTCTCCCTTGTACTCATCCTCTCTCACAGTTTCATATTCCTTCTTACAGGCAGCAGCTCCCATAAGATGGGAAAAAGGAAACTCTCCTGGGAGGAAGAAAATGCAAGCTGGAGGTCCTCCTGCCTGAGGAGGTTCTTAACATTGTCTTCCTCATAAAACTGGTGGGCAATTATACACAAAAGTGGGTAAATGTGCTTTTTCAAAAAGATTGATATCTAGTTGATTCTTTCGAAGAACAGAAGCCACTGTCCATCCACAGGAAAGTGGTTTGAGCTATGCATGAGTCCACAGCTCCTGATCACAGAGCCACCTGCTTGGGTACATATTCCCATTGAAGACCAAGTGCCCTGCACAAGGAGCTAACGTAGGTTCGACTCTCTCCAGAGGCCAAGTGCTGGAAGACTGCCCTGTAGGACATGGTGTGAAGCCACTTGCAGAGACTGGAAAGAACCAGAGACTACATGAATAAATTATCTTCATGCTCTGCCTAGCCTAGGCTGGTTTAGTGATGTCACAGGAATGGTAGGTAGGCTGTCCCATAGGAACAAGGCACTAACACAATGACACTGTTTCCCATATTTCATTAGATTATATGGCAGTCACCTGGGTATCACTGTGCAGTCTTCCCACTGCTCCACAAGGGTGTTAAAGCCAGCTTTGCCTAAGAACTAAGTTCCTTTCTGAATCTATACACCAAGTCTGAAAGATTTCGTCAAAGTAAGCATCAACATCTCATCAAGCAACCACACAAACAGTCTTGTACTCTGTCCGTCCCCTCGCTAATAATCTAGATCTGTTCCCTTGCATATTGGTTGATTTCTTGATCTTGTTCAACATGGTGAAAAAGATAGCACAGGAAAAGATCCAATCATAGGATGAGAACAGAGGAGGTAAGGGGGAGAGCCCAAGCCTACAATGAGAGAGTGTCTACACACAGCGTATTAAGAGCTGCCTGAGTAGAGATGGAGACAAACTGGTCTTTATTATTAAAGACAGCTATGTCACCTATCAGTATAAGTAGGGAACTTCATTGCTCACTGAGACTAGCAGCTCAAAAGCTTGCAAAAGGAAGCCGAGCCTGCCAGGGATGCTACACTAACTCAGCTAAAGTGAAAAACAGTGAAACCTTCTCTGTGTATGTAGCGGTCAGAGTGGGCCATTAGGAAACCAGTGTCCTTGTGCAACCACAGATGTCTCAACTTTGTACTAAACAATGTAAAACTATATGAATCAAATTGTGACTTACCAGTATGAAAACCCTGGAAGTGCTAAGCTTTCTAGTTTTTCACGTCATGCTTCTGTAATGAAAGGATTAATTGTATCTTCTAAAATACTTGCAGAAATTTCATCAATGTTGTATGAATTGAGACAATAAACTTTGACAGATAAAAACAGAATTCTGCGAGAATGTCTGACAGACGTTTTACTGCTTTGCAGTGGTTCTAGCCAGCACTTCTGCAACAGAGGGGAGTTTCAATTACTCTGGGGCACCAGGCACAGATTGAAACTCATATTTCCTTATCTATTTAAAGTTACTCAAATAAGCATAAAGTAATGGTGTAATCAGAGAAGCTATTTCCATTAATCTTTATTTAGATTTTTTTTTTCTTTTTTGGTAAATCAGGCTGGAAAAGTTATTTTATAATGACAATCTTTGTTTGCATGCAATCTCACAATGCACAGAATACCTGTGGGTTTACCCAGGCAGAATTCCCACTGAATCCATGGGGAATTTTTTCCTGATTATTGAGTACAGAATCAGTATTTCCAGTATTTTACATTAGTTATCTCTGAGATGACTATTGCCAGTACTGGAGCAACTTTGAATAGAGAAGCAGGATTAACTCTGCTGTATCTTTTGCCTGAATTCTGCTAGCTGTGACATTTTGTAAGTCCAGGACCAGCTGTGATTGAGGTGTATGCTAGGGCAGACCAACATGTGACATTCTGCATTTAATTAGAACTTTAACTGAAATACATTGAAACAAAAGTCAGGATAAAAGGTGCCCCTCCCATTCATTCAAAGAAATTATATTCTCCAACACAGGTGAGAAAATTATACTGTTTCAAACCCTAATTAGGAAAAAAAAATAGAAAAACAATCCAGTTACATCACGTATTCCTGTAAGTTATTCATACAGAGCATGTGAATGTCATATCTTCATTACAAATAATAAAGATGTGCATTTATACCTAGTATGCTCGCAATTGCAGTAGATGATGTAAAGCAAATAAAGCAGAATGCTAAATAGGTTGGTCTCATTTGGTAGATTCACCTGAAATAGAAACAAAATGCACAAAACCAAAATGCTCCCATTAACTTCTGCAGTCTTTGGATCAGGCTCTACTTGCCTGCCTAATTAGGGCTCTTCGAGCTTCCTGGCAGGGAATGCTAAAGAGGCCACTTTGCCAGGACTTCTCCTACTTGCTGCTGACTCTACTACTCCCCCTCCCCAAGGAGGTGGGGGGTTCTACAGCACAGAAACCAAATACATCCTTTTCAAAACTGCCAAGACATGTACGAATCCAAATGTGCAATCCAAATTTTGGTTCAGCTTTAACAATATTTCCTTTGTCATATGGAAATTATTGCATGCTCTACTCCAAGGAAAATACAGATATCCCAAAGTCTTACTCAAAAGCCCAGCTTTTAACGCTTTGAAGTAGGCTACATGAGTTTGAAAGCTTTTGGCTAGCTTTACCAGTCAGCTTCATCTGGTGGGTCTTAATTGCCATCTAGTGGTTTTAATATGCAACTCCTTCTCTTGATGGTTCTCACAGCCCTTAAAAGCTAAATTGTGTTCACTTCATCACAAACTGACATGTAAATTTGCTGAACTGTCAAATTTGCAGAACTGTCCAGGAGTTTGTTTTGGCTCAGCTCAGCTGAACACAGTGGCCCATTTTATCTGGGCCATGGAATATCCGTAAAAAACAAACAATAATGATTCCTTCTCATCCTCAAAAACAAAGCTGTACCTAACTGGAATAACATCCAAACTTTACTCGTAAAGTCTGAGAAACAAATTATTTCTGTATGCTGTTCCCAGTGTGAGGTTTTCGGAACTCTGGAAAGACTTGGACTAAAATGCCAAAAGCCTAGACTGCACTGACAGCAACTCTTAGGTGTCGGTAATGAGAAAACACTGTAATCAAAATTAAAATCCCAAACATTTATAGGGAAAGAAAAAAATAAGGGTAGTTTTAGTTTACAAATAAATAACAAAAAATCTTTTGTTTCCAACTGTAGATCACTGAGCCTACCAGCTAGCTCACCAAGCAAAAACAACATCCATTTATAAGAGTGTAGATTCAGATTTCCAGATACCTCATTCCTATCCCTCCAATTAGCATGTCACATATGGAAGATATACCAGATACCCTTCACCTTTTGTCCTCTAAGCTATGAGAGAAACCAAGTGTTCCTTATTTCCTGATGAATCCTTAATTACCTGCAATGTGACATATTCCTCCTTCTTTCTTTTTGATCCTAAAATCTGAAAGGCAAAGCCAGCAAAGCACACTGTCTTTCCCTGACCTTTTCATTCTATATATTTCCTCAGTCACAGACTTTAAATAATAAACACTTGCAAATGCGCAGCATCCATCTGCATTCCCTTACTGTCTGTCAGTCTCTTCATAGACCTGGTACTCATTTTGTCATTGGCTCAGCTGGATTCATATCCATGATAGCTATTTCTCAAAGGGCAATGGAGATGTGCTGGACAGCAAACTGCTGCCTGCTCAGTATGGTGCCAGAACCATCAGACCGCAGGCACTCGAGTGGTCATCAGACATTACAGCAAAATCCATGTTCAGTTTGTGACATTACTTCAGATCTCAAATCCTATCTGGTAACATAGACATCATTAGCTGACACGGATAGTAAGGGAGATGGTGACGTGGTCATCAAAGATATCCGTGCCTATCCCTGCACTGAGAGCATTCCACATAGGTTTTTTTGTTATTTTATCTACTGCTGTTATCGTTTTCAAGCTAATTAGCCTCAAAAATTTACATATGTTTATTTGGGAGCTTTATCCTACAAGTTGCCAGGTAGGTCAAAGACAAGAACCTTACCTGCAAAAAAAGACCATCAGCCTGGAGTTTATATACTGAGGAACATGTCAGAACTGAGTTAACATCAAAGAAGCCTTTTCTGAAAGTCTGGAATCCTGAAGTTAATATCTGGGCTGTGCTAGCAAAGAAGTCTATTGCATTGAGTTGACAAAGCTTACACTGACCAGACATATACTTACAGTTTCAGGCCAGCACTATCTTGTGTCAGTCTGGATCACTAAATGACACTCAGGATGAAGACAGCGGACAGGCACAACTAGACTGGTAAGACTGTCACTGATAAGGACAGTTTAAAAGTGAATTTACTAGAGTGACACAAAAGTGCAGCTTCAGTGGATCCAGCGTTTTACTTGGTAGTATTTTGGTACACCCAAACTCATCTTCATGCTGTGAGAATGGTATAAATCTATTCACCTTCTTTTCATTTTTATGCTACTTTGGAATGGAAGGGCACCAAGGCAACCTCAAGCAGTTTCCAGGCAAAACAGCTACAATGTATGTCTAACAGAGAAATCTGCTTTGTCACATTTGGGGCCTTGACAGAAGAAGACTGTCTCACTGGAATGGCCATATCACTGCAACCAACGCAGGAGTCCTGCATGTTAGAATAACACTTCATAGTACATGGCACGTAAGGACAAAATCAGTGTGACCTGCCTATAAAACAATAACCTTATTGAAAGAAGTTCATTATCCCAAAACGATCTGAACTTATTTCTTAATACGGCCTTTCTATTTAAGACTCACAAACACTTAGCTACAAGAAAAGCCCAATCACATGCTCAAATCCATGTTAAAGTACAAGCACAGTTTATAACTCAGCACTCTCTGAAATATTATGTCCTTGGGACAGGCAGTTTCTGCTACAATCAGTTATTTTTATTTCTCATGTAGCAGTGATTCCATCTGGAAAGAACACAGTTATCTCCTGTCCAACAAGACAGCGTGCTTCCATGTGCTACGTGTCATCCCCTGGTATCTCAGCTTTCCCCAGACTGCAGTGTTTCAGTTGGGGGGGGGGGGGGGGGGGGGAAACAAGGAAGAAGCAGGCAGTGGCCTGTTGCATAAGGTATGCTCAGCTCCCAACAGGACGGGCAAATGGTGAAGGAGGCACCAGGCACTCACTGCAAGGACAGTTCTCTGAATGATCACACTGTAATGTCACGCGGGTCGAGTCCCACCAGCTACAAGGAAACTATCAGCAAAGATTCCACAGGCTTTTATTGCTAGGTTAATTCACTACATTTAAAAGCAGTACGACCCACTGTACAATTAAGTGCATGATTCAAGGTGCTTAAAGTATCAAAACAGACAGACGTTTTGTGACAATCTCCCAATAGCCATTAGTATTCTCCAGTGAAGAAAACCCCACATCTCAATGCCAATATTAGTTTAATTACTTACTGTGCTCATAGGGACTAACTTTAAACCATCCAAACAAAACTGAAAGCCAGTAAGTACCATGGGTTTTGGTGTTCTTTTGTTTTGTTTTAACATGGTTAATAAAAGAATAGTAATAATGTATCAGAAAAATACAGACGCAACCTAATAATTATCCTTCACACTTGCACAGCACGTTTCATCTGAGAAACGCACGGTACTTGAAAGACTGAAATTAATTCTAATTAAACCTCTCAGCATCCTCTGCTGTTATATGACATTTACAGAGTGCTAAGTGAGACTCAGGGCTTAGGTAGGTTGCCCAGGATGATACAGCTATGATACAACATGGCACTGGTGGGGTCAGGCCAGAAATCTAGATCCCAGCTTCTGGTTCTGCTTCCATTGCTCAGTCACCCCGCCTATTAGCTCAGCACTGGGTTTTCTGCTATAATACAACAGATGAGACAAAGGGAAGAGCAACCTCTTTATATTCAAAAATTGTGAGATTTAATGGCAAGCTAAATTGTTTTAATAACTGACTATTTTCTTCAGGCTCTACATATGCTTCTCCATTCCCCGCTTTTTCATCTCATGCACAGTCTAAGCATGTTGAATCAAGCACCGTCAGGACAGAAATTACCTCTGGAAGGGAAAGATTCTCTGCCCACACAAGATGCATTTTCCAAATCTAGAAAGATTTCAAAATATATATAATAGCAGCAACCATCAACCAGTGGAGCTTTCCATTAAAAATAATTGCTAAAACATTTAACTAACTGTATTTTAATGACACTTTAAAAATAGATACGTTACTCTCAAGAAAGAAGGGGGGAAATTAAAGAAACCAAACAAGCAAAAAGATAGTGCAAGATGAGAAGGAAAGAAGGTGCCCATCAGATAGTTGCTCAGACCGAAGATAAACACTTTCTAAAGCATTAGAATAACATTTCACATTACAAGAGATGTAACATCTGCACAAAAGCAACCTTTTTTTTTTTTCTGTCTTTTTCTTAGCTTATTTAATAATTATAGCATAAGATAAAGCCTTTTCCAGTAAGCGCCTCCGATTTATTATTTGAAAATTATTAGCAAACATAATAATCACAGCAATTGTTTGGCCTGTGACCACTGAGCCTGTTCTGTTATTGCACACCTCTGAGAGGAAAGAATGAAAACAAAATAATTTCTTGCTGAACCTCCTCTACAGAGAATTCTTCTTCTTCCTCCCTCAAACATTTGCTATCTAAATGCCTGAATCTAATCCGTATAATCTACATTCATAAAGATGTTTGTTTTTCTTTTCTGCCTAATATTTCTGGGAGGTTGGTGACCAGCTATTTCATGTGGGTTTTGAATAATCTGTTAATTAATTAAATTGGGTAACTAGAAGAATCAACAGAAAAACCTTAGCACACATACAGGAATGAACAAGTAAACTAATGCACATACACACAGTAACAAATAAATAAACTACTGCAATCATAAGCTCTTCAGCTTCCTGATAAATGTGAAAGCCTTGATTTGGAGAAATACACTTCAGTTACTTGAAATCACACTGAAAAATGCTAAAGAATCAGAATGGGAAATCATACTTTTCTTATGCTACAGCTGTTTTCTCCCTAAAGCATTTCAGAGAAAAAAAAAGAACATTAATATATTGGTAATTAATTATTATCTGCATCTAACACAAAATGTGATAGACATGCCTGTCTATTGCTCCTGGTCCACACTGGCAGCTGTGTTTGACATCCAAAAACAAAAAAATAGCAAAAGATAAAAAAGAGCTCATCGGCCATCACTAATGCCAAACACACTGCTATTGAAGAATCCTCATTTACTATCGATCAGGTAGAACTTCATTCTCTGCTATTATTCTTTGAGTATATGATGTACACAGACAAAATGTGATACTGGAAGAACTGAGAGAGAGACACTGAGAAAGAGCTGAGAGCTGCTATATTGCAATAGCATCACCTTGCTCCACACTTACCAATCTTTTCCTGAGGAAAACGTCTTTCACACGAACTTTTATTTCCTAATTTAGCAATACCACCTTCCTCTTTTTTTCTGTGTATGTGTGTACTCTAGCAGCAGCTTTTCCTGTTTAAAACATTTTGCAATTCTGCTCAGTCTCTCCACTGAAAGGGGAAGGGTTGTGGTTTTTTATTTGTTCTTAAGTGCAGATCTCTTAACTGAAACTATCGTGCTATGTTGGTGCAGGACACTCAGGAAAAAGACAGGATGCCATTCTCTGAAGGTGAGAAGACCCCTTGTTTCCTGCTTGTTAAACCTGAACGCGTGTATGACAGACAACCCCACTTGATAAGCAGACATTCATTTAATGCATTTACAGTCCTCATCTTCTCAGAGTTTGAAACACAGTTTTTATTTACTTCCAGCTACAAAATAACTCAGATTTTCACAAACTGATGCTTTTGAAAGAACAGAAAGATCACTCGATTCACTCTTCCTCTACTGCTGCTCTGCAAAGGGCGAAAAACAGAAAAAGAATAAGACGACTGGATTAACTCTAATGAGAAAATCCTACGTTCACTGATCAATGCCTCTGAGAGAAATCAGGGTACAGAAAGCCTTTTTCTGCCCCTCATGACAGTTGCCACAATGAAGAAAGAAAATAGTATCACAGGGTCTCTGTTTTGTCACAGTGCCAGCAATATTAATCCACCAGGCCTTTCGCCTTTAAGGAGACAGGTTGACACGTCAACCATTTCAGCAGATTAACACAAGAATAGCTGTGTGGTTAATGCAGAGTAGGGAAAGGCAACAAGACAGATTCTGTTCCTGCCTGATACATCAACAATCAACAGGAATCAGGGCTAGATTTGATTGATGCAAGATGAGGCTAAGATTCACAGAAGTTAGTCCATGGAATCCTGCCTGAGCTACCTGAGCTCCTCATTCAGCCTTGTCAGAGGTGCCAAGCACCAATAGTTTCCTTGAAGATGACTTCATTTGAGTGATGTCCAGCATGGCCAAGTCACCAGCACCCAAAGCTGGGCATCTGTGTCTTGAAGACTTACTTCTCAAATGTGAAGACCTCATTGATAGAATTTAAATGTGTTTGTTAACTGAAGTGTTTACACAGGTATAAAAATGGTTTAGTGTTTCTGTAATGAGAGAATCCAAACCCAGAAGCACTGGCTAAATAATCGATCCATTCGGGTAAACACGCTTCTTTTACATGCTCAGCTTTCAGATGTTCTTAGATGACAACTACTGAAAAACAACATGTTAGTATTGTGAAATAAAAATAACCAAAGGCCCAATAGAAATTACAGATTCTATTTACGAAATGATACAGCTCTGAGGTTCAAGGAATACGCATAAGTGAACAATGTATATACTTATATATATATGCCATGCATGTATGCAGCTGACAGTATTTTGCAACTTCCACACAAGATCCTAAGTGCTTGCCTAACACGTGGCATGACTGTCCCCTGATGTAGTAGCACCTAGTAGTTATTAGCACTTTGCTCATCTCTACTGCTACTGAACTGTGAATAAACATCTCATTTGCATTAGTCTTGGTCTCACTTCTAAGGTCTACCTGGGATAACAAAGTGGGCATCCTCACACTGATCTTATTTAGAAAGCTCTCTGAGATCCTTGAGCACATCTACATGACCGGACCTTGAAGAAGGCACATCTGAAGACATGCAAGCATGGTACCGTTGGTGACCCTTCAATCCTAACAGCACAGAGAATTTTTTATATCTGGGATGGAAGGAATCTGCCATGTGTATCACCTCTTATAGGAGGGCCTGAACACCCACATACAACCTTTCTAGGTTTGAGCTCTATTACGTTCCACTTAACCAGTGGTGGTAGCACTTAGCTGGCTGAAGGACAGCAAGGTTATCACTTCCAATGAGCACAAGTGACTCCATGCAAAAAATAAAAATAAAAAAATAAAAAAAATCAAACAACTTCAGTTAAAGAAATTGTCTATAAAAGAAACTGTCTTTGACAAGCTATCTGGGAAAGCACAGCTGAGCACACTGCCACACACACCACACTGCTGAACGCTCCACACCATTCACTGGGTGACTGTGCAGTCTAACACTGGATTATGGATTTTGGAGCAGAGGAAGGAGTGCAGAACATGGCTGATTCTCTGGTTATGCACAGGACATCAGGGATGCAGAGGACTTTCTACCTGCTGTGCACATAGGTCACAGTGCTCCACAGCATACATAGCATACATGGCTCCTGGCACTCTTCATATTTGCAGTAAATCAGAGCAGCTAACAAAATGTGTGGAGCATAACCACGCTGTATCACATGCAGCTACCCCCAATTTCGGGTAAAAAGTCATGCTAGTAAGTTTCACTCCAAGATTTTCAACATAGTAAATCAGATTCAATCCACCCAAGATAAACTGATTCCAAGATGCAAATTTTTTATCCAGAACCATTCAAACTCTGCTGATTCCTCCTATGTAACACAAGACCAGTGCTCACACTAAGGTACCCAGCAGCACCCGATGACCTAAATATCCAGGATATAAATCACAGGCCAGTCTTCCATCCTCACAAAATACCATCTTTTCCCTTCTGCACTGCTAGCTGTCTTTTGTGCCAGAGGAAAAGAAGTTGAAAAAACAGAACTCAAGAATTTTCAGAGAGAAACCAATCCTACATGCAGCATACATGCTACTCTAGTGCCCATAAATACTTTCATTATCCTTGAAGGCATAGGAGAAACTGAGTTGATTCTCTCCAAGTGCCCGCCTCCCTGATTCACATTACCTTTTCACCCCAGTTCCCATTGTTGCAGAGAGCATGCAAAAAGGCAAAGAAACAACCCCGCACAACCAGGGGCAGTGCCCTGTTTTACAACACAAAGCAGAGGGCTGTAGGCATTCTTCAGAAATTGAAAAGCCAGCAAAAAAAGGGTGTGTCGGGGTACGTGAATTTTACCTTCATAATTACCCTGTTATTTAAAGCTAATGAATAATTACTACAGCAACCTTGCTGCCATACAGGGAGCACCTACTCACTCGTAGCTGGAGACGAAACCAAAGAGTTGCATTTCAGTCCCAGTCCTCCAAAGATATCTTGTTTAGTATAACACTCAGTTTGCCAGCACCCAGTGATATTCACTTCTGTTCACTCAGTCAGGTCCTTCACTGGCACTTACTGGTCTCAAAACAGTTTCAAATCAATCAATCCAGTTTTGTGTTGATTTGTGGCTTTAAAAAAAAAAAACTTCAAAATTCTTTGTGCTTACTGTTCCATTCAAGTTTACATTCACCTACTGTTTTTTTGTTGAAATATCTTCTGTCATTTAAAACATTTTTACGAGCCAAACTTTCCTTCCTTTTTACTAACAAGCAAATAGAAAAAAATCCACTACATATTGCTGCTGTGTGACAGGTGGCAGCAGGGGGGCAGTTGGACAAAATGGCGCCTGACATGGAAGTGCATATGAAGCAGAGATGTTTCCATGTGGAAAACATAGAACCCTAGACATTCATCAATGCTTGCTGAGCACTGATAGAGCACAAACAGAGGATGCGAGCACACTGAAGTGGTGGGTGGTGTGTTTCAGCAGCGGTGGCAGTGAGATGAAGGACAAGCTATGTTCCAGACAGCCATGCACAGCTCTCACACCATGAACCGAAGAGCATCTTGATCAGCTCATCCATGCAAATTGGCTGATGGTGGCGACTTCATTGAAAAAGGAGCATTTTGTAGATGAGAATTTGCTCTATCAAAGAGCATTACTGAGCTCTTTGCAACTGCTGTAGTTTCCATGGAAAGAAATAGGAGGCATTATTTTCAGTGACCTACATAATAAGGACAACCTAGACACACAAAAAAAGCAAAAACTAATTTCTAATGCCCACCACTTAAAAATCTGTTCAGAACTCATCCCAGTTCTCCATATCAACACAGGTTTTGTAACTCTCAGCCAGAGTTACAGTCTGCTGGGACAGTGTGAGAGCAAAGTTATCAGCTATACATTATGTAATATATACCACCCCATAACAACATAAACCAGAGATGGTCAAAGAAGGTCAGGATGCTTTCTCAGGTGAACATCATGGAGGAAGTTTATCACTCAAAGGCATTCCACCTTTCAGACAGCAAATGCAGCCAAGTCAGTACTAAACTCAAGAGCTGTTCTTCTCATGAGCTCCTTGCAGATTGCTTTTCCCTCTAGTTTAGGTATCATGCAGATCAACAGCTGATCTGTGTAAGAACTTGTCACATCACAGGATTTCTGTTCTGGCATCTGAGCTACCTCTTCCCTGGAAACTGCTGCAAAGGAATACTTGTGGCTGTACACGAGGAGAGGAAAATAACACAAGAGGGGTCCCATAAGATGTCCTACTATGGCCATCAGCAGGGGAAAAGCCACAAGCCTTGGACCTGGACCTGAGTTTATTACGTATTCAATCTCCTAAAGGTTTTTCCTCTTTCCCTCGAAAAGGCTGCTGAAGATAGGGTAGGAAGCATAAGGAAGAGAATCATGAATCCATACCACAAAGTCAATAAACGAGTCCCTTTCCATTGAAAGGAATGCAAAAGAAAGGTGGGAGAGTTTGGGGATAGAAAAAGCTGTTT
Organism: Chrysolophus pictus; assembly: GCA_037305975.1. Classification (NCBI taxonomy): domain Eukaryota; kingdom Metazoa; phylum Chordata; class Aves; order Galliformes; family Phasianidae; genus Chrysolophus; species Chrysolophus pictus. The sequence goes on from CM074586.1 coordinate 9,993,542, forward strand.
GTAATTTTTATGATTTTGTTCTCCTGAGTTTGGAAGGGAACAAAAGCAAACTATATGGGGACTCAGTGTACACAGTACTGACTGTAAAAACACACAATCTTGGGATATTGTCAGTAAAGCAGCACTGGTGCTTGTCACCTTACAATACACACCAGGCCACTTCACTTTGCTTCCATTTACTCAGGGACTGACATACTTAGTTTGTTGGCTTGTGCTAATCTTCCTGAGTGACCCCATGGAGACATGGTGAAAGAGAGGCAAGGAAAGGCCAGGCAACTAATGCTACAGGCCTTGCACCTCCAGCTCTTGTTCTCAACTGACCTACAAGGAAAAAAAAAATCAGACAGTTGGGTAGGACAAACATTGCTGAATCTTTGCTATTAAACGAAACCAACTCCCATTATTTCTGCACCTGCCTTGTAATTGTGACAAGCAGGGAAAATGCAAATGAACTGTGATTAATTTTAGTTTTCTGAAACCACATAAAAATGAAGTAAAATTTGGATTTGGAATACTACCCGTGTTGAAACAAAGCTTTATAACACCTTCTGAGACAGCTATAAAACCGTTGCTGCGTATCAAAATACTGAAAAGACAGCCCTGTGCATGTTAACATGATAGCTTTACAGTACATTACACCTCTTAGTAATTTTCATAAATCTACAAGAACTAAATTTCCCTATCATTCTACATACCCTCATAGATGCAAACCAATACCGTGGATGTAAGTCATTCACCCACTCTGCATGCAAAACAATAGATACTGAGCACCCAAGACCCAGACTAATTCCTTACAAAACCAAGAGGACCATGAACAGCCACTCTGTGGGGCAACACCCAGGTTCAAAAGCCGTCATATTCCTTCCTTTAAAAAAATACACTTCTTTTCAGAAATGCAGAAGCTCTGAAAACCGCAGAAGCAGAAAGAGCACAGCAGCCAGTATTTCAGTTTGATAATATGTCCTACTATGATAACACTAAACCAAAATAAGGTGGACATTAGAGCCTGGATAATACTTTAGAATATCACAGTTAGAGATACGCGCCCATAACAAGCTTTATTTGCACTATGTGCAAATCCATTATTAAATATCCTCAACAATATATGTTAGATCTCATGGATTAAGAGCTTTCGTGAAGCCTTTGTAACATCTTTCTCCCCATCTGTATTTGTACTTATCATTAGCTTTTCTTTCCATGGGAGCTCTCTAGGCATTAGCTTTGTAAAAGTCACCTGAATTACTGAAAATGGGGAATAAAATACCCACAGAAATTTTACAGCTGTGTCCAGACGTTTCAACATTGTATACGTTATTTTCATATGATGCCAAACCTCCAGGTATTAGGTTCACATGGGGCTATCCTTTTGATCTATTGTGTCTTTCAAGGGACAGTTTCTCAGTCTATTGGGTTTTTGATTACCTGACAGGAACTTCTAGTTATTTCTTTTCACTGAAACAGAAAACATCTGATGATTTAATGAGTCTACAGGTTAAAATCAATTTAAAGTATGTGCTATCCTAAGAGATCAAGTGGACTTGCCACACCTTTAGATCCTGTATGGTTTACTAAGCAGAGAATAATAAATGTCACAAAAGACATTCAACAAACAAGAAGAACAACATTTAATGATTTGTGGATGGTCAGTCAGGAACATTTAATGCATTTCTGATGCTGGAGGATTATTTAATGTGTGCCCAGAAACACACAGGAGAAGATATAAAAAACACTACTGGGAGCTCATTCACCACTGCAGCTCCTCAACACCAGACATTTCTTGGGTGCCTTGTGAACTGCAAATTTAGTGGTAGCGTTATTTTAGATGACTGGAATCCCACATCACAAAACTCATCTTTTTGACCAGTGCCTCTATGAGAAGTTTTAGAAGAAAACTACAGCACATCTGTAACAAAGACTTCAATACCGTAACCCGACAGAGTCACCCAGAAGCCAACTTCTGACCTCACTTGATCCATCAGAGCCCCGAGCTGCAGTCTCAGAAGCACCTGCTCTTCTAAAAGCCAAAGACATTCAGATGATCCTGTAGGAGTATGTGACAAGGATGGGGAAAAAGTAGCTTGCCCAGCAATAGAGGAAACTCCTGAATATCCAAGTACTCCTTGAGTTCAGGCTATGGTCTGTGCCAGTATCTGAGAAAGGCTTAAATAATACAAAACAAAACAAACAAAAAGTTTTGGAAGCTATAGCCAGAGATGCACAGAGGAATTACTTCATTCTGTTACAAAGCCAGACTGCAGTGGAGCACTGGTCAAGAACTCAGTGTGTGTACATTCAGCTGCTTCTTAAGGTGAGAGAAAGCAGCACAGATCATGCATTGTCCTGTAAGCAAGAAGTCCTGGTACTGGTATGTTCAAGAAACATGCCTTAAAAGTGAAGATGAGATTTCCCAAGCCCAAGTAAAGATAGAAACTCTTCACTTTACAAAGCCTAAATATGTAGCAAAAACACTGCAGATTATTTCTTTATCGATAGGAACCATTTACTTTTCTAATTAGCAACTGTGAGCAAGGCTTTCCTTTCCTACTTTCTTTTGTTGTGTGCTTGTGCTTTTTCTCCTCCAATCTCACCTTCTACCTTTTTGTGACTGAGAAAGACATCTCTCTCTTTTCTGGCAATAGAGCAGAAAAGACAAATGAAAAACTGAAAGCTGCTTCATACTTGTTAGATAAAGGACAGTAGCTCACTTAAGAGTACTTGAAACAACAGAGGCCATGGGCAAGAGCATTAAGTCTGAGACTGACGAGAACTGCATCTGACCCCCCTTTCTGTGAGTAGTCTTCTGCAAACTTGCCTGGTCAACCTCCTCTGTAACACCACCTACCCCAGAGGGCTCCTGTAGGGGAGCTGTGGTAAAGACAGAGGCACGCTGAGGACACAGGAATGGATGCCAGCAAGGAACTGCTCTTCTCCCCAAGCACTGCTCTCCTTTCCCTTTGAGTTAACAGGGATTGGAGCAAAGCCTTTTATAATGAACATAACAAAAGACAATGAGTTGGCCTCAAAGCAGTAATAAAAAAAAAATTTAAGAACTCGTATAATAAAAAATACATTCATATAACTGGGTTTTATTATTTCCCACAGTTTTATTTTAATATATGACTCAGAGTGTGGAGACAAAGGTATGATTCAGAGCAATAATGGAACTTCACAAATTCACGCCACCAGCACAGGCCAGACCCTCTGGTTGCCACTTACAGGAAACCCCTGCTCAAATAAAACCACTGCCCAAGTCTGTGTATGCTTTGCCCTCACAAGGTGGAATGGACACTAGGCATGGTGGGTACAGCCGGAGGAACAGGCAGGAGAAGCATGTGCTATGATAGAAAATACCACAGCTAGAGACAAGCAGAAGTGAACAGGTGAACACTTACATGCTCTTAGTCCTTGCAGAGTATTTAACCATGCTTCTTAGACTTTAGGAGATTGAGCACCCTGAAATCCATTCACCAAATGACACCACCAGTGATTATTGCCAAGTGAGAAAAGAAATAGCTGAAGCAGGCATGTTTAGCCATGGCTACATAGGAGAGTCCATCCAGCACACTTGGCTTTGGCCTCCTGCACACACACCTGCAATTGCTCTCCTGAGAACTACAGTATTCCAATTATCCTTGCTCACTTTCCTTCAAGATCTCATCCTACGAATTGTCAGGGAAGTAAAACAGATGTTTGTGAATCAGAGGAGTACATCAAGCCTCACAAGGAAGTACAATGCTCTGCCATAGCCAAGTTAAACAGCGTTCTTTGATTTGTCACTGGATTACTCAAAGCCCCAAAGATCTGCTTTGAGCTCAGCTTGAATGGCCAACAACTCAGGTAGAAAAACACCAATTTGTCTGAGCTGTCAGCAGCTCCCTGAGCTATTCCTGAAACTACAGGACTTGACTCAACATTTGAGACTTTCCAGATGAAAATATTCCATGTGCCACAGGCTGGCTGTGGTTCCAGTCCAACAAAGCACTTAAGCACATGCCTCATTAAGAGCACTTGCACAACCACCTGCTCCCCTGTAGTTCACAGGTGATACAAGGTCTAGATTATCACTATTTTAAATAGTGCAGTTCATACAGATTTCTGTACCTCATTGCTTTAGAACTGAGCGCACTTGAAAATGTTCTTTTCAGTAAGATTCGCAAAAAAAAAAAAAAACAACAGTGAAGTTCCACAGTCATTCTGTACGTGTCTATCTACATTTTCCAAATTGGAAAGGATGGAGATATTCATTAAGAAACCAAGCACATACATAAGTGGACAAGAACGGACATTGAACAGATCTCTGAAGGGAGGCAGAAAGAAACTACCAAAGTTAGGCTGGGCTGCAGGACATGAAGTATCCTACAGCAGTGTTTGGACTGGATGATCTTAGAGGTCTTTCCCTCTTAAAGATTCTATGATGTTTATTGTGTAAACAGCAGGAATATCACTAGAAGGGAGGTCAGTGACATTATAAGCACGGAGTGAGATCTAAATGCTGGTCTTGTTAGACACACAACTTTTCACCGGCTTACAAATTCCCTTTGCATTTCCTTAATTCTGATGTGCAGACAGCAAGTGAATACCAACACCTGGATTAAGCTGCATCTTTCCAAGAAGTTGATGCGTACACATGAAGGATGGCTGGCCACATGCACACACAGAGAGGGGAGTCCAGCTGCTTTCCAACACAATCTCCCTCTCTATTGGCAAGGTGCTCCAGAAAGAAGAAACATGCTTGGAGAATCTTCTGCTCCTTGTTGCATTCATTCAGGCTGCTCCCTGTCTGCATTGAGGGCCCTCTGCACTCTCAGTAACCCTACTAAGATGTGCAGCCAGAAAATCTCACAGCACCCATCCTCCTCCTGAGTTTTGTCAGGCAACACCCAAGGAGTCTAACCCCTTTCTAGGGAAAAGGGCAAATAGGAAAAAATCTGATGCTATCATCAAAAATGTTTGGGATGACGCACTGTGCAGCAAATCTCCTTACCCTGTGATGATTATATGAAAGCCTGACAAAGAAAAGGCCTATCCCTCCTCCACTTCAAAAAGTTCACCAGTGATAATACCAAAATATAACATAACACATAAAACTAAGCCTTCAGGCAGACTGCAATGGGAAGAAAACATCTGTTCTAGAGATAGGCAAACAAGGTTAGAAATGCAAGGTTGTCCAAGATCAAATCAACAGCTGGAGTTTGAGAATCATTCATCACTTCCCAGTCTGGGGCATATAGGAGATGCTAGTAATGCCCTGACATCCTGCCTTCCTGTAATGTCTCTGGTCCCATGAAGCTTTTCTCCAAGTACAAGTTGTTTTTACTGAGAACCACCCAGGGCTGGCAGGTTGTAACCGATGACCAAGTACGAAATAAAAGCACCAGAAGTGGTGCAGTCCTCATACAGTCCGTACACTTCAAGCAGTGAAAGAAAGGTTTGGTGGAGTTGCTCTAGTGCATGAATTGGGCAGGTGGGTATCATTATCCATAACTCCCTTTTGCTCTGTCTGGTGTGCGAGCAAAGTTCAAACTAACCCAGTCATCTCTGTCTGAGTGCACCTGTACCCTGCAGCAACCAGAAAGGATGGATGACCTGATGTACTTGCGAGAGCCTGTCATCTCTGTCTCAGCAAATTTTGGGGCCAGAGTTTGTCATTAGTGGGGAAGGCAAGCCCAGATTTTAACCTCCTCGCAGCTCTGTTTTCCCTGTTTACCAAAGAATATCATTTAATAAAAATTATTCCGGCAGGTTAACAGATAAGTTTGTGAACTCTTATAATAGCTATGTACTGGAGGGGATATGTATGAACTCTAAGCACTGATTATTACTTAAACCAAATATACATTTCTGTCTGCAAGACAGCCCTGCATCTTGCACATAGATGAGTTCCTGGATAATAGGATAACCTACTTCATTTGTAGCGTAAAGTTTCACCATTGTGTTAACTAAAGAAGATGATGTGTTCCAATTCATTACTCTCCTCATAATCCATAATATTGTACAGATAAGATATTCCATGATACAATGCCAGCTTACTAATAAAAGGTTAAAAAAAGGTTTTGCTTCGTTTATTATGGCTTTTTTTTTTAGTGTTTTTTGTTTTTAAGATCTCGAAGGCTGGTAGATAACCTGCCAAACTGTCTTCCCCATTCTCTGAAGTCCAAAACAAGGTTCTACAATTGATTCTCTATCTTGATCTGCTTGCAGTTGGTAGATACACTCAGATACATCAATCCCATGCAGGAAATACACCTTTATAAAGAGATAAACTAGTGAGGATCTGTGACTTAACAGCTTCTTAAATCACCTCTCTGCTGGCATGGGCCATAGGAGTATAACTTATCCCTTTCAGAGAAAGTCAACAGGCCCACGTAAAGCCTCTCACCCAGAGCATACAGTTCACAGGCCATTTTGAAGGCTGTTCCTCTTTGTTTCCCAGCTGTTAGTTAACACCTTCCAGCTGAGACCCAGTAACTGGCTGTGTAAGCACTTCCAGTCAGTTCTAGGGCAAAGCCAAACAAGTTGGTTCAAACCACTGCCAGATGGCTCAGCTAACTTGTTTGATTTTGTCCTGGAAGAGTCAAAAGTGCTCAAAGGTCAGGAAGAGTTGAGAGGGAGCTCCAAACACCTGGAGTAAAGGCCCTGACAACCCGAATGTTAGCCCTATGTTAGTTAGGCAAAACTAAGGTTAGGTTGGGCACCACTGACTTTGTCTTCACAGAATCAATGACCAGGGAGACCATCAAAAAGATAGGAGCTGTATAGGAGCCTATCTATCATGTCTCGATGATAAGCAAGCCTTTGCACTAGCAGCCTCGAGATTTCCCTGGCAGTTGATGCACCTCCTGGAAGGACATCAGCCCACTGTGCAAGCCCACCACACTGGCATACCCCCTCAATGACATTCTATGTCAAACTGTGCTTTGTACATACGTGCAGAAAGATTCTCCTTTTCTTTTTTAAAGACTCAAACCCATTTCAGCAAGACTTACGCTACTACAGAAATTTTTATACTTTTACAGTAATTTTAAATTTTGAGCTTAGAAGCCCAATTTTGAGAAACAAATATTTTAGATGATCAGCACAGTGGGCAAGGTGACTATTTTGGCTTTAAAATACTAAGTTACAGGACCAGAGTGCCATCTACCGGCCTTCTCCGAGGATGGCAGGCGTTCACAGGAATTCGGGTCATGGTTATCGCGTCTGATTGGGAGCTTGTTTCACTGAGCAAAGGGGAAGTGGTGGACATGAACTAATTTCCTTTAGAAACTCAGAGCCTTCGGTTCTGCCCAAAGCGTCATGTTCATAAGTAAGATAATAAAAGCCAATTGATAATTGTCATAATTTACACGTGTAAATTTTTGAGGGGAAAACAACATCCAACACCACCTCTAAAGGGATGATTATTCACAACGTTCCTATGAACTGGAAAGAAATTTTGGGGTGGGCCCCTAGAATCTATCAGGGATAAATATTCATTTTGAGTGCACCAAAAAAGAGTGAGCAATGGCATTTAGAGAAACAGCATGGAATAAAATTGAGGATAGTCTCAATTGATATGGGAATATCATAGGAAAATGATATTCAACTGGAAGACCAACCTCAAAAGAAAGATCCTGCACACAGATGAAGAACAGGGAGGAACAGCATGGGCTACAGCACAGAGGGAAAAGGATCTGGTGAGGCTATTCCTTCTGAAAAGGAAGTGAAACACATCACGGTTAACCTCAAACCAAAAACCCAACTCAACAGCACAATACTTTAAGTGCTACTTGTGAGAAATTGAGGGGATTATTCCAACCCAGTTAGAAGTCGCAATGCATTAAGCTTCAATATTATGTCTATCTTAAGCAGTAAGAACAGGGTTTAAAAAACATGTTCTTTGAGGGGGAAAAAAAAGAAAAGCAGCTAGGGTTTTTGTAATCCACAAAAAAATAAGTAAAAATATTCTAGCAATCTGGTAAACTAAAGTATGTTATATTGAAAACGAGTCAAAAAAGAAGCATAAAATAAATGTTTGTTCCAAAACTGATCACAGTCTCAATTCCCTTTCATCACTTCATTTCCACGTACTCCAGTAAACACACCAACACTACGAGTGCTCTACAGGAAGTAGGTTCTTCAAGTAACTCTGGCTATACAAACCTAATTATTCAACAACCTACAAATAACTTCACGTAATCTACTTACACTCATCTACTTATCAGCCACCATGAAATATCTTTGAAGGAGTGATTTAATTTGAACATACAATGGCCCATTTTATACAGCTGGAAATTTAGAAATACGGAGTTCTGACACAGATAGCTAAATGTCCAGCAGCTCACACTTGGTAAATAGTTCACGTTAAAGACAACGAACATTCTGGTTACCAGAACTACGAATGAAAGCCTGCTGCTTTAAGTGAATTGATTTTTTTATATATTGCCAAATTACTTTTCTTAGTAGGGTCTGTGGAGAGTTATTAATGCTAGATTTATTATCTCTATTATCTTTATCTCTATTATGTACAAAGCTACGTCCCTTTTAGAGGAGGGGAAAACAATTATATAGCCTGAATTATCTCCTGAGCTTTCTAAATTACTGGATTCAAGCTCACAGATCTTGCAGAGGACAACGGAAGAGTGGAACCAGTAAGCTTAACTTACTTAGAAGCCATGGTTGTAAGCCTGAAGACCGCTTATCTGCTAACTCCAGCTTTTGATAACAAACCTGCCCCTTCTTTGAAGAGGCAAGAAGTCATCCCAAAGACATCAGAAAACAGCAAGAGACAATCAAATGCCCTGTGACAACCCAGACTCCCCACTGCCTGCGCACCACAAGATGTTCTTGGTTAGAGGTGGTTGCTGGATTCCAGCTCACAGCACTGTGCTCCCAGTACCCACACTAACCATTACAGGGCAGTGAGGGAGAACTGCACAGTGTTTGAATTGTCCTGGAGATCAGTGCTCACGAGGGCAGAGCAAAGTTCTGAGAGGGTAGTGCAAAGGTTAGTAGCAAACACTCCCCACAGTCTGGTTGCTCAGTCCTCACTTTGTCCTTTAGCAAGAAACAAAGGTAAAATTACATGATTATTTTTTATTTATAAAGTTTGCAAATGATACAAAATAGGTGACAATCAAGAAGAACATGGATGGCAAACTTTCCTCTGAAGTTGATTAGCAATTAACGTTCACTTTACAATCCCATTACTCCCCTAATTGCCTTTTGCTAAACCAATCAGCCTGCTCTTTAAAGATACACTACAACGTGCTTTATCCTTTCAGCTCTTTCCCAGTTATTGTTTAGGATGACTCCATTAAACTGGAAGTTGAACTACACTTTTAACAACTGTTTTCAGCAGCACGCATGGGACGTTTCATTTCTGTAGGGTTGGTCTTTTTTTTTTTTTTAATAGAATATTTTTTTAGATGGGTACAAAAACGAGAGTGGACAGGGCATTACTGTCACAATCTTTGCAATTCTTTAACTTCACTCTCTTCCAATAAACTTCACATACGTTAAAGACTGAATTCACTTGAAAATTCCGTCACAACGCCCATCCTTAATGAACATACTGAACTCCCTTATTATTTCTTCCCAAATACATAAGCAAACAGTCTCTGTTTGCCCCCCCTCCTTGTTTTTAAAGGCATAAGGAACAAATGAATTGGTCCCAACAACTTCAATAATTTCTGTATGTTTCAGAACATTGAGGAAAAAGAAGACAAAAATAGCAACAAAAGAACACATGCAAGCTTCATTGCATCCTCTCTGTGCAGTTGCTATGCAGCAATTGCCCTCCCACAAAGAACTTTGGCTTTTTTGCTTACTAACATTTCATCATTCAATTAGATACTGCATGTCCAGATCCAGAACAATTTAAAAGAAGGCTTTGCTCTGAAAGTTGTCTCAGATAGCTTGTAATTCGAATGTACATGCCTTCTGACTTGCTTCTTCTGGACCAATATTAACCATAGGGCAGAATAACAACCCCAATAAGCAGCCGATACTCCCACAAGCAGTGTTGAGAAGAATCCACTCCTCATGCTGAAAGGCAGTGAAGCCGGCAGGCACTCAGCCTAACTAAATAAATAAGCAGCTTCTGGCAGCTAATGAGGGCAACCTTTGTCATACTGCCTTTTCCAACAGGGCTCTGGCCCACTGCTGTTCTACACCCTTGTGACTTGCTACAGATATAGACATATCGAAAGCTCGTATTGTGAACTGCCCCCTGCTTACTCCATCAACAAATCAAAACATTTAAAAAAGAGAAGAAAAAGATATATTTTATCTTATATTTCTTATGCACACATGGGGGAAAACACAACAGTAAATCAATATGCTTTGAATGAACTATACAAGGGCCCAGGACTACACCCTTAATTGAAGTTACCCACACACCATGCACTTAGCCTCAGTTTCCAGGGAGAGGCAGCACAGCTGCTGGGCAGCAGCCACCCCCAGCCCCCCATTACCACCAACACAGCTGCATCCAACCCTGCTCATCACCCACACCTGAATCAAATCACAAAGATATGCCTCATGCTTTTTCATCAAGGAGGAACAGTTATAGAACAAGATGTACTGTGCACACCTGCATGCTGATATAAACGAATATTTAATAGTTCAACTAGCAGAGCCCCCTGTATTGAACAGAAAACTTAAAGGAGAAAAGAGAAAAAGACACCTGCAACTACTGCACAGTAGAGCTAGGAAAAAAAAAAATTAATTGAATCCTATTATTTATTGCCTTCAGCCCACAGCCAGCGTGCAGTTTCCCATTAGTGTGAGAGCACTGACTGGGACTTCCATCCTCCACACAACGACACAAAGAATGTACACACAGTTCAGAGCAAACCAACGTTTCCACCACAGCAAAAGAACCTGAGTACAGCATTATCCTCTTAAGTGGTCACGTATCTTGTGGTTGATCTGTAAAAGTTAAACGATCTGAAACTTCACAGAACACAGTAACACCGTTAGTAATGCAGTTGATAACATAATTCACTCCTGTTTTTCTTGGGTTTTGTACTTTGACAAAATTCAACTCTCTTTTTACCTCGAACAAAACAACGGACCATCCCAGGTGTGTTTGCACCGAGTTAATCGTAACGCCTGGGTGAGACCGTCAGAGGTGCTACGAATGACTTCAGCTGCCACCAACGGAAAGCAGGGCTCAGCAACAACTTAACCCACGTAGGAGAAACAGCTAAAACATCACGGAGCATCCGAACTTTTGTTCGCGGTTTGCACGTTTCCCTGCCTTTAAAATGACAACAGCAGCATCTCGTATGCAGTTCAGGAACCAAATCTTCCTATAAAGCGATTCCGTACCAACAGTGTGAAGTCATTCAATTGGAGCACCTGTTAGGAGTAGTTAGCGAGGCCATTCGTCTAGAAACAACAATTCTAGGAGCAATACATCAATTTCGGAAACACATCTCAGCCCCCGAAAATCAGCGGGTCCTCTTAAACAGCGGGAC